>JBAMJR010000180.1:4730000-5332500 GCA_038501785.1 Myoxocephalus aenaeus
GTGCCTCACTGAAAATGGATTAGACGGTAACACCTACGTTTTGGCCCCAGGTCACTTTGGAGGGATTTGATTGAATGGGCCTGTAGCTGACACTGGCCTCCTATATTGACAATACATCAAACACTCTTCCGATTTCAAACATCACGTTTTTGAAGGAAGGTTGCTCACATTTTGGATTTTTTTATTTTATTTGGACTACATTGAGGCCAGATTTTCTCTGTTCTTTCTCCGGACATGCAACCTGTGAACAAACGTGTTTGTGGAGACGCACGGGAGCCTTCAGAGGCGCTGACTGCGGGACGTAAGTAGCTCTCCAGGGTGCTGAAGTCCTCTCCAAACACGACAGACGCAGCGCACGAGCTCTCTCTCTCTCTCTCTCTCTTTGCCTGTCACGTCCAGCCCGTAATCCAAACGCGATGACTTGGCTGTGTCTGCGCCGGGGCCACACCGCCGATCCTCGGGGTGAATAGGGAAGTGTTTTAGGGACATGGTCAGGTGACGGTTTCTGCGGATACAGAAAAGTAGATCCGGAGACGACACCTGTGAGATTGTCTCATCGGATCCCCGAAGCTGTCCTGATGGCACCAAATACACGGCAAGTAATGCATGTGTTTAAACTAATTGATGAAATTGAAAATTGAAAATTGAAATCATGAAATATATTTATTGAAAGAATAAAACAATGTTATTCGTCCTCGTTTCGCAGGTGTCACGGGTCTAATTGATAGTGAAGTGAACGCAACGATTCACCGCCTTGGACACCCTGGGAGGACAATGCAACATATTCATCCGCATTTCAGAGGGCCGCTATGGGAGTCCAACCATCCGTGTATCCCCACTATTAGAAGCAGACCAAATCTAACGACACTGTCCTTTTATAACTTTCTGCTATGGGTCCTCGTCGGAGTGCTGACGTTCCCTTGCTGCGTCCGCTGTTTGATATTCAAAGTGGGGGTCCTGGGGCCCTGGAACTGCGACCCTGTGTACTACAGGGCTCTGCCCGCCACGGCCGCCCGGCTCGCCGTGAACAGGATAAACGGAGATCTAAATCTGGACCTGGGCCTGACAATGGACTTCATCATCCTGCAGGAGGCTTGCGAAACCTCCACCGCGCTCACGGGGTTCATTTACTACGAGAAGAAGGCGGATGCGTTCGTGGGCCCCACCAACCCGGGGTACTGTGTTGCAGCCTCTCTGCTGGCCAAGAACTGGGACAAGGCCATCTTCTCCCACGGCTGCGTTAACTACGAGCTGGACCGGATCGTAGGGTACCCGACGTTTGCCAGGACCGTGCCGTTTCCCACTGAGGTGCTGTTCGCCGTCTTGAAACACTTCAGGTGGGCCAGCGTTGTGGTGGTATCGTCCAATGAGGACATTTGGAGGGACACTGCTGGGAGAGTGGCTAACGCTCTCAGGGATAGGGGTCTTCCCGTTGGCCTGGTGACGTCTATTGGTATGAATGAGACGGAAGTGGAGAGCACGCTGCAGAAGATCCAGGCTGCAGGAGAGATCCGGGGTGAGTCCGTGCTGACACTAACACAGTGTTCCGTCATGAGATGTAAGGTTATTACACATTAAAGTGACACCAGAGCAGGTATCATGAATCAATAATCCTCTATAGTAAAATAAATAGAAGATATAAGACCTGTAATATGGGCAGCATTACGTCACAGGTGAACAACTTGCAGAACTGCAAAATATCAAACCATCAGCTCAAAAATCTTGCACGCATCCATTTCAGCAGGCTGATCCCTCCACCGTCCCACCAAGAAGCCATTTTGACACTGCAGATTTCACCTTGTGCATGAGGTTAACTGGGGCAGCAACTTAATTAGTTTTTTTTAAAAATAAATAATTGTTGTGCCTTTACTAGAGTGTGGAGAGCGGACAAGAGGTTTAATTACAGAGCAGTTTGACTTCTCAGTAATCATTGGTTTGGTTTTAGACATTCAGTCAAACTGAATTTATGGAAACATGAAATATGACATTGTGACAATTGTGCTTTATCACCTCTCAATTATTTGTCCATGATTTAAAGAGCTAAAAACAAAGTACAACTGCTGTCACTCAGTTAAGTAGGTCTGTTGTTAACTTTTGGAGAATATTACGGTCTGTCCTCTTCAGGAGCAAATTTGAGTACAATGCTGCATTTGTCACAATTTACACCTGACACACTAAATCATTATGATACTGAGTTCAGTCGCGTTATCGTTCAAATATGTCCATCAAACAAGCATTTTTCACAAAACCCCACTGTGTTTGTCCTTGTCTGTCTCAGTCATCATCATGTGCATGCACTCCATCCTGTTTGGAGGGGAGCAGCAGGCCACTTTTCTTCTCAAAGCACAGAAGATGGGCCTGACATCTGGGAAGTACGTGTTTGTTCCCTACGACACCCTCCTCTACAGCGTGCCCTACGCCAACGTCTCCTACTTCCCCCTGCAAAACAACAGCAGGCTGCGGGAGGCCTACGACGCTGTGCTCACCATCACCATAGCCTCTGAGCCGTTGTCCTTCAACGAGGCGTTCGCTTCGGCCCAGAGGAGTGAGGAAATAACGCTAACCGTGGAGCCAGAGCAGGTAGAACCCAAGGCTGTCTTAAAACTCACGTGTGCATTGACAAAGTTATTGATTCACTCATTCTGTTTCTGTCCCTCCACCACAGCTCCCCAA
The DNA here is from genome assembly GCA_038501785.1 of Myoxocephalus aenaeus. NCBI lineage: Eukaryota > Metazoa > Chordata > Actinopteri > Perciformes > Cottidae > Myoxocephalus > Myoxocephalus aenaeus. Next base: position 4,732,674 of record JBAMJR010000180.1, read on the forward strand.
AGAAAAGAAACACAAATAGTTGCTCATTACTTTGTATAATGCCTATCAATATTAATTGTCCTGTAGATACCAAAAAGTTACCGTTGTGATTTAAAGATGATTTAAAGTGGTGAAAATAGGAAAAAAAGAGTGAACTTCTTGTTTTTTCCTGTGCCCTTTGCAGGTTAACCCACTCTTTGGGACCATCTATAACAGCATCTACCTGATGGCCAAGTCCATCCACAATGCCAGGAGAGGAGGCGTGCGGCTGTCCGGCTCTAACCTGGCGTACTTCACAAAGAACACAACGTTCACCGGCTTCAACCAGAAGGTTAAGGTGGACACCGGCGGGGACGTTAAGACCAGCTATGTCATCCTGGACTCTGACAACAGTGGGAGCAGACTGTACCAGACCTACCTGGTGGACCTAACGTCCGGAGCGCTTCGTTTTGCTGGGAGGTCCATTCATTTTCCAGGAGGATATCCTCCGCCGTCCGACTCCAGCTGCTGGTTTGACAAGAATGCTGTGTGCACGGGAGGTAAGAGGCTTCGCTTCTACATGACTATCGGTGAACATGCAGATGTATGGATGCACAGTTATATGGCATGTTCTCCATACATTTCCCCTCAACATAAAGCTACCTGTTGTCATCCTCAGGTGTGGAGGTCACCTACATCATAGTGGTGTTTGCCGTCATCTTCACTCTGGCGATAGTCGGGCTCGTTATAAGTCTTTACATCAGGTACAGTTCTCTTCTAAGTTTCTCTCCAGCACTTTACTCTTCTGTCTTTCCCACCAAGTTCAAGTAGAGGGATTCAGGTAACAAAGATGATGCGTTCACACACTGTATGGTGTGATGTACACAATAACGGTTGGAAAAGAAAGCAATAAAGTAGTCTTCACTTTCAGAGTACTTTCAGCAATACTATTGAAATCATGTGAATGTATTTTCCAAAAATACAGACTTGATTACTGATATCAAAGTCAAGTCCTGACCCTCATTTAATATCTTCCCATCTGATGTTAAGCTGATAGGAGACTAGAAGTAGCTCTCATAAAAGAACAAGCTTTTCTTGTTCATTTGTCTTTGGCCCAAAGATGATCTCCAAGATGTTTTTAGGAAACCCACTGCCATTTGTTGAAGATATTTTCTTATCTTTGTCTAAATCTCATTGGCAGGAGGAGACTCCAACAAATCCAGCTGGTCAAAGGTCCCAATCGGATCCTCTTGACCTTAGAGGATCTCACTTTTATCAATCCTCAGCTTAGCAGGAAGGTAAGCAGCGTCACCGTCTCTCAGCCTTCAACACAAAACAACCTTTAGCACATGAATTGGTTGTCCATGGCGTTCCCGCATTCCTTGGACATAAAATGTTAGTTCAAAATATGAGAAATTGTGCACATTTACAAAGTAAAATTGTTTTCCGAATGGTATACATTTCTATCAAATCTTCCCCCTGCTATTTGACGTCCCACAGAAAATCACTTTGGAGGATCTGAGCGAGTCCAAGAGCACTCTAGAGGAGCGCTCGCACTCTATGAACAGCATGCAGACTGCAACTCATGAGACCACCAATGTAGCTGTGTACGAGGTACGTAACACCGAGGGAGTCAGTGCACCTGTTGCTTGGCCTGCACGTGTTTGCAATATAAAAAAATGCAGTAAGTATAGAAGTGAGGGGGGGGGGAGGGGTGTCCTTGTGAAGCACATGCCCAGGCCCTTGACTTTAAAGGTACATAATCAACAAATGTAATACATTTTATTGTCATATCTTCCACAAAGTGCTGAAATGTTTTTTCATAATGTTGGTTTAAATGTGCAATTTGTATGTTTGTGTTTAAATACACTTTATTTGGGGGGTTAAGGTCAGTTTGAACCTTTTGTTGAGCGGTTTAGTTCAAGTTAAAGGAAGATTATAAGTAAGATATGTGTGTTTTCTCCAATGTCTGTTGAGTCTGTATGGTCCAAAACATTTTGTCCCAATTAGAAAAAGACTTTCATGACTTTTACAAACAAACCAAAGGTTAGTTTTTAATCAGGAATCATAACAAAACCTCCCAGATACTCATATGAAAAGTGTGGTTGGATGAATGAACAGGCAACAGCAAAATGGTTATTGGAAGTAAAAGAAACACATGATTGATAATAGTTTAACACCTCTTTAAGGAAATAAAATGTCCACACACCGTGTGTGGACAACAACTCAAAACAAAGGTTTGGTCTCAATGTAACAACATGGCTTCTCTTACAGGGCGACTGGGTGTGGCTGAAGAAATTTGAAGAGGGACAGTTCAAAGAAGTGAAGCAAAGCACCACCAAGATTTTCACAAAGGTAGAGCAGCACCTGTAAAAATAGACGGTTAAAAGCTAATATGGTATTATGATGATCTAAACATACCTTATCCGCTTTCGCAGATGAAAGACCTGAGAAACGAGAACGTGAATCCGTTCCTTGGCTTCTTCTTGGACTGCTCCATGTTTGCAGTGGTGACGGAGCATTGCTCCCGGGGCAGTCTGCAGGACCTGCTGAGGAACGAGGACGTCAAATTAGACTGGATGTTCAAGTCCTCCCTTTTGCTCGACCTCATCAAGGTAAACGCTGATATGCACCATATTATCTAGTAACTATCCGCTGGCTGTGGCTAATATCCCCGTTGGCTTGTTGATATTTCCTTTCGGATTAACTTCACTGCTGAACATATTGTGCTTCCAGGGTATAAAATACCTTCACCACAGAGACTTCCCCCACGGCAGACTAAAATCTCGTAACTGTGTGGTAGACGGGCGTTTTGTCCTCAAGATTACGGACTATGGCTTCAATGAACTGCTGGAGTCTCAGAAAGCTCTTATAGAAGAACCTCCACCTGAAGGTACCTTCTGCTCTGGAAAAAAAAGTCTCATTACTATTCATGAATATTCAACATACAACATTAGCTTGACAAGTGTGGTGTTAAGATGAGGTTGAATGTTTGCACTTACGCAAAGCCATGCTTACGCAAAGCCATGCATACCGATTGACGTTTTTCTTTTTCACTCAGAGTTATTTTGGACAGCTCCAGAGTTCTTAAGGGACCTTGCAAACTCACGCAAAGGCACCTACAAGGGAGACGTGTACAGCTTTTCTATCATCCTTCAAGAGGTGGTGGTCAGAGGGTCGCCATATTGCATGCTGGGTCTACTGCCCGCGGGTGCGTATCCCACCAAGGGAGAGGAGTTGTAGCTAAAGAGATGCAGACAAATGTGTAGATCTCAAGAAGATGTCACAGATATTTACCACCATTTGGTTTTAAAACTTGATTGTGCGATCTCCTCCGTCCGCTCGCCAGAAATCATCCGGAAGGTGAAGAAGCCTCCTCCGATGTGCCGCCCCACTGTGGCTCCGGACCAGGCTCCTCTGGAGTGTATCCAGCTGATGAAGCAGTGCTGGAGCGAAATGCCAGAACGCAGACCAACGTTTGATGAGATCTTTGACAGGGTACACTTTTGAAAACACTTTTAGTTTCCAACCTTACAAGTGTTATCCCTCTCAAATCAACCACTTAATGGTTTAACGAGATTCTCTATTTATTTGCTTGAGCAGTTCAAGATCATCAACAAGGGTAAGAAGACTAACATCATTGACTCCATGCTGAGGATGCTGGAGCAGTACAGCTCCAACCTGGAGGACCTCATCAGAGAGAGAACTGAGGAGCTGGAGGTGGAAAAACAGAGAACAGAAAAACTGCTGTCAGAGATGCTACCACCGTGAGTTTGTACACACAGAGGAAAACCCAAACACAGAATGACATGTATCTTAAGGAAATGCCTGATTATGGGGTTCTTGTAACGTGTCTGCCCGTCTTCAGTTCTGTGGCTGAGGCCCTGAAGACCGGCGCCACTGTGGAGCCAGAGTACTTTGACCAGGTGACAATCTACTTCAGCGACATTGTAGGTTTCACGACCATCTCCTCGCTCAGTGACCCCATCGAGGTGGTCGACCTCCTCAATGACCTCTACTCTCTGTTTGACGCCGTGCTCAGTAACCATGATGTCTACAAGGTCAGAGAACGTGCTCAGTATTTTAAGATGACGCTGAATTTAGGCAACAGCATGTGTCTGCAGTACACGACCAGTATACCACTGAACAAATATGTTGACGCTAGGTGGAGACCATTGGTGATGCATACATGGTGGCGTCGGGGCTGCCAAAGAAAAACGGCAACAAGCATGCTGCCGAGATTGCCAACATGTCTCTGAACATCCTCAGCTCAGTAGGAACCTTCCATATGCGGCACATGCCAGACGTTCCCGTCAGGATACGCATAGGAATCCATTCAGGTGAGAAAGTACAAAGTCTTCATCAGTATTTTCCACCACAGTGAATATGAAGGCAACCGTAAGGGTTATTTCAGCTGAATGCCTTGTTGACATTATTTACATGTTAATAAAATGTACTTTGCAATGTTTTCAGTCTCACTCCATTCAGAGTCCTGCTGCCTAGCCATTGCCTCCACTCGGCTCTTTCTGGCCTTGGGCTTGACTTGTTTACACATGCGCACAGCTACAACAAAGTGAAGCCTACGCAACTGATCGATTACTGTGTCTGTACATACATCAGATCAATTCATCATTGTTTTTGTTGCGTCTCCAGGGCCCTGCGTTGCTGGGGTGGTAGGTCTGACTATGCCTCGGTACTGCCTTTTCGGCGACACCGTCAACACTGCCTCTCGTATGGAATCCACTGGGCTGCGTGAGTTTCCTTGTACACCTACCCAGAACACTTTGTTGTGTTGCCTCATGTTTGGTTTTAAGTCTAATTACTTTGTCTCTTCTCTTTGTCCATCAGCTTATAGAATCCATGTAAACATGAGCACTGTGAAGATCCTCCATTCACTGAATGAGGGTTACAAAATAGATGTCAGAGGCAAAACAGAGCTGAAGGTAACGTCTACAGTCAAATAACCTCAGTATTTGGTTTGTTGAGACAAATATCGTACAGGAGACAGTCTCAGGTTCTATAAAAAATGCCTTGTGTTTTGGGTTTCAGGGTAAAGGTATTGAAGAGACATACTGGCTTGTAGGGAAAACAAACTTTGCAAAGCCTTTGCCAAAACCGCCGGAGATCAAACCAGGGTAAGAGCTTTTGTATGGATGAATCCTAAAATAGTAACATAATGTGTACAACTTATTTCATATGTAGGGATTAAAACACCTCACTTAGTATGAGTTGGACCAGATCACATTTTCTCATAGTTCAATTTGCAGATGTTACAGTTCGTTAGTGTTATCAACATGTAACTGCATCCCGCTGATGAAACGTTTTTTCGACTCAAATCCCAACAATATCTGAATGTTACTTCAGGGAAGACAATCACGGGCTGAAACCTGAGGACATAGCTGCGTACAGGAAAAAGAAAGCTGAGAAAAAGGCTTGACCTTCTTAGTCCAAACTTGGGAGGTAGAGACCTGCATGCCAACTGGTGTTGTGTTGTGGAAATGTGACTGTGGCTGTCAAAGTTCAATGTGACCAAACGCAACCTGACCCCTCTCGTTGATTACCAAATCTGTGATCTACTAGTCTCATTAATCGCTTGATCTTATCACCTTCTACATCTTCTTAAGCAGATTGGGGAAAGCCCACTTTGTTTAATTCGCTTTTATTGTGGCTGGCTGGCTCTTGTTTCTTTCTCTTTTTCTGCTTTCTGGCATGCTTTCATGGTGAATTTACGCCTTTGAATCCCAGTGCTCTGTCATTGTAAAATACAGTATTGGTCTGAACTCCATCGTCTGTATTTACCAGGGACAACTGGCAGGAGATGGTAACACAGGAGATCAAGACCCTTTTTCGCAAGGCCAACAGGCAGGTGGACAAAAAGATCTGAACGAGAGGACGAGAAGACGAGATGTGAAAGAAGCAAAACCGGAGGAGAGGAAGAGAGGAGGACACATCCAGAGAAAGACAAAGAGCTGGTGGCGGGCAGAGGACAGAGAGCACCACCCATCCTCTCACTGCGGCTTAATGCAGACTTGTTTAAAAGGATTGTCCATCGACTGGCTAATCTGCCTGCAGCCAGCGCAGCAGAACGCGACGGTGCTAATGTAATGAGAGTTGTCGCATTACCTGCCTACGTACCTGCTGGCAGCAGCGCAGGGAAGGTGCGCCGCTCCTTAATGAAGGATGCACTCGTTCACTCCTCTCTGCAGTCACCGGCCACTGAGTGGCCACCTATTTCAGGGCAACCAGAGGTTCACCCACCGGGAGATTGAACGCCCCAAACGCCTATTTCAAAATGAAATGTTACATTTTCTGGTGGTAATGTCTGTTTTTAGTTTGCTCGTAAGAGGTCATGATAGAGTCGTGGGGTCGAGGATGTTACTTAGCTATGGCTGGATATTAATTGTTATTATCCCTCCGAAGTCGGGGGCAAAGGCTGCTATTGTATATAATAACAAAAGAAAGAAAAATACATTTGCCTCTTTTATTTACTCTATTAGAGCAGAATGATAAGGAAGAGTTGGTCATGCCCATTTAAGTCTGTTCCTACAAATTAATATATATATTTTTTTTTAGCTGTCACCTTTTTATTTACACTAATGAAAGGGTGACAACACTTGGAGGGTCATGACACTGCAACAAAAGTAATCCAAATTGTGATTTTCTTTTGTTTTCTGTTATAGTCAATAGTTTTACGGTCCTTTAGTGAAACGTGCTGCTGTTTCCACAGTGCTCAGTGATGCAAATGATTTGTTAGGCAATCTTTTCAACATTTAAACGTCCAAACAAGTTTATAACCTCTCTTTAGTGTGTCATCATGTGAGCACAAGCTCTTTATTTTATTTATTACAACCAAAATGCCCTCTAAATTAAATATCTCTTTGTAATGTCAAAGTAACTGTTGTACACAAACAAATTATGATCAACTCTAAGAAGCATTGGATGGATTTCAGTGTTTTTATTAACGACAGTGTGCGACAGTGTAAAAAATTCCCACAAACCCAAACTAAACCCAAAATATGAAGTCAGTTATTTATCAAAATAATCCCCTGCATCTCATCATCTTAATGTTGACTATAGGAGGAGCTTAATTCATGCTTGGTGTGCAAAACAACAGCAGAGTCAGTCAGAAACATGTATATTGTGTAATTTATATGTTGTTATTTGTCTTGTACTTTATTACTGCACTGCAAAGTATAAAGTGTATGTAAATAAGATGTCATTAAGTAATTCAATAATTAATTTGTAACATCTTCATCAGTTGGCCTTCCTTACAGTGTAACCAGTCATCTTCCTGTTTGCAACCACAGGGTGGCGCTACAGCGCTTACACAGAAACCCAGAAGGCATTCGTTTCTCTTTAAAGGGGTTAGATCAGTTAGTAAGAGAAGACTTTCATTGTTTGTTTTTTAAATGTGCGATGAAATGGACGATACATGAAAAGTCTTAAGATAAAGCTTTGGCTGTATGAAGTTTGATTATTTTTATTCAACGTACTGTGATGTAGCTGAACCCTTTTATTTGCTGTGCTGGAATTGTCGAAGATTCCCACTCACCATGAGAACCCTGCACTCCAGAGCTTGCTTTTTCTCTGTTTGGGCCGTCCCAACAAAGATCCCGCTGATTTTAATATTTAGGTCAGATGTGTTGGGGGAATTGAACCACAAAAGTCTCTGACTAGTTGTCTGTGGCAGATTAGCAATAACCCCTACATTCCAGACCTGGGAGGATTGTTTGACCTCCAGCCAACTGGAAAGATTGTTGTCCTTTTCCTTTGAGATGTTAACTCTAGCGATCACACATTCCTCTGTTCAACGCTCCAGAAGACTCTATCAACTCAGCTTGGATCGGACATGATGTGCAACACACACACACACACACACACACACACACATGGATCCTCTTTGTTATTATTTATTGAAAAATCAAGACTTTATTACACAAAACACAATTCCAACAGCTTCTTTGTGGAATACAGTGACAAAATGGTGGTTGGCAAGTGAACATGAATGAAGCACCAGGGGAACAATTCAGTGCAGACTGGAGGCCAAAAATTAAAATAAAAAACTGGAATGATGAAGGGAAAGAGATCTTTTTTGTCTTTAAACATTAAAGATGACAAAAGAAAACGTGCACGGATTGTAGCCGAAGCAATAGTGACAAAAACAGGGTGTCAAGAAAACGTACTTAATATAAGTGGGTTGTCTGCCGTTTGTTTATGAAGATCTTACATGAAGCAAATATTTGGACATTATTCAATGCAAGGGGTCTTCAGGCTGAGACCTAATGTCTATACAGAACTGTTCCCTCGGAAGGTTTAGTGAGTCCTGACAGTAAACTCAGGTGTTCACAGGTTGCCTATTGGATTGTGCTCATGAGGTTCAGGTCATACCAAAAATACACACAGTTTCCTGCCACCGTTTCAGACATAACAAAAAGTACTCATCACAATTCACAACACTAACATTATAGCTCATCACGCATCTTCTCTCCTTTTGGTTTAATTACTCTGCCGATGTAGAGGATGGAGTTGGTCTTGTTGTCCTTCACCAGGAAGATAAAGGGGTGATCTGCGTAGAAAAGTTTGGGGTTACTCAGCTTGCCGGAGCCGTAGATGCTGGTGTCGAACGGGTTTCCCATCACGTCCAGCTCCAGGGCTGACGCGTGGAAGACGTTCGACAGGTAGAGGTCCTTCTTCCCGGACATGTTGGACAAGTCAGCCTTGGATTTGTCCACGGCTTCGGTCAGGCCAAGCTCAGCCAGATGTTTCTGGAAAAGACGGTGACAAGTCAAAGGGCTGTCGGTTGACTCTTAAATGTCTCTTACACTTGATTTCTATATTGTTACAACCATCAAATCCACCATTTACCTGCAGGTTGTGGCTGACTTCCAGTGCAATTTTGGGGAGGGAAATGGCCACAGGACGGTTTTCCATCTTGCTGACCCAGGTGTCCACCTGCTTCCTGGTCAGGAGTTTCTCCAGGCGCTCCAGGTGCTCCAGGTGGTAGGGCATGATAAGGATCAAAGAGGCCTGCTTCTGGCCCAGAGGCATGTCCAGCACAAAGATACGGTTCTCTGTGTCATCGTGGAAGTCATACAGACCTACAGAGAGCAGACAGATCAGATATCTTGTCTTGTTTGCATTCTTGTTGGCAGAAGCAGTTTGGGAGACATCATGAGAAATAAACAGACGTTTGAGAAACTCACCTGTGCGATGCATCATGGGAATCGCGACGTTGAAAGAGCGGGTAACCAGGAAAACACGGTTGTCCACCATTTTATCGTTGAATGTCTCAGCCCAGTGAGCTGTGGGGCAAAAAAAACAACCTCGGTTACACATCCGTTCATTCCTTTGATATTAGTTATGAATAAAAGACACTATTAATACTCACGCTTGAAGAACATGGCGTTGACAATCATGGCTCCATCTGGGTTCTGCACATCCTTGGTGATCTCCGGCAGCTTGCCATCTGTGGACTTGGCTGCCCACTCGTTGATGGAGTTCACTGCACTCTTCTTGTCCCGGAAGTTTATTTTTGAATGGTCGTAGTTGTAGTGCTTCTTGCTGTTTTTCACAAAATCATCAGCAAAGGTGACGGAGCTGGGGCCGTAGAGGCGGTTGTTGATCTTCCAGGTAGTGTTGCGTGTCTTGGCATCGCTCACCTGGGAAGAGGCAACATATAAACGGTGTAGTTGGAGGCTCGGCCTTCTTATTGTAAATAAGGTCTCATATACATTATTTTATATTGTTCCACGTACCTCAGAGAGCAGCTCGGACAGGCCTGTGTGCAGATGCTCGTCCTTCAGTTTGTCGACACTGAGGACGGTTTTGACCTGGGAGGCGGTGGAGGCCTTGCCACCGAGAGCCACCATGCCCAGAGAGGAGGCCACCACCACGGGAGAGATGAGGATGTTCACCGTGTCTTTCTCCTTTGCCATGTTGTGGTAGAGCCTGAATCAAAATCACAGGAAAGATTACTTGCTTGTGTTTCTAACAGAGAATGCTTAAGCAAAGAGTGCACTGTTATAATATACACGTAAAATCACAGTAATGTATGGATGTCAGACCTGAAGGCCAGATTGGCGCTGTTATCAGCCAGCGTGGTGGCGTGGCTGCTCAGCTTCTTTTCCTCTGCAGAGGCCGCGAGGGCCAGCAGACAAAAAGCTACAATGTTAGTCATCCACATCCTGTCTGTCTCCGAAAACAGCTGCAGCAGCCTGTGCAGAAGGAACAAAAGACAAGAGACAGGGTTAACATCTCTTAACCAGGGCTGCTTTCCTAAAATATAATTCATGTGTATTGAGGATGAGATTGGAGGCGCACGGCAGAATATTGAGCACTTTGATTTCATAGAATGATATATATCAGAAACAAAATAGCAGGACGCAGACTATGTTTGTGGGCAGCTGTTGGTTAACAGGGCAGGATTGGCTCGGCCCACACAGAAGCTTGGGAACGCCTCCAGTTTCAGGCAGACATGTTCCTTGCCACGTCGGCAGCAGCTGAGGTTTAGCTGTACAGCTGGAGCTGCCTTCCACTCAGAGTGCAGCTCTGACTCCATACTGAAATATGATGCCTCTCTGTTCACCGCACTTTGTCATGGATGTTAACTGTTACACGTCTGCACTTGGACGACTTTAATGACTTCCTCTTGAGCAAGAAGAAGTCAGGATAATTTTACTTGTTGCTCTGAAACAGCCAACTTTTGTCTCAGAGACAACTGTGAGTGCCTGCAAGTTAGATCTAATTTGTCCCATAACTATCAAACCACGGACAAAATGCAAAGGGATGAAATTAACCCACTACAGCGGCATCTCTAAACACGTTTCTGATCCTCCTCCAACATTCTGATTGAGGGTTTTGTCTGCATCACTGTATTTGTATGTTTGTGATACAGCAAAAATGACTTTGCATCATGTTTGGATACCTTGAGAAGTTTTGATCTCTGCAATTTTCATTCTGAAAGACAAGAAGTTTATGAAATAATCTCTACAGGCAGGGAAACATTATACAGGCTCTAATGGAGACGTATTCTGTGTTGCATAATTTATCAATTTTATATCCTAGTTTACAAGCTTTACACTAAAAACATTTATGTTTGGGTTATTATACAAGTTAGTCATCCCTCCATCACAATCGGAGACATAGATGTTTTTCATTGTCTGTTTGTGACTCAGAAAAAGAAAAAGAAAAAACATTCATCAAGTCGACTGTGCCTCAAATGAGCACCACTAACTTCTAAAGGACATTTTTGAACCTCTTATAAAAAAACAACAATTGATGGATTAAAATCAAAAAGCCAGAATGGGTGCATATTGAGTTCCCTTCATCTGATTGCACTCAATGCATTGAGATAGAGTGCAAATAAGTGACATGCAAGAGGCAAACATCTTTATCATGCTGTGATAAGTTGAATGAAGACCAAAGATTTATTCTTTTTTCAAAAAAAGATAAACTCTAATATTTTGTGTGCATGTAAAACAGCCAGAGAGATAGAAGAGATTTGAAGAGAACGGGTTAAAATGGATAAAGAAAAATAACAAAAAGTTGCAATGAAACTCTGAATGATGAAAACAAAGCACCCCATTCACCCTCTGCATTCCTCGCTGAAAATAAAGATGGTTATCTTCTAATCCTTACCTGGCACCAGATTCGCAGGGCTTCTCTTCTGAGTCGTGTCCCGTGGATAACGTGGCTGTAGACACCCTCCTGCTCTTTATACCCTGAGAGAGAGAACTTTCTAGAAAGGGGAATGGGATATTCAAATGAGGGTGTATGTCTCTCCTCAGGAAGCTGGGAGCTGGGACGTCCCCCTTGAAACCACAGGCTGGAATGAGAGGGGTCGGCTGAGGTTAACCCTTCAGCACTGGTCTGGGCTCAGTTTTGAAACTTTCCTTCCTGCGTCTGCAGATATAAACTTAGAAAGGATCTGATTCTGGGTCAGTCCTAGCTGCTTATAACAAGAACTACTCCTCAGCCTATAGGCTCTAATGCTGCTTGCTGACTCAATCTCCAACACTGGTTTCATCATATGTAAAAGATGTGTTTTACTTTAAACTAAATGATTATTTAACATGAAAACATGTAAACACTGATTTTGCAGTTCATTTGAGTGCATGAGCCTCTTTGAGTGCATGAGCCTCTTTGAGGCACGACTCTTCTGAAGTTGGGACATCAGTGAATGAGCACATTGTTTGCAAATGTCCACAAAAGAGGAGCATTAATTGTACATGTTGTTAGTGTCAAACTACAAATGGAAACTTCCAGAACTTTAAAAGCTTCACTTGGTGGTATTCCTGCTTCTCAGAAGATCTCCAGCCCTGCCCCCACCTCCACAGCACCACGTCTGTCCAACTCAGCAGCCGATAGCAGGGTGGTGGAAGGGCGGGGGTTTTAGAGGAGAAACACTGTCGTAAAAACTGCAGTGTCTCGACCGGAACAAACAAAATAGAATAAGTTACAAAAGCTTGTGTAAACCTGTTCAGTCACACACAGCGGATTGATATTAATGTCTGCATTATCACGTCAAAGTTGAACAATGGGCCATAACGCTAACTTTTTTTTTCTCCTGCATCTGTATAAAGAATCTACAGAAATCAATGACAAATGTGCCATCCATTCTATCCACTATAAAAGGACAGAGCAATACATGCGATGGATAATCTGTATATACATAAACTGTATATACAGTATAAATATTGACTTTTTTCCAACCATCTCCTAATCCTCCGAGCGCCTCCTTTTTTTTTACAGCTCTCTGCAAATTGCCCTGCCATGCCGACTGAAGTGGGTTGTATCCTTTTGTGACTTGTTGGGGCAAGCAACCAGAAGGTTCTATGAAAGTATGAGGTGCAAAAAAAAGTCCCCTAAATCCCCTAAATCCTACCTCTACAACCTTCATTATTCACATTTTGGGGACAGTGAACACGCTAAAAGAGTTCCCATGTTAAAGGTTTGACACAAGAGCAGGCCTGCAGCCCCTTCCCCCTTCAGGGGATGTTTGTCATTCGGAAGAAGCCTCTGGATCAACAGTTTACACTGAAATTCCTCAGCAGCATGTGCAGAGTGAAGGTAACTTCTGTGTCAAACAAGTCTGCTCAAATCTTCTAACGCACACATTCCATCTTAAAATAGAAATCCTTGGTTCTTGGTTTCCCTTGAGTAAAAGGCCTGGAAAGTCCAAGCCATTAAAGTGGTAAGAAAAGATGCTCACAGGGGGCAGGACATTTAAAAATAAAATAAAAAAAGATTGTATTTTTGTACGATAAGGAGACACTAATTTTGTAAAAGTGCATAATCTCAAAGCAGACTAATGAGAACACTAAGTGATGCAATATTTCACCATCAATCAAGACAGTCAGGAGACTGCTTTTAATGAGAGAAAGTAAAGTCATGAACCCAGAGCCGGATTAACAGACCTCAGAGGGAGGAGCGACTCACACAACTGCAGCAATTAATTGCTATTTGAGGACAGTAGCCCTCTCAACTTTTGGACTTTGTTACAACAACTTCAGCACAGGTCTTTTTGCCAGCTGCACCCTCAGCTATGGCGCTCTTAATGCTGCTAAAAGAGAATTGATCAATAAGGTTTGTGCTTGTTTTCTTATTGTTTCCATTTGAATTTCCTTCAAACAAAAAGACTAACAGGATTTTGTCAGCCTGTTGCAACTGTTCCTTCTGCTTATCTCTAGACCGATCAGTGTTTATATCCTCTCTAATATACTCCGGTGTCAAGGAGACAGTTTGAATTATTCTCATAGAAAACTAAATGTATCATCGTTGAGGGGGGGGGGGGGGGGGGGGAAACGTTTTCTTATCATTAAAAGTTTCCAAAATACCAAAGGTTTCTACCAGTTTTACAGATTATATATGTTATACATCTGTCTTTGTTGGTTGTAATCGTTCCATTCGGTCACAAACTGCTGCGACCTTGCCTACGCACTGAGGAAACGTTGGACACAAAGACCCTGCTGAAGGAAGCAGAGCACAGCTGCCAAGAGGACCATGACGCAACACCCGGGAACTGTTTCAGCTTAGCTGCATGATGTAACTTTCTGAAGTTTTGTGTCTATGAGCGCAGAAAGCTGCATATGCAGTTTTCAATCTGTTTATGTTCTCTGTCAATCTAAACCAGACTGTAGGCGATGGTGAGAATAAACCAGACAGGCTTTTTGAAGACATGAACTGTGTTGTAACTGCTGCTTTAGTATTGTCTTTAAACACTGCTACATCTAAAACAGTTCACTTACTGCTCCCTAAAAATAATATTGTACACTCCTTGATGAGGCAATTTATGTGGAATTATTATCACACACCAGTCTGTATTCTGTCACTAAACAGTTCATCTTTAAGTTAATTAATGATATTTTAAGTTAATCTGACATTGGTGTTGATATGTCTGATTTAAAATGTATTCAAAATATGAAATGTATTTATTTTTTGGGTCAAATTATTAATACATCATATTATTAGCATAGCCAAGTTTAAAGACATGTTTAAAATCTTTATTACATTTTTTTTAAATATTTTTTGTAATTTTCTTTGCAGAGTAACAGTCTGTACTGGATCTATCTTTATGATGTCAGGCAGCACCGCTCAGGTTAATCTGTCTAAAGTTTTAACACTGACCGAACATGCCCCCTAGTGGGAACAAGTTCGGAAACTTCCTCCAAAGCCATCACAGTTTTCTTTGTAGTAATTAAAGTCTTAATTAAGGTTATATTCAGGTTTGTATTCTTCTTTTAGGCTAGAGATGTTTTTAATTTAAACTTTGTTTGATGGACTTTTGTTTTATCTTCCACTATGTGATTGAGAAAAAAAATGCAAAAAGCTGATTTTTTTTTTGCACAGAAAGTAAAGACATACACCAAGCCTTTGGCTCTTAGGGTATACACCCTGAATGTCGAAAGAATTACGAGAACCAGTGGAAATAATCTCAAATTATTTTTCACGGCACTTTATACAAATTGTATTTACTGCTACATTGCATTGTGGACAGACAACCACTAGATGGGGTGCAAATAAAACCAAATGAAGTATCTGTTGATATTTAGGGTTATTAGTCACAGTGACTTCCACTTTCTGGTAAGCGCCCACTGACACAGGTCTCTGTTTTCATATGTCCAGTGTGTCAAAATTAAAGATATTTCAAATCAAAATACACAAGATTCATAAAATGTTCGGTGAATATGGGAAAATCAGCATTTGTCTCTGTCTACCATGTCGGCGTGTCACTTAAATTGGACAAAGTGTTTCAGATCAAAGTATTTAATGTCAAACTGACTCCCTACAGAGATCTGTAGCGTATTATATTATGTTGCTGTTCCAGTGCTCTGAATAATTTGACCCTCGCCGTGAAATTCCAGCAGACCTTCAACATCATAACAAGCGGTTGAATTGGCATTCGTCAATGTGTGCGTTAGTGTTCTCATTATCTCGTCTGTGTCTCTCCCTGCAGCAGTCACGTTCTGTGCCCTTTCAGTCAGTAGCAGTCATGAAACCCTCCGCCCTGCTGGAACACCACCTGCTGAGGAGACCCCTACCTGCTGCCCTACCCTTCCTTCCTGTGTATTCTGGGTGGCATTTTCAAAATGGGTGGAGATCATAACAAAGTGCAGCAGCTGGAGCTGTTGGCGAACGCCTGCCTGTGGAGAGAGGAGCAGGAAGGCCCGGGTCTGCCACATCAAACGGGGATATGCCACACAGGAAATCATCCTGAGAGGAACATTTCCCTTGCTTCCCCACCTGTAGAGATGCTCTCAGAGAGACAATGTCAAGGTGTGTGTGTGTCGCTTTGAGTGGTTGCAGAGATGTGAGGTGATACAATCTCAACATCTAGTTATTTGCTTTTAAGTTATGCTAAATGCTAAGAATATTCATGCAGCAGGTCTCAAGATAGATACACACGCATGCACACGAACATACACAAACTCTTCATCTCCATCAATATGATGCTGATGTACTTGGCAACACCACTGTGCTGCGTGTTTCCTTGGTGATGATGCTGATGCTCCTGTTAAACCCCAACTCCTCCTCAACTTGACACATAAATAGAAATCTTAATAATGGACAGTTTAGATGCAACTGATCTGAAGAGGGTTGAACACTTCAAACACTGCATCTGTATATCTGATGATGAGTCATTGCAAACACCAGAGACCTGCTGACTCCCTGTCATTGTGTAGGACCTGATGACACGAGAATAACAGGACTGTATTAAAAGAACAGTTAACTAAACATATCACCATATACGATATATAATAAGTGAAACACAGTGGGTTGTCGACCACTCTTGGTTCTCACCTTTTGAATAAATATCTACAGGAAAATCAGTCCATCTAACCAAACTAGAGTAATTGTAATTCAATGTTGTTTTTACTTGATGTACTTTTGGACAGAGCAGCACTTTCTGGATTCCCCATTTATGGGTTACATGTATCTACGCAGTCAGTGTGATGTGTTTCTTGATCTTTTGGATTGAGGTTAATTAATATGTAGTTGAATGTAGTTTTTGACATCAGTGTTGATACAAAAACATTTTGTGGGTAAAACACATTTTATTTGATTCATTTCCTGAAAACAATACCATACCATAGAGGTCAACATCTGACATCCAGCAGCACTGTGGCACCATTAGTGGCACTGTAATATGCTGACAGGACAAATCAGGGTGAATATGTGTCACAGTGTGTTTCGATTGGTCAACGTCGGCACTCCTGAGATTACATGCTGTCTCTGAATATGACTTCAGATGGTGTTCTTTTGACCACAATCAATACATTTGTTTTGTTGGATGAGTCATTCGGTACAACACATACCAAATGACTCAATGATCAAAGGTGAGAAAGAGTGAACCTGGAAAACACACAATCAAACCACCAAATGGGCAATACTTTGTTTATTTGCCTTGTGGATGAGTGAGAATTATTTGAAGAGTTCATTTTATCAGACGCGATGGTCCACAATTATACTGGAAAGTAGACTTCACCCTTTGTTAAAGTGGATAATAATCGCAGAAAATAATATCAAAAACATGCCATGCAAATGAGTAATCTGACAAACAAAAACAAAAAGCCTTCATTTTCAGACCGAATAAAAAGATGATAAAACAGAAAGTGATAAGGACATGATTGGTTTGATATAAATAAACCTGCTGTGTTTTTACACCCACCTTCCCATCAGATTCTGTTCATGACCTTTAATCCTTTTCACGTGTCAACAAGCACAACTGCTTTTTCTTCATTATCTCTCATTATCAGCCCAGGGAAGCTTATTGGGTTTGCTTTATGATAATAAACAGATTGATAAAAAAGAAGAAGCCCTTTAAAGCTCATATTCAGGTTGCAATTGTATTTACACAATGTGACGTTCAAGTTACGTCGGAATCTTTGCTTACAAAACGACCGGCCAACGAAGGACCTCGATAATGATAGATTTAGTGGTCCATTCGGCGTGGCTTTTATATTTCTCACCAAGGGATTTAGCACTGACAGTAAATGAACACAATTAGAAGACCTCGTGAACGCAATTTAATTAATCTCAATGTTGGTAATTCCAATAAAGTAAAAGGGCGCGGACGGCTTTAAGGCGTCGCAACGGGACAGTAAATCGGGACAACGGTTACTTTCAGCGTGCCCTGAAAGTCAGCTTGGTGACGCTCTCCCACTGTACTGGAGGGCTGGAGATAAAAAAACACACACACACACACACACACACACACTCCTCCCACCATTCAGACCGTTGAATTACCCTGCCGGTGTGTGTGCCGCTGCTCACACAGAGGGAGGCACGCTTTAACTACAGAGAGGAGCGAACAACACACAGGACGGAGTAACCGACGATATGAAACGGGACTTCTTTTAGCGAACGTTCGACCGAAGCCTCCGCCGCCCTCCGCACACACCCGGCTTTTCTTCTTCTTCTTTCTTTCTCCTTTTGTTTTCGGTGTAGAACTTCGGCGCTGTCAGCATTTAGCATCGTCCGACCACCCACCTCTTCTCGCACGTTTACTTTCGACACCGGAGTTGTCCCCGTTTGACTCCCGGGAGGAGGAGGCTCATCACCGGGGCAGGAAGCGAGAGAAAAGCCCCCCGACCAACTTCACCGTGTGCCGCGGAGCTAACTCTGAAATCAAAGGAGAGTGATACGGTTAGCAGCCCCGCAGGCAGGTGAGTGAGTGATGCGGTTTGTTTGAGGTGCTTATCACGTTTACCTGTCGGGGAGTTTTCTTGCAACAGTTTTTTCTTCTTCTCTTTCTCCACATGTTAGCAGTTGCATACCTTCATTAATGTTAAAACATGTTTTGTAAATTAGAGTTCCCCCCCTGGTATCACGAGCTAAGACAGCTTGAACGTGCCTATACGGTCAAATACAAGCTAGTACCCCTCACACGTTTTGCACGTTTCCTATTTAGAGCTTGGGTTTTTTCGGCATCCTCACTTACATGCCCATTCAGTGTATTCATTAGAAGCATGTGTTTTTAGCCATTAAAGAAGCTCAGTATTTCTCCCACTGGTGGTCTCGTGTGCGCCTAAAGACACGAGACACGCCCATGATGTCCCACGAAAGTCAGGGTTCCGGTTAGTGAAACTATGGCTCGATCCCCACTCCTGAGTTGCTCATCGTCAGTTTGTCCATCACAAATGAATGAATGAATGAATGAATGAATGAATGCAAGTAATTCAAATCAAATCAATTCAATTCATTTTGTCTAGCCCAAAATCACAAATTTGCCTCAGAGGGCTTTACAATCTGTACATATGACATCCTCTGTCCCGGGACCTCACAATACTGTGTAAAGCCACAAAGGTTGAATATGGCACTCTTGCCACATGAATTGCATAATGGTCGCATTCAATTTCCCTTTTTGAAGGTGAAGGATTGTCATTTGGGTGTTTCCCGGTGTATGTTGCTATTCCATGAAAGGTTGCACAATGTCTTGTGCTGCACATCTACAGTATGTGGTGTAGCACTTCATAAGAGAGAGTGTAATCTAGTGAATTCAATTGGAGAGTATCCGTTTGGTGCATCGCCTCTGACCGTTAGATCCTGACACTTTCCCATCTGTCATTACTCCACCTCCAGTGAAAACAGCTAGCCTAACGCTTGCTTGTTTTTGTAAGGCTTCCAGTTGACAGACTCCTTTTATTTGCATCCTCTCGGCATGTCAAACAATACAGATTACTGCCTCTTTGGTTTCAATAGACTGATCATTTGGGACGAGCCGTGGCTTTGAAAGTGTATATGCAAGTTTGTTTCTTTTGCTTTTTTTCTTTTTTTTACAATGTCTATACATGGATTGAAGGGCTTTAGAGTAGAGTGTGTTGAATACTATGAGTTTGAACTTTCTTTTTTGCTTCTAGTGCAGAACTGAACATGTTTCTGCAAGTGGCGCTTCTGTCCTGAGGGCAGGCAGCGCTATGAAAATGTTTTTAGATCATGACATTGGATCTAATATTGTATGCCACGTAAGAAAATAAACACTTGACATTCAGATTGCTCCAGTAACGGCAGTGAGACACAAATGATGCAGAGGTTGACATTTTGAGGTAGACTGGAAAAACATTGACATGACGTTCTGGTCTACATTTCTTCAGTTCTTCAAATTAGTTTGGATTAGAGTGGGATTAGCAAACACAAAGTACAGCAATGCTGAAAAGACTGCGGCTTCTTTCGAAAGTGCTTTAAATATTCCCCTAGAAATGTTATTTTAGGAGAATAACTGGAGAATAGGGGGAGATGTGATGGGTCAGAACGGGGAGGAATGCAGTGTGCTGTGTTCACAGCAGTAATCCACTTACTGGTCACCGACTCTTTGACACACAGTTTTGTAGAGCTTTTAATTCATTTCTTCTTTATCTAGCTTTTCATGCATGTTACTGCTGATTGTAAAGCAGCTGTGCTGCTGATTTAGACTTGTAGAATCGCACTGTGTAGACAATAGCAGACCCTGGAGTCCATTTGAGAGCGTATTGATTCTGTGTGATTTCTGTGATTCCAGACATTCTGCTTCGCCCTTCTTATATAACTGCCACTGTGTACTTATGTTTATATACTGTATCCTTAAAAAGCTGCTTATAAGAAGAGCAGCAGACCCATCCTGTAAAAGATGTAATTTCCTGTAGGATATTTGTTAGCTTTGTACATCAAAATAAAACTCATCTGTAGGATCTGTCAAAGTTGTGCAGAATCATCCAGAGGATGCAAGTCTGAGGGAGTAAAGAATGACTTGTTATTGTTGGCTGCCCTGCAGCAGTGAGGTCAAGTCCAACCCTCTCTCGCTCCACACACACACACACACACACACACACACACACACACACACACACACACACACACACACACACACACACACACACACACACACACATGCACTTTCACCAGTAATGATAATGAACCTCCACCTGAAAGCGTTTGCTATTATTTTGTAGCCCCCACAAGAAAAATGTGCTGGTCTGACTGTGATTGGAGGTATACGAGTGTTGAGGAAGAGCAATAGAGTCCAGATTCACAGAACTGCAGTCCATGCATGTTTTGATAGTTTTCTTATTGGATTAAATCCTTTTTGTGTTTTCAGGAGAGCAGGTGGCAACGCCGGGAGACTGACCTTTTTTAGTTGGCGGCTGTAGCAACTTGAATGCAGCCAACGTAAACCCCAAGGCCGCGGATCACGCCAGCTGCGCTGGGTCTAACCTGTGTAACTGCAGCGGAAAGTATTCGCTGCTGTTGACAATGTGAGGTTGACAAAGCGTTTGCAGTTATTTTAGTACCTTCCTAAAGTACCTTGCTCGAGACACGCGCACGTCAGTTGAGTACGTGGTCCTTCAGTGAGGCTCAGGCCACATTTGCAAATGTGGCCTAGACCACCTCCAAATGTGATCCGAGTGTTCAGATCTCAATGCGTCTTGGGTGCGTTCCACACCTATACTTCAGGCTGTCCACTTGTGAACGGATCCCCCAAGACGCATGTTGATGCCAGGTGTGAACAGGCCCGTAGCCAATGTCTTTCAGTCCGCTGTCAAAGACCATGGTGGGCTCGGGAGGGCTGAGCTTATAACATTCATATTTCTACTCATAATTTAGGCATGTAACTGATACTGTGATGCAGTTACTTTCATGCTGATTGCAGCAGTTCTTGAAACACTTTCACACCGTACTACAGGATTGTGAGTCAAACAAAATAAGGGTTTGCTTCTGGTTTGTGGCAGTTCCAGGCAGGCAGCACATGTAAAATGGAATATTTCCATCCTGAAGGTTTTGGGGCCCTGCTGTTAACAATCAAGTCCCCTTTGTGTCAAACATGCTTGAAATTGCATAGCAGATCCTGTTACTATGGCCAAGTTCAGCGTTTGACAGGGCATTACATCTGTGTGAGGACGCTACCTGAGGGACCGTGGTTTCAATAAAAGTGACGGTACATTTAGAAAATGTCTGCTTTCTCCACCTCTCCTTATTAGTGCAGGTAACATTCCCGACTATAATTGCTATTATTTAACCCTCATAGGAACACAGGAGGCTTGGGTTCGCTGTCGTTGCTAGTTTGCAACTTGAGCTCTCTTCAAAGTCCGAGGCTCAGACAAACTGGGAGGTGCACAGTTATTTTGTCAAAGCTGAGGCTCCGCTTTGAAAAGAGGCAAAAATACTTACTTGACTGCATAACAAGTCTGCTTGTTTTTCTTTTCATTCTTGGGAATATTCCCACCATTTGAGACCCACCACCACAGAGTTCAAACATTGACCAACTGAGAAAATGAGAATGTTGTAAAATGAGAATCAGCCCTTTTATAGTTTTCCATATCGTCAGTGCCTTGTTTTCCCTCTTTTTTTCTTCTTTATCTGAGAAGTGTTTTAGGTTATTTTCTAATCCTCATAACTGGAGAAGCAACGTTGTTTTTTCAGGTTCAGACTTGTACGGTTCTTGTATTGACAATTATATAGTTGTGTTGCTTTTGTGTAATGATCCCTGTAATGGACTCGAAGAAGCCAAATGTTTATCGAGGGAGAAAGCTCAGTTTCCCTCCCAGAAAGCCAAGTTATACCGTGGTGGCACCTGCTCGTCTGGCCCTGCCTCCCGGGCTCAGACAGCAGTCGGAGTAGAGGACAGAACTCGGTGTGATGTCAACACACAGATGGTGGCGGCGAGCCCTCATGTAGGCATACAGATGGCACCTTGATACAACATACGTACTAGTCCACCCACAACAGTCAGCCTGAGGAGGCCGGAGTGAACCAAGCCTATGGAGTTGTCCATTTGCCACACACAGTACAACAATGGTTCCCACCGCGTCTCTGCATGCCACGGATGTCTTTGTCAGCTGTTTGTTTTCCAGGCCACAGTATCAGCACTACAGTATCACCTATGATTAGGAACCAACCCCAGAATACTTTCTCTCAGCCCTGACAGGGAGACATGTTCGGAGGGGTCCAGACATTCTGCCTCAGCCGTTGCTGTATATTTCTTTAATCCTCACAGCAGACAGCAGGAAAAAAAAAATTAGGTCATAGCAAATGAATTTAGGAAGCGTTGCTCCAGGTTGAAACAGTGCCGTGTTGAAAGTATTTGATACATTTTCTGTCCCGCAGCATTACAATCTTGTGCCATGAAGTGGAAAGGTACGGTCCCTGATCTTCTCCCGATCACTGTAACTTTGCAGTCCAAAGAAAGAATCACTTCAATCACCTGCAAATCTGACTGCTCTCTGCCTCCATGAAACGTGATTACACACCACCACTGTTGAAAGAAAGCAATTCAAAGCTACGGATTGCTACAGTGATTTTTGACTGGTCAGGGGCCCCACACCCCACCTCTCTTTTGACTGGCATTTTATGGCAAAAGCAGCTGTGAAAGCAGAAACATTTGTTGAATAAAATACTATAGGTTCAACTATATGGGGGGGGAACTGTTAAAAAAAAAAAAAAAAGCCTTGGTTGAAAAGCATTTCAAGTAGGCTGGAGAGCTGACAAGTGTTGTAATGGACTGTATATCTGATGCCGTTCCACTCTTTCACACAAAATCGATTTGTAGAATTGACTTGATCAAGAGAAATCCGTGGCAAACATCAAAACAAAAATCTGCCTATGTTTTTCACTGTCATTACCAAATTCATGCTTTTTTTTTTTTTTTTTTTTAAATTAAAAAAAACAAACAGTTTTCCTACATTACCAATGATATGCGTGGCTAGCTGGGACGGGCTGTTATTATAAATTTAAAGCTGCTAATATCGCAGGCGAGCTGAGCGCGGAAGCTCCGAGCTCAGAGAGAAGGAACATCAAATCCAGATGAAAGTCTGACTGACAATAAAGCTGTTAGAAAATACATGTCTTCATATAAGGCTTGAATAAAGGATCCAGATGCTGCACACCTGGTGGTTATAACAGCATTACACTCAAGTTGGTTTGGCAATATAGAGAAAAGGCCCATCTTTCCTCCTCCCAGAACACCATTTATGTCCCCACCCTTTCAACCAGGCTGTCGTTCTCTTCTTAACATGCATAGTGTCTTTGTAGAAACAGAAATGTACATGCAGCCACTTTACCACCGCATTAATTAGTTTAGCTGCAAGGTTATCAGCTGTCAGTCTGTGTCCGGTCGAAGGAGTATCAGCATGGATAATATGCATCAGTTCCACTAGTTATTCACAGCCTGGCACTCTTCTCTGTGGGATTTCTCCTCCAGACATCCAAATCATTGGTTGTACTAAAGTTGATGAGGAAAATGTGGCACACCTATACATTACGCCGACAAGAATCAGTTCCATCCAGTCTTTTAAAGGTGATAATTATTCAAACCCACTCGCCATCAGCTGCCTAAACGTTAGCATGGTGGATCAGAGGTTCGCACTGTCACCTCACAGCAGGAAGCTGCTTGGTTCAAACCCCGCAAAAAAATTCTTTGTGTGTTTTCCTTTACGCCTTTTCACCAAAACATGCGTCTGGGTGGTTCCCTAAACGGCACACTCCAACACAATTCGGTTGCCTTTGGCCTTGACATCTAGTGGATGAAACCTAAAAGGTGTTGCTCAGACTCGTGGTGCGTTGGGTGAGGCCACAGAGGAGAAGCACAGCATTTCCAGCACCTGAAACGCCTACATTTATAATGACCACCTCTCCATCCACAAGGCTCTGGAAATCTCCTAATATGGCGTTATTGTCTTCTGTATCTACATTGCTTTGTCAAGCACTGTCCCTGTAAAATCACCTTGGCCCAGACCCCAAACCTTTTTTTCTGTTAATGGAGGAGACTTAATACTATAAGGTGAAGCCCACTCTTTAGGGATTATTTTTACCTCCAGATGAGCAGTGGAAGCAGTATCTCCACATATCACTTGACCCACGTATACTGCAGGTTGCACACTCGGTAAAAAAAAAAAAAACTAAACCCAGTCTTTTAGAATGGACTTTACGTTCAACTCCAACCAAACTTAAGCTTAGTCTTAACTACGCCCGGTCTCAGCGACGTACGTTCACGTTAGGTCTCCCGCTGTCTTGCGATAGCGTAGCTAATCCTTTTTTTCATTTGCGGCAACATTATTATAGAGGATGAGCGAATAGAGGATGAGCGAAAAGGAAATCTCACAGACATAGAGATACAAAAATGGATTGCCACAAAAACAGGAATGTAATGCCGTGCCACTCAGTCAGTATGTATTGAAAAGATTCTCTATTCTGTTTGGAGCTGCTTATGTGTGCAGACTTGCATTCCAGCGGGTGCAGCTGCACTGCGTTCTGGCCGCCACAGCTGATCACAGCCTCTTGTCAAAGTCATTACATGTTTATGTAGCGATAGCTTTGTTTGGTATCTGGCCGCCTTTTTGATTTATGCTGAGAACGTAACTGCCCTTTTCCCATTATTACATTTCCCGGGAAATAGTTTGGGGGTGTATTCCCTGGGAATCCTATTTCCTGCTTTTTAAACCCAAGTTCAGACAACAGTGATTATTATTTTTTTGCAGCCTACGTACATGATATGATAATTTATTGTTCCAACTCAGATTGTTACTTGACGCCTGCTCCAGACTCGGCCGAAGAGTTACACCTGCTCTTAGCGAGAAGAAGGCTTAAGCCTAGACTGCATCTTGTGTAACGATTAGGTCTGGCTTAGAACGCCACGGTACGGTATTTAGACCAAGACCAGACGTAAACCCTGTTGGTGCAATTGGCCCCAAGGTTTTGTCTGCCTTGAAGTGGGTTGATTTAATTTTTTTTCATCCATGTAATCTATTTCATTTTAGCTCTAACGGCGAGTGACAGTAATCATGGCACTTCCTCTTCCTGATGTCAATGTTCTAATTTGAAGCCACTGCTGGAGCATTAAATAAATTTTTCCGCGGATTATCTCTGACCTATATTTCGTCCGATTGATGAGCTGTCAGTTTGATGAGCAAAGACATACACGTCCCACAATCTTTACTAATTATTTTGCCCGTTATTCTTCGCTAATAATGTGACGGATTTTCAGTTGCGTTTCGTGCGGTCGGTCAGTTTGAAAAGTATCTCCCCTCCATAATAATTCCTCTTTCTCAGCTGGCTTTGAGTCACAGTCGCACTGCTCACTGCCTTGTATGGCACAGCCCTGGAGTCTTTTAAACCCCAGGTTTAACGACTTTGATATTGTAAGCTGCTGTGAAGACTGCTCGGCTCATTTATCCAGAAGAAAACCCCAATCATTCTCCAGCAGTGACTCGCTCCATCACGCTGTCTCGTCCCTGCTGTTGTCTGTATTATGGTTCTATTGAGATGGTGCACGAGAATACATTTACTCAAGATTATTGGAATGGATCTGTTTGTTTCAGAGTTCATAATCATTAAATGCAAATCATGACCTGTTCAATATCATGAAAGTAGGAAGGACACCCAAGAGCCTTTGTGTAAGCGTTTTAGCGATACCCCTCTATCCTCATTTGTCAGGCCAGAATGTTCCGGCACCAGCGCCTCTCAACAAGTATGTGTTGAATACTTGATTCTTCTTGAAGTGGATCGTGTCATCAGCTTGAGAGAGAAACTTGCACATTTGATTTTACCGAGTATTCATGCCGCAGCTCTTGTATGCTTAGAAATGAAGCCACGTTCACTCATGAATATTCTTCCGGGATAAGTGGATGCATATTCCCACGGTCACAACGCTGACTTCAAAGAAGTAGTGCTGTCAAAGACCCAGAGAGGTGTCGCCCTCACATTGCCTCATGGCTTCTCTTAAAAGATGCACTTTAAACCACAACTACAGCCACCTGCTCCTGCCAGTGTACCTGCTGCGCCTACACAAGAGGAAGTAACAACAAAGGACTTGCATTGATAAGAAGTGAAAGCTACCTGGTCGCTCCATTGCAACGGCACTGAATGCAACCACCGAATGATCAAAGGAGGCCAGTAAAATGTCCGCCTACGAAGTGCCATACAAAAGTAAAACAAAATGCTTTCTAGTCTGTTGTCATATCTTTTGCCTCTACCGAAAAGTAATATGTTGAACAATAGAAAGATAATGAATATGACTACTTTCTTACTTATTTATTTATTCAACTTTTTGCGTAGCATCCCAAGTTCCCAGTGAAATATAAAGTGAGCAATGGACATGAATGGAAGCTCCAAAAATCCAACAGTCTTGGGATTTTGAGAGCAATCTCAACCTTTTTTTATTTTATTTTATTTATATGTCAAGTACCTCCAAAACCGATGCATAGACCCCAAACCACGGCTTTTTAAGATGTTTTGCCTCACCTAATACACCTAATACTTAATTACATGTAATTTTTAGCTACTGACTAATAGCCTGTTGTTTGATAACCGAGACGTTTAAACATCCATGGTACAATCTTTACAGCATACCTCCCATGGGCATATTATAAACTAAAGAAATTATTAATTACAGCCAATATATTCATTATCAAAGCTAGCAGAAAGTTGGCAGGACCAGACTTGTCACATGCTGGCGGGGCGGCACAGTTGGGCGCAGTTCCGTGAGTTTGATGCAAGTTCATTACGCCAAGGAAAATGGCTCGAAAATCACCTCTTTTTTTTTTTTTGCCTTAGATGGATCAGGGTATTTTAATGTTGATTACCTGCCAATACTGACTTTGATTCTATATGTTCGAGCGTAAAAATAAATACAGTAAATAATAATAAGACATCTTCCCAATGCCAGTTAATTCTCAATGTGTTTAAAAACAGTTAACCATTTGAAGATAAAACATAAAAGAAAGTGCCAAAGTAAAAAAAAAAAAAAAAAAAAAACTTTTGCATCCAGTCTTGAAGACCTTGGGAATAGTTTTCCTGTCATCAACTTTCCTAACATCACAGCAAACGGCTTGTTCGCCAGGATGCACTTCATTCTGCATCGTCAGTGCCTAATGCTTGTCTGCTTGCTTTTTGCTTACCTGCAGTTAGCTGATCAGTGTCCCTCCCTTCATCTTCCAATATCGTGTGAGAGCCGGCTGCTAATTATAACGTCCTCCTATTTGCAGGTGCACCCTTTGTGGCACTAACAAAGTGAAATCAATGGCTCTGACCCATGTGGACCCGTGACTCAAGGGCTTTGGGAAGAGGATGTTTTCATCACTATCGAAAATCCCCTTCCCTCGTGTGTGTGTGTGTGTGTGTGTGAGAGAGTGTGAGTGATAGTTGTCGCTAACTGGCACAACTGACCGGGCAATTTGAGAGTTGTTTGTGGTGGGACTTAATGTCAGACTCATGATGAACAGGAGCTGTGGGCTGGAGGCTGTGGCCATTAATTCTTTGCTTTCCACCACACTGACTTATGGGAGTGATTTATACAAGGGTTTGGTTAGGATTATGTTGACAACTTGTGTATAGCTGGTAATAATTTATGTTTGCATTTGAGGTTTGATGGAAACATGCCTCACATTGTTTTAGTTGCATGCAGCACCACCAATGGTATGCCGCGTGCTCCTGTGCTGTGGTTGTGACTTCATCTGGAAGGTCCAGGTAGTTTTCACATGTCTGTGTTACTTTGACAAGTGTTCTAGAAGTGTGTTCAAGATCTAGAAGGAGTAAACGTTTGTCCAATATGTATTACAACAAAATGTAAAAGTAAAAAACATTTTACAGGGAGCTTATACTCTTAGATGTTGACTGATTCAGTTGGTGTTTTATCAGAATCAGCTTTATTGGCCATGTTAAATACTCTGCTTATCAACTTCATGTTTATTTGGGGGTGTTATTTAAGACTGTCAACACATGATGATGATGATGATGATGATGGATACAGTTGGATCATTATTTTCATCATACTGTAGAAGAAACTAGGCCTAAATGAAAGCACTGATTTTGAGGGCCTCAGAAGTCATGCAGTGGGAATAAGCTGATTGTCATGGTGGATTCAAGCCGATTACTTCAGTTTTTAAAGTGCTCGCTACATGATATATATATTGTTTTAAATCTGTTCTGTGACTCTCCTGCTGGGATGTATGTTCTGCAGTTTGACATTTTTAGAGCGTTTCTATCTCTTGTTCTTGATCCATAGCTCTCCTTTACCAACATAATTTAACAGTTCTTGGTGACCGTAGTTTCTATTTGCTTTACTTGAGCAGTTAAAGTAGTTATATGATGCACAGTGTACACATAGATGTAGTGTACTCCTGGCCAGTGTTGACGCATCTCCAGATTTCTTTATTTCCCAGGAAAGATGGATTAATGAAAGCGGTGAAGGTTCTGCATTAGTGTCTTTCTTTATTATCTGTGTTGCTCATCTCTGTTTGCAAAGCTCCTATTTATCTGTATCAGGATTGAGTGAAAAAAAAAAGAGCCCTTTTTTAGATTTATTTAGAGATTACCTTAGGCGATAACTACAGTGTCATACGCAAAACAAAATGCTCTTGTCACACAATTTAGTCTAAAACGTTAAACTGTTCCCGGCTGTTACAACAAAATAATGACTGAACCACTGGTCAGTTTATAAAAGCCTGTATGTTTACTGTTCTAAACGCTGGTTTGTTTAGCTTAAGCGGTTAGCAACATGAACAAACTGGGCCAAGAGTATAACTTGGAAGGCAAAGGATCTTTCATCACGTAGTTTTAAATAATGCCAAGACTGTATATTTTCTACATCAAGACAAATCCACTGTCCGTGCTGAGCCAGCTGTAACAGCTCTGATGTAATGACTCATTTCTTGTTATAATGGGCTTCATCATCCATGTGTCACTAATTAACTCCCTCACAAGCATCTTTTGATGCCGTATGGTTTAGCCAAGTCCCCATGGTGCTTCATTACTTCATATCCGTTGCATATTCTCGAAAAGCAATTCAGATAATTTGAACCTAACGGCGATCAGGAAAGATTAAGTGGAGCAGCAGACGAAAAAAGCAGACGAGATTTCTTTGGATACTTGTGTGTTGTGTTTATGATTTTTAATTATGTAAAAATGTACTCTTGTGTCTGTCCGTGTTCCCACAAATTTTGTCTTGTGCGTCAACATCACTGTCGTGCATCGTGTGCTTTGTCGTGGATGTTCACCTCTTTGTTGGCATGCTCTAAGATTCTCTGAAGGAGACGGGTGTGTGTGTGTGTGTGTGTGTGTGTGTGTGTGTGTGTGTGTGTGTGTGTGTGTGTGTGTGTATATTAGACCTAAATTGCAATCATTCAGCTCCAGAACATTTGAGATGATGTCACAGTCATTTCTATTTTGCCAATTTTGGGGGAAATATACTGACTAGTGCGAATTGAAACCGCAGCAGCTACTAGCTATTGTTCTGCTAGTGTGTGTGTGTGTGTGTAAAACACACACACACACACACACACACACACACACACACACACACACACACACACACACACACACACACACACACACACACACACACACACACACACACACACACACTCTAGTTGTCTCTCTGACCTTTTCAAGCTTCAGAGCATTGGTACTAATTCAGTCCACTCTCAGTACAGTGGTGTTTTCCGCTTGTTATGGAAGCATAATTTGTCTCTTTTTGGTGATTTATATTTTTTATTTTGTTCAGGGGCTTTTCTTTGTTATTAGTGGGTTAGCCTTCGATCCCATAGCCGTCTGCCGCGTGGCCTCTACCTTAGTTCCCTGGTCAGGAGAAGACACTGTTTTCTGCGGGGAAACTGCTGAAGCATTTCCTCCCTTGCGGACTGTTTTCCCTTAGTGTGCCTTTGATTGGAGGAAATGAGGCAGCAGAAAAGGGGATGACAACTGCCGTTCGAGGGGGTTTTCACACAACCCCCCATATCTTCTCTTCTCGTTCAGACAACTTGTGACAGACGCATGAATGTTAGAAAAGCTGCTTTATTTGTTGACTTCACCTGTTAAATCCATTTCAGTCGTAGCTGACGGGATCACATGGTGTTTAAAGGCTTTGGAATGGTATATTAATTCATCTGAAATTTTGATGTGAAACTAAGCACAAAGATGTTGTACTAAATCGTCTCCGCGTTTGTGGATCTGTTTTTAAGCGTGTTCGTCACCGACAGTGCAGCCAAATGGTGGTCACACTTCTGCTGCACCTACTGTGGTCTGTGGCGTCGCATCCACGTTGGCAAAATATGATTGCAATGATTTGAGTGCAGACTCTTTGACGAGTAGGATTTTCTTTCTGAGATTCAACTGCAAAACATTACTGCTCGTGCTGTATTTAACTTTGGCTTTGGCAATACATAGCAGTTTATTCAAGATTTAATTGTCTCCACTGACTGGGTCATTTAGCTGATGAGTTTCTGGGAAGACGTCATGCTGATAAAGGGATTATTTGCAGCGCTTTTCATTCCGTCTTTGTACAGCTCGGATGAGGTTTGGGGCATATTAACTACGACGTGAAAAATGGATGAGCCTTCAATCTCAAGGTGACCCATCTGTGGCCTCAGTGCTGCTCTGCCTCATTATGATAATATCCCACATCAAATAGTTGGAATTAAAGAGTTGTTTGATGTTCAGCAGCTCAATTAGCACTGATGTGTTTTTGACTTTGACGGTTCAAGTTGCTGCGTCACCGACGTGAATGGAAGCTTTAAGAGGTAAACATGTGGCGCCATAAACCGCATGAGCCGTTTAGCCGTACCGACATGGAGCCATTGCTATGGATACAGGTTTGAACGTTATAATTTGTCAACAAGTGAGAACATGGCGTGCAGAAAGTGGTTGTTACTTTGCCTGGATGAACACACCAATGGAGCATTACTGTGTCAGCGTTTCCTTCTTCAAGGCTTGGCCTGCATGCCCGGACGCATCCATATTTGTTTTGTTCATGATGTTAGGAGCTGTTGATGAAGTGGGTTAAGTCTGCCAATATTAATATTAAATACTTTAATCCAATTCAGATAACCGTCACTTGGTATTTATGTGTGCAGGACAAAATGTATAATGTATATAAATTGTTAATGTTTAGTATATATCGCGTCTGTAATGAATGAAAAGTGGAAAAAAGGTTGATGTTTTAATTTTAAGCCCCGCCCACTGGCCAAGAAAAGTCAATGTTGGCATCGGAAGCATTCTGGTTTCCGTTTGTTGTCAATAGTATTGACCAATTTTGAGCCGAATGCAAGTAAACAGTCAGTGTGCGGAGAGCAAACGCATTGACCGAAATGCAGGATTCGATATTGAAAAATCTGTGCTTACAAAGCTGTGATCTCCATCCATCCGACAGACACGATTTATTCAGAAGACACATCGGACAAGCATACTTGTTTATCCAGTAGTGATATAGTTCCTGATCTGATCAAAGTCTGAATCCCTGCTTGGCTTCATGACAGTTTTACAAGGACAGAATACAGTAGTACAGACTCCATGTAAGATACGATGATTCACAGGCATACATTGTCTTTGACCGGTGGTCTGATTTAAAAGTGATTCTCTGCATCCATCCGGTCCATGCAGAGTTTGTTCTGTCGCTGCCAGTGGATAATGCACGACATTAACCATGTCAGCATCAGGGGTTTCAATCTCATTGGCATCACTCAACTTGGTACCAGTGTTGTTTCTTTGTTATATTGCAAGATATTTTTGTAATGGCTATGGTATGTGGTTTATTTCAAGTGTAAGACTTGTTGTTTTAAGGTGTGGAGTAGCATTGCCTGTCAAGACCTTTGTGGTCCTGCTGGGGTGGGCGATGTTCATGATACCCTCGGGTCAGGCCCGCCTGCCTCAGAGCAGTTTTTACTAATAACAGGAAGCACGGCCACTGCAGCAGCTGCTAATGAGCAGCTGCCCACAGCCTCAGACAGCCTGATTACAGCAGGAAGAGTGTAGTTAACGTGCATAAATACTCTGAAACATTCAGATGTAGCCACATGCTAGCTGTGCTTCACAATCTGTGAGCAAAGAGGAATATCACCAGTTAAAATGATCCCGGAAAGCAGTGTTTGTGTGTACACTTTAATCATGTTTGTTTGACTCATCAGCAGAGTGAGGCCATTAATTATGCAACGTTAATTTCATATCAAAATGATGCACTTTCAGCCCTTAGATTGATCTGAGGCGGTGCAGTAGGCTCCGCCATGTCCCCTGGAGAGTGAAGTAAATTTGTGATAACAGCCAGCACTGCTGTACCATTATTGTTATTATAGCTGATTGCAGAGTCAGCAGGTGCTCAATGGGAGGACTGGGTTATGACTCTGATTATTCACAGCCAACGCAGCATGCTACGTACTACCCTGGTCTCTAACGGCAGCATTAGACGGGCATGAAAGGGGTGCTGGGTATTTAAAGCACCATGGTGCTCTTCTGCTCCTCTACATTGAAGCATACAGTGGAGCTGTTTGGGTTCAGTGCATCACATAATAAATGTTGTTCTGCTTGCAGGTTTAGTCGCTCCATTAACCATTACAGCTGTACAAAGCAGTCTATATTGTCTTTTTTTTATACTTTAAATTGATGGGATTTGCTAAAATGTCAGTTGTATAACATCCTGTGTTACACCTGTTGCTGGGAGAGAGAGAGAGGGAGAGATTTTTTTCATGGCCACTGTAATTTAATGTGATGTTCAATAGATGGTGGGCTCAAATTTATTTTTCTTTTTTCCCCTTGATCATATTGATGAAAGCTCCGAGCAGTCTCAGTTGTCATTGGAAACAGAAGCTGGGGGTCTTAATTTTAGGCTGGGCTTTTCAGGTCAGCATGTGTTTTCTATCAAAGTGCCAGACTTGTTACTCTACTGTAGAGTTTGTTTGTTCCATGGATTATTTGTGTCTGCTTTGGTTTGTTTGCATCAACGTTAACGCTAACATTACATTTATTTTTTTTCTTCTTTTTTTCAACAGGCTTTTTTTGGGTAGTCAGTGGGATGTTAGAGCTCTGGAAGCAGGACTGACTGAAGGAGCATGGTGAAACACCAACCCCTCCAGGTCTACGAGCGCCAGCTGTGTTTGTCATCCATCACTGGGCTCTACGGTTGCCGCTGGAAACGCTACCAACGTTCCCATGATGACACCACCAAGGTGAGAGGTGGAGGAAGTTTGACATTTTCCCTTAAAAAACAAACAAAAGGAAAAAACAACATTTAATGGTATAAAGCTCGGTCACAAGGAATTGTCAAAACCACAATGGGTAGCAAAGCAGTAGGAAATGGATTGAGGCCTCCTTTGCTGTCATTGATTATCTCACAAGATAAGCTGTACACACACTCGTGTGTTCACATCAGGTTGGCAGTGAATGAGACCTCATTATGTCAATCTCTGTGTAATTTATCTGGCCACGGTCATTTCAATGACAACTGTACTGTCCTGGGAGATTGATGGAGAATGATATTACTTTTCACCTCCTTTTTAATAGCGTTCCTTTTTAGAAATTAGAAACAATACAACATATAAAACCCATTGAACCATCTGTGTTCCTAATGGTGCCTATATATATATATATATTACCTATATATATACCTTGAGCTTTCAACATAGAGGTTCATTTGATATTGCAATACTCTTTCCAATAGTCTGTCATTTCCTGCTCTCTGCACATTTTGTATTACTATAATCAGATTTTTTTTTTTATGAACATTATCATTACATGTTTTTTTAGTTTTTTTTCTCTGTACCTGGGTCTTGTATAGAGCCTTGCAGTTGTGTGTTAAATTATTTTAAAGCATTTCAATGTATGCCTATTCTTAATTCTTAAATACATCATAATATTCTCAATCAATGTTTCATAATTTCCAACTTTGAATTTGTTGTTAAACTTTCTTGATGTGTGCACCTAGAAAAGTTGCATTTTACTCCCAACCAAAGAGCACTGCAGTGCTTTTTTTAATTTATTTTTTCTAAATTATAATTTTTTCTAAAATAAGGGGCATAAGTATTACAGCCGACACAAAATGAGGAATTTGTCCTGACCTTTCCCTTTACCTCTATTCCGTATTTAGGAAGGACACACAGGTTATGTTGCTGCAACAAACACACAGCACATTACCACACACACACACACACACACACACACACACACACACACACACACACACACACACAGATCATTTATTTATGCCCACATACCACACTGTAGACAGGCAGAACCCTAGGACACAGACAATAGACTCATGTCACTTCTCACACAGATGGCAAAGCAAATATATGTTGTGCATTAAACCTACATTATGTGTGTAAACAAACAGAGCCAAATAACACAGGCAGGGATAGGTGGTTGTATTTCAATAGCTCTTGGATCATATATAAAGCATTGCGGAACTAAATAAAAATACTTTTTTCCCCTCCTGTTTGCAGGAAACTGGACACCGTGTAGCTCTGTTTCCTGTTGCAAGTGGCTGTCTTTCAGTCCAACTGATAGGATAGCACAGAGTCAGCATTCTTTGTTCACGGTGCTCATCCTTTGTTTTGACCGTGTGGTGGTGGATCGCACTTGTCTTGACCCCAGTGTAAGAAGCACACAGTCAGGCACATGCACTCTGCCGGCGGTCGGCAATTTCTGCTCAGTTTGCTCAAAGAGTGGATATTTTCCCCTTCAACAGGCTTTCAATGAGGGATTGAGCCCCATGCAATCATTTTACATACAGACAACTACTAAGAGTGCAATTATGACGAATAGAGGAACAGAGCTGTGTAATCTGTTATTTATTTGTCTGTATTTATTTGAGTGTCTAGGAGCAGAGGGCTGTCCTTTCCTTTGAGGATGCTTCCTAGCATAGGTCAAGGGGATGTCATATAAGACTGCATCTTTAAAGAGTCCAGTAAACAAACTGTGACCAATCAAGGACAGGTATCGGCTACATGTAACGGGACCTGATCGAATCACAGGCGCGTGAGACCTGAGAATCTCATGTTGAGACAGCTGTAGGCTCATTCATAATCTACAAGTGGATCGTGCTATTTCTCCCCTTTTTTTCATCTTTGCTCACTATAATGATCCATTCGGGTTGACTGACTGTCTGTCTTGGCGCAGTTGCTTCTGTCTGTGTTCAAGGTGCTTTGTAGGAACCCGGCACACGTCACGCAGTGCAAGCCGATCTGGCCTCTCAGTAATAATTGAAAGTATTTCCATTTCGCCAGTCTTTACCATTCAGTCACACAAAGGCTTCTAAAACAGAAGTAAAGCTGCTCTGCCTCCTTCGGTCCATTATCTTGTGGTCTTCATTATCCCTGGCCGGTGAAATATGGGACAACATTACCTTGAACAAGCACTTACACCGATGGTGACTCCACAAAGTGGAATATTGTTGATGTCAAGGCAATATCAAATGAGCCGGCTTAAAATACAAATAATTGATGTCAAATCAAACTCTTCTTTTTTTTTTTTTTTATGATTTCAGTTTTTGGACCGGTATTCATTTCTACTGGAAATCATCTTCATTTTTGTGTAATTGATCACGTACTCGGCCCTCCGGCTGTCTGGCTGAAAGGTCATAAGCCTCAATAAAGCGCATGAGCTGACTGGGTGATGAGGGTGGTCTGAGAGGCGTTTTAACGAAGGATATGGTAATACATTCATCTGGATTTTTGATTGTCATGTATATTACATCCATTTTACTTGAGAGGTAGTTGTAATATTTAAGATAAGCTTAATTCTTTCAACACATTATTAGGTTTTTGTCAGTTTTTCTTCCTCTAGACCGGCTCTCTCCATAACTCCCACCTTCTCCAAGGCGTCTGTCCTCTTTATTCTATCGTCATTCTATCCTCCCGTCTAATCCGAATAGCCGGGCATGTATGGAGGTTGTAAAGCCACAGTTTCATCTGTTTATTTAATGGTTCGTCCACTTTATTTCATGCTTTAATGTCAAAGGCTCTTCATCCCTTTTTTATTTTTTATTTAATTCGTATATGTTGTGTATCTGACAACTTTTACTCGTTTGAGTCCTCTTTTACGCCAAACCTATTGATGGCTCCTCTGTTGGGAGACTTTTCTTCTCGTTTTTGCCATATGTGACGGCGATCTGCATAACTTTAAGTTTTGGAGATGTTAGATGACGTCAACTTGGGCTTTAGGGAATTGTTTCATATTCACAATATCCTGATACTTTATAGACAAAACTATCAGAAGATTAATCAGTGGTAAACAATTATAATAATAATTAACCTCACTCTTACTGTAATACAAAATAATGAATGACTCATTGAAGTATTTTTGATAACAGAGATTATTTGGCAGTATCAATGTAAATGCTATAAATATGTGGTGACGTGCCAGGGGATCGGCTGCTTTGCCCTACTTCTCTGAAAAGATTCAGCCACTCAATCAATGTTTCAGATAATGAAACTAGGCCGGACGGGAGAGGGATTTATGTGTAGCTTCACTACATGTGAAGCTTCACTACATGTAAAGTATGTGTAGTTTCACTATGTTTATGTGAACCTTTACACGAGAGGCTCTAGTTTTACCAGGTCGCCTTGCAAAAGTAACACACTGCGGAAGAATCAAAGCAACTGTCGCTAAGAAACTGAGGCAAACTATGCTGAATCTAAAATATCCAGCTGTTAACGCCCAAGTGCTTTGATAAGTTACGTGGTTGCTGAACAACATACTTTATCTGCTGTAATTAGAAAATCCTCAAGCAATATGACCGTTCCGCCCTGTGTTGGATACATTTAATTGCCTTGTGCCACACTGTCTGGTTCGTTGTCTACTTTTTATTTTTATTTTTAAAGAAGAATCCGGAAGCATCCAGTAAATGCAAAACGTGTACAATGTGAAAGATATAGAAGGATATTTCAATGACTTTAGGTTTCTGGACTTATTGACTGGCTAACACGGCTTGTCATTGCAGAGGTTTCATCCTGAGTTCAGTTTAGAGCCAGACTGTTGATCTCGCAAGAGGGTTAAAAACAATAACCACGGATATTGCAACAGACATTAATGTGATCCTCTCTCAGTAGAGCAGTGGTCAGATTTAAGGGGGTTTAAAAGTGAGAAGCAATGCAGGGTCAGACTATTATTGGCTGCAATGGCAGCATGATATCCTGTTTTAAGATTTATAAAATCTACACATTAAATATTAGAAAATAAACAACCTTCCTCTGTAAAATACGTCACCCAGTGTTTCTGCATTTTGTAATTTCAGTACGCTTAAAGGAATGGAGATAATGGAGATTCAGTATTATAAAGGTGTGGTAAGGCTGCATTATGAAGCAGTGCACACCCTTTGTGAAATGCCAGGGATTTATCTGGATATGCTCAGGAATGTGACAAGGGACTGAGGTGTTAAGGCCCTCACAGGGAAAGAAGCGCCGTCAGCGAAAGAATAACGGACAAGTTTTTTCTTTTCTTTTCTTCTCTGCTCAATGCGAGCTGAAAATAATCTCTCCTACATTCACATGAGTTGTCAGGTTTATTCACACACTCCAACGTGTTTGTGTTTGTTTGTATCTGTCGGGCTTTGTCAGCAAATGTATTCAGGACCATCCCACAGCATAGTTTCCATCCACAGTGTTGGCGCGTTAGATGGCAGCAAACTGAGTCAAGCTGTCAATCTAATCGAATGCATCATTTAATTGTGTGTCGTCTACATAGGAAATCCACATGTTGGCTATTAAAACGTACTATGGAAGCATATTGCATTGAGTAAATTGATAATAAACTAGTAAATAGTAATAAATCAGTCTGCTTTACATGTTCTCTGAGCTTGCGTATTTTGCTTCTTCGGACATTTCCAGCATCTCTTAGTATATTGTCGTAACTATTGCTCTTCCCTCTGACTAATCTTGTCATATAGTCAATATGAACTGTAACCCACATGGAGTTTATGTCGCAGCCAGAAGCAGCCGAGCACAAACGGTGTTGAGAAAGTTGTCTTGTGATATCGGTGCAGAGAACAGACAGTGTGTCACTGTAGCTGGTGACACACTGTACATGACGCAAGGACGCCTTCTTCATGTAGTCACACGAAGTAACCAGCACAGACCCAAATGTGCTTAAATATATTTTACCATCATACTGTAGCTCTACAAAAGAATGCTCGGGTAGAAATGTTTGCAGTTGTTATTAATAAACTCGTAATCCTGTGTGATTTATAGGCTCTTTGGCTGTGCTCTGTCTCCGTCTCATAGTCGGTAATAAGCACAGAAAGCTACTGTCGTTGCTTTTGTAGGTTTTACATTTTGTATGTATTTACACAGCGATACACGACTTGAGAGCATGAATTTGAAGAATTAGTTTTTGTGTGCGCGAATGTTTTTATTGTTCCATCACTTCTCGAGAACATTTCATCCTGGCTCCATATTTGGTACAAGGTTGCCTTGCAAATCAGATTTAAATCAATGTATATCGTGTGGCCATTTGCTTTGTTTTAAATAATCCTACAGCACGTGTACATGGGTTTTGTTACGTGTATCTGATTTAAGTAATGCATGTTTGTCCGTGCATGTGTAACCTGTGCAGCTGCTGAGCATTAATAATATCTATCCTATATGGCACTACATATTGCCGCCTAGATCCTGTTTGACATAGTGGAGCATTCTTGGAGGGAAAAGAAAGCGCACATGGATCGCTCAGTCATGTTGGCATTGCAGGGGAAAGTAGGGCAAATGAATATCAGAGAAACCCCTGCAACCATTACAAAATCAATGCCTCATTTTCCTGCTTTGAATTTGATTGGGATTGTCCCAAAGGACCACATTAAAAGCGCCAGATATTGAAAACCCAACACAAAACTGGTAAGTGTTTAGGAGTCAATCTATTACATATCTCTGCCCATTAATGTACGATAACTACAGTAAATACGGAAGGTAGACTCCACACACCTGGCAGCCCAAATGACATTCACCACACACTAACGGGAGTACCCAACACTTTGGTCACCGCATGGTTTCAGATTTGAAAACGATTGACTTAAATGATCTTAGCCACAGATGAGTTTATTTGCATGAACTCAATTTAGTACGTTTCATTCTAATAGACCCGATGCTGATGCTGGGCAGTGTAAGACTCGGCATGAGGAAAGCAAAGGAGCGCAAAACAGTATTTTGGAGCTGTGGTCTCGCAATGTGCGGACATATTGGTTAAATAGCTGGATGGTGTGAGCTCAGCAGGAACATTTGTGATTTCTAATTGAAAAACCCTCCCAGAATGATGCGAGGCATTTTAAACTTCAGAAGATTACTGCTTTTAAATAGATTTAAAAAAAAAAAAAAAATCCAATAAGCCTATTTAATAAATAAATAATTGGCTGCTTCGATTGTAATCCTCTGTACTGGACTGGCTGTGAGCCATATAAAGTCGAGAGAAATACAAAGTTCAGACAGAAAGCCACTGAGGGATACAGAAAGGTAACATTGTGTTATTGCAATGTGGCTCTTTTGTCAGAGCAGACGGCACCTGTACAAAGACTGTATATGCTCCTTTTTAATTTGCTACAACATTCTTCGCGGCTGTCACTTAAGTCTTTTAAATATTTCTGAACAAAGGTCAAAGTTGTCGAGTGTGTGTGTGTCTCTCTCTCTCTCTCTGCACACCTGCTATTCCCAGATGTTAAATCACTGATGCAGTTTCCTCTGCACAAAGGTGAGTCAGCAATGATCAGTTTCACGCTATTTTTAGTGTTTTTCGCAGTCCCTCAATATCATTTTGCAGAGAAAAACACTATTTGACTCATAAGCACCTGCGCTGTCTGCATGTTTCTTAAATGCTTGAAACAAACCACTCTAAGGAATATATCTGACAACAGAGAATTTAATGAGCAAGTGGACGATTTTCTGGAATATATGCTTTTTAAGTTTTAATGAGTGTGTACTTGCGATAATTTTTTCCTTGATCTTTCTATTTGCAGCAGTGGAGTTTGTTCTCTAAGGCCTATGCTGTGACTCCATCCTTCTTCAATATTTCTGGGTTGGAAAGCAAATTTGTTTCCCATTACAGAAGTGTAATCTTCACCACTGCAGTTTTCTGGGCAACATTACTGCTACAGTAGCTACAGTAGCTACAGTCCCCGCTGGTTTTTAAAAGTCACTGCAATGTTTTTGAATTACGTTTTAATTACACCTCGTAATTTGATTTGAATTAAAGCTAATTCAATAGCTCTGAATCCTCCAAGGGAGAACGTGTCCTCTTTGTCCTCTATGATTTCTCCAAGGGGCAAACGGCACAACTCTAGTCAGAATAATTATGAGACCAACGCACGGATGACTGTTGGCATACACTGCTCTTTAAACACTCCCAGAGATTGTGGCGTTCTGTAGACTCACTGTCAGTCCGTGCCATGGGGTGTTGTGCCCGGAGAAAATGCCGGCCAAGCAGAATGGTAATGCGTTGTCACTGGGGCAGGCCAAGTCATGTCAGGCCGGACGAGCTCTGCTGCTGAGTTAGCTGGCAAACGGGAAGAGAAGATCAGACCTGGCGAGGAGTTTAAATCTTCAGTGAGTGATAAATCAGTTATTCTATGAAACAGATTAGTTTCTCTTAGTTTTAGAGGAAGACGGGGAGTAGTTCATTGGATGCTGGTTGACACACAATGTGGCTGCGTTTGTCATCTGGAGTCAGTTCTTGTCATGTGCGTGAAGATTGAGCAGAAAAGATGGACACGGGCATGAGTTTATTCTGCGACGAGAGAATCTGTAATGTTCAAAACAATACAGACAAAATCCCATTTAGCAATAGAGCCCAGACAATTGAAGTGATTGAATCCGATGACTCCTTTTGGGATTCAGTTCATTAGGTGATCCGATTCATTAAGGAGACATCAGTGTGGGTCACTTATCGACTGCACTACACCGTCACAGCTCTCTCGGGGCTTCTCAGGTCGCATTCCAACATAATTCGGGAGGGGGGGTGTAATGACAGGGCTGGAGCAATGTCCTCTTTCACGAGCAAGGTCGTATCCCCAAGGTGTTTCCAGGTAGTCATTTAGGACCGTGGGAACCAGGGTCGCTGCTTTCTCATCAACGAGCAGAGTTGTTTGTCACAGACGAACTACATTGACTCACAGACAGAGACCATGGGGACCTTTTTGTGACTGGAATTCATTTTCTGTGCTCTTTTTTTTGTTAAAAGACATATCTGAATGTAGGTAAATGTGTTTGTGGTTAAACATTGTTTTGTTTTTGCAGTTGGTTTGATAAAAAAAAATGTATGTATGTATGTATAAAAAAATAAAAAAACATCCAAAGAATCGAACAGTATTTGCTTAAGAAAGCAATTGCAGGAAGTTCTTTTTTACTTTTATTTTTTAGGGTCATTTCCTGCCCCATATTATCTAATGAAAGTGGAACTTCTTGCATAATGTTATTTTTCTTGCATGTCTGAAAATCATTCAGAGGCCATGTCCATATATGAGAGGCAGGGGATCGAAGCAGCTTCCCCTCGGGCTTTTTTCCCTTTTTTGTACAACCGGTCTCTGTTATGTCATAAAACCATGCCTAGAAATTAACTAAAAGATCTATATACACAGTCGTGAAAGCTCTTAAAACGAGCTTGTGGCCAAAACATGACCTTCAAATGCTGCACTGAAATAGTTTCAGGCAGTAGAATTTGATTGTCACGATTCAAATTGTCCTTATTTAACCTTTTTGAAAACCTTTTAGATTTGTTGAAAAAAGAAAAACTCACTGGCAATGAGACCGGATACAAACAGGTCAAGCGGACTGTCTTACCTGTGTGTCGCATCAGCTGGCCGTGGCGATAATCTGATCCTCTGCACACAACAATGGTGCATTAAAGATGATATTCTTAGGTTACTTAAGCAAGTCTTTATCTTAACTACAGTGCACACAATTAACATTTGCATGTGATTTTTCAAAGACATTTAGATGGCAACTAACAAACTAATGATTTGCTTTGATTAATCAACAACACACCAACAATCTAAATGCATCATAAAATCAAATAACGACTAATGTATGGATGTAATGTTTACTGTAACCCACGCG
This sequence comes from Myoxocephalus aenaeus, assembly GCA_038501785.1. Lineage (NCBI taxonomy): Eukaryota > Metazoa > Chordata > Actinopteri > Perciformes > Cottidae > Myoxocephalus > Myoxocephalus aenaeus. The sequence continues at coordinate 4,774,895 of JBAMJR010000180.1, forward strand.
TGTGCATGTATTTGGCCAAAGTCTTTGCCTTCCTCTCATGCTGGACACAAAAAATCTATAATGTCTACAAATACAGTTTTGGAAGGAGAACAGATTTTCTGAGAAAATGGGCAGTTTGTCCAGATAAGACCAACTTAAAGTCCTGAATATAGCTTTGTTCAAAGTAGAGCGATGGAGATGGGCGTGCACGTATCCTCTTGAGTATGACCTCGGGGTGAGCTTCTGCCGGTCTCTATCTGAAGATGTAGCCAATTTAATATCTGCTATAGTGCGAAGGTGCGCGGCAGATGAGGACAGTAATTAGTCTGCTAGCTTGTGAAGTTATTAAAAGATGTATAAGGGAATACTCTCTCCTAAGGTCAGCAGCCCGCTTAACACCATGTGCTCAATGTAGGTGATTTTGTAGAAAGTTAACTTCTAATGAGCTCTGCTGCTCTCTGCAGAAGTTGTGCTTGTGAAGATAATTTATACAAATTCATCCCACAGACATTCAGCATAATAGCTTTATGTCCACAACAGAATTTATTAATTACATATTTTTCCTTTGTTGTTTTTTTGCCGCATTCAGAGCTGTTTTGCATTAAGTCATGCTTCTTTTGTCAATTCTAATTAAACATAGTGGATCCACAAAAAATAACGGATTGTATTTATTTGTGTGTGTGTGTTGCAGTGGGAGCTGCTGTGGTCCCTCATCCTGCTCTTTACCTTCTGTCTGCTGCTGGTCTGGTTCTACTTCTGGTGGGAGGCACATAACGACTACAATGAGTTCAACTGGTGAGTGCACAGCCAACCGGAGTGCTTCTCTGTGTCGTCGGGTCAAACTGGAGCCAGACGCCTGACGCCATATTGTTTCGGTCGTAAATGAATTCTATCCATGCTTGTGGATTTCCTAAATCGTCAGATTAAAAAGGCAGCAGACGGATTAAACCGAGAGGAGAGACCACCCAGCCCTCCACAGATTAACCCCATTACATAACAGAGATGGCTCGCCCGACATTTCCTATACTGTAAATGACTTAATCCCGTGCTCCTTTCATGTGACCACAAGTTTGACTGAAAACATCATAATCTACCAAAACGTTAGACTTATTCCCGACCTGTTGGCAGAATTCATCTGTTTTCAATTGCATGTTCTTATGCAAAATGACTTCCAGTCCTCAAGGTAAGAGCATAAGTATAAATAATTGATCAAACATCCATCAGAACATTAAGATTGTAGTGGACAGTTTCAGCGTTGCAATCATTACAATCTAATGGTAAAATGTTATGCATGTTGTTTTAAATCGTACTTAAATACTGGAGCACATAATGTCTCATACCCTGTTCTTTCTTACCTTTCCCATCCCCCTCTCCTCCTGCTCTCAGTAACCTCTGCAATGTCACCTTTTCCTCTAATCGTCTGTTACCTTCCATTGCCTCTTTTCACAATCCTCTCCCTCTCCGTTTCTCATGTATCCCTTCCCTTTTGCTATTTTTCTCATTTACCTTGTAATAACCCGTTTCAGCTCTTAGTGTGTGTGTGTGTGTGTGTGTGTGTGTCACCCCAGTTCACTTTCATCATCAATCTCCCCGGTGATTATACCTCTGGATGTCAGTTATGGTGGGAAGACGTTTGCCTTTCCTTTCTAATGGGAAGTGTTCACATTTCCTGCCTTTTCCTTCCTGCTTTTTGTGAGGTTTCCACAGATAGCGATGACATCCCTGCCCTTATGTGTTCTAGTGATTTAGCTGCAGGGAGTGTCCCAGTCCATCTGCAGGATAAATCTATTCACAAAGGGTTTGGAGCATCAGCGCTGAGCGACCCTGCTGTGGCTCTGTGCCACTAGAATTTCTGATAAGGCTTTGAAAGTAATTAGTGCCATAGGGCCAAGCTGTCATGTCAAAGCACGCATTTCACACGCATGTCTTTTCTCCCCAGATGTGAATGCATTGATACAGCTAGTGTCACTCTTTTGAGCATCACAAACAGGGTGGTGTTATCAATATGACATTGGGTCATTATTTAAATGCTTGTAAGTCAACTTGGTATGGTTTCATTTGAAGGAAGTAAAAATGCTTTAAAAACTAGTGCAAAAAGGCACGCACACACGTATTCTACGGCCGTCACACGCGTTGGTCATGATGAAATGCAGGTGAGCCCTCAGTATGCGAGGCGTTACTCACTCTCTTCTTCCCTGCAGGTTCCTCTACAACTGCTCTGGGAAGTGGAGCGATGGCACTGTTCCCATCCTGGCCGCCACCGCTGCTGGCTTCACCTACATTGCATTTTTAATGGTCAGTCCTACATCAAGTATTCACTGTGGAGGTTTCACACATCCATTCATCATAATGCCTCTGTGGCGATTTAGTAGCTTTTGAATGACGTGCGTTACCAACTTATCAGGCACAGTAACCGGACCGTGGTGGTGACGAGCAAGTGGAGATCTGTGTCTTTTGAAAGTTGCTCTCTTATGCGTGTGTTTTTCTCTTTTCAGGTTCTCGCACTTTGTCATGTTGCACTTGGCCAACAGTTGAATTTGCACTGGCTCCATAAGGTAATGTGCCAAATGTGAGGTTGAGCAACTGTGTTGGTGTGGGAGGTGGAAGCGGGTGGGTGAGGTTTGCATATGTATCTTTCTCGTGTTGTGTGTTTTGTGATTACACAAATCGGTTGGCCCTATTGCCTGCACGTGTGTGTGTGTGTGTGTGTGTGTGTCTGTGTGTTCAATCAATGCTGATCAGCTGAACTTGTCCTGAACTTACGGTTTGGATCGCGTTGCCCCAGGAGGGTTGCGAAAGCCCAGCCAATGACCTGGTTTAAATTGCTATAAGCCGAACAAATACACGGACCAAACACTCTTTGGGGTGTGAAAGGGCTCGGGGCTATTTGGGGTTAAATTGTGGGTGGGGGTGTTCATGCATGCATTCAAAGTGACAGCCTCTCTGATTTTTCCGTAACTCTCCCTCTCCGTCTACGCAGATTGGAGTGACCGCTGCGCTGCTCACCACCACGGTCGGGGTGATATCTGTCAATCAAACATGGGGCCAAGAGTGGGACGTCATCCCCATCTCCCTGCAGGTCAGCAGACTGAAACACAGTTGAGCCCCGAAGCCACGTTTGACAGCTTGACATCATTGATGATGTGTGGTCTATATACCTACGTAGCAAATTAGACTTTGACCATTTTGGTTTATGGGCACTGGATAAAACCGTTGAGCTGTAACCTCTTTTACCCTGGATGAGGAAGTCCAGGATCGACTGTTTGAAAACACGCAGTATCTCTTTGTGGATCATTTACAAGCGTGTCATGAATACCTGGATATCCGGGATTGTATTTCCATATTTAACATTGCTGAAAAAGTGTAATGATTTAAACTGCATATACTGTGGTGGCGAGACACTCGATCCGCATGTATCCTACTAACAATTATCAGCTCAACGATATCCAAGGAGTTGTGAGAAGCTTATAATTAGTGTGTCCCTGTGAGATCATTGCACCACCACCAATGTGTGATTGAAGTGGACGCGCAAGTCCACTGAAACTGATGCCATTACAATTGAATGCTTCTACAAATTATAGCTATTATCTCTGTCTAGTGTTACCGTTGTCTTAACCCCAGATAATGTCTGTAATTCCATGCCTCTGTCTTTTATCTTTGTTTCGCTTCTGCTCACTGTCATCTTCTCTTAAACCCCGATTCTCTTTCCCTAACATTTTTTATTTATTTTCTTCCCTCCTGTGTCTCCATTTCTCTATATCCTCTTTCTTTCTTCTTACCTTCATCCTCTCCACTCTTCCTCACACCTCTGTCCAGGCCACAGGTCCCTTCCTGCATATAGGGGCTCTTGCTGCGGTCACAGCTCTGTCTTGGATTGTGGCTGGACAGGTCGCCCGTGCAGAAAAAACAAGTATGCTTAACACAGAATACAAGTAACTCTTACACTGCTGTACCCATCCGCTGCGCGCACACACACACACACACACACACACTCACACTCACACACTCACTCTCAAAGGAAGAGTGGTGAATGATTAACACTGTGTAGACAGAGGCCGGGACCTCCACCCAGGGTGTCGGAGATAACGAACATTCCTTCGGGCTCATGTGATGTTTTCAAGCCAGGACACCTTGGATTGTTTTCTCCTCAAGTACAGGAGTCTTTAGGGATAAGTAGCTCATGGTGTGTATTCTGAGTCTCGCTGCCTTTGGTGTCTGTAGAATAGAACTGAAAGCCAGTGTCACTTCTGCGCAAGTTGTATTGTCTGCTGAAGAAATTATAGCCAGATAGCATAAACTTTCTTCTGAAGTAAGACTGAATGAATGTGAAGATACTTTAAACTTTAAAGAGGATTTTACTTTTATTTTTTTATGTCCTCAATTTGGACAAAGCAGTTTGTACTGTGGGAAACATTTAATCCAATTAAAAATCCTGAGCTACATTTAAAGTTCTGCTTTTGGAGAGACTTGATGAGGTGGAAAGGTCGAGGCAGTACTTCTCTTGTGGAAGCATCTCTGCTGTAATGCAGAGTCAGAGAGTCTAAATACCTGTGTGTGTGTGTGTGTGTGTGTGCGTGTGTGTGTATGAAAGCTGTGAATCCCCTGTGTGTAACAAGAGTTGTATTCTCAACTCCACTCCAGAGATGACCTTGAAGTGTGTGTGTGTGCCGACACTCGGCCTTCAACGCTCTCTTGAACAGAGGTGGATGCAGCTGAAAGTAGATCTCCTTGGCCCCTGATATCAATGTTGTTGGATACTGTGCAAAGCTATGACCGGTACTGATTACCGACATTCGCAGCAACTACTTACAGTACATCGCACGTCTTTTTGAAAACAAAGATCGCCCAACATTTTTATCTCTGTTCGAAACTTAAACTATTTGAAAACATCTTCTCTGGAATGTCACAGCTGTGGTTATAATTAGTTATTTTCTGTCCATGCTTTGAAAGTGTATTAAAAGAGAACTATGGAAACTAGCTCAGCACATGAACTGCATTAGTCACTGGTCTCCCGGGTGAAGCTGCTAACGATGATATTCGTGCCAAAATGTATTTCTCCATGGACATTATTTAAATTTATTTTCTTTGTTTACATTTTTACGCGTTCTTTTGTGCAGATCAAACAAACAAGAGAACGTGTTAATTAGTGAGCCGTTGAGTTGCTGGTAGGCAGATTTTGGTCTTTGGGCAGAGCGCACTGTTTCCCCCGCATCCAGTCTTTATGCTAAGCTAACCCCCTTTAGCCTGTAGCTTCATTTCCCCCGTACAGACATTAGGGTGGTATCAATCCTGTGATCTACCTCTCATCAAGAAAGGGAATACGCATATTTTCAAAACTCGTCCTTCAGCCTCTGCAGCTCCATTATCATCCGTCTTCTCCCAGTGTTCCAGGTGGTGGTCGTGCTGCTGTATCTCAGTGTGTTACTGGGACTCTACACGGTGCCGCTGTACATCACCTCCCCCTGCATCATGGACCCCACCAACCTCAAACAACGGCCTGATGTCATTGGCCACCAAGGAGCCCCCATGGTGAGTCAGCTGACCTCTATCATCCAATCTGAATGTGGGAATATGAAACAGGGCACTTTAAACAATTTATATTACATATGCTTTTTGCCTCTGCCAAGCACCTTTAGCTACCTGATCCTGGCGTCACAGATGGCAAAAACCTTGAACATCAGCAATGTTGATGACACTGAACCGCTCCGGATATGAAGCCTTTAATCCAGAGCGTCAACGACCACTTGAGTCTGTTTTGTTGACGGCAGAGGAACATCTGTGCTGCCCTTCTAGATATTTGTTCGTTTTTGTTTTTCATTAATTTCTCTTCTGCTGCACTACCCCGGCTATTCTGGTCTATGAATGACCTTGTGGTCGGCAAACTGAAAATAGTCCACAAACATAACCCAGTGGGAGCCTGGAGCTCTAACTGCCTGATGTATGGCAGGGGTATATTTTCTGGGGGATTGCGCGTGTGGTTCTGCCTGACAAAGACTTTCTTGTAGGGAAAGAAAATATAGATTGCTTATGATCAGATTTACTGCTGTCTCTCTTGCTGTTTTCTGTTCCAGCTTCTCTCTCTCTCGCATACGTCTGATTTTAGACTCCACTACATTGTTTAAAAGCCTGTTAGAGCCTGTTGGATAAGTATACATTAGAAGGCTGCGTTAAAATCAGATGTATGCACACATGAGCAAATGTTTTGCTTTTTATGTTTGATGTTATTGCTTCTAAACATTACCCGAAGAAGGATTTATGTACTTGGCACAATGCCTGACTCAGTATTATGCAACACTTGGAAGGAAAATGAAGGTGGATCTCTGTTATTCATAACAGATACTCGCACAGTCAAAAAACACACCCTGCTTTTTGTGGTGTTTGTGTAAAGCGATCGATCCTCACAGTGGAGTCTAAAATTAGGAGTGGCTGTGCGAGGCTGTGAGAAACTCAGTCACGTGACTGGACCTTGTTTCCCAGAAGGACTCTGTATTGATTACAGCATCATTCCTATCCTGTGTTTCCCAGTCATAAGCTTTACTCACAGGGTCTCTTAGGAAGGTGCTTTTCTAGTAAGTGATGCTTAACCTATTGACGTGGTATTGGTCATGACCTCGACTTGAGGATTTGAAAAGCAATTCACAATGCTGCTCTAATTAATTTCACAACTCTCCTTTGTGTTCAGAGAAAAGAGTCTATTTCCACATACATCTGCGAGACACCTCATCCGTGTTCATTTTTTGACTTGGCAACATAACCTACTTGGTAGATGAACATAAATTATTATTGATTCATACTTTGGCATAATTTTATCTTCCCTCAACAGTGGCAAGGTTTCCAGTAAAGTCACCTATTAGATCATTATTAAAGGACTCCATGTAATGAGTGTGTTTGTCCTTACTCTATTTGTGTGTGTGTGTGTGTGTGTGTGTGTGTGTGTGTCTCCAGCTTGCTCCAGAGAACACACTGTGGTCCTTCCAGAGAGCTCTGCAGATGAACGTCACTGGGCTGGAGGCTGACGTTGCTATCAGGTACACACGCACGCACGCACACACACACACACGATTAATTCAGAAGAATGACAAACAAATGAAGGGCTATTTAGTCCGACCCAATTCAGCCTCACTGTTTGGTTTCCTTTCATAGATAATGGAACATTAGTTTACCCAGAACCTCTCATTAGCTGTATTCGCAAAAGCTCACACTGGAATATCTCTTACCAATCGAGACATAATGCGTTGCCTTTGTTAACTCTCTGCTCTAAATATTAGACAAAGGTTTATCGTAAAGTAGCGTTTACATATGTAGTCTTGCGTTCTTAAAAAAGGATTCTTTGAACATAAAAGAAAACAAGTGAATAACAATATAAACGTACTTGGGATTCTGTCTGCAACTGTAGCGAGGATCAGGCTACAGAGGAGCAGTAGATGGAGGCACGGCAGCGCCAACATAATTGGACGTGACAGGCTGCGCTCAAAGAGACACTTGGAAGAGGAGAGGAAGTGGGGGTTGGGGGACTGGCCATGGTTTAAGATGGATAGTGGGTGTACGTGTCTACTCATGCGTGTGCAGCGAGGATGAGGGATTGTGTGGAGGTGGGGGAGTGTTGCTTTGTTGCAGGATGTGCATTTGTGGGTCGACCTTAATTTAATAGTGTAGTGTGTTTACGGTTACAGTCCTAGGTGAGGTGAATGGGTGTGTGTTCGCTGCAGCCCGCTGACAGGTGAGCTCCTTACTGTGCCGAGTAATTAGACTTGATGACAGCCAGAGCAACAGAGACTCCTGCAGCAGATCACACACACACAGACACACAAAAACACACACAGTTTTATAGCAGAATCCCTGTTTTCCTGACTTTTAGGAACATTACATTGACTTACAATAATTTCCTGGGGACTTACCCATTAACCCCTTATCATAACTGCTACCAGCTGAATCCTTACCCTAAACGTAAACCAAGTCTTCAACCTACAAGCTTAGTGATTTACATAGGGACGTGCATTTTGTCCCACAAAAACATGCGGGAACACGCACTCGCATGTGCATGCACATACAATCAACCAACATGCGTATTATTCGTGCTGTGCTTATTTCAGTTTTCATCAGTTTAGCATTTATCATTTCAGTATTTTATCTGATTAACTTTATGTAAAGAGTATTTTTTTTTTTTTTACTCCAGATAATTGTATTTGGGTTTTCAGTTTAGCGAACACAGACACACACACGTGAACACAGGAATTCATTATTTTTCAGCAAAGAATTTGAATGACAAATATTGAAAAATGTGGAGGGATTTTTCTTTAGTTTTGGTATTTGGTATTCAAATACCGAGCAGCAAAAAAGGGAGAGGAAAGGGAAAAACGAGTCACAATTGGGCCAAACTCTCATCTTGTCTCCTCTACTCTTCCTTTGCTCTTGTTTGATGTGATGTCAAGAGTTTACCCTCCAACCAACTCCTGTGTGTTCGGATCTCATCTAAAAACTATGTGGTTGTTTTTTTGAGAGATTTTATTCCTCAACTAAACATGTACAGAGAAAGTTACCTTTTGAGTCTGTCTGTTTGAATTATTATTATTATGAAAATGTAGCTGAGCGATCCAATGTATTTGATGTCAACGGGGTTAAATGATACAGATGAACACTGCTGCCAAACAATGAACACGCAGCACTCAGTCCCACCACTCTCTGACCAATCAGCATCAAGGATTCTCCGTAACCACCGTATAATGCTGAATATTATCACCTGCCTGACTCCTCTCATAACTCTGCTCCCATCTCTCACCACCAGTGTGGATGGAGTGCCGTTCCTGATGCACGACCACACCCTGCGGAGGACCACAGACGTAGAGAAAGTTTTCCCGGACAGGCGAATGGAAGACGCCTCATTCTTTAACTGGACAGATCTGCAGCAACTCAACGCGGGACGGTGGTTCCTCAAGGTAGTTCTTTGTTGCTGATGAAGCCATTTTCAGCTTTGTTTGACGGCGTGATGTGGTGCAGTGAAATGACTCGAGGGGCTAGTGACCTTTTATCACATGAGCGTCCTCGTCCCTTGGTTTCATCTAACTACTGAGCTCTATTAAAGCTTTAGAGGAGCTCTCCTGTATGAGTGGATCAGTGTCAACTAGTGCTTCAAAATAATTGTTTGCTTGAAGTACTAGTGGGCCAAAACAGGATTAAAGCACTCTGACAAACTGGCCATGAGAATTGTTTAGAGAAGCTGCCTTCTCTGGTACCAAATGATTCCCTCCTACACGGGATATTGCACTGTCTCCAAGAAATGGAGAGATGAGCAGCTTGATTGTGTAAATGCATTTACCATGGCATTCTGTTCCTGAAGAAGAGAATCTGTATAGATTTGGGGCAAGATGCAGAGATGTAGATGCATTGCTTTGTGTGCATTGTGCTACTTTGCTGTGCACCACTTTAATCCTTCTACACTACCCTCCAGTCAAGTAGTTTTCTATATCGGTCTACTGACTGTAAAATTGATATGGCGACAGTTTCTTCTTATCTGTAAATGTAAACACTCGCTGTGTAGTTTTCTTTCTAAAAAATACGTGTTTTACGAGATCAGATTGCTACGTCAGTATTCGTTAGAATCTGCATTGTTTTCAGCACTCTACTTCTCAGTGTCTGCATTGCATGTAAGCACATTGTGGCTGGAGATTGTATTACTACTGACAATTCACTGTCGGAGTCTGATTTCTATATGCCCAAGCATGTCCTAATAGCTCCTGATTGTGTAATAATAGTATCATTAAAATGACCACGCTGAAGTGTCTTTTAGGTGAAAGTGAAGCACATCAATGTTGACAGGAGAAGAAGGTCAGATGCTTCTTATTTAAATAAGAAGCATCTGACCTTCTTCTCCTGTGCGTTTGGACAAGGAGCAGTGAAGCGAGAAAAGATTTGGAGGGAAAGTATTCCACTATTTGCATTTGCTGTAGATGTTGTCCAAACCATCTCCATGGATGTTTTATTCAAAGAAACTCCAGTATCAGAATACTGTATATATTTTCTACAGGTTTGCAAAAACGCTATTGAATTTCGAGCAGCATTAATGTCATGACCATGTTGTAATTGTATTTTAAACAGTGGCATTGCACCCCTGTTAAACACATCTGTGATCTTCTCCCTGTGCTTCAGGAGGACCCTTTCTGGATGGTGCACACCCTTTCCCCGCGTGAGAAGGATCTGATCGCCAACCAGAGTGTGTGCAGCCTGGAGCAGCTTCTAAAGCTGGCCTCCTATCATAACAGCACAGTGGTTTTCCGGCTGAGGAGACCTCCTTCGGAGCACCCCTGCTACCACAGCTGGATCAATGATACACTGCAGGCTGTGCAGCAATCTGGGGTTCCTCAGAGCCTGGTCAGTATCTGAATACACACCCGATCCACATTGTGTCTGGCTATGGATTCTGAACATATTTTATGCAAACGTGATGGAAATCAAAATCCTGTTATCCTTTAATCATGAACTAGGAAGTATAAAGACCACAATAGTCCACACAGGGCGGGTGGGTCCAAGAAACAATCTTTCAGCCAGGAGACCACTGTTCGTTCCCTAAGTGGAACCAGAAGTTAACGGTGATTTATTTATCACATAACTTGGCACTTCCATGGTTACTTTAACCCAAACGAAGATCATTTTTTGCTGGCTTTGGTAGAAAAACGCATAAAAGAAAATAACTAATGTTTTCGTAAGATATCATCAGAACCGTTGTATGAGGATATGTTACCTATTCATGTGGATTTAAACCCTGTCACTACATTAATGTTGATGACACAACGTTTCATTGAGACGAGTGTAACTGTAGTCCTGTGTGCTGTGTGCAGGTGATGTGGACTCCAGATGAACACAGAGCTCAGGTGAGACAGCTGGCGCCCGGTCTGATCCAGACCTCAGTGGAGAAACAGAGTCCTCAAAGTCTCCAACAGTACGGCATCAGCAGGCTGCTGCTCAGATACAACCAGGCCAGCACAGAGGAGATCAGGTAGACACACACACACACACACACACACACACACACACACACACACACACACACACACACACACACACACACACCTCTGATGCTGTTATCTGTTAACAGACAGATGTATATTTAAAGACATGCCTGAATGTGTGTGATTGCTCTCAGAAACTTCTCCCAGAGCAACATCAACCTCACTCTTTACACCATCAACGAGCCGTGGCTGTACTCGGTGCTCTGGTGCAGCGGGGTGTCTTCAGTCTCCTCCGAGGCCTCGCATATCCTCAAAAAGGTGCCTTACCCCATCTGGCTCATGGTAAGGACCGCTTTGCTTCTTTGTATTGAACTTTCTCAGGTACCACTCTGCAACCGAGCACTGTTTTTTGCAAAATGTCTTCTTTTTCTGCTCGGTTCTTTGTAGATAAAGCTTGAGTTTCTCTGTGTTGCTTTCTAGTCTCTATGTGCCCATTCGGCGCACCAGCCTGGAGAAGATCTGCTTGGTAACGGGTAAAAAAAAAAAGCAAACGTAAAAGCTCTCATAAAAAGTGGCCATAGTTTGACAGTGTAAATGGTATTATATGACAGCCTGTCTCCTTGCCTTCAGCTGCATCTCCCCTGCATGACTAAACTACATTTTAACAGGTGATGCCAACACGGGAGCCCATCTTTCAACTGAACTCATCAAGTCTGTTTATTCTCTGCACCGAGCACGCCATCCTCTTTATTTGTCAACACTCCTCCGAGGTCCCAGCACAGCAGAGAGACGAGCATCGTCGCTGTACTGTATCCTGTCGTGCATGACTCGTGCTTTTCTAGTTCAGTCGTCTCCTGAAACCTCTAAACATGGCTAGCACTCCCGCTGGGCCTATCTGGTATAAGTTCACGCCTGTGCAGCGTGCCAGCCTGCGCTCCTCGTCTGTAGCACCATGAGGGGACTCTGTATGACGACATGTGGACGGGACCCCGGGCCTCCTGCTGTGGTGCAGGGAGGAGTTTAAGGTTTAAGCTGTTGGGGCATCTGCTGTCCTGTATGTCGACGTCAACTGAAGTCTGTCTTGAGCTGTCTGAAGGCCACTGAAATGGACATCTTTTTCTTTTTTTCAGAATCAGCTTTAATGGCCATGTAAATTTGCACATACATGGAATTTGACTCCGGTTTCACTTGCTCTTCGTACTTTTTTTTTTCCACACACAATATACAAGATAAATATAAAAAGGACATTAAAGACAGTAGTAAAACAACAAAAAAGTGCAGATAGTGCAGATGAAGAGTCTGTTTAACTGTTCATCAGAGTGACGGCCAGTGGGAAGAAGCTGTTCCTGTGTCTGGTGGTTTTGGCGTACAGTGCTCTGTAGCGCCTTCCAGAGGGGAGGAGTTGGAACAGCTTGTGTCCAGGGTGTGAGGGGTCTGTGGAGATCTTTACAGCCCGCTTCCTGACTCTGGCGGTGTGCAAGTCCAGGATGGAGGGGAGGCTGGAACCAATGGTTCTCTCTGCAGACCTGACGATCCGTTGGAGTCTGACTGTCCTGTTTGGTGGCCGATCCAAACCACACAGTGATGGAAGAGCAGAGGACAGACTGGATGATGGCGGAGTAAAACAGGATCAGCAGCTCCTGAGGCAGGTTGAACTTCCTGAGCTGGCGCAGGAAGTACAGCCTCTGCTGGGCCTTTTTCCGGATGGTGTTGATGTTGGCGATCCACTTCAGGTCCCGGGAGATTGTGGATCCCAGAAACTTGAAGGTCTCCACCGCAGAAACAGTGCTGTTGTGTATTGTTAGGGGGGGTAGTGTTGGGGGACTCCTCCTGAAGTCTACTGTCATCTCTACAGTTTTGGCCTTGTTCAGCTCCAGGTGGTTCTGACCACACCAGAGGACCAGCTGTTCAACCTCCCGTCTGTACGCAGACTCGTCCCCGTCGCTGATGAGGCCGATGACCGTTGTGTCGTCTGCGAACTTCAGGAGTTTAACAGATGGGTCCCCTGAGGTGCAGTCGTTGGTGTAGAGGGAGAAGAGCAGTGGAGAGAGCACACATCCCTGGGGGGCGCCAGTGCTTATAGTCCGGGTGCTGGATATGATTTTTCCCAGCCTCACCTGCTGCGTCCTGTCTGACAGGAAGTTTGTGATCCACCGACAGGTGGGGGCTGGCACGGTGAGCTGGGAGAGTTTGGGTTGAAGAACCTCCGGGATGATCGTGTTGAATGCAGAGCTGAAGTCCACAAACAGAACCCTTGCATATCTCCCTGGGGAGTCGAGGTGTTGCAGTATATGGTGCAGGCCCATATTTACTGCATCATCCACCGACCTGTTTGCACGGTAGGCAAACTGCAGGGGGTCCACCAGGGGCCCTGTGATGTCCTTCAGGTGGGTCAACACCAGCCTCTCAAAGGACTTCATGACCACAGACGTCAGGGCGACGGGTCTGTAGTCATTTAATCCTGTGATGGAGGATTTCTTGGGGACCGGGATGATCAAGGAGCGCTTGAAGCAGGAAGGGACTTCACATAGCTCCAGTGATCGGTTGAAGATCTCCGTGAAGATGGGGGCCAGCTGGTCAGCACAGACTTTCAGGCAGGAGGGGGGGACACCGTCTGGGCCCGGAGCCTTCCTGATCTTTTGTCTCTGAAAGAGCCGACTCACATCCTCTTCGCAGATCCTCAGTGCCGGTAGGGGGTTGGATGGGAGAGGTGAGGCAGAGAGTGGAGATGATTGTCTGATGATGGGGCAGTTGGGCGGGGTGGAAGTGGGCTTGTCAAACCTGCAATAGAAGACATTCAGGTCATCAGCCAGTCTGTGATTGTCCTCGCAGGTTTTCATCATATATTACTTTACACGATGTGAAGAAGTGAATTTCATTTTGAATGCATTATCATAAGAATGCACATCTCAAAGACCTTTAGCGTTTGCAGAAGTATTAATACAAGACAGTGTGGATGTCGCCGCTCACACAAGAGATTGTATTGTTGGTGTATAGTGCCCCCCAGTGGTGGATTGTGCTATAAAACTGTGTGCGTGTGTGTGTGTGTTTCCAGAGACCAGATGAATACTGCCTGATGTGGGTGTCTGTGGACCTCATCTCCTTCGCTGTAGTCATAGGAATATTCATTTTCCAGAAGTAAGTACAGCCGCTTGAGGAAGAAACTGTCAAGTCATCATCGTGAGTTTTTACGCGAACACTTAATGTTTCTCTATTTTTCTGCTGGTGTTTGGAGAGAAAAGAAAAGACGGATCTTTTTGTTTTTGAGAGTGGGCCTCTCCTGTCTCTCACACATGCGGCGTACATAACCAGTAATTACTACTCTTTACATTACAAGCACCCTTCACTCGCATCTCTCATTCAGTGAGACACGGTTTCCCTCAGTAGAGCTCTCTCTGTCTGGAACACATCATTAGAATAACGGCTCGTACATATTTACACTGTTCGCTTGTGTTCTGATACATTATTTTGCCAATAAAGACCCAGCTGGAAAGAACACAACATTACATGTGTGTGTGTTATGTGGTTTTACAAGCTGTTATGGTGTTTTTATATTTATCGTTTGCAGTTCTCTCTCCTTGCACCAGATAAGATGTACTTTGTATGAGCATGTCTTCTCTGAGCTAACATGTGTTAACCCTTCACACTCCTCCAGTATTTCCTCTTTCTGCAGGAGGGAGTGGTTTTGTTTGTTTCTGTGACACTCCAGAGACAGATGGCCTCCTCCTCCTCCTACTGTGTTTTCTTTTTGAAGTTCTGGTGCGGGTTTGCTCTGCTTAGCCGAGCTCTCCAGTAGCTTCCGCTGGCTTCTAAACTGACCTCTCTTGTCTCCCGCCTTCTTTTGTCCTTTTGTTGTCCTTCTGCCTCGTCCTCGTCCTCTCTCCTCTGCCTGATGTGCATGCTCTTCTCCTCCTCTGCTGCATTCTGGCCTCTTCTCTCAGCTATCACATGATCAGGTAACTGGGTCACCTCTTCCGACCCAAACTCTTCTCTCCTTTCACCGTCTTTTTATCTTTCCTCATCCTCCATCCACCATTCTCTTGTTCAAGCATTCTTTTACCTCCTCTCTTGTTTTTCCATTATTCCTCTATTTTTTTTGTTTGTTGCTGTCTCTATTATGAAATCAAACTCCATCCCATTTTTCTCTCCTCTTTACTTCCACTGTGTTTCCATAATTATTTTCTGTTTCACTTCTCTCTGTCTCACCTGAATCATTGTACTGCACCACTGCCACCTTCCTCTAGAGGGACGAGCTCACGTCTTCCTCCCTGTGGGCTCAATAGAATGAATGCTTTCCACCCAGACAGCACAAAATATCCACAGCATTAAGACGCCAATGAGCTTTAAATGTATTATCCATCTTATTAAGCCAAACGACTTAACGTCCAAAATGAAGCATGGATATAAATTCATCAGGGGAAGTGCCTCAGGATTGGCTTTTATTGATGCTGATGAACTAAGAGCTTGCTTGTTTGCTTTTCTGTTCCTAATTTCCACTCCGCATTAGTCCCAGTTTATTGTGACTAATGCTCTTCAGTTAAGTAATTGAAATAAAGACTTTTCATTAAAGCAAGGAGGCAGTTTTCAGTGGATGAGTGATCCTCTGTGGAACTAACAAATGTTAATTAAGTGAAAACAGAAGAGAGCAAAATGTTCTGTATTTAATTGTGTGGTTTTAATTAAGATATTTTCAACTGCTATGCAATGACTGTAGGGAGAAAATAAAATGTCTCTTTCTTTTGCATTTCTGCAAATGTGTTACTGCAGCCCACTCTGTAATAATATGACATATTTGGTACTACTTCATAATAAGAGTTGTAGCCATTTGTTGTATTATTGGGAATGTGTCATTTAGTAACGCTAAACAGATTAGGCCATTTCTAAAAACAACTTTCAGGTTGTGAAAAATGTCTTTGATTATTTCCGTTTGACCACTTTCTGGAAAAGGGCTGCGGAGGATCTGGATCAGAATCCATTTATTAACAAATTATTTAGCATTTAATCACTGTGATTAACCTGCATTACATTTATTTTTACTTCCAGTGTTATTGATCACAACTTGGTTCCGTTAGTTAACAAACACTTCATAAAGGGTGTCTTAGAAAGTGTTTCTCGTATTTTAGAGCTTCGATATGACAAGAAGCCAGTGTGTTGTTTAGTGCCAGCCTAAACTGTGCCCTGAATGTATTGTATGCTCCAAATTAATTAAATGTTTAGAGTAATTGTCCTTTTTATCCAAATCGTCCGGTCAAACAAAGCACGGCTGGTTAAACAGATTTAATTCCCTTTAAACCGAGTCAGGCCTGTCCACCAAGTCCATAGCGCCTTTTAAAACATTTAGATGTTATCCCTCTTTGGGACAAAACGTGACCCCGAATGGCGTATTGTGAGCCGAGGCAGCCGTATTTAGTGATGATGTTATTGTCTCGGGAAGATCTCTGACCTTTACGATTGTGACCCCGCAGGTATCGGATGAGCGGCATGCGGAGCTACAACCCCGAGCAGATCATGCTGAGCGCCGCAGTCAGGAGGTCCAGCAGAGACCTCAACGTCATGAAGGAGAAACTTATCTTCTCTGGTGAGACCAGAGGGACGCGTTCGTCTCTCCTCAATGTTTCGTAGCGATGTTGTTTGTTGTTTGGGCTCCTGAACTCCGAAAGTTAAAGATGAGGAATGAGCCATTTTGAGTTTCAGGTGCCCAGCTAGCATGTCTCTGCATCCCAGCATGCATCTGTCTTGAGTGTGAATGTTCTCGCTCCTACTCTTCCTCTCTTCCCCGTTGAAGGTCAAGCCCAGTAGCGGCCTGTGTGATGTGCACCACCACCTCCTGTCCATGCTACCACCTCCTCCTCCTCCAGCAGTGACCTCTTCCTTTATTCCATGCATCCATTGCATCCCTCGTTGCCTGCCACTTCTCTGCCCTTCTCCCCTTCATCCACCCCTTCATGCACCAAACCTCCCCCACTGCCCTCCCACTGGAGACCACGTCACACGTAGGGGAGCTTATAGACGCCCCAGTCTGTCTAGAGAGCCTCTAGTGCTGGGGGTCAAAGGTGAGTCACATCGGTTCCAGCTCTCGCCATCCGTTTCCCCCATCCATTTCAATTCATTCAAGCCTTTCGTTGTTTCTCGTTTGACGAGTTGAGTGTGTTCTTGCAAACTGATGTGGTTTGAAAGTGACGGTAGTGCATGTCATCACTCAGTAACCTGACTTTTTTTTACATATTTTTGTAATTCCTTTGGCGCCCTCCAGAGGTGGGGAATGGAGTCGGCAGTGCTGATGAGCTGTACCCGGACAACGGCTACGACTACTACACCAATCAGGGCATCAGCCAGTGATTGGGACTCGGCCTGTGTGAATCTGCTGTAGAGAGGCGGAGGCGGCAGCGCTCTCGGTGTTTACGTCATTCCTCATCAAGTCGGTGTGAAGCCTGAACTCCTCGTCCTGTCCTACTGATGAACTGACAGACTGCTGTATCTGATGGAGAAGACCACCACCCAGTTGCTTTGTGTATATTCTGTAAATAGTTTTGTGTCTCGCTTGTCAGACATACTGTATATCACACGGGACTACACGCACTTTTTATTAATGGAATTCGCCAAATCTGTGGCCTCCTCTCTCGCATCTAAATGCCCGAGAGGCCCCTCCTGAGTTACCAACGCCAGCTTCTTTTTAAAGATGCGTTTCCAGATTCTCTTTTTTTTGTTTTAAGCTAATTTTCCAAAGCAGTTTCTTCTTTTTAACCACTATACACGATATTCTTCTCTTAGCAGATGGATTTCTTTATAACGGGGCTTTTTAGGAGGCTTAATCGCAGCATGAGACTAAAAAGCTAACGGCTCGTTATGCTCTCGCCTTCCTTCAGCACTCCACCGTGCCGCGTTTCATAAAAGTACTAACATTGATATTTATATTTAAAGAGAAAAAAAGAAGAAAAAAAAAACATGAACAAGCTGTTTACAGAAGTCCTGCCTTCTCCTCCAAGTGAAATATTCACATGATGTATGTAAGATAATCATTTTGATAGAGGCTGAAAGCCCCGCCCCTCCCTACTTTTGACCAGTGCATGAACTGTAATGATGAACTGCCGCATGTGAGCTGTGCTCCCAGTACAACTGGTGAAAAGGGTTTGAGGGCGTGAAGATTTGTGCCGTCTTTGTGGTTAACGTGAATGTTTTGGATTTGTTTTTTAAAGATGTGAACGGTGTATTGTGTGCGTGTTCTAGCCGGGTATATATTTTTTTACCCTGTGTGCAGTGCTATGTTGAGTGTATTATTGTACATAAAAGGTGAACCAGTGTGTGTGTGTGTGTGTGTGTGAGATGCTCCAGCCAACTAAGCGTTACATTTGAACAATGTGACGAATAATAATTAGCAATATCCTGGGCATGGTGGGAGTCACTATATTTCCTACACAGCCTCTGAAATGCAGGTCAAGTCTGTGGTATTTTGGTGTTGACAGACGACATGCATCTAACTGTTGGTTGCTGGTGTTAAACTGACTGCTGTAAGGTAAATGAAGTGGGTGCTAAATGTGAAAATGAAGCTGCAAGCTAACGGAAGGGACGCAACAGGCAGCACAGGGTCAAGAAATGAACTGCTTTTTGTGTTTATTTTCTTTATTTGGGTGTTATTGTGCCTCAGAAGTAAATAAATAAAAAAATTAAGAGTTTTTCCAATAGTTTGTTCTGTTTCGTTTGCTGGAAGGGTTGAACCACCAGTCCTACAATTAACAGACAACCCACTCTAGGTACTGAGAGGAAAAGTGTTCAGGTTAAGAACTGGTGAAGGAGCGTCAGTGAAAAAAAAACAAAGGATCTTTGTATGTTGCCGACGAATATGAGACTCAAAATAAACAGGAAGTTGAGAAATAAAAAAGGTAGGTGACTTGAGTTCTTGGTTGAGAAGTTTTTTATTGGACCATCTGCTCGTCAGAGTTCTGGGTTTTGTGTTTCCCAAAGACACAAATGGAAATCACCTTTCATACTGGATGTACAACAACCAGTTTACCGTCTGCCAGAATAAGAGCAGGAGAAATTATAAATACAAAATAATGAAATTTAAGGCGCCATGATAACTACAAACATCCGATCCATCGAACGTCCTAAATGTGACTGACACATTTATTGATTATCACAAGGCACCAGTAAGCAACGACTTGGTCCTTCTGCAGGACTACCAGAGATGAGCGTCTCTACTGCAGCAGCAAAGAGCAGGCAGCTGCGCATATGCAGCACAAATATGAGCACTGCCATAAAGCACACTATTGCACAAAAAAAGTGAAGTTGGCTAACAAGTGCAGCACTTCTCTTAATGACATCTGTATTTCATTCAAAAGGGAGCGGTGGCACTAATGACTTCAGATGTTACAGTACTGTGTGAACGTTAAGGCTTTCTCTATGCACCTTCAGCTTGTTTTTTTTAATGAGGTGAGTAGTCAATGTAGGGAATGTTTGGCATTTTCTTTTGTGCAAAACTACATCTTTACACTGAGGTCTCCCTCCGTCCCAATGACTTCTAGTAGACATAAAGTGACACTGGCTTGCAGTGGTTCATCTCCACATTGAAATTCAAACAATATACAGCAGCTTACTGAACAAGTACACTGTCAACCTTTGATGGAAAGATTTTAAAATACATTACATACCTGCAAAACACACACAACATACATACACTCTCTGAATAAATAAATATCTGAAGATGTACGAGCTACTCTGGAAGTCCTTTAAAAAAAGGTTGTTCCCTGAATTGAACACCATTAAAGTATCTACCATGAATAAGCATAATCAAAGGATAAGTCGTGTTTATACACGAGAGGCTTCTAGTTCACATTTCATCGGCGTTTTGGGTTATTTTTCTTCTGAAGCTTCTCGTGCAACAAAAGCAGCTTGACGTGGAAAACGGACACCAGGGCTGTTCACTTCTGCAGCTGGAAGCTATCCGTCCAAGAGGAATGTCGTTACGTTTCAAAACGTAAAGCATCACTAATTTTTTCTGCCACTGCCACCTCAAGAAAGCAAAATGAGTTGTAAAACCTGAGTCTGGCATGTCTTCATTCTGGTGACAGTGTCTTGTGTTTGTAATTTTTCTCCCTTCAGCAACATTTTTTTTACAGGAAACAGTTAGGAATCAGTGGCAAGTCTGAGGCATCCTTTTTATCTTAATAAATAACCATAAATATTAGCTAAAGTTCGTCTTGCGCAGGTGTCTGTTGGGGATTTCTATAGCGCTCACTTGTAAAGGCCAGGAGCCCCCCATGATGCCGGCCTGTATGGCTACACCTGTAACCACAGCCAGGTCAGGGTCTACCGATGTGTTTGGGTCCTTCCCAAAGTACTCGCTGATCAGCCGTCTGATCCGTGGTATCCTGGTGGACCCGCCGACCAGAACGATCTCATCCACTTCTGCTTTGTCCAGGTGGCCCTCGGCTAACACGGTCTCCACGGGGGCCAGGATCTTCTGGAACAGGTCTTCGTTGAGCTCCTCAAACAGCTCGCGAGTGATCACGGCCTGGAAGAGAACCGGAGCGGGGGCGGAGCCTCCGGCCTCCGAGCTGTCGTGGGTGTGAAGGCTCAAGGGCACGCGGATGGTGGCGCTGGGCTGGAGGGTGAGGTTGAGCTTAGCGGCTTCCACGGCCTGTCGGAGACGGTGGATGTCCTCTTTGAGAGCGGGCGGGACGCCAAACTCCTGTTGGACTCGCTCTATGGTGTACTGGAGCAACCTCTGGCTAAAGTCTTGACCTCCCAGCTTGTTATTCCCTGCCGAAACACACAGATTTAAGATTAGGCCACTGTTCCCTCCAACAGCAACACCTCTAATTGAGACAAAGGCTGCTTTGCAAAATCTCAGATTACAGAAACTAAACCAGATTGTTATCTGAACAGATATAGGACTAACTGAATCCAGGTAACAGATCATATAATTTTAAACTCTTAAAGAGCCAAATTAAAATGATACTTTAAGACTTTAATTGGGACATGAACTGTGCAGCAAAAGGTAAAGCTCTTTTTTCAAACAACCATCGGCTCATATCACCACCTATCTCTTATCTCTGAAGCATTACCTGCCATGGCTCTGGTGAGGAACATGCCTCCCTGTTTGTTGAGTAGAGAAACATCCAGGGTTCCTCCCCCAAGGTCGACCACCAGCACGTTGAACACGTCCACCTTGTGCAGGCCGTAGGCCATGGCTGCCGCCGTGGGCTCGTTAATCACACGCAGGATCTCCAGGCCTGCAAGACAGAGGAAAGGATGTAGACTTTTATATTGCTATGTATGTAGTATGTATGTGTGTAGCTTGTATATGTGATGCTTTCGGGCTAGAGAGGCTGTTACGGTTCTCATCAGTAATCGGCTGAATGTTTTAAACTCAAATGTCTCATGTGCAGATTTGTCAAATGGCCCACTACGACATCCAACATCAGATTAAACATAATTAGAGGACTGACCGGCGAGGTTGGCGGCCCTGACAGTGAAGTTCCTCTGTCTCTCGTCGAACTCGGCCGGCACCGAGATGACAGCTTTCTGGATGAGCACGTCGAGCCGTCGCTCGGCCATCTTCCTCATCTTCAGCAGCAGCCGAGAGGCGATGAACTCTGGGCTCACGGTGAAGGTATGGTTGGTGGAGAGCAGAAACTCTGCGCTCCCATTATTGTTAATCACCTGGAAGAAGCGCAAAGAAACGAGTGAGGATGGAGAGATAAAAAATAAAAAAATGGGAGCATATTACAGGCAAAAGTTTTTTATTATAAGATAATCCTTTATTAGTCCCGCAATGGGGAAATTGCAGGATTACAGCAGCAGTGCACAC
Source organism: Myoxocephalus aenaeus (assembly GCA_038501785.1). Lineage (NCBI taxonomy): Eukaryota > Metazoa > Chordata > Actinopteri > Perciformes > Cottidae > Myoxocephalus > Myoxocephalus aenaeus. Next base: position 4,796,630 of record JBAMJR010000180.1, read on the forward strand.
AAGAGACACATAGTAAATAAAAATCAAGTAATATAAATAAACAGTAAAAACAGTAATAAGAACAGTAAAGAAGCATACAGTAGCAATATTAAATATACAAATGGAATAAAAAGTATATAAAGTACTTAAATGTATTATATATTGCACCAGATGAGTGTAATTAAAAGTGGCCAATGTGATTAAAGTGAGTTATTACTCAAGTTGTGTAGTCAATTAGTCTATTTTGGGGAAATTAATTGAGAACATTTATGATATTTTCAGCATGTTTCGACCACCTCTTGTTTCCAGTGTATTAAAAGGTTTTTAATACAGTACTTTGAATTCTGAGTGATGAATTGAGAAAAATAACTTAACTATAGCTACCAGCCTAAAAACAATTATCCTGTGCATATCTGAGCCTTAATAAAGGCTGATGAGTGTAAATGAAGTGGCTCAATGATGAAAAACATCACACACAGCTGGTGTTAAATCCTCCCCACTGTGACGCACCTTAAACGGGTACCGAGCGCTCTCCTGCTCCAGCACCTCCGGCTCAAATATCTTCCCGATGAACCTCTTGGCGTCGTAGACGGTGTTCTGCGGGTCGCTGTGGGCCAGATCCACGGCCTCGTGTCCGGCCAGCACCGCGGTGGCGGTGAACGAGACGGCGCTCGGGATGCTCTTCCTGCCTTCTTCATCCGCGATCACCTCCACGTCCCCGCTGCCCGGGTGGAAGACGCCGACTGAGCAAAAAGTGGTGCCCAGATCCAGGCCGATGACTTTGGGTTTGGGTGGCGGCAAGTACTGCTGTCCCAGGTATCCGGCCAGGAACAGGGCCAGGATGACCGAACCTGTGTGGGCATTACAGGTGAGGTGGACAAGTTAGCTAGCGTTAGCTCGCGTGTTAGCATCCAGTCACCGGTTAACGTTGATTACCGGAAGAAAAAGGTGTCATTTAACTTACCAATCATAGAAATTTCTCCAGACATTTTCACACAGTTGCGAATTAACCTGCCGTTTAAAAAATCCCGAAATTCCCGTTAAATTGTTCAAGTTGCGGTTAAGTGTGACCCATCTGTCGGCTTTCTCAGCCGGATGCTGCGAGGTTTCCAGTCTATCAACAAGATACACGTCGTCGTTGCTTTACTACTTTGCGGATGCTGGGTAATGTAGTTTATGGCAACGCCATACACGGGACGGATGTCTAAGCCGACTCTAGCGTTCGACTACACTTCCCGTCAACCCTAGCGAGAGTCAACGTAGCACGAACGTTTCGTAACGTTCCCGTTGTTTCAACCAATCAGGTAGAGCCAGAGCGTGAAGTAAAAACGTAATGTTAAAATAAATATGATTTAATTCAATTTAAATAAATAAAACAATGGATTTAATAAATTAACGTTAACTAAATTAATTTGTAAAACAATTTGAATTAAAATGTGCTCGTGAACGTTTTTTATTATCAAAGTAAAAATACCTTTTTTATAATATATTCTTCATTCATTTAATATATAATACGTAATATTGAATTCATGGCTATTTATGCATCAAGCACTGGAGGAAGAGCATCATCCGCTCTTCTGAGAGGGTGATTGGCTGCAATCTGCCGTCCCTCCAGGACTTGTTCGCTTCCAGGACTCTGAAGCGAGCAAGGAAGATTGTAGCTGACCCCTCTCACCCTGGTCACAAACTGTTTGAGTCACTTCCATCTGGCAGGAGGCTGCGGTCCATCAGGACCAAGACCTCACGCCACACAGTTTTTTCCCGTCGGCAGTCGGGCTCATCAACAGAGCCCGGGTCCCCCACTGACTGACCCTGTCACCCCCAGGACTATCTTTTCTTTCTTCTTACCGGTCCCTCCCCTGCACACTTCATATTTAAACACTCATGCCACTTAACATACACTTTAACTTAAACACACATGTCACTTTAACATACACTTACATTAATGTTATCTGTTCGTCTGAGCACTTTATCTTATACTTAATGTAATACCCATTGCACTGTTGTTGTCGTTGATTGTTGTCACTGATTGTTGTCTAACGTCTCATGTCTAATGTATGCACCTTCCGCCTAGAAAAATTCCTCATTTGTGTAAACATTCCTGACAAATAAACGGTTTCTGAAGATGAAATAAATAATCCTGACTGATCCTTATAGTATTTCTTTGATTTTATTTACAAAAAGTTGTGAAAACAGATGAATGCAAACTTTCATGTGAGCTCTCTCTCTCTCTCTCTCTCTCTCTCTCTCTCTCTCTCTCATTCATTAAAACACGCACATTTAGAAAATAACATGTGTTTTCCTGTACAGTATACATTATAGGCAAGATTTGACAATGCGTTGTTCAAACCCTACATTTCCAAATCAATCCCTTCACCAACATCACGTCATTTAAAAGAAAGAAGAAGAAAAAAAGATTGCACTGCAGGTTGAATAATTGCGATTGGATTTGATGAGAATGCTGATGATTGCAGATGTGATAAATAAAGGCTTTATGTGGAGAAAAAATGATTTACAATGCAATAAATACAAGTGACATTTAATCAATGAAATGTCCCTTTTGCAACAACAAAAAAATAAAGAATGTACAACTTTAATATTACCTAACTACTGTATGAAGCAAGCGTGTCTGTCTGTGTGTGGTTAGCGGACAGCTAACGTAACACAGATATTGGCTAAGTAACGCTACACGGATATTAACGTTACAACCGGACTCTTTTTATCTGTGTATTTTATCGGGTTTAGTGATTTGGGGGCCCCTGGCTTGCTTTACTTTTCATCCTTTCTCTAACTGGGAATGTTGGTACGTTACTCAAAGCTCTATTACATAACTTCTGTTCAATGTGGAGCTTTTCACATTTAATTAATGCATTCAGCTTTTGTTGTAATTATTATATAATCATTATTATATTTTGTGAACAAAATGTGAATCTGAAACGTAACCAGTAACATTTCTCTGTCAGGTGAATGTAGTACTTCAATGGTTTCCTCTGAAGTAGAAGTACACAGTAAGAAGTGTACAGTTGAGTTGCATATACTGAGTTATTTTGCGGTAGATTTATTACATAATCAATATTTTGATATAGCTTTTTGGGGCCCAGTAAATTCTGTCCCTGGTGTTTCTCCACTTGGATGTGTGACTCAACTATGTCATGGCAGGAGTATTGCTGAGGGCCCAGGAAGCGCATTGTTGCGTGTGATGTTTTCTGTATGAGGAAGCAACAACACAAGGCCAAACATCCAGTCCTTTCTGAACAGACGTGTTTTAAACGGGCACTGCTGAAGATGACATTTAGAATATTGGTTGTTTGTTCTTCTCGTCACACATTTAGCACGCTTTTACGTTTGGCTAGCTAGTGGCTACCTTGTTGTAATAAGGGATCTTTACATGACGTAAAAAAAAGAAGAAGGTAAAACCACTCGTCGTAAGAAAACACCCAACCCTGAATATCCATCACGTGAAGAGTCCACAGCAGGTGTGAGCGGCTCTGCGTCCTCTTTGATGTCTCAACATTCAGATGGAATAAAGCAACCCGAGTCTCTGGGACAGTCGCTGTCGTCTTCCTGTAGACTGTGGGAGGATCTCAGCTCCTCCGCATCATCCCTCGCATCGTCACCTGCGCCCACAAACCAAATGGAATTAGATTGAATGTCATCATGTCACAAGCTTCTGTTTCCAACCACAGAATATAATAATACCGAGTGCTTCATATTAAAATACTGAATAATTATACAATCGAAACCAGGGCAATGTGCGGCTAAATTACCCAAATACTGAAATACCATCTGCAGGTGTGACCCATCAAAACAGAATTAGAAAACACGTCTTCTTCTTTTAGAGAAGACAACTCATCATTTTACGTCCCCTTTGACTTTTATTTTCTCACATCCACAGAGTAAAAATATTCCTCCATTCTTTAATATTCCTACTATACTGATGGGAGCTACTAATCCTCCCGTCCAGGTTGCCACGCCACTAACCTAATGGAGTTGAGCTTGATTAAATTACTGGCATCTCATGAGAGTCAACAAGCCTGGCGGGGTCACACCACAGCCGGCGCCATCTGTTTAGTTACACTGGTGCTCAAGCAGAAAAAATACCAAAACAATGACCTTTTATTTGCACTTCAACTGCAATAAAACCTGCACAGACTGAACACAACTAGCCAGTGTGTCTTGTTCCTTCTTCACACTGAAACTAGCGATAATCAGCCTTCTGCTTCAAGACATCAGATTACAAGAACAACTTCTGCCCCATTACACTTTCTATCTGACAGGAAATCACATATAAGACTCTCGCAGTGCACAGGATGTATTTTCTCTTCTGTGTCTTCGCTTTCACATAAAGACCTGTTTTATTCTCCAGCAGAAATGAAAGAAAAGCAAATCATTTCAAACCTATAGAATAAAGTGCTTTTCAGAAATGAATATCTTTACCTCGGCGTCTCCTGCTATTTGAAAAGCTTTTTTTGCTAAATTACTCTCGGGCTTTGTTGAATGCTCATTTCTGATTGGCTTCATGCTTTGTTGTTGTTGCCTTTGGTTTAAAGGAATGTTTGGGAATGCTACTTTCCTTAGCTTATTTAATAATTCCAGTTTGGTAGTTGGGAGTTGATGGAGACCAAGCATTAACGATAACGATCACAAGAGTTCAGAAATGGTCTCTATAATTTATGAGCGCTATAACTCGAGAGAAACTCAAGTAACTATACAAAGAAAAGTGAGCTGTTTTGTAATCAAAGCAAATATTAAAAAGGGTTTAAATTGACAGAATGTGAGACATTTTCATTTTCATATGACCTTACTGTCATAGACTTAGGTTATTTTTGGGAGTGTGATTACTTAGTTTTTTCCCCCTGATGTTAATGTGTGACCTTAATCTCAAGACGCCCCTCCCTCACATCCATGCTTTCATTGTTTTCATTGCTGATCCACCATTGTCTTTATAAATGATGTATTAAATAAACCTGCCATCACGTTCCTTGAGCCAGTTTGTGACACTGCTATGATGGGTAAAAATATCTGATTTGAAAAAAAAAGGAATATGTCTAGTGAGCAAGTCATTATTACACAAATAAGCAATTGTTGTGAATAATACTTGGTGTTAGTCATCGTTGGTATGCTGCTCACCTGTGTAGCGGCATTCAGCAGCAGCGAGGAGCTTGCGTCGGTCCTCGGGGTCTTTGACGTTCAGCTCTATCAGGTGTTTCTCCTGCAGGTGCAGCAGGTCCTCCACTGTCTGGTAGCCATTGAGCAGCAAGGCAGAGGCGTACTCCTGCAACAAAAGTGTTGTCTTAACTACGACCGCATAGCGTATCTGAAAATAGTGGTGTGTGCGTTCTCCTTTCATCTCTGAAGTGTCTCCACGTGGAGTTTGTATGCAACTAGTTTTGAATTGTAGACCACGGGGACTTAATCATGTCAGATATTTACATTCTGAACATTTCAACTGAAATCTATTGAGCCTTAACCGTTAGATTAGGCTGACGTCAAGGAAGATGCAAACCGAATGAGTTCACTCTTTTAACTGCTTGCCTGTTATAATCTCACACTTGTGACCAGACTAGAACATGTGAGTGATCCCAGGTGAGATCCTGTCCTCACCTCCAGATTCAGTCGCTCCAGTAACTCCAGCAGAGTTTTGGGCCGAGGTCTTTTGCACAGCTTCTGTTGTCTGATCTTGGGAACTTCCTCTTCCTCCTCTTTTTCCGGCAGAATGTCAACATAGATGAACTTGAAGTTGCCCACTTTGTTGTTCAGCATGCCCGTCCAGATGCCCATCGGAGGCTTGCTGATGATGTTGATGATGTCGCCGACCTAGGAATCAATGACAGTGCATGAATAGCAGTTGAAAGAATATTTCACCCCAGGGCCTCGGTAATGCACGACATGACACTGCACATAAACATTGGCGTGTCTCACCTTGAGTTTGAGGGAGTCTGTGTCGTACGGGCTGGGAACGAAGTCCGTGTGGACGCGAGCTCGACTACAGAACGGTCCCTGATAGGAGCCGTCCTCCTCCAGCCTCAGACTGTCTCTCTGACCAGAACCGTTGGACTCACTGGTCACGCCACCTGAACCGACATTACACAGTTCTGGTTATTTGATAACACTTCATTGCACTGGTTAATTCATACAGCGGCTGACTTGCATTTGGTGGAATTTGTCATATAACCCCACATGTTTTTCACTATGTGGGCTAAAACTACCCAGCACTCTTTGCAGTATGTGCAGCTACTCACTCGAGGAGCTCTGGCCGCTGTAGAGACTCTCTAAGGAGTTGCTTGACTTTGCAGCGTTTTTCTCAGCTGCAGGGACACTCTCTGCCTCTGCCTCTGCCTCTGGGTCTTTGTCTGTGTCGTCACCCTACGAGGATAAAAAAGAAAAGATGTGCAGTTAGAAATGAGAGACGTGGCACACAATAGACATAACCCCTTTTTTATATTTTTTTATTTTTTTATTTTCTTCTCTTTTCATGTTTTAATCTGATTGTTGGATCGGCGATAATTTGGACGCTCTGGTTTCTGCCTACTGGCCAGAACTGCTGTCAACCAGTTTGTGGATATGACTGCATGATGTGATGACTGTTTGATGTGCAGAGTGAAGCAGGTGTGTTTATGTTCAGATGTACCAGAGATATGTGTGTTTAGGTGCGTGTATGTGTGCAGACGTCTGGCTCGGCGAAATGAGGTGACCTCCTTTTTATTTATTTTTATGTATTTATTTTCCTATACTCTAGGTGGGTGTACCAGTGGGAGGGGTGGGTGGGAGGGTATGTTGTATGTTTGTATATGTCAAGAAAAAGAGGGAAATGTCAGTTGAAATGCATGTTTACCATGTTATGTATCTACCAACATTTCCAAAAAAAAAAAAAAAAAAAAAAAAAAGAGAGACGTAGTGTATCTGATGATGTACAAAAGTGTGCAAACTCCAGTTAGCTTAGCAAGTAAGTCGACATGAAAGTGAAATACAACGAGGAAACTGGAACAGAGCGCTTCAGGTAGAGATGTAGGTTGTGAAAGTTATTTAAATCTTCATCTTATCTCTCATTACTGTGAAGGTGAGTTTCAGTGTCGGTCAGAGTGAAGTGCGTCATTCGAAGATTGTCAACAGCTTCATATTGGAGGATGTGGGTTGATGAGAGATGAGAGCGATAAGACTCTTGAGAAAAAGTTGACTGTAAATGAGGCAGATTGTCGGCATGTCTGGATGTTTACTTGATGTGACGGAGATCAAGTTTTTAAATGTTTTATTTTTTACATTTGTGCTCACAAATTGTTGATTGATGCACTTGAAATGGTAATCTGTACCCTTTGGATTACTAATTCATGAGTATGCTTTCTACCTGATAGGAATTACATAAAACCTGGAGGCTGTGCGTATGTGTGTATTTTCCAGTGACTCACTGCCTCCTCAGAAAAAGACTTGACGTGTTTTTTGCCCATTCTTCTGCGCATGGTCAGTGAAATCGCCTTCATCTTCTTCCCAAGTCCGGCTGGTCTCTCCGGGTCCAATGTCTCACATTCTTCTGTGAGCTGTGTGAAGAGAGTTGGTTTAGTCCACATAGCACAGTAGCACTGTGGTATTAAATAACCTCATATTTCTCCCATCTACTTGTCTTTGCCCAAACAATTTGTATCTGTGCGCCACAAACATAGCGTACAATGTAGTGTGTGTGTGTGTGTGTGTGTGTGTGTGTGTGTGTGTGTGTGTGTGTGTGTATTCATACAGCATAGTTTCTGGATATGTTGCGTGGCAATATTGTATCGATACACAGACGCCTATTTCTCTTTTATTAAGTAAAAACTATTGAAAACAGTTTTTCAGTTGGTCCGCTTGACAGACAAACTCATTTTGCTGCAATAAAAGTGATTGAAGTGCGATGAGTCGAGTGAAAACATTAAACATGAACTTATAAGATAAAACAGATGTTGACAACTGGATCATTTGCCATTGGAAAAAGTTAATCAATTCCAGTATTTGTTAAAGCAATACCCAGCATATCGCAGATTGTTTATAATCGCAATTAGATTGTATCGCCACCAAAGTATTGTGATAATATCGTGACGAGGGACTTCTGGTGAAAAGCATCACTCCATGTGCAACAAAGGATTTTTCTCATTATGAACCCTGTTTTCCAATCTCACAATTTGTTTGAGTAGAAAAGACCTCACAGCACCATGGCTGCACATATGTGTATGTGTGCAAAAGGGGAAACTCCTTAATGTGAATGTTTCTATTCAATGACTTTGCCACTTGGTATGCTATTGACAATTAGCTGCTATCAGTCTTGCAGTAGCAAGACTGATAGCAGTTAATTGTCATACAGAAGTATGACATTTTTCTTCATGAATTAAAAACAAATCAACGAACCGCGTTTGTTCCATTTTCCTCTGGTTTGGCTTGTGTCGAGTGATGTCTGAGACCCTCAAACCTGCCGAAGCTGGTGGAGCGCTGTGGGAAGGATTAAACAACAAAAGGATGTTATAGAAACAACTGGCACGGTTTGTGTAGCGTGATTTGTGTAGCGAGGTTTAGCAGCGTTACATAACACCAAGTCAGTGCACTTGGGAGTCATTGTCCAAGCTGTGTTTTACTGATGAAATATGAACCAGTGGGTTCAGCTGTCTATTAAATACAGTCTATTGAGGAAAGCCACAGAATTCCTAATTTTCTTGCTCATAATAGCAAATGAAAGGCACCTCCAGTATTCAATATATATATATATATATATATATATATATATATATATATATATATATATATATATATATATATATATATACACACACACGTCGGTATATGCAACAAATATTCAGTCGATTTCAAAGGGGTTTTGAAATGAGAGCTTGTAAAATAGGATGTGCTACATTTGTGGTCATGTATTAAATCTTGTGGCAGCAGAGGTTTGCTCTGGCAAAGCTGTCAATATTGAAAATGAGTAGATACAAATAAACATAAATTAAACTGCTGTGTCCTTCTGACACCTGGTGATGTGTTCTAGTTGCTTTCCTGTGGCTCTTTTTGAATTATTTCCTATTTTTCTCTCTAATTTTTTCATAAAACTAAAAGTAATTATAATCTCTCCCGGCTCCCCATCATCTCCAAAATAATTATATAAATGAGTAATCCCTGGAAAATCCTGGTTAAATATGAGCGCCATACTCCTAGACAGCCCTCTGTGGATTGACTCGATGCAGCGTCGTCTGACAGGTTAACACGGTCACAAGGACAGCAGCAGAATCAAAGGGTCTCATTTTAAAGTTGTATTCTTCTCCCCTTAATAAAGTTTTTGTGTTATTGCATTGTTTGTATATTTACCATTCACGTTGATTTGAATTATGAAATTTCACTTGGAAAATATAGTTTGCTAACCCTATAGTTGTAAAAAAAAAATCAACTGGTCTTTTAGGGTTCAGTATTTTATAACATTGTTTTAAACCATGAAGCAATTCTTTACATCTTTTAAAAGTACAACTTTTACATTTTCATTTTTCTATGCTTTTTTTGTCTGATTAAATACTCGTGACTGTGTCCAAAGTGACATAAATGTCAGTATACTCATATTTTGTTTTGATTTTCACGTACCTTCGGCTTGCTGCCCTTTGTTTTGTCTGACACATTGGAGGCCGCCCTCTGTAACATTTTCTCCTGTTCTAAGGTTGCTGTGAGGTCTCAGTCTTTGCTGCTCTTTGTCTTTTACCCCTCTCTCCTGACAGTGAAGCGTTAACTAACCCTGAGGCCGCCTGTCTGATGGCCTGGCTGGCCCACTTCCTTACAACACACAGGATGTGAGGCAATTGACGCTGCGCCTCTCGAAGCAGTATCGCATCGAAAGGGAAAAATACAAGTGCTTGAGTTTGCGTTTTGTGGCCTGCTCGACGAAAACATTGAGAACCACTTCCAGGAACGGCTGTATTTGGGTTTTTATAAACTGTGGTGTTTGTTTTTCATTAGAAGTCAGACATCCTGGTGAGAATAAGTTTGTGTCATATCTGCGACTGTGTTGCATTACTTAGAGTTAAGAGTCACAGTGTAATAGAGTTAGGGTGACATCCACCTGAACAAACTAACAATATCACCATTACTACAAAACCTTTCCAGTAAAAGCTGTTTTTTAAATGTATTTCATGGATCAAATTGAAAGAAAGCATGTAAAAAGGTTTTTTCTTTAAATAGCAATGGGGAACTTGGTTATGGTAAATGATGCTGGAGTACATCTTCTTATGCAGTCATTTCTTAATGCGGGGTGAATACTTTTGAGGAAGTGCGGATGTATGACAGAGGAACAGCTGAAAGCGGCAACTCAGTTGTGTCGAAACACTTTCCGGTTTACCTCTAGTCTCAATATGGATGTGAATATACTTCGTTACTCTGTCTTAAAAACACTAAAACATGAAGACGAGATGCTTCTACAGTAGATCTTTCACTAAATAACCACCTGTAACCATAAACACATGGCGTCGTCGCTGGCTCTGAGAGGCCTGATGGCCATGTGAGGATTTGCTGTGTTTACATTGTGGGGGATTTCAATCAGTTGTAAAAAAGGGAATTCTAAAGACCCATTGCCTAATCCCACTGCTTGCAATCAACTTTAAACTCCCGTCAATCCAGATTAGAGCTTCTAATCTATTACTTCAGGGGCCCTCGAACTCTCTGACGAAGCTGTTGTTCAGCTGAGGAGACCAAAAGGAGATATCTACCATTTAAAAATATATATTGAAATATTTAAAAGCGCTGTTCGGGAGGGTCCTCTGAATTATCAGTGGGATTTGTGAACACAAAAGTTTTCAAACATAAATGGAGAAGAGGATAGTATTTTTTAAATATACAGCATCATATTTGCAGTAAATGCTCATTATAGTATACATTGTAAAAGTATGCCGTGTTTAGAATCTCGTTTAGGATTGAAAAATGTCTTCAGACATTTGATTGACAGGCCCACGGTTAATTTTAAACGTGGGCAGAGAGAATGGACGGAGAGCCGTCAGGTCATTAAACATGGAGTACAAAGCCGACGCCATCAATTCTACACGTCCGATGAAGTGACATTTTACCCACAAGAATCAACGACACTATAGATCCATAGGGATTTTGTAATCTCTACACCGGATCATCCTTTACATCTGAGACTATTTTCTCCCAAGTCACGTTAAGCTTTAACTGCTTTGTGTCACACAGGGTGACCTCTGCACGTGCTCACTGGGAATAGAGGTCTTACGCTTTGAGAGATGTCAAAGTTCACTCAAAGGCAGTGACCTTTCAAGTCAATCTGCACTATTGTGTGGTATTAGCGCTGCGGGACCATTGGACTTGCTGTATTGAATAGCAGCCGACTCATCGGATCCCAAAGGGAGAGTCTGAGATTGATTTATAAATTAATTAAATGAAGGACCTTCCACTTGGGTCTTAGGTTATATGATACCAAATCTGGTGAATCTGATCTCATCAAAGTCACACAATAACACAAACAAACTAACCGGTCGAGGCAGCGTTAGACCAGCAACCCCAGAGTTCTGCGACATTAAAAATGGATACAACAGCTTTAGTTCCTCGTCAGAAACAGCTGTCTCATCTCAGTAAACTGGTGAAAATATTCTAAATATATACACTTAAACTGATATTTAATATTGTGGGTCTGCCTTCGTTTAAAGTGTCTCGTTTTGCTGATGTCCATGTCCACAGCTTGCTTTGCTTCTGAGCCGGTATACTTGTGTCTGCTTCTCCAAACTGTCATCTACTGGAGGTAATACACTGACTGCGGTTACGTACCACACACAAGCCCACTTCAAAAGAAGCAAACTATCCCTTTAAGCTTCAGCGCTGACTCATAGCACGTGCAGATCTCTCTCAAGGACTAACTGACGGTTTCCAAATCACACAAGAACCAGTTGACACTTACGTTTGGTTCTGACAGATCCACCTCTGTGATGGATCGCGTCACCTTTGGGGGAATCGGAGGTTTACGGTCCTGTTTCGAGCTGTCGTTCGGGGCCGTTGCCTGCTGCTGTGTTCCTTCCCACTCCTTCCCAGGGGACGTGGGGAACTCATGGGAGTAAAGGCGGTACTCTGTTAGCGGCCTGCGGCAGGTGTGCTGGATGGTCCCCCAGACAGGACTGCTGTCACCCGGGTTGCTCCAGCGCTGGTGGTAGGTGTGGGTGGGCGTCGCTCCACCAGGGAGAGTGGCCATGTCTGTGCATCGGCCCGGGGTTGTGTTCTCTTGAGCGGGGAGGGTGGAGAACTTGCCTGGGTAGGGCCTCCTATCTGACCGGTATGACATGTCCAGAGGGTAGGGTCCCATGGGTGGGCTCATGGCGCATGGTGGGGAGTGCACTGAGAGAGGAGGGAGAAGAGAATATGAAAAACTGACATTTGACAACTTTCTGACCGGTGTAATCATCTCAGGGATGTTGATATCAGACATCGGTGTCATGTTGAGGTGTTGCTGCAGAAAAAAGGGTCATTACAGCAGCGTGAGTCATCCTTCTGCATGTGCCCACTGTGGTAACACCACCACGAAACCTACATGCAAGACTTATCGAGTCACGAAAGGAAATACTGCTTTGTCTCTTCAAAAAATGTACTTCGCAATAGACCAGTAATACAGACAGAGAAGATATGTTTTGCACTGGAAACAGCTTTTTAGATGAAGGAAACCACTTTACACTGGAAAGAGAGTAGGAGGGAATATGCAGATGGCCTTTGCCTTTGTAACCCAGATGTGTAGTTTGAACTGATGCTTGTTAAAGCAGCTCTCTGAGTACCTGTATTTACAGTGTTACCACAGACACCTCTGAAGGTGTTGCAACACTTACAAGCAGAAGTAGAATTCTGAATTCATCAGAGGAGGAAAGTTATGAACTAAAGTTGCTACATTTGAATAAATTCTTGCACGGGGCTGTTCCTCTACACTGTAAGCAAGAGTCACCGTACGTGTTGAGTCATGCAGACACTGGAGAGGTCAGAGAGGACATTTTAATTCGGGAGGAAGGAGACCGTTATCTCCCCCTTTTGTAAAAGGTTGTCTCACCTGTTGAGCTGTGACTTTTCTTCGACCCTTCTTTCCCGCTCTTTCCACCTGGCTTCTTTCCAGTCTTTTGGTTTCTTTTGACAGCAGGTTTAGACTCTGTCCCCGCGCTGGTGGCTTGGACACTCTGAAAAGACGTAACACACAACACATGAATACTTTCATTCATAAATTGCGACATCTCTTCTTCTCTCCCAACTCTTGCGTTGGGTGAGAAGTCAAATCTACTTCTGTCAAATAATAAACCCTTCAGAGTTATGTATTTTTAAATATAGGAACATTATGATAACTGATAATAGCTCTTCTTCTCACGCCACCATACGGTTGACATTTTTGTGCCAGAAAATGTGGTCCATACATTCACATTCCCCACAATTTCTTTTTTTTTTATGACTTTGGTGAGCCTTTACTTTCCATCTAGCACCATCAGGTCAAAACATTTATTTTCCAGTGCTTTGGTTTATGACCAAATACCTCCTAAATACTCATGATATTATGCAGGGGTCATGCATACAATGTGAGGGGTCGTGCAATATGTTGCTTATTCTTATCTGGTTGTGTAATATGTGCAATATGTGTGAGACGATATGTTAAGTGTCATATTAGGTGTGCAGCCTTTGAGTCCAAGAAATTTTTTCCTATGAGGACAATATATTGTATCGTATTTTATTGTAAACAATAAAACAATCCCATCAGCATCATCTGTAGTTTGCAACAACTAGGAACTGTTAGCATGTCAACATGCTAAACTGCTTAACGTCATCATGTAAGCATTGTTATTTGGGCATGTTAGCATGCTGATTAGCATTTTTGCTCAGTACAGCCGCACAGAGTCGCTAGCCCGGCTGTTTTTGGGGGGTATTATTTATAGAAAAGGTTAGATACAATATCTTCTACCAAATCCCATTTGGGTCACTAGTTCTTTAAGCAGCGCATTGTGGGGCACTGAGCGCTGCTGCTGATCCACTACTGGCACGCTCTGTTTTGTTTGCTTCTCACTATGATGGGCATTAATCAGAGTGGGCACTGGGTGACCTGGCATGAGGCCTATAAGTCCTCCTCTTGTTTTCACATCTCTCTCTGCCATGTGAACCGGAGATTACACAGCGGGCAGCACCCTCTTTGGACCATCTGCACTGTATCGAGCCACAATCGGCATTTGCGTTAAATGATTGTGCCATTTTAGGCCACCGGTGGCTCTCTGGATGTCACAAGCAGGTGGCACAAAATGGCCTTGTGCCATGTGACCACGAGTCTCTGCACTTGCAGACGCGTCTCACAACGGGTTCATTTGGCTGCTGCTCAAACTGCAGGTCGGCACAGGTGCGCCGATCTGTGACGGACAGTGATTTTATTTCTCATGCTCATCTTGGCGGTTGCTCGCCAGTCCCTCATAACTACTGACTTATCAAGTGTTCCACTTGGTTCTTAATTATTTGTTCTATGTTGGTGGAAGCATTTATGTTTAAATGTAACATAACATTTCATTAGTTTAGCGCTGATAAGCGAAGTTGGCGGAGAAAGACTGCGGTGAAGCTTTTTCTTTTACCTGGCTTGAGGACGGTTTCTCCTTTTTCTTTGTGCCAGAATGATGAGCTCCTTTCACTTCTTTGGTTTCTGTTCTGTGTTTTGACTTCCTCATCTCTAGAGGGACACAACATATTGTAACATATATCATCAGGTTAGTGAAACACTGGAAAACCAAGAGGAAAACCATAACCCCCAAGGAGAGTTACACAGGAAGCTGTTTATTCATGTGTGTCGGTAGTCCTCAGGATTAAAAGACAAGTTTAAATTTTTTCAAGTCTGTTTTAAAGCAATAGTCAGGTGAACCTATGAACATTGAAACTTTTCGTTTTTGCTTTATGTAATCAGTCCTCTTGTTCATACTGGACATTAAAATATGGAAGTTTTGAGGGGGCTAAATTTATCTGAAGCCAGTATTTGTTAATTTTATCTCTCCCTTAGTGCAAATCCCAGCAATAAGAAAATGCATAATGTCTTTAACATCCTGTCATTGAAAGCATGTGTAACATGATTATATAGTCAATAGTTCAGGATACAATTCTTATGTTGAATTGGTTGTAAAAACCCGGCGTGTGTCCTCAGGCTTCACGCTGAGACTCCAAATGAACGTTGCCACGTAGATGAGCGAAATCTATTTATTTCCTATTTACCTTCATTGTGATTGTTGGAGATGTGGACTAAATCTTCCCGGCTCTTGGCGGGCTGCCAGACTGCAGTATTACAGCCGGGGTTATCTGCCATGAAGGGAGACAAATCACAAACATTGAGGATTTAAAATAAAAAGGTCGGCGGGAGGCCACAAAGACACTGAATTAAATTGTTTTTGAGTCACAGACAGACAGCCTTGTAGGTTATTGGAGGTTTTAATCTGCATAATACAAAACGTAATTTTTTTTTAGGAGCTTTAAACAAAACAAAGGTTACTTATTTTAGTCTTCCTTTCGGGTTATGATGCAGGTGAATATATTTCTTGGCCATTATGTTCAAAGAGGTACACAATCTTCAAATGCATCCAACATGAACAAAACACAAAGGAAACAGTTTGCACTCACCCAGTGTGTCGTTATCTGATGCAGATTTGGATATGTGTGTTCTGAAAGTAAAATTAACAAAGACATATTTGATTGCACAGTTGCCTCTAATTGGTGTTTCAGTAGATGTGTTCTTGCCCTTTAGTTTGAGCGCAAACCACAACGATCCCACTGATATGATTATCTTTTATGAAGATCCAATCACTTAACGCAACAAGAAAATATTGATATGGTGTAGAGGTTTCTTTCAAAGTAAGGCCGGGGGAGTAAGGTGTTGAGGCGACCGGGGACTCTTAAGTAGGTGGGTTTTTAATCCGCTTGAATCCAACTAGCCCAAAGCTATAATCTGCCTTCTGCTTTCCCAACAGTCCGGAGGGCACGGCTTCTCCAAAAACATTCACTACCAATCAAACTCAACAGTTCACAGTAAATCAAGCTTTTCTTTTCAATTGCGTTTTAATGGTTTGCCTATTTTCTTAAGACACAGCATTGCATTGACCAGACCAGATGAGACTAAAGATAAAAATGAGGAGAGGAGCAGCGCTGAAGAGCTTGTCTGCTCTGCTGCAGGGAGGATTTACAGTATTAACCCCCAGTGAAAATAAACAGGGAGCTTTTCAAGCCATATTATTACTTTATGGCAAAGCTCTTTTGCTTGCATGGCAGATTTTCTCTGCGGTTCGCACGAACATCCAACAAAAGAAACAGAAAGATTACAATGTTTTTAGTCCAATCTAATTGTCTGTTTTTTTTTTCTTCTTTTCTTTCTCCTGTGAGCTAAAAGCAATGTGATTTGGTTCCACTAATGCCAGAGCAGGTTTGTGTCTCACTTGTCCAGCTCACCTTCTTTTCTTTTTATCTGAGTTAGTGCCCTGCATCTGAGGCATCTCCTGAAAGAAAACAAAGCATTTTAATTTTCAGTCAGATATTTAAAAGAAATCACCGAAAAAAAATCACATTCAAATAGATTTGATGAATACATTATTTACATTTATTATAAACGCCAGGCCTGAATCAATTGTCAGGCTTCAACAGCAGCTGTCGACTGGCTCTGTTCGTCATTTCATAATCAGCTTTATTTTGTAGCTACAATCTGCTGGTTGGAAGTAAAAAAAGTCCCAATTCCCCTCAGGAAGTGACCCAATACAATCTGGTGGTGATTGTTCACATGGCTCCACCGTTCACAGCCCTGAAGACGTGCATGTGTGCCGCCCTCTCACCATAGAAATGGACCTCCCAGAGCCGCGCCACTTTGTGTTGTCGTCCAGCAGCACCGCTGGACTGCAGGAGCGGCTTGCAGAGCGGCTGCATGCGCGGCTGGAGGAGCGGCTGGGGATGGGCGGTGGCGGCCCGTCACTGGAGCGCTGCACCGCCTCATACAGGCTGTCCATGGAGCCCTCCTGGTGTGGACAGACAGACACGCAGCTGTTAGACAGTTGAACTTTGGCAGCAGGCTTGATTTATGAATGGATTTCAGCCATCCTATTGGATTAAGTCTGATTAGTACTTTTGATTAAGCACATAGTGTGCACATATCAAGCAAAATGTATAAGTACACACTTTATGTCAGTGGGAAGGAAATATCATGTACAGTTTAAAGTTTAAATAATGGCTATTTTCAGAGTGTAAAACTAAGAAACCCTAATGAAATGTATTAGATTAGATTATATAATCCTTTATTAGTCCCGCAGTGGGGACATTTGCAGGATTACAGCAGCAAACAGGGTAAAGTGCACACAAGAGACATAGTAAAAAATCAAAACAAGTAATATAAATAATAAAAGAGTAAAAAAAAAGGTATGAGAAAGCTCACATAAATCGTTTTGCATTGTAAGCAGAGGCAGAGCATCACAAGTAGAGTTATGAGGATTTGATATGACTGGGAGGATAATGCTGCTCCAAAGCTCTTTTTAAATTTGCTCGTCAACCACGGCTGTAGTGGGAGGATTGAAATTCCTCTGCACAGATTTCAGTGTGGATTAAAAATGCGCTCCGCTTGTTTGGATTCCTTCTAGGAACGTGTAACCAATGTCTCTCTTCATCCATCCCGTCTCGTCTGTGGGGTGACGTCTCATCTCTTCACTGAGCAGAGGAGCATGTGTAGTGGGAACAAAACTAAATCGGTTTATAAGATCAGCCTTTTTAGGTTTGAACTCTCATAATGCGTCCGTGTTGTCTTCATCTTTTGACTAAATGTACAGAAACTCAAGATACAATACACAAAAATGCATTGCATTGTAGTGTGTTGAATTCAATATAATCATTATCATTATCATTATCCTTCTAGATACGTGTTCATAAAACTTGTCTCTATAGGTGTACGTGCTATGTTGTGTATTCTAAACAGTATAATTTACACCAAACCACATGCATTTATAAAGAATGAGTTTGTACAATAAGTCATCATCATACAGGTGAGGTGGAATAACAGCCACAGAGGGGACAATCAGTGCATTCACAGTTTAAGCCTCCGTTTACTGTGGCAAGACTTTGGTAATATTCCTGAATTTATTGTTCAGAACTCCCATCATCAGTCCAAAGAGAGCAGTCTGTTAATTTTTCCTCGTGCCCATGTGTAGCATGACAGCTGCAGCAGCATCTTAAGGCCATGTGTGCAGGTGCATGAAACCACACACTTGTTTTTACCCCGGTCGCTTCACTTATCAATACTTTATTTCTGCTTTCTCCTCCAGAGCCATGGACAATACATAAACAAAAGCATTTAACATGCAGATATAGTACTACTGCGTTAGATATGGTGAAACTGATGAAAACCTAATAAAGCAGATGAGTTTAGAGAAGTAGTTTTACATTTTGTAACAGTTCAGATGTGGATTGTGCAGAATAAGGATATTTCTAATGATTAAACAGTCAGTGGATTAATGAAATGACTACAAACGAGAACTAACAGCCAGAGCCTCAATAGAGTAACAGTTGCCTGGATCACATGTCGCTTATTTAGAGGCTGAAACACTGTGAAAACAACCGTGTTCATATTTCCCCCACAATGAATTTACAGATTTGTAATGTATTGGTTGTGGCCAAGTTCACATTGGCATCAAGGGGCTAAAGTTCTCTTCCCCATCAGCCACACACACACACACATACACACACACACACACACACACACACACACACACACACACACACACACACACACACACACACACACACACACACACACACACACAGCTTGTTAGGTAGACGCAGAAATGAGAAGTGTGTCTCTTACCAGCGAGAAGCAGAAAAGGTTCATTTTGGCTGCTCGTTGGTGCGTCCGATGGCCGTGCAACAGCGTGCTGAGTGACAGCCAGCGACTGAGAGACACAACAGCTCAGCGTGAGCCCAGCCCGGGTCGCCTGCTGTCTTCTCAGATTAATACCACAGTGAAATCCCTCCGCTAATCCAATAGATGGACCACCATTACTCTACCAGCTGCAGAACTCACACTTGACAACAGGCCCACCAGTGGTGGATCAACAGAGGGAGTCTTTGTTTTGAATTACTGTTTTTTTTTAGCAGAAAAGGTTTTTTCTTTAGCATCCATGCTCTTTTTTTTTTTAACCTAAACTCAGTGGTGAAATAGGTATTATACTTTGTACTTATTATATTCTTTACTTAAGTAAAAGTACCAGAACAATAATGTTAAAATACCCAATAAAAAGCATTCATTATCTTAGGATATATGTCTGAGGTTTTATCAGCAAAATGAAATAAAATGAAAAAAAGAATAGTGCGAAAGAATTTCCCCTGATAAATTATGACATTATTGGATTGTTAATACTGGTGCGTCAATGTGAAATCAGTATTTTACAGTTTTATCTGGTGGAACTATATATAGTTGTAGCTATTCTAGGCAATCTTTGAGATATTGTTTTTACTTTTGTATTACTACGCTGGTTGTTTGAGATGAGATGGTTAAAGTGGTAGGAAAACAGGGTTTGGATGCAAAAACGCCAACGGGAACAACTGGTTTATTTTTATCAATTTATCACATGTTTTTTATGTAAAACCTTAAACTGAAAATGAATCAGGGATGTCTGTCAAATAATGTTGTTGTGTAAAACGGAAAACATTTCCCTCTGATGTAGTAGAATAGACCTTGGAAGTGTTATACAATAGCAATATTTAAGTAAAGTACAATACCTCTACAGTATGGAGTAAATTTACTTTCCACCATTGTCCATAAGCTGTCTAATCAGTCCCCATCATCATCATCATCATCATCATCATCATCTTCATGAAAACATCAGATGTGAGGCGATGAAACACTTTTGTTTGTCAGGGTTAGAGTTAGTTTCATGGAGGCATCATTTATATCCACTGACATGATTTAGAAAACCTTTTAGTAAAAAAAAAACACAAAAGATCTCAGCTCTAAGCAAAATGACAGAAAGAGCTTTAATAATGTAAATGTCTGCTCCATTCAGTTGTCACAAACACAAAACCTGCTCATCCAGCCACAGCTATTTCCTGTGTGGGCAGCAAATGAGAGTATAGTATTTCCCCTCATGCTCTAAATGTGGTTTTGTGCAACACACTGACTTCTTCAGAAGTCAAAATAATTCCTCTCAATGATGGAAAGTTGTAACTTTTTTCGGGTTTTGGGGCAAGTCCCCGAAAAACTGATGATGACGTTTTGCATGCAGTGATTCAATTTTTTCATCTCCGTCTCTTGGAGAAAATCCATGTGTTACATGTGTGTATTGACCTGCAATATGTGTGTTGACCTGTAACACATTCAGTGTGAAAGGTCGCTTCCAATCATCCACCTCTGACAGCTGAGCTGCTCTAATGTAAAGGAGGAGCAGCTGGACAGATTAACATTCATGACCTATATATTAATACCTTCATTAATATATAGGTCATAAATGTTAAGGTATGATTTGCTATCAGGGGAATGATCTGTGATGGTGGGAAGTATCTTGAATCTACGCTATTCTCTCAGCTTAGTCAGTTCATTGTGGTATTACACAAGGTGCCAATGCCTTTGTGTTATTTGAACAACAGAAAAAACACTTTTCAAAGGCACATCAATCAAATGTGAAGGTTAGTGATCATAGAAATATTATCAGCCTGAATGAATTGACCAACCAATCATTCCCATTGACTTCAGCCCACTTTGCATAAAGAGTCTCTTTACTCAGCATCTTCCTTGATGCTTCTTCTGAAGACATTATTTAACTATCAAGCTCCACGTCAAGCCCTCAGTGTCTGACTGAAACAAGCTCTGCCGTGTTTAATTATGGATGTGTGTGTGTGTGTGTGTGTGTGTGTGTGTGTGTGTGTGTGTGTGTGTGTGTGTGTGTGTGCGTATGTGTGTGTGTGTGTGTGTGTGTGTGTGTGTGTGTGTGTGTGTCTGTGTGTCTGTGTGTGTGTGTGTGTGTGTGTGTGTGTGTTTATGCCACATCCTTGTGTGTTTTATTGTGTGTTTTATTGTCCGCATCAAAGAGAAACTATTTCCCTGGCTCAGTGGTGAAAAGGGGATGATGTATGAAACATCTGACATCCCTTCAGTATGAAGTCAGTTGAGGCCTTGATTACATTATATTTATAATTACATTTAGCATTTCTCACCAAAATAAAATGTGCATGGCCTTGAGGCGTAACAAACCTGCCGGTTGCGCATTTCTTCTTCATAAAAAATGTGCAGAGCAGATTTAAAATGTTTTATTTAAACCTGCGTTTTTTGCATCCATGTTTATGTTGCACCCTTGAAACGAACTGTCCACAAAGACGTCCTTCTTCAGTTTTGCAACTTTTAACAAATCCAAGTTTAATAACAAGCATACGTTTTGTGTCTACATACAGCACGTCTGCTTCGCTTCTTTCTTAAAGAGACAGCGCTCTTTTCTAAGCTGCATGCAATACTGTCTGCCCTTCACAGCCAGTATGTGTACAGGTAATGCAATGTTCTCAAGCATTGGAACAACAACATATGACTTAACTTAAACACACAATTTAAAGTAAATTGTTAGTAATGAATAACATATTTCAGGGCGCTACATTTACATCGACTGGCAGTCTTCCCTGCTGGCTTTTGCTGGTCATATATGCACATTACCGCCAACAACTGCCTATCAGTGGAATAATAATTTACACAGCAAGATTATAAAGTGCTGATAGAAGAGGTAGAGAAACAATATATATACTATTATTAATAGTGTGACGACCCCAAAGAAGTCCATGAGGAAGTCTGAACATGTGAGCTACACTATGTTTTCGAACCCATGGCGTGTGCGACTCCCATGGACACAGCCTTTCAACATCTGTAACGCGTTACGAAAGACAGCTGAAACTAATTAAAAGATGTATTCTTTTTCCATTTAATGATTTTTGAAACTGAAGGGAACCTGACTTTACATTACAGCAGGCCATTGCTGCAAGTGACCCATAAAGTGACATCAGGAGCGGATTGTGTGTGTGTGTGTGTGTGTGTGTGTGTGTGTGTGTGTGTGTGTGTGTGTGTCTACCTGATCTCCTCTGTGCTGGCCTGGTTGTATCTGAGCAGCAGCCTGCTGATGCCGTACTGTTGGAGACTTTGAGGACTCTGTTTCTCCACTGAGGTCTGGATCAGACCGGGCACCAGCTGTCTCACCTGAGCTCTGTGTTCATCTGGAGTCCACATCACCTGCACACAGCACACAGGACTACAGTTACACTCGTCTCAATGAAACGTTGTGTCATCAACATTAATGTAGTGACAGGGTTTAAATCCACATGAATAGGTAACATATCCTCATACAACGGTTCTGATGATATCTTACGAAAACATTAGTTATTTTCTTTTATGCGTTTTTCTACCAAAGCCAGCAAAAAATGATCTTCGTTTGGGTTAAAGTAACCATGGAAGTGCCAAGTTATGTGATAAATAAATCACCGTTAACTTCTGGTTCCACTTAGGGAACGAACAGCGGTCTCCTGGCTGAAAGATTGTTTCTTGGACCCACCCGCCCTGTGTGGACTATTGTGGTCTTTATACTTCCTAGTTCATGATTAAAGGATAACAGGATTTTGATTTCCATCACGTTTGCATAAAATATGTTCAGAATCCATAGCCAGACACAATGTGGATCGGGTGTGTATTCAGATACTGACCAGGCTCTGAGGAACCCCAGATTGCTGCACAGCCTGCAGTGTATCATTGATCCAGCTGTGGTAGCAGGGGTGCTCCGAAGGAGGTCTCCTCAGCCGGAAAACCACTGTGCTGTTATGATAGGAGGCCAGCTTTAGAAGCTGCTCCAGGCTGCACACACTCTGGTTGGCGATCAGATCCTTCTCACGCGGGGAAAGGGTGTGCACCATCCAGAAAGGGTCCTCCTGAAGCACAGGGAGAAGATCACAGATGTGTTTAACAGGGGTGCAACGCCACTGTTTAAAATACAATTACAACATGGTCATGACATTAATGCTGCTCGAAATTCAATAGCGTTTTTGCAAACCTGTAGAAAATATATACAGTATTCTGATACTGGAGTTTCTTTGAATAAAACATCCATGGAGAGCGTTTGGACAACATCTACAGCAAATGCAAATAGTGGAATACTTTCCCTCCAAATCTTTTCTCGCTTCACTGCTCCTTGTCAAAACGCACAGGAGAAGAAGGTCAGATGCTTCTTATTTAAATAACACAAATGTGTTTGTGTAGCAGTTGTTTACAAAAGAGATACCAACTACCAGTGTGTTGATTTAGTGAGTAATAATGAATGAGACTAAAGAATTCAACATTTCTATATTTATTGGAAAGTCACATTAAAATCATACAAACTAATAAATCAGGTGCCTTGAGATTTAAGTCAATCCATTTTCATTAACTATTTTCAAAAATCAGAAAGCGAGAATGAAGATGGTGAGTCAAGGTCAAAAGTCGCTGTCGCAGCAGGTTGTGAATTGTCCTTCGACGAAGAACTCCTCACAAGAAAAGTGGGTCTCTGTTGAAAAACAACAACAAGACTAATCTACCGTTCTCAAAGATCTTGCAGTAGTGAGAGTGAGAGAGTGTCGGGCAATCTGTCTCCTCTTTACAGACGTCGTCCTTCTCATGTCGACAGGTGTAGGCATCTGAGTGTGAGCACTGATAAGAAGTCAGTAGCCAGCGTTTAGTAAGTGTGAATACATCATCACTGACATGAGGTGTTTTTCTTCCTCGTGACGTCGACAGGTGTATGCATCAGGGATCAAATCAATTGGTCCCATTATACCTAAATATTCGGTCAATTTGACCTTTTGCTTTAGTAACAATTATGCAAATAATTTGATATAAAGCAAAGTGTGTTGCTGTATATGGAGGACTGAAAATGACTTAAGTATAAATAAATAAATAAATGCAGGAATAAATACAGGAATAAATAAATAAATGCTTAAATAAATGTATAAATAAATAAATAAATGCAGTAATAAATAAATAAATGCTTAAATAAATGTAGAAATAAATAAATAAATACAGGAATAAATAAATAAATGCTTAAATAAATGTAGAAATAAATAAATAAATACAGGAATATATAAATATAAGTTATACCTAAACAGGACATCATTAAATAAATCTATTTCTACATTTCTGTATTTATTCATTTATTTATGGCTGTATTTATGTGTCCACACATA
The DNA here is from genome assembly GCA_038501785.1 of Myoxocephalus aenaeus. Classification (NCBI taxonomy): domain Eukaryota; kingdom Metazoa; phylum Chordata; class Actinopteri; order Perciformes; family Cottidae; genus Myoxocephalus; species Myoxocephalus aenaeus. Next base: position 4,820,801 of record JBAMJR010000180.1, read on the forward strand.
TTTATACATTTATTTATGCCTTGTATTTATGTGTCCTTGTATGCAAATGAGCTGGGGCGGTCCGAACCTCTGTCTAAAGCATGATTGGTCACAGGAGTGTGATCGCTCCTGCTATGTTGTGCTCTACTACTTCTGCCTTCACATGTTGTTGAAGTTGGCAAGCTCAGCTAACCGTTAGCAGAAGTCCGGATTTTCAATGCCCTGTCCGGCGTCTGGCGCAGCATCAAGCCGGACGCGTATTTGTCCTCCTTTTTGCATACCTGCAAACTTGTCACCTTACGGCGAATTCGGCGTTTTGAAATCAAAATATGTGAACTGGCCGGTCAGTGTTTCTGAGATTGGAGTGGTCGTGATCTTCATAATAGAAGATCTTTGATGAGTCTTGGCCAATCAGCGTTAAGATGTCTCCAGCGGCCGTTTCTCAATACGCTTCTTCTCTGTACTGAAAGTTGACGTTCTCTGAATACTACTGTTGTTGAGTCACAACATGTACTTTTAGGATGTTTTCAGGCGAGAAGTTAGTTGTTTAAGCATCAAATCTGTGATCGGTTATTCAAGAATCAGCCGACTTAAAAAGATACGCTGACGAGTTGAGGTCCTGCTGAGGGACCGTGAGTCCCGCAGCACCGGGCCGTCAGCGCTCTGCTGCCCGGCGAGAGCAGCCTGATCCCGGCAGGACTTTTAGAAATGATCCGCTGATCCCTAGTGGTGCTCAACCTGCCCTTTTGCCCTGGATGAGAAAAGTGCCCCTTCTGCTGGAGCCCAATGTTTTTCTTCATTCATCAGTATTTAAGAATAAAAATGACTTTCTCTGTGATCAATTCCCCCCAAATGTGTTTGATATCTGACGGGGCATTTACTTGAGTTATTGTGGGCTCCCTCCTCCTCCACGTAGTGCTCATGCAGCGCTGAGCCTAAACTGGTGCAGCTACTTCTGCAGCATCAGACAAACAGCATCAGACAAACAGGTAATGACGTGTTTCAATCCCCCGACGTTGTTTGGTGATAAATGAACCACAACATTAGCGCCGCTGAAAACATTACGTCGCAACTGGTCCGACGTTTCCTAAAAAATAAACAAACTAATAACTCACGAAATCTGTGATTTCAAAGCCTTGTCCAGCTGTTTACTGCCGTTTGTCATGTTTAATGGAGAGAGAGAGAGCGACACAGAGAGAGAGAGAGAGAGAGAGCTTCATCAAACGCTCTGCAAGAAGAAAGACTGGACCACTCCACAGCCTACAAGCTAACTGATGGTGTAATTCACACAATAAGCATTGAGGTCTGAGGAGAAGTTTGCCGAAATATTTCAAGGTGCATCAGAGAAGCTGTGACTAGCGGGGCTTTCAAACAGTCCGTCTCCGCATTAAATGGGTCGACGTATTTTTTGCAAAATCAATAAAAAGATTTTAAAAGAAAAATAAATAAATAACACAAACACAAACTTCGATATGAACGTAAGAGCCGCATGAAACCAGGCAAAGAGCCGCATGCGGCTCGGGAGCCGCGGGTTGGCCATGCCTGCTCCAAGGAGATCAATTACAGTAAAAAGGGCTCACATCTCTCTTCACACTTAATAAAATCAAACTGCACCCCTCCTGTGCAATTATTCACAGCCTCACAAAATACTGCATAGTGTCCTCCTTTTTGGTGTTGGATATGGTCACCCTAGCCTAGATAGCTTTTTGACTACAGGGGCCATGTGAAGGGATCGATTGCTTCTGTCTTGCTCCCCTACTTGACCAATCCTGTTTAACAATGAGGTTCGGACCGCCCCAGCTCATTTGCATACAAGGACACAGAAATACAGAAATGAAGAAATACGTGTGGACACATAAATATAGGCATAAATAAATGAAGAAATACATAAATGTAGAAATAGATTTATTTAATGATGTCCTGTTTAGGTATAACTTATATGTATATAGTCCTGTATTTATTTATACATTTATTTAAGCATTTATTTATTTATTTATTTCTGTATTTATTTATTTAGTTATACATTTATTTAAGCATTTATTTATTTATTCCTGCATTTATTTATTTATTTATACATTTATTTAAGCATTTATTTATTTATTCCTGTATTTATTCCTGCATTTATTTATTTATAATTAAGGCATTTACGGTCCTCCATAGCTGCACACGCTGTGCAGCAGTGTGAGAAGCAGGACCTTCGTGTTGTCAGCAGTGGCGGTGCGTCAATAGAGGGCGCTAGGGCGCCGCCCCTCCTAAAGTTTTGCGATGAAAAAAAAAAAAGAAGAAGAAAAAAATATAATATATACTGTCAAAAAACATTATATATCAAATAATTTAAATAAGAAATATACCGTGTTGACGCGCTAAATGTGTGTGGGAGACCGTAAGCCCCTGTCAACAACCACTTAAGTTAAATATAATATATCGCCATTCATCATTACTGAGAAAAGCCCCTCCCCTCTCGGGGCGCCGGCCAAATGTGTGTCTATGGAAAGCTAACAAACATTTCACCCTCGTGACGGCAAGGACAGCTTCTCATTGGCGGATGAAACGTGAATCTTCGGGCGCACGAATCTGCGCCCTAGCCAATGACATTGTTTCTTATTGCAACGTGGTTGGACTATTCGTCCAATCAGAGACCTTTATCATTCCCTCCCATCCCATATAGCTCCCACGTAGCTACGCGAGCAACACAGCTAGCAGAGACTTTGATTATGTTAGTATGGCGACTGAAAACTCTGTGGTATCTCTCCGCGAAACACCTTTCAATCCACGATCAGATGTTGACAAGAAGAGGCTGAAAGAGTTGGGACCCGAACGTCCGGATTTAAATATTCAGCAGCAAAGCAGTGAAGCTACATGCACCAAGCTACATGCTAACCGGAGCTGCTAGCTGGAGGCTCCGTGTGCAGTGGCTCTGAGCAGCCGAGGAAGCGCCGGGCTGTGAAGGAAGATGAGCTTGAAGGATTGCTGCAGAAGTGAGTGTCAAAATCAGCAGATGCCTGTTAGAGTTTAATGTTTTATCTTTCCCACAGCAGAACACATGTTGGACATTGCTAGATTTGGGTGGATGTCATATCGGGCTATAACTTTATCTAAAATACAAATTCAACCCCCTATGTGTGTGTGTGTGTGTGTGTGTGTGTGTGTGTGTGTGTGTGTGTGTGTGTGTGTGTGTGTGTGTGTGTGAGATAGCTACAGCCATCAAGGTGGCTCCTGGCCTTTTGTCTATGTTGCTGAGCCATCAAGACACACAAAACATAGTTTTTTGTCTGTAGTATGAAGCCTGTTTGTAGTAGATATTTCCCCACAACTTATCTTACTGTCTCTGTCTCTCTCTATATATATTTATCTGTAGGTTTGTGACACCATACTTGGACACACCAGGGAACGCTTTGCCTTCAAAGACCACCTCACCAGTGCCACCTTACTGCAGGGCCCCCAGTTTGAATGCTACGTCAATGTATTCCCTGAAGTTGCTCTGGCCACCACATTGAATGTTTCTTAAACCATTCTGCTCTGAACCTCTCATGCCCAAAGTTAGTTTGTTGATAGTTGTTATTGGACAGTGTTGAGCACTGTGTTTTCTTGAAATAAAGCTTTGTTTTTTAGAATATTCTACTCCAAACCTCTTTTCTTCTCATTGTGGAGTGCTATTTACACCGCGCCGCCCAACTGCGCCCCCCCACAAAAAAATGTCACCAGCCGCCACTGGTTGTCAGATGTTATTCCACATAACAACCCTCCCGCACTGGTACTTTTATACTGGCACTGACATGCCAACTGTAACTGTGGTCGTGCACTTCATTGAGTGTGATATTCCAGTTAATAAACATTCCTTTGAACTCTGTTGTACTTGAGAAAAGAAGAAGCAAAAAAGAGTTGTTTAATTTTCTTCATACTTTTGCTGATAAGCGGTGTTGTGCAAGAAGATGAGCTGAGTTTTCTTTGAGCCCTCTCCTGCGGGTAATTAATGGTGCTTCTGAGATTAACTTTATGTCGGACCTCTGGACAGGATTATATGTATTCATTTCAGATTGTACCAGGTTATAACAGATCACATCCTAGATTTCAGCCGGACAGCATATATATTTTCCCCACGCTTTGTCAGACCCTCTGGCATCACTTTCTAACCCACTTGGATATGCCAGCGCACAGTAAACTCGTGGTTAGCGTTGTGACGTCAGACCAGAAACACCTGCTTCGGTTTAGGCAACATAATCACTTCGTTACATTTTGGGTTTTAAATAAGTACGTACAACATGTCACAAACATCACGAACGTTACATAAAAATAACTCAATCTTGGTTTTCTCGTCCCGCTGCCCTGCATTATATTCATACAGTGAGTAAATTGCATTGTTTGTATCTCTGAAGACTTTTCACAAGTAAAGCTTTGTTGAAACTCCTAACCTTCACATATGCTGTTAGACAGCCGGTGCAAACCATAGTCACACATCTGTGGCGCAGCCTCTGTTTCTGAGGGTGACGACAACTTGAAGTTGCTCTTTAGTGACATCTGCAGGCAACAAGGGAGAAATGCAAGACAGTTTGTGCGTGAGGATTTCTTTTTGCTCAGCTCAACCTGTTTTTAACAATAAAGTTTCTGTTACAGACGAGCCAGAGAAACCATTTCTAGGAGATCACATACTAGATTGGTGTTGTTTATTTCATTTTGTAAATTGCATTAACCTCCATTGTATGGGGGTGACAACTACCTACTGACTCAGAGAGAGACATTGCAAAAGTTACCGTCTCATGTTAGACTGCTTATTAACAATAAAGTTTCTGTTACGGAACAGCCAGAGAAACCATAGGAGTGGCCCTCAGGCTGAGATCAATACCAGACGGATGTTTACGTGGTACCTTCATAACAGAACATATTTAACAAAGAACATGTTGTACTAAAACCCATCTTTACACTCACACAAACAAGTTTGTTGTTGTCAAGATGTTACTTACTCTTCTGTTATGTAGAATACAACTTTTATTGTTATTACCAGCCCACTGAAACACAATTACGTAGTCTGAACTGCATTGTGCTGCCACAGTGTCAAGAGTTCAGCTCAATACCACTTTGTCATTTAAACAATATATAAACGAGGACTGTTAAAGTCGTTCTGGAGAAAAGCCAATAAACAAGCTGCCACACAACTATTCACAGACCACGTGTAGACCAGGGGCGTAAATACAGTAAATATAGAGAGTGCAGGCCGTGGGGCCAGTGGTGGAGGCCTCTGGAGACAGCTGTCCCCTACAAAATGACATTCCCACACAACTAAACTGCACTCTCCATTATGTTGGAGGGAAACATGTTCTACAATTGAAATTAAAACGAAACAAAATATGCTCCAAACGTACTTTTTTAAGTTTAATAATAAATAGAAATCATGGTTTGGCTTCATATGTCTACGAAACACAAAAACAACAACACAAGTACTTTGTTCACATCCTGGGTCAAAGCAGACTAATTGGAAACTTATTTGTGATTCTTGAAAAGCAAACATAATCCACGGGAAAAATATATTAGCCTTGAAACGTACCAATGCACTTTTATTGTATGTGAATGCCATTTTTAGGCTAAATTAACTGTAAAAACTATACATTTTTTATGTATGTTTGTCATTGCAGTCCTATACAGATATGCAATGAGGATTGCTTGTAGTATGTATGTTAATATTGTCCAATACGATGTCTCTATTAGATCATGTGACGAGATGATACGATGATGTGTCTGTGTGTGTATGTTTTCATGGGGTCCATTGTAACTACCTCACTCCACTAGTGTATCAGCCCGAGGCTTCATTGTGCAGCTGTAAACACACGGGCGCTGCTGACCTGTTTTCTGCTGCAATACCAAAATATTCTTGTGTTCCTTCAGCAATAAAGTCACGATGACTATGCTACACGCGTTATCATGTGTCACATTGAAATCTTTGCTTGCACATTTGCAAGTAAAGCAGAGTTTATTTCTCAACTGATAAATACAAGTTTAGTTGGTAAACCGACCCTTTAAAATGACTCTGAGACGACAAGTATGTTATGAGGAAAACTGTCACTACAGGCGTGATTCACTCATGACGTATATTTAATTCAAAGGAATTAACAACATATCAGCATCACAAATCAAGCAGTAATCAATGTAGTTATTCAAATGTAAAACACTAACTTGTCTGGTTTGCGTGTTCTCAACGTGTGCGAGGGAGTTCTGCTTCATTTCATCTGTCGATGCTCCCACGGCCCTCAACAGCATCATTTAGAAAATGAACTCGGTCCCTCGAGTCTCTGCTAGTGTGACTAACATATACCTGCACGTGTTATCCCGTCCTGTCCTACAAACATAAACTCTCTTCCTCTCAGGAGGCGAGGAACCGCATCAGTGATATGTAGCATAAACACTGTGAGGCCTCTGTGGTCTAAACAATTATGTTTAAATTACATTTTTACAGTTCATATAAACCTTGTAATAACTCGTATATTGTATATCAGAGTCACAATACCTGTGTCATCTTTTCGGTGAGGCACCAAATGGGAAAACTTTTGTTTTTATTCAATCAGCACTCAGAATTACCAACTTTACACACTTAGTCACAACAGAAAGTATGCTTATAACAGGTTATTTTCTTAATTATATTTAAATACAGCTCTTGAATATCTTGATTGTTGGTATTTTGCTGATTTTCAACAATATGTATTCACAACAAAATAATATATATATATATATATATATATATATATATATATATATATATATATATATATATATATATATATATATATATATATATATATATATATATATATCTCATTTCAGGAAAGCTTCCATAAATTAATAGTAGTTTGATTAAAAAAAAAACAAAAAAAAAAAACAACAACAACAATGTATTTTCTGTAAATGTTTCAGGCAATGTTGCTGAAACACGTTCATTTGATTGCTAAATGGTATGAAGGTGAATAGAACATGTGTTCATACGTTTTCTTAATTCAAGTTTACATTTCTAAAAATAAAGCTTTTACTAAAGGCAAGTTAGCATCTTAAAACTGACATATTAAACCGAGAGCTGTATGTCATTTTCATAACATTGGGTTATAACCATCATGGGCATATAATAAACTCGCCTCACGAAGTGGAGAGACTATGTCAGGTTGTCCTGCTCCGTGGCTCCCTTTCTGTCCTCCACACTGTCGTCTTCAGATGTTGATTTCTTACTTCTGTGGAACAGAGACAGTTTCGTATTAATTTTTGCAGGCAAGCCATGTGTCACACTAGCAAATTCTACATATGTGAAACTATATATTATCCAGTTTATCATGTCATAAATTAAATGAGAAATAGCGCTGACTGGACCATGTACGGTAAGGTTTTTCTCCCGTAATACTGTTAAGTACTGTGATGTTTGACCACATAGAAAGAGAAACCTCTACATATAATCGTGTGTTGCTTTTCATACTTGGCTCCTTCAAACTTCCTCTCTCGATAGGAGTCACCCTTCTTCATGAGGTAGAGAAGGACCACGTCACAGAGGAAAGCTCCCTGTGAAATGAAGTGTTATTCAGTGAGCTGAAGTGCAGTTCTTTTAAAAGCATTTTCTTTAACAAAGTATTATAAATGGTACTTACGGCGCCCATCAAAGCCAGGCCTGAAGCAACGTTTATGAGTGTCGGGATGACGTTGAACTTCCCGGCCTATAAATAACAACAGAAATATAAAACCATGTGCTTTATAGCAAAACACAAAATCATCAAAAAAGCGTCTTTTATTAAAAATGTCTTTGAACGTGATTATTACGTTTAAAGAGAACCTGCAGTCCACCGATACGCAATTATAATGAATTAGATAAGTAGATAAAACATACATCCTAATCATGTTTCTTCTTGTGGATAATCCCAGACATCAGTCACTTAAATCGTGTCACATCATAATGCTTCGGCAGAGAAGACATTATTTTATGCATTCACCCTTTTAAAAATACATTTACCTTTCCGTGCACCATGATGTTAAATCGGATACCATAGACTTTGAATAGCGATCGATAGCTCTCAGCAGCAGCATTTTTAAAATACCGAGCGTGTCTGATGGGAGGAAACATGGAGGAATGAGAATACAATTATACAAGACACAACTACAATGTTGGGATCATTTTCCTTCTGTTCTCTTTTTAACTTTAAATAAATCTAATCACATTGTCGGTGACATTGCAACGTAGGTCGAGACCATCTCACCTGAAGTTGAACCCTGTGGCGATGGTCTGCTTGGAGACGCTGATGTCCATGCGAGTGAAGCGGTACTGTGGATGGCAGTTGGAGTAGCCTTTGTCCAGGTCACAGTACCACTCTATCATGATGCCAATGGAGCCACCCTGCAGAACAACAACAAATACAAATGTGATCATATGCGTCTTCGGAACCATGTCAATCAATCATAATAACAAATAGGGCGGGTGCACATCTTTAAACTGCATTCCTGCAGGGCCAATGGACACTAATGGGCTCCTTCAACACAGTTATACTCAATCAATAATCAGACATGTAACATAAAAAATTATGTAATTTATCAGTTTTTTTATGTGGTACTTCCTAGCATTTCCTTATTTACTCTTTGTCAACATTCTGCACAGATTATTAACATCTTTGTGATGGAAAACTGCTTAAGTAATGGCAAATATGTCGACTGAAGAGGAACCTAAAGACTACCAGGTAAACATTTAAGGATGCACCTACGATGTACACTTTTCCCAATGACGGTACAGGAGGCTACTTCATTATTAAAAATACTTAACTTCACTCAATCAAAGCCAAACTTCGCACATACTCTTACCATATAGAGCTATGTTATGTTCAAATATAGAAAATATAGTTACAATAAGAAAATAAAACTTTTAATTATAATTTTTTTGCAAAATATATATGTTTTTCCTTTTCTGTGCACTATCATACACCAATATACCAGTAACACATATATGAACTTAGTATCTATGTTCCCAATGGTTTTATGTATTATACCTTTTTTAATTATTGAAATAGGTCTTGTGGTTGAGGAGATAATCTGAATTTAGTATGGGTATATTAACCATTCGGATTTTCGGAAAACAGGGCTTGGTGTTAGCTCACTTTTCAGTGTCATTTTCTCAGAAAGAAAACCATTAAATATACTTGTTTTGTATTACATTTGTTTTGAAAATAAATGGACAAAATTGATAATATATCTGTTTTAATAATTCAAAATGGTAGCTGCTCTACCTCCTTCACCCTTTCCTCATCCTCCTAATTTCTCTCCCCTTTTTTAACTTACATATGTGGCCATGTCCTGGAAGTTGTATCCAGCACTTCTGGTGATGTCACCCAGGCGAAAGATGGGGCAGTAGGGGTGGAGCTCCTCCTCAAATCGACATTTCCTCAAATAGGAATCGTCAGTCGTTTCCAAAACGTTTGACCTACGAGTAAAGAAACGCACAGTCATCCAGAGTGTATATGAGAGCGCTCTGCTCATTGTTTCTAGTTAACACAGCAGTTCACAGAGAGATTATTATGGAGAGTGTTGAGTACAGAAGAAGGTGTTGACATACTTTGAGAACGTGAATTTGGGAAAATGGATGAAATTCTTGATGTAGATGGTGAAGTTTTCAGCGTTTGTCAGCAGAGGGCCTCTGTAATGAAGACATTGTAATTGCCACACATTCTGTACCTTGCAAAGAAAAATCACTTGGTAATGTAGGTTAAGGGACATAAATCAACTTGTTCGAAGACTAAGGGAATCAAATGGTGCGGGCTGTTGCATTCACACGTTAAATTAGATGTAATGTAGATAAAAGGCCGGGTCAAGTCTCTGAGTATGTGCCTTTTGTTAACTAAGTAGTTAACTGAGTAGTACTAGTAATACTAGTAGTATTTCCAAATATTTCCCTAAACTTAACCAAGTAGTTTCCTATGAAGAAAGTTTATTTTGAAAAGACTATTCGCATGTGGCAAGCAAAAATTGTCATGTGTTGCTGGACCTTTGTCGGAAAACATACAAAATAATACTTTTTGTTGTATGAGAATAAGTTGTGTAGCCTATTTAGAGGCCGTGTTTAGCTCAAGAACAATGTTGCCTGTGAAAGGGCTCAGTAGATTTAAAATGGCTCAGGCTGATACCCACTATCAGTGGTCGTCCACTTTGGGTGTATTTTACGTTGTCTTAATTAGTCAGCCTTATTCATTTGTTTGTTCTCTATAACACATGTCACTATGACTTTAAGGTGATTTGTAGAGTCATTGGTTCGGTCAACATGTGCTACTGATTTTACTTTTCATTTGCATTTTTTTCCCATATTTTGTGTCATCTGGTACTGAGACTGTTGTGTAATTGTCTGACTCAACTCCTCAACCTACATCATTGTCAGGTGGGAATCTTCAACAAGGGTTCGCCTTCAGGATTTTGTTTAACTGACAAGAGGTTTCATGTGACTGCATTGCTCCTTACTGTGGTTTGAACTTTCTTTCAATGGGACACCAGCCGTAGATTTCACAGGTACCAGTAGAGTTTTCATCTTTTCTCAAGCACCTGCCACTCATAATTCCTTCAGGAAAAAAACAACAACAGAATAAATCACACAGCTTAACACATGTGAAAAGATACTACATTTTCAGTTCTGTTGCGAAGATATGGATTATATGAATTATACAAAATCAGTTCAAATACAACTTTCAGGCAGCGCCTTAGACTTGAACAGACAAAAACAAATTACCACTCAGAACATTCCTTATCCGGATCTCAACCCATTGTGTTTTCTACTATGTGTGCTTTAATTTGCAGTTGTTTGAAAAACACCACAATAGAGAGAGAAGAAACTCGTTCCTCCATTCCTATTTCAGAATGGCACTGAACCGACCGACTAAATGGCGATAAAAAATCGGGGGCGTTTCTTTCTTACCGTTACCAGCCGCCACCATCTTCCCCTCTTCACAGTCATCGTCATCTCGACAGTGACCATCCAGCACTTTGAGGTTCTTAAGACCGCAGGAAAAAGGAAAGAGATTCAAGAAATGTTTAACAGCCCATTTTTTCCACAGGCGAACCATGTCTTTTAGCAGCACGCTTAATTCACGAAGAAAATTATGCAATGTAATCTTCAAACAACCTAAAAAGTTAGGAAAGTTGAGGGATTTTGACTACGCAGGGACACTGCAACTATAGTGCAAGCCGTATACAAGAGGATGGTTTTATGGCTGAGTTGTGCTTGCACAGGCTTGCTATTCTTCTTGGCTGATATAGGAGACCAAGAGGGGCTGAGTTTACATACCAGGATCCCTCTGGAAAGCTTAAGATATAGCGGAGAGAAATGATGATTTGCACACACACACACACTCATAACCGCCTTTGTTAAAAGTTTTAAAAGTCTTTTGTTATGACTAAGCGTTGTAAAGAAAGTGCTCTCCTGGCTGTAATTGGCTGTGCCACCATTCGAGCCCAACGCACCGATGATTCACAATTTTCTAAGGTGGTTTGCAGCAAGTGTCTTCTTCACCCGGCCATTATCTTGAAACATTACACTGATTAGTCGTGTTTCTGGGCGCTGATTGGCTCAAGTAACCATTTACCGAGGGAGATGCAGTCTAACACGCGCTGTAGATCACTTAAATAACAAAATGTTGTATAAGGGGATTAAAGTGTGGAGAAGTTTCCGTTTATGTGTGTTTTTCATTTCTGCCCCAACCTCAGTCACGACTGTGTCTTTGAAACACCGCCAGCTGAAATAGTTTCCACATGATCAAACGTCAAACGATGGAGAGTAAATAAAGTAGCTTTAAAATAAACACGGTTGCCCTCGGACAGTTTGAAACTGAGTACCTTAAACACAGTGTCTAAACATCCAATCATGCCCTCCAGCTAACACTCACAGCAGTTAGTTTGCTCAAGTGAGACGTAAACGTGTTAGTCTCAAAATACAATGCAAGGTATCCTGGAGACTACAACAGCTAGATGGACGCAATCGAAAGAAATGTCTTGCACTGCAGGGAAATGCAGCTCTCCATATCATAAATGAAGAGAATATTGTACATCATCAAAATTATCTTTGTTTTATAGAGCTGTATTTAACATTCAGAGCATTAATATGGCAGCAAACTCAAGTAAACGCCATGAGCTCTGTTGCCGTTGTTAGCGCTGTTAGCGCTGTTAGCGCTGTTAGGGATGTTAGCGCTGTTAGCATTGTTAGCGATGTTAGGCGTGGGCCACCGGCTGACCGACGCTGATGTTGAGAGTTAATAGAAATACTTCCAATCCCATATTGCGCACCTTGAACTAATTATGGATGAAGCTCAGATAAGGCTCAAATAAATTAGCTCAGATTTCTCACAGTTCATATTTGTGTATCTACAATTTTTTGGAAAGCATTTCATGGATTGTTCGGATGGATTTAGATTTTTTCTTTCAATGGGGAAGATAAAAAATGTGAATAACTTTGACCTGGTTAGACAAAGATAACGCACTGTTGCTATATGCAAAATGTGTTCAATTCCCAACCACATTGCATAATACGCTGATAAATACTCTGTATTCTTACCTCAGCACAGTATCCCAGCTTCTGGTTTGGCGTCTCTAAGAAATTGGTTACAACAAACAGAACAGCTTCACCCTAGATGTAGAGAAAACACTGTGAATTGGTCGTTATGTTGACATCAGGACATGATGACCCCCTGGGCTTCCTCCCTTCCTCCCTCCTCAGCCTTAAACCGTCTTGAGGAGGTCCTCCTTTGTGTTCCTGCCAGAGGCTATCTGTCCCTATCACTGTGTATATACATACTGCACCTGCAACTTTCACAAAATCCGTTTGCTACACTGTGTTAATGGTCATAGTGTTTCTAGCTCTTTAAACTGTTTTATGTTGATTTAAACCGGGTTAGGGTTAGACGGGTGAGGAAAGATGTTAATTTAGCCACAAGCATGTGCGTCTATCACCCAGTCTGTACACATTGGTGCGGTGGTTAAAGGTTTTCACCTGTGATGGGATGACGTAGTCCTCCGGTCCCCACACCAGCCGACCGGACTCAGTGGTGTTCGTCACCGAGACGCCCTTCAGTTTAGTGATGATAGAGCTCTGGATGGCCTCGTCCGTCTCCTGGTAGCCTTTCTTGCTTACGAAAACCCACCTGTGGGCGAGAGGGAAGACTTGTAACGGTTGAAAGATGTGATTGATTATACACAGGGTTTAGGGTGTCATTTTTATTTTCATATTGTTGCTGTTGAAAATTGAGGCTATAACAGTATGTTTAATTTTGTTTGTGGTATCACTGTGATCATAATATCAGAATCAGAAATGTTTAGTTGCTAAGTACGTTGGACATACGAGGAATTTGACTTGTTGAAAGGTGCATAACAATAAACATAGAATAAAAACAATAAACATAAATATTGGTAAATAACAAACCGATAACAGTACTAACATATCCGTATAGAGTTAAAAGTAGCCTATTGATATTATACTTTGGGGTCTTGGACTAAACTGTATTGTATTATTTTAAATATCATTGATGCCTGTGACTGCATAAGTCAAATTGACTTACTAGATTCTGCTAACTACAGCTTTGTATTTGTATTTAACTTTGTGTCACAATTGTTAGTGTATTAAAACAAACTATCCTGTCAATTTGCCTGTAGAACTCACTGAAGAGCACATTAACTTGTAATCATCATCATCAGCCTGTACAGAGGTGCTGTATAAAATAATGCATGTATTCATTCAGGTTATTTAAAATAGATAAGTATGTTCAGGTCAACATAAAATCCTCACAAGCATGCATTTCTATATTAATTATATACTACTAATAATTAGGCTACCATTTGAAATAAGGCAGGCTAATAACACTGCCAGAGTAGTTCACTGACTTACCCTATAATGTAACCGATGATGGATAACTGAATAAGTCTGTACAGAACTCCAACTCTCTTATTTTTGGCGACAATGTATTTTTTCGTTTTGTAGTCGAATAAGGGGAGGAAGCGTCCCGTGAAGAAGCTCCCGGCCATCCTGCAGCTGCATAATTATGATGAGTGGTCCACTGAAGCACACGCACAGCCAAAGTTTTAGTCCATCCTCTCAACAGGCTGCGGGGGAGGGGGAGTTATTTTAAAAGTAAAGACGTTTAAAGAAAGATGGTTTATATTATCAGCACAACTGATTAATATAAACATGTGCATCATAGCGTGTTAGTGGATTTTCTCCCTCTCTTGCTGCCTCTCTCTCTCTCTTTCAGGCACAAGAACCCCAGCACCCTGAGTCTATAATATACATATGAATCATCCCAAAGGTGTGGTCGTTGTTTGTGAAAAACTGCAAAAGCAGTGTTTTGACACGATTACCTTGCATATGTTTTTTGTTGTTGTTGTAATCACAACTTTACCTGTAACTTTTAAACAGTAAGTCTTGGTGTTACGTCCCCTTTTCAATCGAGGGGATAAGTGGGGGGACGAACACGTGACAGCCAAAGAATATGTGCAAGAAAGTCGAAAGTAGGAGTAACGTTTTTAATAAAATGATGCCTGTCCTAACTACTTCTGGAAAAGAAATAAACAAAATGGGTTCACATACTTCTCTAAACAATTATCTACCAATACAGAGGGAGCACTGACCAATAACCTAATGTTTTAGACACAAAGACTACGTGCTTGCACAAATGTAGGGTACCACAAACTTACTGTCCTCAGCTTTTCACCACAAACCTTCACGCCTATCAGTGTCAGTGGGTGCTTGAGATCAAACAAATACCCTGAAGGGAAAACAAGAGGGGAGGGTAGAACACACGACACTGACACATAACACTTGGAAACAAAAACATTATAATTCTTGGACTCCTCGGGTCCTGAAGAATCTACCCATACGCCACACCCATCTAGGTCGTGTTATTTCCATTTTGAATTGTTTGTCATTTTTGTTAGTTTTTTGCTGCTTCCCCCACAGAGTTGGAGCAATTGGCCCCAAATTTGATACAAAACATCCTGGACTTTTTGATTTGTGATGTTTCATGCAGTTTTGTTTTAGCTGTCCCTCAGAGTTTTCAAAAATTCCGCGCTCACGGCTTACACAACAAAATATGTACTTTGTGCTTTTGCAACCACATTTGTTGGATATGATGTCTCCTTGATGAACATTTCCCTCAACCTGTACATGTTTCATCACAAGGCCCCCTTCTCCGGAAGCATCAACAGGAAGTGGTCTGGAGCAGACTGACATTTCAGGTCTTTTTTTGTCACAATCATCTACATGTTCATAAAAGATGAATATTTATTGTTTTTAAATTTGACGTTTGACATAACAAGCTTACAGTTTGAAAAGAATAACCATGTTGTGTTAAAAATGTCGAGTGTTGTTCATGTGAAACTGAAAGACGGTAGCGCATTTCCGTAACTAAATGAGCTGTGATGGTCTTGTGGTTTTGTCCCATGATGCTCAGAGGTGTTAGTGTATGTTAGTGCTTTGCCACATTTCTGTTCACCATACGAGACGCTGACAATGAATGCTGACAGGTGGATTGTTCTTTTAGCCCTGGGCTTTATTTCCGTGTCTTCAAATGGTAAGTCATTTTGGGAAATTAGAGAAGGAAAATATTAATATTATAAAAAACATTCAAAATACAACTTCAGCTCTTTTTCGATATTAATTGTTTGTTCACTCAACGTACATTATTTGATTTTAGAATCTGTGCTTAGAATTTCAAATTTTTGTTCTAAAAGCTTGGCAAACAACGCAAATGATGTATTATCAAGTGGACTATAATGTTTGTATTATATTTAAATATGGTTAACGATATACACTATATCCTCTAGCTTTTATGTTTAATTTGTCATTATACTTGTTATCCAGATACATTTATTACATTTATTAATTTGAATATCAGATAAGACACATGGTAAATAAAAAATCAAGTAATATAAATAAACAGAAAAACAGTAATACAAACTGTAAAGAAGAATATAGTAGCAATATTAAATTTACAGACAGAATTTAAAAAGTATATCAAATGTATTTATATTGGACGAAGAGTTTGTACTCTTGGTACTCGTGGTTAATTAAAATAACCGACCTAAAATGCAATCTTGTTCTTGTGTTTGTCTCGTCCTGTGAAGAAGAGCCGGACATTGAGAACTCTTCTGATCCATATTCAGATGTCTGTGAGACGCAGACATTCAGGCCTCCTCTTGGCTCCTCTGTGCTCCTCCCATGCAACTTTGGAACAAGTAACCTCAGCTCGGTGTCGTGGGCCCGCACCACCGGGCTGGAGCTGGTCCACCTCACAGCTGACGGTCGCATTAAGTTCCTGGACCACAGGTATGGTCGGGTGAAAGTCTTTCCCAACCAGGTCTCAGAGGGGAACTACTCCATCCGCATCGATGAGCTTCAACACTCTGACCTGGGGTGTTACTGCTGTAAGCGGGGACCTGACTGTCTTCAAGTGGAGTTGGCTGCCGTCAGAGGTAAGAGGATTTCTGTTTGAACGTTTTCAGGTAATGCTTCCTCACCACTGAGCAGCAGCCTCTGCAGAAACATACGGCCTCTTTCCTTTCCATGGTCACAAGCCTCCTAGGCCAAACGCATGAGAGTGGGCCAGTGCACGAGCTTATAGAGTTTCCTGTCAAATGCATCTGTGTAAAACCACAACTTACCGTGCAGGTGCTCTGAGCGAAGACCCGATGCTACTGATTTATATTTGTGTCGGCGTGGCTGCTTTCACCCTGCTGAGCGTCGGGGGCTACTGCTGCATGAAGTGCATAAGTGAGTATACCTGCCCAGTCCACACAGACGACAGAAGCAAAGTTTGTGGTTTGTGAGCTCATTTGATGGACGGATTGGTTGGTTTATTTAAAAACTCTTTTTTTATTATTTCAGTGTGCTATAATAACAGAACAATATACAATATAAACAATCCTGAAGGTGCAGGCGCTGAGGGTAAGCAATGATTTCATGGTTTAACATTTGGTTACATTTACAGCAGGAATAACAGAACAGAAGGCTTGATCACAGCCAGTTAAGGCATCTAATGAGAGGACATTTGTTATGAAGAGTTCTGTTAAGATATTTCAAAAGATGTATCATGCAAAGGACAAAAAAAAATACACAATAGAGACACATATACAGCAATGTACATATTTCCTTCAAAAGAATATGTAATTTTGGGAAACGTGTCAACTCGCTTTCTTGCCAGGAAGAACAAGAGTTGTTTTAATCTTCTCATCTAACTCGTGACAAGAAAGCAAACAAGCATGTTTACCAAAATGTGCAACTATTCCTTCAAGTCACTTTGTATAATGTCCCACTGCAGGCGCCAGGGCTGCACCTGTGGAAACAGGCAGAGTGCCAGTAGATCAACAGCAGAGAGGTAACAACACAAACACACACGCAGTAGTGGATGTGATGCACAAGTGGATGAGGACAAGTGATATTTCTGATGTGTTTTCATGACCCGTGTCACTGTACACAACGTGTTTCCTTTTCCTACAGGAGGGAGCATCGATAATTGTGTTTATGGTGCGTTCACACTGCTCTTCTTCTTTCTTTGATCTTTCCAAGTCATCTATTGAGTCACCTTCTTATAAATCACAATTGTCTCAGTTGACTTTTTTTTTTTTTTTTTATATCAGAAAATGATGACCAGCAAGGCGACCTCAGCAGAAATTATTGCAATCCAATAGATCTGCCCGATCCAGACGGGACTCAACGCACTCCAAGCACGACTTATCCACACAACCAGTTTGAGAGGGTGGAAAGTCAGAAAACAAAACAGGGATTTCATAGAGGTGCTTAGTATTCACTCAAATTACTGCAGTTTGTATTATATGGGGATTATTTTAACATCTAGTCATGACAAACTGGAGTAACTCAGTCTCACCTCTCCAGAACTCTTCAGCAGATTACGGCAAGCAAGCCTGAATCGGCGTTATTACGGTAAAATATGCATCTTTTATTATATTGTGTAATTGCAGTGCTGTCAGGACTTTCACTTTTATGTATTTTATTATTTACACAGTTAACCAAGGGGAAATCAGCAGGCAAGCCATGTCAACTCCGGCAGAGAATCACCACGGAGGTATTTCGAATGTATTCAATTTATCTTGCATCATGTCAGAATTGTTTATCTGTGCGTGAGAATAAATATCTTATTGTTACATTATTCACTGATTTCCCTTTTTGCAGCAGCAGGTTTGGGGAAGAAGAAGAAAGCCAAGAAAAGTGAGTGCTGACTTCCTCTGTGGGCCAGTTTGAGATGAAATGAAACTGTCTCAACCGCTGTCCTCTACTTCACCGTTGTTTCCCCTGTCAGATGTTCAACTCCAAAACCCAATTTACAACCAGAGCACGGACCAGCTCAACCGGTAGAGAACAAGGAGAGAAACAGCTGTTGAGATTGTCCTTTTCAGTATCAATGTCTAATTGTACGCCTTGATTATTAATTTGACATTAAACTTGATACATGGCTTATTGTATTTGTTTGCTGTATAATTATTATCCTATACATGAAGCAGTCTGTTGTGTTGAATGAGACAAACCTGTGTAAGATGCTGGCTATTTTATGCATGCGAGATATATATTTTTGACCACATAAATTACTTTTATGCTCTCAGTTAGACTTTCAGATCAAATAAACCTTTTGTTTTGC
This sequence comes from Myoxocephalus aenaeus, assembly GCA_038501785.1. Taxonomy (NCBI): domain Eukaryota; kingdom Metazoa; phylum Chordata; class Actinopteri; order Perciformes; family Cottidae; genus Myoxocephalus; species Myoxocephalus aenaeus. The sequence continues at coordinate 4,839,412 of JBAMJR010000180.1, forward strand.
GTTTTTAACCAAATTACACTCACATCTGCAGACAATTTAGAGTCTCAGGTGCACTTACATTTCTTTACCTGTGGGAGGACACAGAGAACAAGCTGATTTACAGTTTCTCGATTGCTAAGACAATTCCTGGAACAACTCACCATTTTTTTCAAATCTTCACACAATTTTAAAAACTCACACCCAACAGTCCAAACATCTAACTTCTGGGTCCCAATCAGTCTTTACCCTCAGACAATACACACAAGCTGTCAAAACACAGACTACATTAGTGTTTGATACACACAGGAGAGATGAAGTCAACACCAAAATGTCAATAATAGGGTTTATTCACAGCACTTCCAGATTGAGCACATATACAGGTTCATCAGCGTCAGCATCAATATCAGCATGATCTTGTCTCAGGCCATAGTAGTTCATCAACGTTACACATTATGTCTTCTCGACAGGCAGCGTGGGAAATATCCCCTTGTGTGTCTGATCCAACCCTGGATAGATTCCAGAGAAATATCCTCACATGCATTCACCATTGCCTCCAGGAGATTGTGCTGTGTGTATGGGTTGCGGTCATAGACGCTCCACCGCCATGCTGAGAAAAATTCCTCTATTGGATTCAGAAAAGGGGAGTATGCTGGGAGAAGAAGGACCCTGAACCTGGGGTGGTCATTGAACCAGGCGCGAACCCGAGCAGCCCGATGGAAGCTCACGTTATCCCAAATGACAATATATTGGGCTTGCTCTGGTTGCCGTGGCTCCCCTTCTTGTTGGAGAATGTTATTGTGCAGCTGATCTAGAAACTGAAGGAGTAGTGCAGTGTTGTACGGACCCAGTACAGCATGGCGGTGGAGGATGCCACGGTTGCTAATGGCTGCACACATGGTGATGTTGCCCCCCCTCTGACCGGGAACTTGGATGATTGCACGGTGTCCAATGATGTTGCGGCCCCTTTTTGTGAGATTGAACCCTGCTTCATCAATAAAGATGTATTTGTGTGGGTCAGCCATTGCATCCAGCTCAAACATTGTCTACAGGAATCAACAAACACAAATTTGACTTCAAACATATATGTGTATTGGAATAGTATAGCATTTCTGTACAGTGCAATTACCTGCACATATTGGAATCGTTGCTCCTTAACCCTATCGGAATTCCTCTCAAAAGGCACGCGGTAAAGTTGCTTTGTCCTTATGTGGTTCCACTGTATTACCCGGTCAATGGTGGAAAGGCTTATGCTGTTAGTCCCTAGAAATATTTCCTGGTCTTCAATAATGCGGGTTTGAATCTCCCTCAAAGTGATGGCATTATTGCCAATCACCATATTTACCAAGGCAGTCTCCTGCTCAGCAGTGAGCAATCGCCACCTGCCTCCAATAGATGGCTGCCTCTCAGTTCTGCAAAAATTACCATTACTGACCTATGGTGTACTGTGGCACAGTATACTGTAGTAAAAACTACACAGCATACGGTGGATATTCAGTCTATATGTACTACAACATTACTGTGCATGTACTGTGATACAATACATAGTGACAATGAGGCAAATTACCTGTTTTCCCTCCTGAAAATACGAACAATGGATGCAACTGTGAAACGGCTTCAGTTTGCCTGGACGAGTTGGCCAGCTTCTTTCATTGTCCTCCCATGTACCACTACATGATGAACAACTGTGGCACATATTTCATCAGAAAGCTCTTGCTCTCTCAACCTCTGCATGGTTGGGATCCATTGGTCCAAAGGACATGAGCATGCCTCTAAGCTCTATTTATTGACCCCCAATTCTGATTGGTGTGTTAACAATTTTCAGGCTGAGTGTTTTCACCTTGAGAAGGGTGTGGTCTCTGAGTTCATGTTATGATAACTTGAGTTAATTATATTGAGAGCATGTGTTTGCTGAATGAACACGTAGTGCAATGAATGATTTATTTGGTCACTTTTGTGTAAGGTTTTGCAGTAAGTGTTTTGAATATTGAGACATGTGTGGACACAGGTGAATTGTGTTTTTGGTTATGGGAAATGTGTGTGTGCTTCTGGGAATGACGAAAAGGTTTGGGTGTTTGTGCTACAGGAACCAGGTTTTGTGTTTTAGCAATCGAGAAAAACTGTAAAACACAGGGCCCTCATACTGTGGGGCAACAGAGTTGCTGACACTTCCTCAGTTGCTTCTTTACTCTTACGAGAGTCTTGCCAATTAATTAAGCCTAATGAGAAGCAGCTGCTGCACCTGTGACAGGGTCTCAGTAGCCAAAGATGAAGGCACACAGAACAGACTTCCTTTTGGTGGTGTGCATTTCGTTGTCGCTGCTACATTTTAAACGTGAAGCCAATGCTGCTTCAGAACCATTTCAAGCAACGGTTTCTCACACTAGTGACCCGTCGATTTGCCACGATGGGTTCATGTCTGTTTATTTATCAAAGGCGCAATTTGCTGACCTTCCTCTCGCCATTTATGTTCAAGGTGAGTCAGACTCCGAAGATGCATCAAGTCAATGATGGCGCATAGCTTCGAAGTGTTAACTCTGCTCTTGTTTGTGTCTAAATTTACGCACAGATGGACACAGCGGATATTACCAAGCCATCGCTGTGGCAAAACAGTGCCACTACTTCCTTGGAGAAACTGACACCTTTGTTATCTTAACAGTTGCTTCCTATGGGTGTTTTGTAAGAAGACAAGTAAGCTGAAAAAGTATCCTGAGCTTGTCTGTCTTTTATTTTTTGTATGCAGATTTATACAAGTGTGTTCATATTATAATAATTTTGTTCAATAGAAAAATCTGACAAATCTGACTGTCGTCATCGTGACAGTTGCAGATGGGGGAAGAGTTGGAATTGTCAAGTCAATACCGCTCATCTGTGAATGGAAAATGAAAGGTAGTAATTCTACATGTAAAAATATAATGACGTGTTTTGAATTTAATTTAATTCTACAGGGGGTTTTCTACAGGGGTGATCAAAAATGATGAGCCACAAATTTCAACACCTGAATCCTGCAACAAGGATGGGTTCAACATTACCATCGCTCAGAATGCCACGGTCCCACCTCTGAACCTGGATGCAGTCTGGATTCCTTCCAGCCAAAACCATAACTGTAACCGCCCAAAAAGATCCAAGAAAGCCGTCACGTTCAGTTTTCCATTCACTGATTGTGGCACTCGGTCTGTGGTAAATGCAAATAAATTACCCCCCATCCAGCTTCTGACCGGTCAGGTGGTATTATAACAGGTCTGGTTGTGTCTTGCAGATCGCAGACGGGATTATAACCTACTGGGTCAAGATTGAGGTGAAGCAACAGCCGCAGAAAAGCTTTATATTTCGTGAAGCACCTTTCCAGTAAGAAATTAAAATGTTCCACTTCTCCTGCTTTGAGACTGTAAGAACACTCATTTTAAATTGTGTATATTTTTTTGCAGTCGCACTGTGCATTGTAGCTTTGCACTGGCCCAAATTACTCAGCTGAGCATCAATGTTCAGGGAGAAAAAGATGAGTACCCGTCAACACTGAAGAGTGAGGGAATACTGAGGACTGAAATGAGGTTTGCCAAAGGTCTCGTTAGTCAAGTTTTTGCTTTATTTTTTATTTTTTTTACTTGTATTGTCTGTGAAACATTTTGGTGAATAAAAAAAGTACAGACTTGTATGTTTAGGACATGACTATTATAGAAAGTACCATCAAAATGTGTCAGTTTCAAACGTGGCGCATAGTGAAGCCCTGGTAAGTTATTTCTTATTTTCCCCTAATTTTTCAACTACAGACTCCAATTACAAGTCTTTCTATTCCTCTCGAGACCCTCAAGCGATCACTGAGCTCGGCCAGCCAGTGCACGTGGAGGTGTTTGCTCTCAAACATGAGGACAAGGATTTGGTGCTGCTATTGGAGGACTGCTGGGCGACACCGACTGAAAACCCTCAAGACCCACAGAGATGGAACCTGCTTGTCAAAGGGTGAATTCACATGAAATAAACCAACGTACTGTATTTGAGCATTTCATCCTAAAGGTAAATTAACATCTGTGGCCCGTGCTTCAATCAACCAAAGCTCATCTTTGTATCCAACCCAGATGTCCTTTCAGTGGCGATAGCCACAGAACTGTTGTGTTGCCAGTTGTCTCCACGGAACTAAAATATCCCTCTCTTCATAAATGGTTTGTGGTCAAGCTGTTCTCATTTGTGAAGCCCCCAAGATTTAACAGCCTGGTACGAAGAAGAAGAAAAAGGTTGTTCTATGAATTTCACTGGAATTAATTCGCCTTTGTGATTTATTTATTTTTATGGGACTCTTTCCTCCAGGTATATTTCCACTGTGATGTAGAGATCTGTAAAGGACCAGATTGCATACAGTCCTGCAGCAATGGTAAGTGGAGCTGCAGCCTATTGACCCTTTTTATGAAGTCCAATGAATTCATCTTGGGTTATGGGTTTACACATTGCTTGTATGTAACACTGCGCGATTGTCTTTCAGGAAGGCGTAAATTAAGGCAAATCACACCAGGGCCGGGACAGGCGATTCTTTACAGTGTTGTTTCTGGTGGACCTCTTCTGTTTCTACTGTAAATAATCAGAAAACATGGACTGCTATTTCAAGTCGTGCTTGGAAGCACAATTGTGAACAGTTCAGTCAAGATCTGTCTGTGATTTTGTAATGAAAATAAATCTATATTTAATGACTAAGTTGGAAAGACTTGCATTATTTAACAATGTTTTAGTAATATTAATCTTTATATCATCACTGTACTGGCACTTGCTTCTTTTAGGGTTGTGAAAGATTGTATGCAAGACCTCATAAGGCACTTTGGGAACATTTCACATCCACAAATATTAAATCACCGGTCCTAAACCTTACTCTTCAGATTTCATGTATTGTTGTTTTATATATATATATATATATATATATATATATATATATATATATATATATATATACATACACACACAAAGTTAATGACGTATGAACAAATAGAAATCATAACCTTGTAATTGCTACATGTTGGCGCATTTATGTAAATAAAGCTTAATAAAAATTTAAAAAAGCGGCCAGATTTGAATTGTGGTGGAGGCGCTCTGGTCACGCGCCCACAACTCGACCAATAGAAACGTCGAATGGGTTAGTTTGCGGAAGTCATTGAGCGAGCGTGTCGTCCTCGAAACGAAAGGGAGAATTGTGAAAGAAGTCGCTATTTTGTAAAGTTTTACTGCGTACAAACGCCAACAACACCGTGTTCCGCATGATTACCGTCAGTTCAGCTCCTCACACTGTTCCCTGCTGGTAAAAAGAGAGTTACTGGGTGTCCGTTATGTCCAAGTCTACGAGGTTGGACTCGAAAGAAAACGAGTCCAAACAGCTGCCTATCTATCGGCACAAAGACGAACTGGTTCTGGCCGTCAAAGAGAGCACTTTTCTGGTTGTCACCGGTGAGACCGGCAGCGGGAAAACCACACAACTCCCGAAGTACCTTCATCAAGCAGGTACGCAACAACAATAACTGTCTCAAGTTAGGACGCAGTTGTGGTCACTGCTCTATTGTGCGAACCACGTCCTCTTGTTTCTGTGCAGGCTTTTGCAAAAATGGCAAAATTGGCATCACGCAGCCCCGCCGGGTGGCTGCCATCACGGTGGCCCAGAGGGTTGCCCAGGAGATGCAGTGCACTCTGGGTAAAGAGGTCGGCTACCAAGTACGCTTCGATGACTGCACGTCACAGGTGAGAGGCAAAGACGACGCATTCAAGATATTTGTATTGTCATATGCACAGATAACAGACAGTTACTCTGTAGAATGACAAGTTTATTTGGCTGGTTCCTCCTTACACACAGAATTGCAATAAACTTAAGATTTTTTTTTAAAAGGCAGAAAAATATGATAACAGTATTGCACAATCAGTGTATGAAGTGCACTATGCATTGTTACATGCCTTGTACGCATGCATGTCTTGTAGGAAATGCAATGTTTTTATTATTGTGATTGTCCGTGAACGCCTGTGTCTGCAACAGAGCACCGTGGTGAAGTACATGACGGACGGCTGTCTGCTCAGAGAGATCCTAGCAGATCCGGTGCTTTCTCAGTACAGCGTTGTGATCTTGGATGAAGTCCACGAACGCAGCCTCAACACAGTGAGTCAATATGACATCTACCCAATATCATTGATGTTCATCATTTCTGCACTTTACTCTTGCATGCATGCACATTGTACTTTTGTATCTAATCCTTTCAATGCACATATTGATTGAGTGGTTGTATTTTTAATTTTTTGCAGGATATTCTCCTGGGTCTATTGAAGAAAATGTTCTCCAACTCTACTAAGGCCACCAAGGGCAGATCTTTCCCTTTGAAGGTGGTGGTGATGTCCGCCACCTTGGAAAAAGACAAACTTACAGCCTTTCTCGCAGACTGTCCCGTCTTTACTATTCCTGGGCGGACTTTTCCCGTCACCTCCACATTTGGTTTTGCTATCGGACCCAAAGACATAGAGAGCCCTGGTTATTTAAAAGAGGTACTGAGTTTCAGCTTTGAGTTGGGTGTTTTGCATGGAAAGAAAATTGCAATTTGTATATTTATTTGACATATTTTGCTTCACAGGTGGTCAAAGTGGCCCTTGATTTGCACACCAGTGAAATGGCTGGGGATATCCTTGTGTTTTTGACAGGTAAGTTGTCAAGCTCACCGTATGTCTTCACCCTCTCAATATGTGTTACATTAATCCTCCATGTTTGACAGGTCAGGCAGAGATTGAGCGTGCGTGTGACTTGTTGTATGAAAAAGCTGAGTCTGTAGACTACCGCTATGACGTGGAGGACCAAACCGTGGAGGGCCTTCTCATTTTGCCCCTTTATGGATCCATGCCCACTGGTAAATACCGTCACGCCTTATTAATTGATAAGTAGATTTAAGTTGTAGTTTTTTCCAGATCAAATCTATCTTTCTCTGTGACACTGCAAAAGAAAACTGAATAAAACTTTTGAAAAAATTTTATTGGTCTGGCCGTAGATCAGCAGAGGCAGATCTTTCAGCCCCCACCTAAAGGAATACGGAAGTGTGTCGTGGCCACTAACATTGCAGCAACATCTCTCACCATCAATGGCATAAAGTGAGTGAGGCCTGTGATTATTGGCTTCATCAGATTTACAAAAATGACATTTGTGTGTAATCAACATTACTCAAATAGTTAACATAAAGCATATTGTCCAATAAATCTTTTCCCCCTTTAAAGGTACATCATAGACAGCGGGTTTGTGAAGCAACTCAACCACAACTCAAGGGTGGGCATGGATATCTTGGAGGTGGTGCCTATTTCAAAGTGAGTTTTTGAAGACGTAATGTGCCATTTTCAAACCTGCAACTACGTTTGTTGAAGTTGTTTTCCCGCTAACATCCATGCCATTTAAGAAAGCTTGGCTATAGAGATTTAGACCGGATTTTCTGTGTTTAGGAGCGAGGCTGAGCAAAGAGCAGGCCGAGCTGGAAGAACCTCAGCTGGGAAATGCTTTCGAATCTACACCAAGGAATTCTGGGAGAAGAACATGCCCGAATATACAGTTCCAGAAATCCAGAGGACAAGTCTGACTGCAGTGATACTCACACTCAAGTGCCTGGGCGTTCATGATGTCATTAGGTACATTGATTGCCTTCTTATAGCTCATCTTTTTTTACTGCCTTTACCTTCTTTTAAGAAAGTTTTTTTTCTTTTAAGGTTCCCTTATCTGGACTGTCCAGAGGAAAGGTTTATTCTCGAGGCTTTAAAACAGCTCTACCAGTTTGATGCTATCGACAGGTAAGAAATGTATACATGTTGACCTGTGGGCTTCAAAGCATAGCCGTAGTGGGTTTAAGTACTTATCTGTGTTGTCTGTAGGAGAGGAAGAGTGACCCAGCTGGGGGAGCTGATGGTGGAGTTCCCCCTGCACCCGGGCCTTACCAGGGCTGTGCTCAAAGCCGCCTCGCTCGGCTGCCAGGACCTGCTGCTCCCTGTAGCCGCCATGCTGTCTGTAGAGAACATTTTCATCAGACCAGGTCAGCAATTTAGCTTTAAAGCAGATCAAATCATGTGTTAATAAAACTATGAGGGAGAAAAACAACATTCAGCTTACAAACAAATATAAACACCTTGTACGATGTAGGTTATATTAAGGGGAATGTTTAGTAGCAGAGAAAATTGTCACTTAAATATAGAGCGCCAATGAATTTCTGTATTATTTACTGTTGTGTTGGTTTGATAGTTTAGTGTCAGGAAATGACACATGCAGAGAAGTGTAGTGTATGAAGACTGATCTCTTCCTTCTTGCAGGCCACCCTGAGAAGCAGAAAGAGGCGAGTGATATTCACAGGGCGCTGGCTGCCAAGACCGGCAGCATGAACGACTTTGCCACTCTCCTCAGTGTGTTTCAGTCATGTAAATCCAGGTAAAGAACTTAACTGATTAATGTTGCCAGATGCATCCATATATATATTTGTATCTGTGACTTCATGGTGATTCACTATCACAACCATCATAAGTGTGAGCCTCTCTTGCCTCCTGCAGTGACAGACCCTCAGCGTGGTGTAAAGATCATTGGATCCACTGGAGGGCGCTGAAGTCGGCCTTTAGTGTGGAGACTCAGCTGCGAGAGATCCTCCTCCGCCTCCAAAAGGTTCAGCAGTTTACACAACTCGTTTTCACATCCCTGACTAAAGTGTGTTTTGTATGCATGCCCTGTTGACAACCTCATACGATTTAGATCGTGCTTTTCCCCCACAATAATGTTGTACTTGAATAATTGTAAAGGACCTCTTTGCAGGTCACTGTGGTCAGATGTTCAACTCTGTCATTTATTAATTCACAATTTAGTTTGCTAACACACTGGTGTGATCATTAATTTGAATGAGACCCTCTTTCCTTTCAGAAGAGAGATTTCCCCGTAGACACATTTGATGGCAATAAGAGTGAACTCTTCAGACGATGTCTGTGCACTGGATACTTCACCAATGTTGCCAGAAGGTATCACCAAACTTCATTTTAAATTGTTCATATTTAACTCTTTTGTGTTTCCTTTATTCTCTCTCTTTAGTAATGCAGCCTTTGCTGGTTGTGAATCATTGTTCAGTTAATTGTTTTCCACCTCACATAGGTCTGTTGGAAAGGTGTTTTGCACAATGGATGGACATGGATCAATGGTTCACATTCATCCATCCTCATCGGTAAATGCATTCTCAAAAACATATTTCATAATAAAAACAGTTTTCATCGAGGACACATTACGTTTGGAACCATTGCTCCGTCTTCTTCCTTTGACCACAAAACCCTTGATGCTCCCAGCTGTTCGACCAGGAGGGTGAGCTGAACTGGATCATCTTCCACGATGTGCTGGCGACCTCACGGGTGTATGTCAAGACCGCGTGTCCCATTCGATACGAGTGGGTGAAGGACTTATTACCGAAACTACATGAGGTGGACGTCTATGAGCTGAGCAGTGTGGCAAGAGAAGAAGTGACTGACGAGGAGATGATAAAGTGGGAGACCAGGGAAGCAACCAAAAGACAACCAGGTTTTCAGAGTTAATTGGTTATATATGTTTAATCGTAATGTTATACAGCTCAATGGTTAACGTTGATGGTCCCTGCTATGACCATGTACGAAATTATCAAACATCAGAGACCGCCTATAGGACAGGGTGGATTAAAAGGCCATTTGGGCAAGAAGCTCTTAATTGTTATAAAGAGTGAATGAAGTAATGTATAACAAACTAATGGATTTCATTCTTCTTTGTTCAGAGGTTTCTGAGGAAGTCATGAAGAAGGTGGAGAAGCGTAACAACGAGAGCACCGTCGGCGATGCTCGCGCTCGCTACCTGCAGCGAAAGCAAGAAAGACAACAAAATAAAGCTCTTTGACAGAAAGCGCTTGCTTTTCGAGGACATGTATCACAAAGAAGCATTTGGAAACTATTTCTGCATAATAAATATTTGTTACATTTATAATGAAAATAATATCAGTGTCTTGCTCTTTTTTTTTAATCCCTCCGCTTGACACACGATGAGGTCGCAGTAGTTAGTTTTATGAATCTTTTGTCAAGGTTTAAATCTAAAGAAAGTGTGTTCTTTCATTCTTAACGGTGAGTAGATTATAATAAAACATGTTTTAGGTTTTTTAAGTCACATTTTGGGACATTTCTAATGACTTTAAAAAGATGTTTTAGCAATGCCTCTGTACACCAGCTCTACGCAGTCGGGGTGAGGTTAAGGTTACAGTATAGTACAGGATGTACTTTCACACCGACTGTTGAGGTGCAGTGGACCCTCTCTGTCCTCTTGACGTCACTTCCTTCTGCGTGCGTCTGCGGGGCTGCTGTACTGTCTGGCTGGGACGAAGGGCTTCCACGCTAAGCAGGCGACTTTAAAAACACACTAAACCCACAAGGAGGCGTTTTTTTTTTTTTTTTTTCATCCGTCGAGGATTCGGAAATTATTTGCACTTGTATTCTAAATAGCCATCAATCAAGCCGGAGCTCGGTGGACTTTATTCTCTCGCGGGCTCGCACACGCTTCAGTGGTTCACTGCAGCAGCAACAGACCAAAGCACGCTGTTGTTGTGAGAGAAGAAAACAAGCTCCAGACCTCTAAAGCTGTGTGATCATTGACAGAGTTCAATACACACAAGCGTCAAGCGATAACTGGTGGGAGAGACTTGTGCGGCGGACCTTCCGAGAGTCTCCAAGAAACCGAGCAGCTGGGGTGGAAGGATACGTAATTGTTTTATTTGTCGCTGAAGTCGAGGTAAGAAAATAGTAAATGGGGAGAGAGAACGTGCGCAAACGGCTAACTGACACGCTAACTAGCTGTTAGCTCGGGAGCTATTTTAGCTAGCTGCCTTGTTTGGTCGTGGTCAGCGTCCTCGCTGCTTGTTGGTCCAAGAACTGTTTGTCCCCGTCGGCCGCAGTTTGAAGTTTTATTACAACTTGTTTAGAGGAAACCCGACGACCTGTCTCGGACTTGGAAGGTAACGTTAACGTTTGTTGACTTTGCGTCAGTTAGATCGGTTAACGTTACACTCGAAGGAAAAGAGGATATGCGAACGTCACGTTTTTGTTTACGGCTCCAGCTTGTGGTTGTGCTGGGTAACGTTACGGTTTGTGAGTTTTTCTTCCTTCCTTCCAGACATTGATTAACTGTTCTAATCTGACGTTAACTAGGGAGCTATGTTACGTTAAGAATTGCGATTTGTGGTCTCATGTGTTACTTCCTCTAGTGACGTTAAACCAAGTACCGTAATCTAATTAGATATTGTTGTAAATGCCCCTATTTGTGAGATAATTAAAGTTGTAATTGGGGTAAATTGCAAAGTGCAGTGAAAAGCTGTTGTGCTTTTTTTAAATTATCATCTGAGAAAGCAGTCAGCATTACTCCTGCCTTTCAAATGAGTAGACTATGAATGGTCATAACAAAGTCTGAAGTCGTGGGATTCCTTATCTGTTTTTATCTTTGTAAACAAAGCAGTTTAAACAGTCCTCCTGTTCGGGTGACTGTATGCACTGTATTATTCAACCCCATCGCTTTCACTGAAATACTGGGAGATTCTGGTGAAATTCTAACATAATCTGTTGATTCAGGGTCGACCCTGGATCACCAGGGCCTCTGCAAACATTCAGCAGGAGCTTTGGGTGACTATTACATTTAACAATACAAGGCTTTGCAGCCTGTTTTCTAATTGTTGGATCATTGGCACATTTTATTTGGGATTTCTACTTGTCCTCACTAGAGTAACACTATCTACCATGTTGATATATGTTATGTTGCATGTCAGGGAGAGTTGCAAGAGATGATGGATGTATCTGGAATCTTTTTAACTTTTTAAAATCTAGCTTGTGGACTTATAGTCATTATGCTAGTCCCATTGTTGGGACTAGCATATGGATTTGTAGCTTGTGGATTTATAGTCTTATAGTCATTATGCTAGTCCCATTTTTGGATCTCACTGTTTTTGGATCTCACTGTCATACGTGTCAGATGATCCGATATGATGTGGTGAGCTGATGTGCATATTTCAGCAGTTTCCTTTGTTGTGGCGTTGCGTTTCATGGCAACAGAGTGCCAGAGAAGGTGAAGAATGTATTCAAGCGCAGTGTGGTGACAACACTCAGATAGCCATCAAGAGCAATACGTAGAAAGCTTCCTTTTGTTTTTGAGAAATCGTTTTCTACTTTATGTGTTTGCCAACACCTTCCTGGCTGTAGTTTTACTTCCTCTAGGCCACATTTCGCATGCTTTTTATTTTGAGGAGATTAATTGCAAACAGTGGTTTTGTTTACACTCTTACAAGTCAGCAGATGTTTTAAATATTTAACAAAGATTTAACATGTTATATGTTAAGTATCCAACTGACATTCTGTTACTTTTAGGATGTGTTTTTTCTTCTTCTCTCAATTGGTGGTTTAAAGACCCTCTCATATGAATGGCTGTTGATGGTCTTTGTGAGCTGTACAATTAGCATTGTTTTGTATTTTTTTTTTGTGACAGTTTGACACTTATTGTTTATTCAGCAGTAACACTATTTCTCTGTTTTTTTCCTTCAGGTATTACATGATAGAGGTTTTTTTTGTTTTGTCTGAGCCACTGTCAGACACTTGACCAATAGGAACAGTTTGCACAATATCCACAAGCCTGTCTGCAGTCCCCTCCCAACCCAGCCGGTCTTCTGCCCCAGCATGAATGAAGTCAGTGTTGTGAGAGAGGGATGGCTCCACAAGAGAGGTAAGGGGGCCTCTGGTGTTTAACGTCAATCATCGGAGTCTACATTAATATGATAGTCCATGTTAACATCTACATTTTGAGTATCAAATACTCCACCTGTAGGCTTGTAAGGTGTCTGTCAAGTTAGTTTCCTCATTAATGGAGAACAGCTGTGCTCAGCTTAGTTCAGTCACTTACAATGGATTCCCATTGTTATAGTAGTGTGTCACAAGAGTATCCTTATTCAAGCCAAGTCCTCAAACATTAAAACACCATGGGTTCAAAATTCTTCACCTGTCTGTTTTCCAGGTGAATACATTAAAACATGGCGGCCTCGCTACTTCATCTTGAAGAGCGATGGCTCCTTCATCGGCTACAAAGAGAAGCCTGAGGTGTCCAGTGACCACAGTCTTCCACCACTCAACAACTTCTCTGTTGCAGGTCAGTTTTCCCCATTTGCCTGGCAATAGTATGTGCCAGATTAAACTTTGAGACGTTTTTTTTCTTCATGTTTTGTTGTTGTTGCCTTCAGTTTTTCAGTGTTGGCTAATGTTTCTCTGCCTTTTTATAGAATGCCAGCTCATGAAGACGGAGCGCCCAAGGCCCAACACATTTGTTATTCGTTGCCTGCAGTGGACCTCTGTTATTGAGCGCACCTTCCATGTAGACAGCAACGACGAGAGGTAAAAAGAGATGTTTTTTTATATTACAAATTACTGGTCTCTTTGGTTCAAAAAGACCTTGTGAAACTGTAAGTGCCGCCTGTAGTGGGCTTTAGGCCAGTACATCTGACAAACAGACATCAGCAAACAAAGTCTGTTTACACTGAAACACCAGAACAATATGATTATAGCAAAATCGCTTCTTCTTTCTCAAACTTGACAACAAATTTGTTCAGGAGAGGGACAGACAGACTTTTTACTTTGCTGAGTTCCTAGTACATTTTGTTCTGTTGTCTCATGCTACCCATTTACAGAATGGTGTTTCAGAATAGCCAAACTTCCTATTAAGTTGATCTTACTGATCAGACAACTGAATTAGGATCAAAGCTTATAAAATCAAGTTTTTTACCAAAGCGAACTGTTCTTTTTTTGGGGGGCCTTTGCACTGAAATGTCAATAAAATCACGTTTCACGTAATTTGTGTTTGAACACAGCATAAACATAAATACGGGTTAAAAATAACATTTAAAGGTTGAACTCAGATATGTCAACTCTGGAAAGGATTTGTGGGCTTGCAAAACACTGGTTTAGTGTGACTAGAAGGCAAAAATAGATGAACTGCGTTTTCAGATTTAGCCAGATTAGTGTGCACATAGTTGAGCTAGAGTCCTAGCCTTCTGTCTCTATTGTATATTAGACAGGATATGACTAAAGTATTAACAGTGACTTAAAGGAAAAAATGTGTTTGAAAAAGAGTTTTACATGAGATAATCTCATCATATACTGTAAGCAAAGAAAGACACGAGGAGCAACACAGAGGGCCTTTAATGGGCCATTGTTCACTAAAGGCAGTAAAATCCATTTGAGTTTGCAAGAGAAGGAAAGACCATCATGCTGGAAATAGAATTTAGTGCCAGATCGGCCCTGATTATTAACCCCTAACCCAAGTAATCGTCATTGACTTTTGTTTACATCAGCATCAAATCCCAGCAGCCCCACCAGATCGCCCTCAACCTTCTAAATTGTGTTTGCTAGACTACCGTTTTTTCCTTTTTGAGATATATTTTTGGAGCAACATTTAAACCACCTGTCTGAATACAAAGCGTTTACAAAAATATGTCACTTCTAACTACAACTTGTAGCCTCAGGCAAAACGTCTGCCAATTCAAATGTTTATAGAATAGATTCAGAGTAATGTAGACATGGCTTTGGTTAGATTTGATAACTGTAATGTGTGCTTTCTTCTGGGTCAGGGAGGAATGGATGCGATCGATCCAGGCGGTGGCAAACAGCCTGAAGAGTCAGCATCACGATGAGGAGCCCATGGAGATTAAATTTGGCTCACCGAGTGACATCACCAGCGCAGAGGAGATGGAGATTGCTGTGTCCAAATCCCGCACAAAAGTGGTCAGTATTTGCACAAGCAGTGCCTGGCAGCTGAGTGTTTGCTGTGTTTGTTCAGCTAAGCTCATCTTTATTGAGCAAGTTGTTTAAACTTTAAGCCTCTTTCTCAAAGCGTATTTGGTGAGGCAACCTTAAAATGAGTAGAGGGCAACATTTCTCTTTAGGGAATTTCAATGGGTCTGTTTTTACAGACATGGTTTTCTGCTGGCTTTGTCATGCAGAGTAAAAAAGTAGGTAGGGATGCAGTATGTGTAACAGTTATACATACTGCATATCGACATACTTTTTTTAAAGTGGACTGATGATCGTTTACTTGTTTGTGGTTCTTTAAAGTAGTTTGATTATTTTGTGAAATCCCTATTGGAATGATTTCCTGCTTGATATTGTAATATTATTCAAATTGTGATCACCAGTCGCTATAGGCATGCTAATGTTTTGAAAGATAATTTGGGCATTTCATTACTTTATTTGATAGTTATAGCTAAGAGAGACAGGACATGTGGGGAAAGAGAGTAAGGGGATGACATTCATCAAATGATGCGGGAGGGAATTGAACCAGGGACTCAGTGCTCAGAGCACCCTAACATCTCTATCTGCTCACTGTGTTAATTTAAGGGATTAGTTCTGTAATTTGAATAGAAATGTTTATAACTATTCCAGCATGTCATGACCTACACGAGAGAAATGTACATTTCAAAGACAGGCCATCATATGTTTTTATATTTTATAGAATCCATTTTTAACTCATCAAAGCTCACAGATGTGACATTCAGGCATCCATGTCACGGCTTTCCTTTTTCCTTCAGACCATGAGTGATTTTGACTACCTGAAGCTGCTGGGTAAAGGGACATTTGGTAAAGTGATCCTTGTGAAGGAGAAGGCCACAGGGATGTACTACGCCATGAAAATCCTCCGCAAAGAAGTCATCATTGCTAAAGTTAGTGTCAACCCCATCACACTAAAATCTTGACTCTAAATTGTTTTGCAACAGGATTATTATGTATTTATTATGTGGTCTTGCTCTCATTGCATGTTGTGTGTGTATTCCTCTAGGATGAGGTGGCACACACGGTTACAGAAAGCCGAGTTCTCCAAAATACGCGACATCCCTTTCTAACGGTGAGTTGCTGTTGCCCTGATTGTTGCCTCAGTTTGTGCTTTCCAAAATGAAGGGACCATTTAATCAGTCAAATACAGACGCTAACATTTGTTTTCCTCCTCTACAGACACTAAAATATGCATTTCAAACGAATGATCGGCTATGCTTTGTGATGGAGTATGCAAATGGTGGCGAGGTAAGTTTTTCCCCTCTTTCTCATCTGGCCTAGAATTGTGTGGATGGACCTGGGTGACCTTTTGGAAGATGGCTAATTGCAGTAGCAGGGGTGTAAAAAAGAAACCCAACACCTTGTGATGCATCAGTTTAAGGATGCTCTCACACCTCACATGTTTGGTCCGGTTAAAATAGACCCTCGTGCATTTGTCTGGTTAGTGTGAATTATTTGGGCTGGTGTAAAAGCTGTACCTCGGAGGGGACCAAACAACTGGACCAAGACAACACACTCATAACTTAAAATTACTTTTAAATGTATTTAATAATCGTGTCCGGTTCCAGAAGTGATCTTTATAATTCATCTATAAAAGCCATGTATATATTTGTGTAAATCCATTGGTATTCATTACAGTAGCACAAGTAACATAGCGATCCCTCAATAATACCTCCTGGAACATTGCGGGATTCCTCTTTGTCATTATAACTTTTGTTTAATCAAATATTAATAATGCTTATAATCAGTTATTTTCTCATGAGCTCTTTTTGACACCAAAGAATATAAAAAAATGACCACAAAGAATAACTAAAAAACTTCACAAAATCATTTACATTTTTATAAAATAAAGTATATCTCAAGGCACTCGATGAATTGTTCTGTCCCTTAATCCTGTGTTTACTCTCTTTTTCAGCTCTTCTTTCACTTATCGCGGGACCGAGTGTTCACAGAAGACAGAGCCAGATTCTATGGAGCAGAAATAGTGTCAGCACTGGAGTACCTACACTCGCGCAATGTAGTTTACAGGGATTTAAAGGTAAGGTGTCTGCTTTTTAAAAAATAAATTGGAGGGATGTTCCTTGACATGCTGTAACCCTAGATTGTCTTTTCCTGCACAGCTGGAGAACCTCATGTTAGACAAGGACGGCCACATAAAGATAACAGACTTTGGGCTGTGTAAAGAGGGGATCACAGACGGGGCCACCATGAAAACCTTCTGTGGAACTCCGGAGTACCTGGCACCAGAGGTAAATCCATGATGGCATCAATATGTTGTGTGACCAGGATTATGTAAATAAGTACTGACGCTAAAGGGTAGTTTCGCATTTGAACATGTTGTAGTAATATATGGATATTGTGATATGAGACTAAATATCGTGTTAGATGTTGGTATATATCGTAATAGGGCACTCTTTTCATTGCTACCCTGTCAGGTGCTAGAAGACAATGACTACGGACGAGCGGTGGACTGGTGGGGGCTGGGCGTGGTCATGTATGAGATGATGTGCGGCCGGTTGCCCTTCTACAATCAGGACCACGAGCGTCTCTTTGAACTTATTCTCATGGAGGAGATCCGCTTCCCTAAGAACCTGGCTCCTGAAGCCAAGGCCCTGCTGGCCGGCCTGCTCAAAAAGGATCCCAAACAAAGGTTTGTAGTTTGTAGCTGTTGGTTGTTGTGCTCCAGAGGCGTTATGTTTTCGGGTTGTTCGTCCTTCCTTCCCATTCTTGTGAACGTGATCTCAGGACCGCCTTCAGGGAATTTCTCCAAATTTGGCACAAAGGAGCACGACTCAAGGATTAACTGATTAGAATGAAGAGGTTAAAGGTCAAGGTTACTGTGACCTCACAAAACACATTTTGGCATAATTATGACAACTTAACACAATAAAGATATAATTATGAAGTGATGGCATTTTAGACCGACATGCATGTAAACTGCAACTTCATTGGTTGGTGGAGGCACAAAAACGCGAGGTGGTAATTCTAGTTAAACTATATACATTGACAATCAGGCACTAGTGTAGTAAATGTATGAAGGATAATTGGGATCAAAATAAGGACATGAACACGTAACAATGTCACTAATTCTAAATCAGTAGTTGAAAGGTTGATCATAGAAATTATCCCCAAAGATACCTTTTATAGATATTTAACGGGGGGGGGGGAAATGTGTTTGATGGAAGTTTGAAATTCCTACGAACATATTTCTTTAAGTCTGATTTTATGAAGATAAAAGAACATTTCACTGTATCGAGCTGCATTTCAAAAGCATTTTGTTCAATTGTCATTGGAGCGTGATGGATTTATCGTGACTGGCGTTAAAGGGTAGTTTTGCATTTGAACATGTTGTAGTAGTATATGGATATTGTGATATGAGACTAAATTTATGAGTTTATAAATTAAAGCCAAAAAATCTTTGCCTTTTTTTTACTGCAAAACGCTGATATATCTATAATAAGCTAATGTCGTACTGATGTTTCACTCATTCATATTCAATAATCTCCAGCTGATTTCCATCTTTTTTTGTTATTTTCATTTTTATGCATTGAAATGTTCTTTTATTGCATGCACAGCAACATCCCAAAACTCAAAAACAAATTCTGCAATTGTGGTACAATGTTTTAATATGTTTAATGAATTTACGATCAAATAAACGCCTTCTATTTATGTACGGTTTCACTGTGGAAACACAGCTGGTCATAACTAGCTCCTGAAGATACAGCAGTACTGCTCCAGAAAAACATGTTCTTCTTGGGACTTTGTCTGTAGCGCTTGATTAGTTTTCTGAATCTTCCACTGTGCTCGAGGGCACCACATATTCAGCTATAAAATAAGTAACCCCATTATTAAGCCTTTGTTCCTGTTTGATTCGCTTTGGTCCAGGGTATTGGCTATAAACAGGGACATAATTGATTGTTGTTTTGGTCGACCCCAAGTGTTTCTGAGAACAGTCGAAGAGCTGCTAATATTAGTACATCGACCACTGCCTGGCTCACCAAAACATGCACCTGTAAGCAGTAAGGAAATGAGGATTACATTTGTCTCGAAAAAAGTCAGAAGGGAACAACATAAGCGCTTGTGTCTGCACAATTATCTGTCTACAGAAAAGGTAGCTGGTGAGTGGGTGGTAGCGATGATGATGATAGCGACTTTGTTTTCTTTCCAGGCTTGGAGGCGGAGCAGACGATGCCAAAGAAGTGATGGGCCACAAGTTCTTCACCTCCATCAACTGGCAGGATGTTCTTGAAAAAAAGGTGAGGAACTGGAAAGACGAATGTGATCTAAAATAAGATGTTCACCATGTAAACTGACTCTTGTCTTTCTCCTCCTCAGCTTATTCCACCCTTCAAGCCGCAGGTGACATCAGAGACGGACACGCGTTACTTCGATGATGAGTTCACAGCACAAACCATAACAATAACTCCCCCTGACAAGTGTATGTATATCCACAACTGCTGTGATTGTGCTTTTAAGTTTGGATTTATACACGTTTTTATGTCTGAATGTATAATATCTTTTTTTCTTTTTTCTTCTCCCTTTTCTCCAGTTGACAGTTTAGATGCAGAAGATTCAGATCAGCGCACGCACTTCCCTCAGTTCTCCTACTCTGCCAGCATACGGGAATGATCACTCAGACTCTTGAACACGCAGGCAGGCTAACACACGATCACAATCCCACATACACACTTGCACTGCTGGGGAACGACACACACAAAAACTGGCACAAGACACATTTTCATTAAGTCTTTAACGCACGTACACACACACACACACACACACACACACACACACACACACACACACACACACACACACACACACACACCCTGGCTATTCAGACAAGACAGGGATCATTGAGTATGAGATGAACACACGGGCCGTGAATGACTGACCTCAGCAGGTTTGTGTGGATTGACTGGCAGCTTTGTCTCTGTGCGTCCTCTCAGGGTTGGCTTCAGGCTTCCCTGCAGGACCTCTGCTGCACTACACTGGGGTACCACATCAAAGCCTTGACCCTTTGAAAACCAGGTTATGCCAGCAAGTACCACCTCTTTACCAGCTGTACCCATGCCACGCACGCACGCACACACACCAACCCATGCATAGACTGTATGTATGTATGTATATATATATATATATATATATATATATATATATATATATATATATATATATATATATATACACACACACACACACACACACACACACACACACACACACACACACGCGCGCAAATGTACTTGATAGAATTTTAAAAAGCATACTCAAAACTAGGAAAATAGAAAAGATTTGGGGGAAAAGACAAGATTGTTACATCAATTGTTACGGTTTTAAATGTCAAGCCATATTTCTGTATTTTCTTTTAGTGATTTTTTTTTTTTTTTTTCTTTTTTTTTTTTTCTTTACTTTTCTTTTTTAACAAGTGCTCTTTCTGGAACTTGCTGTTACAAATCAAGTGTGGGACTGTTCCTACAGTAGGGGGAAATGGGGAGGGTTTCCATTTATGTGTTTGCACGTGTGTGTGTGTATCAACGAATCGACGAGTGAATGTGTGCGCGTATGAGTGCAGGAGGATGTATGAACAACCATTTTGATTCTCAACCATCCGTTTGTGTCGGTTTTCATGCATGTTTGCAAACTCTGAACTATTGCTGGAATATCGATGAGAGGACACTACACAACACACTCGATGGCCTTTTTTTTTGTAAAGGGAACAAGCATGTAATTTATGATTGCCGTGACCAGTTGGCACTAAAGACTGAGTCAGGAATAGAAACTGGGATCTCTTGCATGGCTAAACCGTTGCTTTAAAAGCTGCATTAATTATTTTAAAGTGATGCAGCAGTCAGGTTCACAGAGTCCAGACTGACTTACCGACCAACTGGCTGCTGGTTGGAGGTGTAAGAGTACATTTTCATTAAGGCCAGTCCCTATGTGTTAAAGAGAGGAAGGAAAGAGGAGAATAGAGACTAGACGCTTCTCCACAGACCAATGTAGACGCACACAGCCATTCGCTGTCCTCGATCCAGTAATTCTCACTCTTTAGCTGAAGAGTTAGGCACCAATCTTTTGTTCATTTTCTATTTGTAATATCAGTGTAAGTTTTTTTTTTTTGTCTTTCTTTTTTAATGTTCCCGTATTTAAAGAATGAGAGTTAAATCGTTGTTAAGTCTTTATAATGAGGCCAAAAATTGACTGACTTGGTGGACGTTTAACACTTCAAATGATTCCACATCTGATGTGTAGGACCTTTTTTGTTTGTTTGTGTTTTTCTGTAATGCTGTGTTGAGTCACTTCAATCTGCGTAGTTGTATGTCTGGAGCGACAGTCTGCAGGTTTACAATCCAATTAAATGCTGCATGAGCTGGTCGACCAACCTTCAACCTGCAGACAGGGGGAACAAATCAAAACATCAGCGGATGCATTGTTGAGTTGAAATGAAGATCTGCATCCTGCGAATCATGACGGCACATGATACCACAGATAAGTGCTCATATTGTCCAAAGCTTTTTCTGTTCCATGTTGCTGGAAGAGATGTCGGCGGCTCTTCGAGCGTCACTAAAGGAACATCAAGATCTTTTTGTTTGTCATTGTTTCGTTTGTTGATTTTTATCCTTTCTTTGTCCATCTATTTCTCAAATTTTCAAAGACACATTGTCTTGTTTAAGTATACATTATATACAAATTATATATTAAAAGTTTTTAAACGGATTTCTTTTTGATTACATTCTTCATTTCAAGGGGTTTCCATTGGATGAATGCTTATTTAGCTTAGATGGTAACTCGGTAATTAGATTTTGAATGGGCAGCTAATTTTGGGTTTGCATTATCATATAATTTGCAGAGCATCTATAAGGAGAATATTATTATGGAAACATAATTTGATCATTCTTTTTTTAAACTAGAGACAAAACAGTCCCTATGCAGTTCACTTGCACTACATTTTGCAGAACCCATTTTAAAGTCGTGCTCCTTTTTTAAAAAGCTAAACTATTTTCCAGACGATGCTCAAACAAAGTCGACAAGACCCATCCTTTTGATATTTATGGCATGATTGAGATTAATTAAATGTATAGTTTTCTACCATTCTCTGCGGAGCACGTCATCTATAAGGCTTAAAGGTTTTTGCAGAAACCTCGATGCACATTCTCCGGGATACCCCTCATGTCTCACCTTCATTTATTTTTGTTACGTTTGTGTGAGTGACCGACTGACAGTGAGAAGTGAAAAAGAGTGAAAGTTTTGAGGAGAACACAGAAAAGCAGCAGGTTTTTTGACTCGTCGTTTGGGCAGCAGGTGGCCCCCAAAGTTCCTGCAGATGAGGATGTGATCAAATGGCTTTGATTTACAGTTCACAACTCCAGCACCTCTTCTCACTGGCTCAGGCACAGCCATCATGCTCTAGCCTAGTGTCCTGCTTTGGAAACGGCAGGAATCGGACATCAGAACGACTGCACTGATGGACTCCACTGTGGATTTGCCTTCATTGCTATCATGGCCATAAGGGGGCGCTGCTGAACTTTTTTAATATTGGTTGTGAAGCCATACTCTGAACCTCGCTGCTGGCCACGCTTTAAGCAATTGCTTCACAGCTGAACATGCAAGTTAATACCCCTGACCTCTCCTGTAGGCAAACACAGGCACAACAAGTGCCTCTTCACTATTGTGTAAATACCAAAAAAATAAATAAAAAAAATAGCTTGATGGTGAATGCAGCATTTGTAGAGGGGGAGGACTGCAGCTTTGTAGTGTTTTTGATTTGCAGCTTCACAATGGTTACCTTGCTTCTCTGTATATTTGAATGTGATCAACAGTCACGAATGTCACACCTGATGCAGATGTAATAAGATTTCTTCTTTTTTTGCTTGTTGCTGTTAGTTGAGGCTCAGAGGGCAAAGAAAAAAAAGCAATCTTTAAGGGGTGGCCATTGTCCTGGTAGACAGTTTCAGCCCCCCTTTGCAAGACTTTACAATGTAACGGGTGACACCTGCTACACAATGGTAGCTTATAACATTTGCAACTATAATGTGCCAGTAAACATTTTTACTGAATAAAGCTGTGTGCGTGTGTTTTATTACAGTGTACACCTGCAGAAGCACCGCAGTATTCAATGTAATATGACCAGGGAGAGTTAAAAGAGGAGATGCCACGCGTCGTGTCATTGAGGTACAATACTGCCGCTCCAGCGTCTCCAAAATGTTCCGTCGGTCCAAAGAGCACCATGAGCGGACACCATCCCTTTATTTCTAGCTCTGTCTGCAGTAACCCTCCAACAAAGCAGCTCCACTTACATTGTGCATGTGCACAGGACCATGTCCTGGCCAATTAGCCAAACCATTGAGGGCAAAGAGGTCGTGGCCTGGATGTGTTGTCAGGAAATTAAAGGGTTTTAACCAACTTTGTGACAAACATTACACAAGTTCAACATGATGAGCTTGATTTGTTGTTATTAAAGCAGGTTATTACTTTTTTAGATAAAAAAAATCCGTTAATTGTAAAAGTTCTAGTCCAGAAACACATTAAAATAACAAGATTTGGTATTTCTCCACCAGAATCAGAGTTCTGTCATTGTGGGAAGGATTTGAAACTGAATTTAGGCATTTTTTTAAGGTGGGTGCAATTTCCAAAAAAGTCTGTATTAGTAGTTAAATGAATGTAGAAAAACGAGGAAACGAGACTTTTTGGATCAATAATCCATTTATTTGTGTATAAATGCACTCGACCGTCGTATATATATATTTTTTTTAAACTGGGTGCAGCCCTGATTATGACAGAGCTGCCATTTGCAGGGGTAATTGATTATATGAGACAGAAATAACATGCACGAGCCAATTATAGTCACACCACGGAAGTGTGTGTCCTGCACACATCTTGAACGTGTACATAATGTAATGGTTCATGTCTGGTTCACACTAAACCATAAGCCTGGACTTTCGTTCATTTCAACGAAACACATACCTTGAAAACGTGGTTTATTTTTCCAAACGTCGGAACCGGAAGTCCCGATCCTAACCCGTTCACCCTCACACCGGTGTCCACACCCCAATCAGCGTGGCCCAGCTGTCCGTCTTTATTAGCGGCTACCTGCGCGGCACGGCTGCCCTCTCTGCTCCAGGCCTCCGCCGACACCCGTGGATAAGTAGCTGCAGCGGCCCGGCTCGGGAACTCTGTCTCCGGCTGTGATCATGGCCAAGACCGGTTTCTGCGACTCCAAGCCACTGCTGGACTTACACAAGAAGGTGAGTGAGCACCGGTGGGCTCAACAGACCCAATCTTAATCAATATGTCCTTGGAAGATTTAAAGCAAAAAAAAAAGTTTAGGCATGTAGTCTAATGACATATTTTAGATTTATTAAGCAATCATTTGGGAGATAACTCGTTAATTAAATCATGTTCCTATTAATGAAACCTTCCCCAAGGAAACTTGTCATATTTTTAATTAATTATTTGTTTTAATCAATATGCTTTATCTCCCGTTTCTTCAGCTCTCCAGCCCTACATACAGGCCTGCTCCATGTTTATGTTGTCAAGAAAGTAATTTCATTCCCCTGTCATGATCCCAGGTATCAGAGTCTCTGATTAAATGGTTGGACTAGAAGTAGGACTGTTAATGAGTGAACAACCCTTTGAGCACATTCATATTGTGGCGTTGCTGTCCTCTGATAACTAACGTCCGTACAGAGAATAAACTGCAGCAACCTGCAGTCATTATCAAAGACATAAAACATAGGCGGGCCATGACCACATCTGTCTCCATAAGACTTTCTGTCGTCCCTGCAGGCGGATGAGAGGCGAGCCCCGTTAAGAACTTGGTCCAACGCCTGTGGGCCCATAGATCGCTGGCAGCCTGTAGAAGAAGTGGAAGAGTCCAGAATGGCCCCTGTCAAAATGGAGCCAGAGCGCAGATGGGTACATCTTCTTTTCCTGCTCGTTATCTCCACCCAACACACCCTACAGTGTCTTCTAGCTCTTTATAGTGTTATGTTCCCAGCACATTATAGTCTCAAGTGACTGACCTGTCCTTTGTTGCAACAGAAGCTACTATATGTAGTCCTGCCTCAATATGAGAAGTTGTGATCACTGTAAACCTTTTGTGGTTCAGAGAATCCGATAAAAGTGTCAAGTCTTTTTCTTCTCTCTCTCTCGTGATCATAACAGTCCCACTTCCAAGTGTGTGTGTGTGTAAGACGTTGTCCTTCTTGCAGGAAAGGAGGTTATCGGCACAAACGAGCGACGGCATCATCATGGGCTTCCATGAAGACAGTTTAACAGGCTCAGCAGGTAGAGTAATCATCCCAAAGATTTTCAAAATTCTTTTCACCGCCAGAGTCTCATCAGAATTACAGTATAACTGTTAAATAATGGCTTATTTGACTGTGTTGAATCATGTTGTGAAAATACAAGCAGTCATTTTGCTCAACAAACTTTGGATTTCAGGGCTCAGATGGTTACTTTTATCATGTAAATAAAAAAGATTTACTTTCATGTTGCCTTTCTCCTCCTTGTCCTCCTCCTCCTCCATCCTGCGGAGCAGATGGGTGTGTGGCGGAGCCGGTGCTTCTTTACCCTCACGGGCTGCAGGGTCTCCGCAGCCTCCAGGCACTGGTGCCCAGCTTGCTGCGCCACGAGGTGGAGACGGCACTGGAGAAACTGGACCTCATATGGGACCGAGGGTGCGCTTGGGACGTGTTCTTGGACATGATTGTGAGTGGGCTCGTATCATCGAGGGGCAGATTGGCACGAACACTGAATCTCTTTTAAATATTTAGCGCGTGCCTCCTGTTTGCCTGTTTTCCACCCTGCAGAGAACTCAAACAGGAAACCCTCTTCCCAACGCGGACCTTCCGCGGCATTTCACCGATTCCACTCGTTCCGTCCTGGTGGACTGGCTCATTAAAGTACATGTACGTTCCCCTGCTGAAGAGGGAGGGTTTCCTCTTCCTCAAAACAAAGCTGCTCTCACTGGTCCGTTAATTTAAGGTCATATGCAAACCTGTAGCAAAAAGATTGCTCTTGTTTTTTCTTGGTTGTCAAAAGCAATACACAGTTAGATGACCTGTCGGAGGGAAAAGGAAAAACAAATTATGAGAATTAAAAGCATTTGAATGAATTATTAAACCACAGTGGGTTATCTTAGCTTATGGATACCCTGACTCCTCTAAAGCTCGATAATGTAAATGTTTTCTAATTTAGTTTAATCCGTACAAGAAAAGGTACATTGTGGATTTGTGGCTGTCGCTCTCGAGCGCCTGGTTTATTTCCTCCCAGGAGATGATGCATTTCCAGGAAGAGACCCTCTATCTGGCCATACACCTCCTCAACCGCTCCCTGCGCGAGATCAAGGTCACCACGGTGAACCTGCAGCTCCTCGGCATGGTCTGCCTCTTCCTCGCTGCAAAGAAGGAAGAGTGTCTCCTGCCAGAGGTAAGCCGGCTCAGCCCTCCCCAAATATAAAGCTTCACAGTATGTTAAACCTGATTAATCGCCAGCGTATCTAAATAATCCATGATTGGTTTGTGTCGAGGGTTTATTTGATGTTTATTCTTAATAACACTTTAATCACTTTGGCCACTTTTAATTACGTTCAACTGGTGCAATATAAATATATTTACCGTGTGTCTCTTGTGTGCACTGCTGCTGTAATCATGCAATTTCCCCACTGCGGGACTAATAAAGGATTATCTTATTTTATCTTACTTTAATGAATGCAGTAATGAGTAACAATCAAACCTCATATCTCAAACATTTTCCTTTTTGTTGTGCTGCTTTCTTCCAGGTGTCTGGACTCTGCTACTTGATGGACCACACCTACACGAAGCATCAGCTGCTGCGAATGGAGCGCAAGGTCCTCTTGGGGCTCAAGTTCGATTTGTCCTACTGTCCCCCTCTGCTCTTCCTCCTCCTCCTCGCCTCGGTTGCTCGCTGCAGCGCCAAGGTAGATCTGTGCCCGTTTGTTCTTTTTTGTTTCCGGTTGCTCATTCTGTCAGCTGGGTTACTTTCCAGTGTGTCGAGGTATGACGTGTCATCTGTGCCACCAGTTGGTGTGGATGGCCCGGTATCTGCTGGAGCTGTCTCTCCTGGAGGGCCAGTGCGTGGTGTTTCTGCCCATGCAGCTGGCAGGAGCGGCCCTCTGTGTGGCCCGCCAAGTCCTGCAGGAGCCCCCGACACCAGGAGGGGACGCTGCCTGGTGTCTGGCCTCCAGCGTCCATGTCGGCAGGTGTGTCTTTATTCATAAAATGATCCACTGGACCCTTTTTTTAAAAGCCTTTACCCCGTGGCATCATCCGCACTGTAGCTACTGAGCTCTGGCTTTGTCCTAACGTCACATATCGTCACCTTCCTAAGTCATTTTTTGACAAAAAATATTTTCTTGCCTAAATCATGATACTGGCCACCTCTGGTAAGATCACGCGACTCTACCCCAATAGCATAACGGCCGATGTCAAGAGTGTGACTTAGGCCATTGTCAAAAGACAATGTGACTTAAGCAATTTTACAAGCGTTTCAAGATGGCATTTTGAAGCTAGCAATTTAGTTAGCATTTTTGTCGATGAAAATCTCACTCGAACATAATGTTAGTAATCATAACATAATTTGACCGGTATTACAGTCTGCCTGTTGTTCAGTGTCTAGAGGCAGCTTGTGCACCCCTATTACATTTGGTCAAGTTTTTGGGTGTTTTCTGAAAAAATGACTTATTTTAGGAAAGGTGACGATATGCAAAAAGATACCAGCTGTTTTTTGTTTTGAGTCGGCATCCACTGGACCTGTCATTTTTGTGTGTTTTCCAGTGAGTCCGCCATGCTGAGGATCATGCACATTCTGGCCAACGCTGCAGCCAAGGCCCACTCCCGAGAGACCTGCGCTACTTTTATTAAATTCTCCTCCCCAGAGACCATGCATGTCAGCCTGCACCCGGGTCTAAAGAACGACGCAGGGCTGCTGGGTGTATGCACTTGACATTCTCGATTCCCAGAAACGTAATTATATGCCCAAAGCTTCAAAGTGGAGACGCTAGACCAAGTATCGCTTGACGACTTGACGCCGGTGCGGTCCAGGCCTCTGACCGAGCCTGGATGTTCTTTACTGTGGATCCGGAAGAGTTACCGTGGACTTGGGGTGAGGAAGAAGTGTGAACGATGTTGACGCCAAACATCCGTTTGACAAAGGACTGTATGCACTTTGCATGTATGTGATTTAGCTAACCCAGTGGCACACCTGTTTTATGATCTTATCTTGCAGCCCATTTAGAAAATATTTGAATTGTATCGATGCCTCCTTGTCATTCTGTGAAGAGGACGTGGGCTGTCTATAAAGTTATTCTGAAAGTTTTAATGTAAAAATAAAGTGTCTGCTGCAAAGTTTAAAAAGTTTCAGCTGTTTCATTCTTTGCACAAACTGTAACGTGTGCAGTTCTACGTGACAACAGAGCCCCCTACTGGCCGCGTGGCTGCATTGTTGGCATTTCCTGCTCGCATGTGCAATCGCACCGACACAGCTGACTCGAAGGAGGCGCTTCAGACTTTAGAGAATGCCGGATGGCTGCTGCTGCTGCTGCCGCACATTTCAAGAATATCCCACGCCGTGCATTTTGTGCAACTGCGTGTTTGTGTCGCCTCTTCAGTTAGATTAGCTTTCAACAGTTATGTGTATGCAGGCTCGTTCCAGCAAGCAGGAATGGGGTTTGTTGGCGACGTGTACAAATCTGTGGTCACATAGTCCAGTTGCTGTTTTGGATAAAACCCAGTTGCATGCCTGCAGCCTGCAGCTCGAGTTACTGGGATTTTCATATTATTTTTTGCACCCTGAAACATTTTTCTCGTCGCATTGTTATTGTAAAAAAAAAAAAAAAAAAGGAAAACCTTTGTCCTATTCTGAGCATAACTCAATTCAAATATAAAGTATTGCAGTGAGCCTCCTTTGTTTATTGCACTGGTGGGTTTTCCCTCCACCATGACTGTCTCGCTGACACACGTGCGCTCGTCTCTGATTGGCTGTCGTAGTTGTCTCACGGTTCAATCGGCGTTTAGCTCGCGGAGAGGGATCGTTTTTATTGTGTCTGGTGGGAGGTCCGACCAGCAGGCGTCTGTGGGTTCAACTGAGGTAACGCGCACAATCACACACCCCTCCTCCTCCCACCCACATGTTTTAATTGCGTCATTTGGTGGGTCACGTTTTGTTCGTCTGTTGTCATTCGACAGTCATTTCCATATTTGTTTCGTTTTGTCGCTCTTTTTTTCTTCTTTTCTTCTTTTTTTACATTTCGTAGTCACGTTAAACGGCGACGTCAAGCTATCTAGAATTTATATAGCCGCCAGGATTTCAAAACAAAAGCAGGGGAAGATGCCACTTTGGGATACACGTGCAGGTAAGTGCTGTACACCGGTTTGAGGATGTTAAAATCAAAGAGGATTTAGAATTGCTCTGAATATTATCAGACCTTATACTATTCTATGTAAAATCCTCCTCGTGCTTGTACGCGTGTATTTTATTTTGAAAACCAACCGCATATGATTTCCCGAGCCCTCACCAACTTGACGGACAACCTTATGTCAGCCCGACTCAACCTCCCGTTTCTCTAGTCTTATCTCACGGCATAGGTTATTTGACAAAGAGAGGAACATGAACGTGTTCTGTTCACTGTAACTGACTGACCACATGTTAAACATGACACTGTAAGTTAACGTGAGCTTTTCTCAGCGCTTCAAGAGCGCGTGCAAGTGGGGAAAACGAGCGTTATTGGGAAAACAATCGTCTGTTTTACATTTGAAGGTAAGTTTTCCACCGCAGATAGTGAATGTTTTGGCTCTGAAACATACGCAATATTGCCAAATTTCTCTACTTCCTATTCAAGTGCTCACTCTTGTATAACTTTCTCGTCTTGCATGTGGCTGTCGGCCTGTTAAGGACGCATTGTGGCGTTTTAGTTTCGACAAAACCACTTTGATTGGCTTAGTGTGTGTGCTTTTTTAGTTTGTATGCGTTAGCGGCCAGTGTGAGAGGAAGTGTATCTCCAAGTTGAATGTTACATAATGTGGGTGGAAGGAGGAGGAGGGGTGCTGCTGTTTCAGCTGAGAGCGAGATGTGCCGCCTTCAGGGACCCACTGCCTCTGTGATATTTGAGGCACGGGGTGGATCGAACACACACACACACACACACACACACACACACACACACACACACACACACACACACACACACACACACACACTTTTCTTCTTTTTTTCCCGGTCATTTGTGTGTAACGTACTTCCACCATAGCGGACATTTTCCATGGAAGCGAGACCTGGTGGAGAACAAAGAAGTTGCACAGCTGATCATTAAAAGTCAAATGTATCACTTGCAGTCCTAATGCACATTTCTTCCACTGGAGAGCTTTACATGTTGATGCAGTGCAGGTTTTGGTAGAACATGAACATGAAATGCATGGCTGTATTGGTGATTGTGTCCCTTTTTAGAAACATATCCCCATATATATGTTGGAGACTCATAATGGAGAGCACACATGTTGTGCTATTCAGGGTCAAATATAAAGAGGTGGTCTAGCTGATCATTTCCCCAGCTGATTCAGCCACCCATGTACAATCTGTTCTTCTGTATGTGGATTTAAACGTTTAAATCATAAGATGCAGTAATCAAGACTCAAATACATACCAAAAAGCAATTAAAATCCACTGATTGCTTTACCAATTGTAAAGTGTTCAGGAATTGGAAGTCATAACTAAAGGACGTTACCTGAGTTTTATTTGTTTTTGTTTTCTCTGTGGACTCAAAACAACACATGACCCATGCATTCCTTTGTCTCCATGTAAACACATGTGGCCTCGCACATTGTACACGCATGCACGGAAACAGAGAACAAAAGGTGTTTATACAAATGGGTTTATTTCTCATGAACAGAATGTGTGTGTATATACATGTAGAGTTATGACACTGTATCTGGGTATGCATATGATGTCACTATTGCGTACGTTGCTGGTTACAAGCGAGAGAAAAACACAACCATCAGCTCATGTGGATTCACATGAGGAAAACAACATTGGAAACACTAGGTTGTTGTAGAATCAGTAATCAGTACAAACAGCATGCATTTTTTAATTAAAGTGTCCTGTGTGGCCGTGATGTCAGTGCAAACCATCTATTCACTTCTCTGTTTTATTATTTTCATCTAGGGCCTTTTTTATTGACCATGCGCTCAAAGTGTTCATTGTTTGAAATGACACCAGTATGATGTAAAGAAATGTGTGATGTTTCTCATTTAAATAAATACAAAAAATGATAGACGTGTTAGTTAGGGTACAACCTGGGCAGGTCCCCAGTCCATCACAGTGCCAACGCAGACCTCGGACTCACAGGAGCAACATTATTTTTTTGTTTTTATGCTTCCAATTTCTGCTATTCAGAGACAGATTTAAAAATCATGTTTTCTGTCATTAGGGTCCAGCATGCCGAAGGAACAGCCTTTCTTGGGCGAGCACGGTTTTTGTGCTACATCCAGCAAGAATGCTAAAAATAAGAGCAACCGTATGACTCTGCTGGCAATGCGCGATACCAAAGACGCGGACGACTCCAGTGGGCGGGCCTCCCGCTGCAGCTCAGAAAAAGACTCTGGCTACTCTGGTGAGTAAATATGTAACCGGTATTTTGCCAAGTTTTATTCTCGGGCTATTTCCCATACACACCCATAAATCTTAACAAGTCAGCTCAGGCAACGGTAGTAATAAAAGCTGAATTGGACCAACGGTGCAGTCCATAATAGATAGGACATTTTTTATTTATATTTATAGAACTGTTTGTTTTTATTTATATTTTATATATATATATATATATATATATATATATATATATATATATATAAAAGCATGTCTGGTCCTCCTCTCTTCCTTTTTGTGAAAATACAGTTAAAGTTTGTATATTTCATTAGGTTGAATTAAGAAATATATCAGTTTGTAATACGACCAGCCTACGTGACAAAAGTAGTCTCTTTGAGCGTGGCTTTGTCAGTCGGCATCTATTTCTTCTCCCAGACGAGCAGCAGACGGATGTGGAGGACCAGCGGAGCTACAAAAGCGAGTGCAGAGGCGGCGAGCGTTCAGAAGCCTCACAGTCGGGACAAAATAAAGATCTTCGGCACGGGGATTCTAGGAAACCTTCCCTGATGCCAGCAGACCGCGAGCTCCCGCCCATCTACATCATCAATAACATTGTGATTAATCAGGTAAGCTCAGGCAGCGAGGTTAGGAAAACACACTCTGCAGATAATGGTTCTCTGAAACTGTGCGCACCAGAGCCACTGCACAGCATTAGCAGGGATGAGAGACTGAGGCAATTAGGGAGCTAAAAGGTGTGAATAGAACATGTTATAGACTTAAGTTGCAAAGTGAGTGATGACACATGTTTTACTGCACACCTGGTTTATTCATCAACCATTTCTTATAAGTTTGTTTTCTAAGATGTTTGACAAAATCAAGTCAATGGATTTGACAATTACCTCACAATTGTACATCCCGTGTTTTGTTGTCACCGAGGTAACGTGATATGGTGCCACAAAGTCCTGTCCCGTTCATATTTATTCCATTTCAAGCCCGTGCTGCCTCTCACACTCTACCAGGGGACGTCAGTAACGTCCCTGAGGGTTCTGGGCTTAAGGCCTTAGGGGGGACATTGTGATTGGGCCACACGTGTGACTACGTCTTGGTTTCAAAATAAGGTGTCGGCAATGGGTACGGAAATCAGATTAATTGGGTTATATTCACAAAAAGGATCAAACGTGTCACCTCTGCCCGTTAACAATACCACTCAATTGTGAAGGAAATGTCTTCATTGTTTGATTTTGTGTCGCTGGGAAAAGTATTGCTAACAATGACTGTTACATTGGAGTTGAGGGCATCTTTGGCTACATGCACACAAAATTCAAGCATTTTTACTCTTATGACTTCAGAGATATTCCAAAGTAAAACTTGTACCTTGAAATAGCGCTGACTGTTTGAGGTGCTACACAAGCATTGCGCCATAATTCCTGACAATGACTTGATTTGACTTCAGGACATCTCTGACTACATGCTGAAAATTAAACATTTTTAATGATTCAATTTAGAGATTTTCCAAAGTAAAAGTGTCAAGAAATGTGTGATTTGACTTTTATTTCCATGGTCTCGCAATAAATAGTAATATCAAATCCCAATACTCGTAGGTTCGCAATATTAAAAAAAAAAAAAATTGCCATACATATCAAATCGTTATCGTGATCGTATCGAATCGGGTGTTTAATCCATGTCTCGTACTTGCTTCCTTCTTCCTTCCTGTCCCACCAGCCGGACATGATCCAGAAAAGAGATCAGCTGCCCCAGAGAAACGGAAGCAGGGAAAACTGCAGCTCTGGCGCCGCCCATATGATCCTTTTCCAGCAGCCCAGCATGTTGCCGGCCTCTCGTCCGCTCCACAATCCCACAATGTCCCGGAGTTCCAACGTCACGGGGAAGAACATAAATGGCACCTACCTGCCCATTCTCAACTCCTACCCGCGCATCGCGCCACACCCCAGCAAGAAGCCGCCTGATAAATCGTCATCGAATGATGAATCGCAGAATCTTAGCAAGAGAGTGTGCACAGAACACAAGGTTGAGTACACGCCTGTGACCAGGAGTCAACCTGAGCAGCACCTTTATGAGCAACCCAAATTAGCAGCATCAACCGCCAGATGTTCCTCTCCGACCTCCTCCAGTCCCACTACTGTCTCCTTGAGCCAAAGCTCCCCATACACCACCTCCTCCGTCCTCAAAACCAGAGGACTTCACAGAAACGGCTCCACCAAAACTCGGCAACACCGTTTCCTCAACACGATGGAGATCCTGAGGCAATCTGGTTTGTTGGACATAACGCTGCGAACGAAGGAGCTGCTGCGGCAGAGCAACGCCACCGAGCGGGACATTGCCCAACTCCGCCAGCACACGGAGCTGCTGTGCCAGGCTGTGAGCAACTCCAGCTGTAACCGGAGCGATAACGCAGCCTGGGAACATCTACACCGAGCGATGGCCGAGTCAGGCAGCTACCCCGGCATTAAAATCCTGCAAAATTTTCAAATTCCATGTAATCCAGATTCTGCCGGTCAACCAGCGAGTGTTTCCACAGGTGACGCCAACGGGCCACGAGGCGCCGAGAGCTCAGAGGCGCCGGCGTCTCGCTGTCTCACTACGATACCTGACTTGAACTCGAGGGAGCTCGACGCCGGAGACAAGTCGCTAGAGAAAGACACCTTCGTGCCTCCTGACAGTTCTACCGATTAGCACAATCTGCAGTGCCTTCAAAGGGAGAGCGAGTACTCAGGGCTATTTTGGGATTTTACGTGTGGCTTTAATGGTTCATCCCTGGTTATTTAAACTTAGTTTAGAGGGATTGCCCAAAATATCTCTGCGGGTCAAAGGGAAACCAACAATGAGTCGTACTTATTGTCCGTGTTGCAGTAAAAAAAAAAATCTGATTGTCTTAACATTTTTCATCAGAATGAAGTGTTTGACATCTGAAAGCTGATTTAATTCTCTCAAGTGCAATTCAGTCTACCACTGCAGATTTTATAGAACCACTCAGATGTGTAGAGGGCCTCTGCTTGTGAGCCACTTAAAGGATTATGTGACAATAATGTGTGTTTCCCCAGGAGGCCGAGCAAATTGGCTTACACACAGCTGTTGGTTCGCTCTCACGCCAGACCAACTTGAATCAGTGAAAGGATGAATAAATCCATCGCTCGGTAGATAAATGTTGTGAAAATGCTTTATTATAACCTTCTGTACGAGAGACAGGGACAGAAAGAGAGAGACAGCAGTTCAAACAAGGTGATGAACAACATTTGTGCCTTCAAAACGACGCAGCCGATGCTAAAAGACGGCACTTTCAGGAAACATGTAGCACTTGAGGCACAACTATGCGCTCAGTGCTGCAGAGAGAATCTCTGTAACATCACACACTGCACTACACTGGACTGCCACAAGGACTTCTATTCAAATACTTGTCAACTAAGCCTTAATAGCTCTTTTTTTACTTGATATTATTTGCATTACCAGAGCATATCATGTTCCTTTTACAAATACAGCACACATCATATTACAGCAGAATAATTCCACTCAGCATCTCAAAGATAATCAGTAATGTGGTTTCCTCTCATGCAGCAGCTTTGTTGTCCGTCTTGTCCGTTTGCATTGTGAGTATGAGTGAGTATGTTTATGTTTAAGTATGAAAGTGCGTTGCTTAAGTGGTTATCATCATGTGATAAGTGAATTATTTGTCATCTATATCTCTGTGCTTGTGCACATGACAGACATCACTGTCCCAAGCATTTCTGGGATGTTTTTCACAGTGTATTTTTCATAATTTCAAGGTATTTAAATAAAGCAATATATGAGGAATGTACTGTGTCATTGTATCACATGAGTCTTTTTAAATTGTCATAGTAATATGTTTTCTCTAAGGACTTCCTGTGAGCTTGAATTGATCCTTCTGTTGAACTCCACGGCGACAGAGTGAAATTTTATTATTTTTTGAAATAAAGAAGTGATCAAGAACTTATAATTAGTACGTTGTTTTCACAGAGACTGTTGAAGAACTAAGGAGTGTTTCCTGCAATGTATTTTCAATATATATATTTCTAGAATCTAACCAGCCTGCTTAGTGCCCGATCTTTGCTCAATAACTTTATTTATGTCGCACCTTTCAAAAAAAACTAATCCAAAGAGATTAAAAGGAAAGTTGTTGGTCACATACATGTAGTTGATAAAATAGTTCATAGTAATTTCCTGTTTGATATCAACTGGACGTGAGGCAGTGCAGATCTTCCCCTGTGATGTGTTGCAGCTCAGTTTCTTCTCTCTTCTGGGTCAGTGAGCAGTCGGGGGCCGGTTGGCACAGATGGTGGAAACGCTGAGAAGATTGAGAGACATATTCACCAATAACTTGAAGCAAACGAGTAAAACAAGACCTACATTGTTTTGAGGTGGTTGCAAAATCGACACTATACTAAACAATACACCAAAACGTTTCACACTTTTAAAGATTCTCGCGATACTGCCTAATAAATCCTAAGATTGACAGCTCCTCTTACAGACGTGTCTGTCGAAACCTTTTGGACATTTTATAAGAAGCTTAAGTCCTTTTTCTGGGCTTCTTGAAGCATATAGTGTGTGTGGTGATAAAATCGGCAGACATACATTACTCTTTTGCTCATTGACATACTCCAGGTAATCATTATAAGACAAATACACCAGGCAATTTCTTGAACTAATTCTCAAAATCAATAACACAGCTGTCCCACCTGCCTGAAGGTCCCAGTCCCAGTCCCCAGTTTATACAGCGCCCATCCCGGCACCAGCAGGATGGAGGAAAAGGTCAGCACCCAGCCCAACGTGTATGCCCAGGCTGGGTACACGTACCAGCGGTTAAAGGTCAGAGGCTGATACTTAACTACAGAACATATAAAGCAGAGCTGAGAAAAACAATTAAAAAAGAATTCAGAAGTTATCCTGACTTTTTCAGTAGGAGAATAATCCAACATTGAAAGTTACTCACCAGTAAGACCAGTGGTGTGAGGTAAAGCCAGCAGATTTTAAAGAACGGGTTGGCGTGCACACCTGTCATGTCCTTAATGATGTCACACAGCCGCTCTGCCCCTTTGTAGGAGATGAGGTTGGATGGTCAGGACTTCATGGCCACAGCAGACCAGTGTTTGTGAATGATGATGTCATTTAATTAAAGGGGAACTTCACTCATTTTTTTGACATAAAAGGAAAGTTTACTTTTATTTGGAGATACCTCAGCCTATTAACGCTTTGTCAAGTCTGAGAAAATAAACACAATGATGTCATCAGGGTTTTGATGCATTTTGGGAAATCCAGGACTAAAAGTCATCATATCTCAGCCTCTGCTGATTTGATTTTGATCTTTCCTTTTAAGTCTGTCCTTTGCGAGTCCCCCCCAATTTTATTTCGGTACTTTATGAAATTTCCCCTGTGAAAAAAAGTACACCTACCAAATATCCATGCCAGTGCCACGGTTTCAAACACGCAGAGAAAGAGGATGCAGGCTCCGTTACAAGCGAAGTAGTCAAACAACTGGAACACGTACATTCCTGCCTGGAGACAACAGCAAAGATATATATTTGACATACTTTATTATTTTTACTCCGTATGTCAGATGCATGCATCTTGTTATAATGATGAAACAAAATCATCATATAAAAGTTGTTATAATTTGGAGGCAATACACTGCTAATTAGGGGTGGTGGGGAAATCGATTCAGCATAGTATCGCAAAAGTTTATAATTGATTAAATAAAAGATCGATACACGGAAGCCGAGTATCGATCTTTTATTTAATCAATTATAAACTTTTTGGTCCTCGAAAAATAAAATCAATTGCTTTTTCAGTCCACTAGATGGTGCTGTGTTGTTTTCTGGTGAGGTCAGCGGAGGTCCCGGATCAGCGTGATGGTAGGAAGTTGGTAAAAACAAACATGGAGACACCGGAGAAAGACATTAGAAATGCGCCGTCCGTGTTTAAATCAAACGTCTGGACTTGGTCAAAGACGTTAAAAAAAGCATCAAACTGGCTACGGGTCCTCTAGCAGCGCTGGAAGCGGCCGCCATTCAGACGTACTTCCTCGTGTGAAATCCACCGAGCTGTGTGCGGCTACGGATACTATTATGAACCCAGAAACGAGGGCGTTTGTTGTTCCGACGTTTTGTGGATTTCCACAACAAGTATGAAGCAGAAAGAGTGGTTATTTCCATGGTGAATTGCGGAAATGAAAACTGCACAGAGATAAGCCCCGCCCCCTCTCCGGCGCGTCCAGCTCTAATGAAGTGACTATGTAGACTGTAATACAAACAGTTCAGTTTGTCAGGTGCAACATTTATGACATGTTGGTCAGTTTGTCTGCTTGACAATCACATTTTGCTGCAATAAAAATGATTGAAGTGAGATGAACAGACTGAAAACGGTATCTTCTTAGATACAATATGTTGACAAAGTTTTCCTTTGTGGACAATTTGCGGTGGAAAAAAGAGAATAAATCGCAATACTCAATATATCGCAGTATCGTGATAGTATCGAATCAGGACCCAAGGGGTGGGACCTCTGGTGATTCCCACCCCTACTGCTAATACATGTACATATATGACTAAACACTGACCTCAGTGACCATGACAAGCTGAGAGAAGAAGCATGTGATGCAGAAGAGGAGGAGGAGACGCTCCCGCCGACCTGGCCTGCGCATTACCGTGGGAAACATATCGATGATGGATGTCATCACGACCTCCATGGCAACAAACTGTACAGAGAAAGGACGAGACACAATAAGTACATCTGTAATGTAATGGTACTATTTAATAGACGTACAGAGCGGAGTGATCTGTGTGTGATATCGGAGGGGGGCGTGTTCGGGCCGCGGTCGGAGATATACGAACCTGTCAGTAACAGTCTTGGTGTTGTACTAATGTTAAGATAATAAAGCTAGCCGAAGATTCAACGGTCTCCTAAGCTCATTATACACGTAACACTACATGGTGTCAGAAGATGGCGAAATTCCCACCTCCAGAAAACTTTGACTTCTCTCGCCCGGATCAGTGGCCGGAATGGCGCCAGAGGTTTCATCGCTTCAGGATAGCAACGAAACTCAATAAAGAACCGGGAGAAGTACAGGTCTGTACGCTTCTCTACTCGTTGGGGAAAGAAGCCGAAAATGTTTTCAAAACGTTTACGTTTTTGGAAGCGCTCGGGGAAGATGAAGATGATTATGGGACTGTAATGGCGAAACTGGACAGTTATTTCGTACCGAAGGTGAATACGATTCACGAAAGAGCACGTTTCCATCAGCGCACTCAAAAGCACGGAGAAACCGCGGAGGAGTATATCAGAAGCCTGTATGAGCTAGCTGATACCTGTGCATTCGCAGATGTGAAAGATGAAAATATCCGGGACAGGTTAGTCATAGGGATATTAGATAAAGAGCTATCAGCGAAGCTACAGCTAATGCCAGACTTGACACTCAATAAAGCCGTAGAGCTAGTGAGGCAGTCTGAGCAAGTAAAAGGGCATATTAGCCAGCAGGGAGCTAATGCAAACTGTTCTCAAGTGAGTGAAGTAGCTTACAAACAGCGTGCGCAATATAATGGGAAACGGAGCAACGGAAACTGGCAGACAAAAGGGACCAGAGAGAAACAAGGTGTTAACAATAAGGGACAGAAATGTTCTAGATGTGGCAGAGTGCATGCTAAAGAAGACAAATGTGCTGCACGTGATGCAGAATGCCACAAGTGTAAGAAGCTAGGACATTTTGCAGCAGTATGCCGTTCCCGCGTGATCAACGAGGTCACTGCACCCTACGAGGGAGGAGACGGAAGACACGTTCAATTCCTGGGGGAAATTACAGACGTGGACGACTCAAACAAGGCATGGACGGTAAAACTGCCGGTGCAAGATATTAAAATTGAATTTAAAATTGACACAGGGGCTGATTTAAGTGTCATTTCAGAAAAGACTTTTAACCTGATGAGAAATAAGCCACGACTGAAAACGGGTGTAACCAAATTAGGCAGCCCAGGAGGTAGAGTGAACTGCAAGGGTTACTTCACAGCTACCACAGAGTGGAAAAAGCAAACGTTTAGGTTTAAAATAAACGTGATCAAGGGGCAACATGGCAGCAACTTACTGAGTCGTAATGTAGCTATCGCTATGGGCTTAGTCAAGCGAATAGAAGAAATTAAAAGCACAGAGCATTTGAGTGATGCCAGCCCAGCAGACATAGGCAGACTGAAGATAAAGCCCATCAAAATCAGACTGCAGGAGGACGCTGTACCCTACAGTGTGACTACGTCAAGACGTGTGTCAGTGCCTATGCTCTCTAAAGTAAAACAAGAACTGGACCACATGGTAGCCAGTGGTGTGATAGAGCCAATCAAAGAGCCCACAGAGTGGTGTGCTCCGATGGTTGCTGTACCCAAGAAGAACAAAGAGCGGCTAAGGATTTGTGTTGATCTAAAACGCCTGAATAAAGCAGTGAAGAGGGAGAAGTTTATTCTGCCCACCATAGATGACATCCTACCTAAACTCACAGGCGCAAAGGTGTTTTCCCTTTTAGACGCAGCAAGTGGTTTCTGGCAGATACCACTAGACAAAGAGAGTGCCAAACTCACTACCTTCATAACTCCCTTTGGAAGGTATTTCTTTAATAGACTGCCATTTGGAATCACAAGTGCACCAGAAATCTTTCAACGTGAAATGACCGAGCTCTTGAAGGATCAAGAAGGCCTGGCGGTTTACATGGACGACATCCTCATTTATGCAGACTCAGAAGAAGTCCATGAAGTGAGACTCCAAAAGACTCTGGACACGCTGGAGAAGGCTGGTTTGAAGCTAAACCACGACAAATGTATCCTGCGCCAGCGACAACTCAAATACCTTGGACACTACATTGATGAGCATGGCATTCGGCCAGATGAGGCTAAGGTCAAGGCTATCACTCAACTGGAGCCACCAAACAATGTCACTGATCTGAGAAGAATCCTGGGTATGATACACTACTTAGGCAGGTACCTGCCAAACCTGTCAGAGGCCACCAAACCCCTCAACGACCTACTCAAAAACGACGTGACATGGGCATGGAGTGCAGTGCAGGAGGAGGCCTTCAAGAAGGTAAAACAACTCATCACAGAGTCACCGGTCCTAGCATTCTACGATGTGAGTAAGCCTACCATTATCAGTGCAGATGCTAGTAGCTATGGCTTAGGTGGAGTCCTGCTTCAGAAACATGATGAACAGTTAAAACCAGTAGCGTTTTGTTCGAGAACACTCACCGATGCTGAGCAGCGCTATGCACAAATTGAAAAAGAGTGTCTCGCTGCAGTGTGGGCCTGTGAGAAGTTTTCCAGGTACCTCTATGGATTAGATTCCTTTACTCTACAGAGTGATCACAAGCCACTTATTCCCTTGATAAACTGTAAAGATCTGGACACGGTTCCTATGAGGTGTCAGAGACTTTTACTACGTATGATGCGTTACAACCCTACAGCCGTGTATGTGCCGGGGAAACAACTTATCATAGCAGATACACTGTCTAGACATCCCCAGGCTGCTGTCATACAGGAAATCTCGGAGCTGACCAGTGAAATAGAAGCCTATGAGAAAGCAATCCACGAGTCATGGCCCATTTCACCCACCAAGCTCGACATGGTCAAACAGCAGACCCTACAGGACGCAGAACTGCAGATGGTTCAACACTACGTGACGTCGGGATGGCCCAAGTATGCTGTTAAGGTGCCTGATAAGGTAAAAGACTACTACACTTCCAGACATCACCTCACAGTTTCAGAAGGACTGGTGCTGTATAATGATAGAATAGTAGTGCCACGAATGATGCGGTCTGAAATATTACAGCGCATACATGATGGACATCAGGGCATAGTGAAGTGCCGGGAGCGGGCTAGGTGTAGTGTGTGGTGGCCTGGAGTAAGCAAGCACATCCAGGATGCTGTCAGTACATGTAAGGACTGTCAGGAGTCCAAACCGACCCAGAAGAAAGAACCTCTGATCACTACCCTGCTACCCAGTCGCCCATGGGAAAGAGTAGCAGCCGACATATGTGAGCTGAACAAACAGAACTACTTAGTAGTTGTGGACTATTTTTCACGATATATAGAAATAGCCTACCTCAATGACATGTCAGGTGAAACCGCGAGAGCTAAACTGAAGAACATCTTTGCTAGATGGGGGTGCCCAAATGAACTAGTCACAGACAATGGTCCCCAATTTTCTGGCAGAGCTTTCGTGCAGTTCTCTAAGGACTATGATTTCAGACATATCACTTCCAGCCCTCACTACCCTCAAGCAAACGGTGAGGCAGAAAGAGCTGTGCAGACAGCCAAACGGATCTTGAAACAAACTGACCCGTTCTTAGCCCTTTTGGTCTACAGAGCGACCCCGCTTCAAGCCACAGGTGTGAGCCCGGCTCAGCTGATGCTTGGAAGGCAAATCCGTACCACAGTACCTACACTGGAGGCTAATCTGCAACCGGGATGGCCAGACCTCCACAAAGTGAGACAGAGCGATGAGAGGATGAAACAGAGCTACAGACGGACCTACAACGACAAGAATAACGTCAGAACTCTACCAGACCTTCAGCCTGGAACCAGCGTTGCTGTGAAGCTGGATAATGAAAGAGGCTGGACAAAGTCTGCTTCGGTCCTAAAGCAAGGTGACACACCAAGGTCATACCTAGTACAGACGGATAAAGGAGTACTGCGCCGAAACCGTCGTCATCTGAGACCTCTCCACAGCCATTCGGAGACTTTCCAGGAGGGAAGGGACGGATGTATAGTGAACGATGGAGACTTGAACTCATCTGGTTCTGATGCAGAAACATCTCCAGAAACATCTCCAGTTACTATGACACAGACTTCAACGCGCACAACCTCCAGCGGCAGAGTTGTAAAACCACCAGACCGATACGGAGAGTATGTTCAGTAGTTAGGACGTAGCCTGCATCATGTGGCAGAATAATCCACTGCAGCTATGTTGGTGACTGGTAGTCCACCCAGATCCCAATAGTTCAGGTTTATGTTGAATAACTGTTTAGTTAACAATAAAAATATATAAAACTGTTAAGTTTAAATCCTGAAGAGATTTTGAAAGTAAATGTATGTTGTTATGAAACTGTGTTACTTAATAGAACATTTGTTCTGAGTTACAAAGAACAGTTAGTCATGCAGAAGATGTTGACAGATGATATTGTGCCTTTTTGTTTTGCAGCATGTCTTAACTGACTCAAAGAAAGGGTGATGTAATGTAATGGTACTATTTAATAGACGTACAGAGCGGAGTGATCTGTGTGTGATATCGGAGGGGGGCGTGTTCGGGCCGCGGTCGGAGATATACGAACCTGTCAGTAACAGTCTTGGTGTTGTACTAATGTTAAGATAATAAAGCTAGCCGAAGATTCAACGGTCTCCTAAGCTCATTATACACGTAACACTACAACATCGAAAAATGTGAATTTCTGTCCTCCATAAAGAGTTCATCAAGAGTACATCTTACTTGTGTGTCCAGACCCAAGAGGATGAGCATGACAAAGAAGCAGATGGACCACAGTTGGGGCAGAGGCATCATGGCTACTGCCTGAGGGTACGCGATGAACGCCAAGCCTGGACCTGGAAAACACCAAAGCCAGACCCGGTGCCTGACCGTTATCTACCTTTGCTGTTGAACCAATTTAGCGTTGATAACTTTGCATCCAGATGGCAATGCAGTTCAAATCAAATGACGAATAAATAACCTCCTCAGTCTCAAGTTACACCAGGAAGAGCAGAAAAGTACAACACAGTACTGAAAATCTCGAGGAAATTAAGTTTGCAGAAACCTGGATGCAGATTGTGAGGGCAAGAATCTTTGTCGCTGAGAACAATGAGGCTAAAGTGGCAGCTTTATTCTCGTGATCATGTACAGTTTGTCATGTTTTTTGGCGAGTACATTTCATATAAAATGCCTGATTATAATAATGGCCATTGTATTGTTAAAGTGTGTGTAGACATATATGTAGACATGTGACCTATTATGAGATTTAGCAGCACTGAGTAACTGTAAATGTGCTTGTCATGTCTACGGTTGTCCTCAAGATGGCAGCAACATTTTACCCATTGTGGAGTAGCGGTGAAAGAAGTACTCGAAGCCTTAATAGAACAATGTTAAAAACATACTCATTAACAAGTAAAAGTCCTGCAGTCAAATTCCTACCGAAGTAAAAGTACTCACGTTGTGACGAAAGGCCCGTGTTGACTTAAACATTATATTTGACGTAGTAGATTCTTAATATTGATTAATCAGTTTATAAAATAATCCATAAAATAAGATAATATAAGATACTCCTTTACTAATAAGATAAGTGGGGAAATTGACAGGATTTACAGCAGCAGAGGGTAAAGTGCAAACAAGAGACAAACAAGTATTATAAATAAGCAAAAAAGCAATAAAAAACAATAAAGAATCCACAATAACTGAAATATTATATATACAGACTATATTGCACAGGTTTTATGTGTTTGGTGGTCTACTGGGAGCAGAGCTGGTTGTGCAGCCTGACTG
Organism: Myoxocephalus aenaeus; assembly: GCA_038501785.1. Classification (NCBI taxonomy): domain Eukaryota; kingdom Metazoa; phylum Chordata; class Actinopteri; order Perciformes; family Cottidae; genus Myoxocephalus; species Myoxocephalus aenaeus. Next base: position 4,883,341 of record JBAMJR010000180.1, read on the forward strand.
TGAGAAGTAGGAGAAAAAAAGTTCTCATGCACAAATCTGTCTTTGTTTTTGGAGTTTTTTTGTAATATATATTGCATACTTTGCATCTTTCTGAATACCTCTGATGGCTTGCATTACCTGACTCGGCCACTTCTGCGATGGGAACGCCCTGCTCGTGAGCCATGAATCCCAGCACAGAGAAGACTGCGAACCCAGCTACTATACTGGTCCCACTGTTCAGCAAACACAGCCACAGACAGTCTCTGCAAAACACACAAAAACATGTTCATAGCATGTAGTAGATACTTTTTAACTATGTTATTGCGTAATGATGTCAGAGTTGATGTCAGTGCAACAAGCTCAGTCAGACATTGAGGAATACTCACTTGTAGCAGTTGTTGTTGTAGGTGTTGTAGCTGCCGAGCACAGTTAAGGAGCCCACGCCCACGCTGAATGAGAAGAGGATCTGAGCTCCGGCCTCCATCCAAACCTGTTTCGACAAAGCTACAGTGAGTAAATGTGTCCATGAAGTCCACACTGTTACAGTATATATAATACATCTCCTATACCTGAGGGTCTGTGAGTCTTGAGGGCTCAGGCAGAAGATAAAACAGTACTCCTTGTAGAGCCCCAGGAAGAGTGAGTCCACGGATCAAAAGAATAACCAACATGAAATATGGGAAGGTAGCAGTGAAATACACCACCTGGGGAGAAAAGACAACCGTTTAAGGCATTTAGACATAAAAGGTTCACTTTTACCACAGCTTTAGTGCTTATTTAATACCTTTCCTGTAGACTTGACCCCTTTCCAGATGCAGAAGTAGCAGATGATCCACATTACAATTAGGCACAACATCAAATCCCTTCGGATGCTGCCTATCTCCTCAATCCCCCCTGAGATAGCGAGCACTCGTCGTCTAGAAGGAACAAAAGATGCGTTTTATTGAAAATATTAGGACAAATCTTTGGCAGATTTAAATCAACCCAGAGGCTCAGTGTGTCTATACATACTCCCAGAACTCTGTGGCAGCAGAGGTTGTGTTAGTCCGGTTGGTCCACGCAGAGGTTTTATTCTGTGTGGAAAAGTCTATGCAGCGATCTGAAAGAATAGTGAGACAAACCACATAACAATAGTCAGATGTATATACTGTGGTTTTTAGGTGGGGGATGCCAAAGTCTGAGAAAATAACCTTGCTTTTGGGCTTGGGAATTCAAATCTTCAACAAACATCTTGCATTACAAACTATTTGTTAGTGTGGAGTTTGAATGATGTCGACAGACAGGGTGCATTTAAATACGCTATCCAGTTGCATTATGGGCAATGTAGGATTCAAGGGTTCTGAAACTTGACCCATATATATATATATATATATATGCTCCATCAGACACAAAAAAAATGTGTTATCACTTTGTTAGAAAAATTAAAATAAAGTTATGCAAAAAGAACTAATATTTAGTTACTAATAAATAGCTTATTGTGGAAAACAATAAGCTATTGCAAAACAAAACGGAATGAGTGCAGATGTGTGAGCATCACGTTGTATCAGTATTAGTGGCTGCTTTCCTCTACAAATCTTTTTTAAACGGGGTTGTAGATTTTATATATATATATATATATATATATATATATATATATATATATATATTTCTGCCTCTGTTAATTTCATTTTGACCATTCTTTTTAAATTCTGTCTCTCATAAGTCCCACGACTTTATGGAAGGTCTTTTAATTGACATACAACTTACTAGCGCCTTGATAATGACATGAATGTTAGTATTTTGTTAACAAGTCAACCGTAATGCATGCGACAGTCTCCATTTTACCTGTGTTCCAGTAGTTGTTGCAGCTGGCCCAGGGGAGCTGTGAGCTGAAGGAGAAGACCAGGTAGAGCAAAGCCCAGGCCAGAATAAGGAGGTAGGTTATGCAGCTGTACAAGAGGATCAGCTGCCCAGCGTAGCCGATACCTGCGGGCCCACATAGACAAACAGTGTGAAATCCTGAAAACCATTTATCCATTAACCCTTTATGGTTTGTTGCCTCAGGGTACTGAAACACCAAGGTTTTCTCTTGTAAATATAATAAGTGGATTAAGTCAAACAAGCAACAAATCTTGTTTGTGTGTGTGCTTGTGTTCAGTGTGTGTGGTGTGACTGTGTTCAATGTGTGTGCTTGTGTTCAGTGTGTGTCTGTGCTTGTGTTCAGTGTGCTTGTGTTCAGTGTGTGTGTGTGCTTGTGTTCAGTGTGTGTGTGTGCTTGTGTTCAGTGTGCTTGTGTTCAGTGTGTGTGTGTGCTTGTGTTCAGTGTGTGTGTGTGCTTGTGTTCAGTGTGCTTGTGTTCAGTGTGTGTGTGTGCTTGTGTTCAGTGTGTGCTTGTGTGTGTGTGCTTGTGTGTGTGTGCTTGTGTGTGTGTGCTTGTGTTCAGTGTGTATGTGAGCTTGTGTTCAGTGTGCGTGTGTGCTTGCGTTCAGTGTGTGTGTGTGGTTGTGTTCAGTGTGTGTGGTTGTGTTCAGTGTGTGTGGTTGTGTTCAGTGTGTGTATGTGTGCTTGTGTTCAGTGTGTGTATGTGTGCTTGTGTTCAGTGTGCGTGTGTGTGCTTGCGTTCAGTGTGTGTGTGTGTGTGTGCTTCCGTTCAGTGGGTGCATCCCAAGTCTCTAAATTGTCGTTTCCTCGCTCCTCGCTCCTCGATTGAACCGGAAGTGGTTCTGCGCCGCCATCTTGACGGCCGTCCCAAAGCTCTTATTCTGTTCGGAGGAGCGAGGATCGAGGAGCGAGGAGGGAAATCGGAGGAGCCATGATCGAGGATCCCCGAGAGCAGGCTTCCAGGAAGTGTTTTAACGCTGGACACGCCCCCTCACTGTTCATCTGTTATGTGATTGGACGCTGCAGCTGAGCAGACTGATGCTGGAGTTTAATACCAGAGTGAAGACGATCACAGATTAAACTCAAGCTATATATTAAATCTGTTTTCTTATTCACAATCTGGTTAAAATATGTTCATAGTAGGTCTGAACAACAAAAGGACCACAAACAACTGTCTTCAAAGATTTGATCTGTTGTTTCCCTCAATAACTTGTATTATGTATGTAATTAAAATCAGAGAGCTGGAGAGAGGAAACACTTTTTTACAACACGTAATGAAGAGAAACTATATTTATATTGTGGGTTATTTTATAATGATGTCACAATCAGAATTTCAAAACATACCGACGTAAATAATAAATAAATAAATAAATAAGACGCATTCCGCTGGTAGAAATGGATCCTGCTCGTATAAGCAGGACACATCACAGTATATAAATACTCAATGCAGTTTATTAAACGGTAACAGACGATAGAGAAAACATCTCCACTCTGACACTCATGATAACTTTGTCTTTATTAATATAAGTAGTAGTTTAACACCATTAAATCAACTGAAAACATACGATCATTTTTATCAATATTTTAAGTGTATTTTTATTGGAATGTTCGCTAAAAACTCTCGGACAAAACTCCGTCAGCTGTTAAAGCGACTGACAGCTGATCAGATGTGATCAGATGTCAGTCGGCCACAGTCATCATAAACCGACGTCGCTTCACGTGACGCATCACGTGACACTTCAGAGGAAAGGACGTCTCATGTCTCTTAAAACATGTTTCCTCGCGTCTTCTCTCCTCGCTTGGTTTCCTTGCGTCTCTCTATGCATCCCTGGTGGGAGGGACTAAGACGCAAGGAAAAGACGCAAGTGAGGGAAACGGGGATGCAATTTAGAGACTTGGGATGCACCCAGTGTGTGTGTTCCTGTGTCCATTCCCTGTCAATATCAGTAGTTAGTAAAGCAAAAACATTGACTGGTCATAATTATGCAGCTGGGCACCAGTGGCGGTGCGTCAATAGAGGGCGCTAGGGCGCCGCCCCTCCTAAAAAAAAAATATATATAATATATACTGTCAAAAAACATTATATATCAAATAATTTAAATAAGAAATATACCGTGTTGACGCGCTAAATGTGTGTGGGAGACCGTAAGCCCCTGTCAACAACCACTTAAGTTAAATATAATATATCGCCATTCATCATTACTGAGAAAAGCCCCTCCCCTCTCAGGGCGCCAGCCAAATGTGTGTCTATGGAAAGCTAACAAACATTTCACCCTCGTGACGGCAAGGACAGCTTCTCATTGGCGGATGAAACGTGAATCTTCGGGCGCACGAATCTGCGCCCTAGCCAATGACATCGTTTCTTATTGCAACGTGGTTGGACTATTCGTCCAATCAGAGATCTTTATCATTCCCTCACATCCCATATAGCTCCCACGTAGCTACGCGAGCAACACAGCTAGCAGAGACTTTGATTATGTTAGTATGGCGACTGAAAACTCTGTGGTATCTCTCCGCGAAACACCTTTCAATCCACGATCAGGTGTTGACAAGAAGAGGCTGAAAGAGTTGGGACCCGAACGTCCGGATTTAAATATTCAGCAGCAAAGCAGTGAAGCTACATGCACCAAGCTACATGCTAACCGGAGCTGCTAGCTGGAGGCTCAGTGCAGTGGCTCTGAGCAGCCGAGGAAGCGCCGGGCTGTGAAGGAAGATGAGCTTGAAGGATTGCTGCAGAAGTGAGTGTCAAAATCAGCAGATGCCTGTGTTAGAGTTTAATGTTTTATCTTTCCCACAGCAGAACACATGTTGGACATTGTTAGATTTGGGTGGATATCATATCAGGCTATAACTTTATCTAAAATACCAATTCAACCCCCAACAAGTTTGTGTGTGTGTGTGTGTGTGTGTGTGTGTGTGTGTGTGTGTGTGTGTGTGTGTGTGTGTGTCATAGCTACAGCCATCAAGGTGGCTCCTGGCCTTTTGTCTATGTTGCTGAGCCATCAAGACACACAAAACATAGTTTTTTGTCTGTAGTATGAAGCCTGTTTGTAGTAGATATTTCCCCACAACTTATCTTACTGTCTCTGTCTCTCTCTATATATTTATCTGTAGGTTATTGACACCATACTTGGACACACCAGGGAACGCTTTGCCTTCAAAGACCACCTCACCAGTGCCACCTTACTGCAGGGCCCCCAGTTTGAATGCTATGTCAATGTATTCCCTGAAGTTGCTCTGGCCACCACATTGAATGTTTCTTAAACCATTCTGCTCTGAACCTCTCATGCCCAAAGTTACAGTTTGTTGATAGTTGTTATTGGACAGTGTTGAGCACTGTGTTTTCTTGAAATAAAGCTTTGTTTTTTAGAATATTCTACTCCAAACCTCTTTTCTTCTCATTGTGGAGTGCTATTTAAACCTTGCCGCCCAACTGCGCCCCCCCAAAAAAAAAATTCACCAGCCGCCACTGCTGGGCACATCTCCACACTACAGCATGATAGCCTGAACAAAAGTGGTCTAACTGCACAGTGTTGCAGTTAGACCACTTGTTGAGGCAACAAACCAAAACACACAATTTTAGTAAAGAAATATTAACACAATAAGTATTTAAACTATCAAAGATACTTCTTGACGTAGTCATGCACATGTAAAAGAAAAAAGAAGAAGTTATTTCAATTTAAACAGGTTAAAAAGTTAGATTTATCTTACTGATATGTGGCACTGTGTCCCATGCAGCTTTGCAGCCTGAAAAGAAGGCTTCACCCCAAGAGAAAAGGTCACACTCACTTTGGGCCCTCATTTGATTGGACACAGACATATCTGGTGACATTATATACATTGTTTTTAATAAAAAAATAAATAAAGGGGCAGTGTAAGGTCCAAAAAGGTGGTTTGTTGCCTAAGGGCAACAGTATGCGGTTAAGCCGCTTAACGGTCACGTAAACCTACTGACCCAATGTGTCACTAAAACTGCTCATTAACTGTGAGAGACTACTTTTCCATAATGATAAATAGATTTTTACAAATATTTGTATTTTCTCTAAATTATCTCTGTGACTTCTCCAAAATGAAATGTCACTTGATTTAAGATTTCTCCCAGGTTAGTAGCTGATATTTTTTTATAAACATCAACAATTATTCAATTTTCCAAATTCTTTCGTCAATGTAACCTTCAAAAAATATTGTGGAAATGTTTCTTTTGTTGTGAAGAAACATCTTTAATGTCAATATGTTTGGAATATAAATAATATCAGGCACTACAGTTTTTTTAAGCACTACAGAGATGTAGCATTATGTTTATATTGTCAGATGATGGACAGATTTTTAAAAAGGGATCTAAACTGATGAACTAGAGATGTTTTTATTCCATGCATTCTCCTTCTTTATCAAAAACATTAATAAAAAGTGTGCTGCAAAACTCTGGAAAGCTCACTTCTTTCTAACTCCACACCCTCACACTTTTATTCCTCAGCCCCAATCCACGCTGAGCAATGCCTCACATTTTGCTCGCTTCAGAGCAACAAAACACTTTATACTACTTTTTAGTAATTCTCAAGACCTGTAAACCGACTTTGATGTGTAGTTCCCCTTTAGAATAAACACTTGGGAAAAAGGGTCACAGAGGCCATGCGGTTGCCAGTTTGTCAATGTTTTCCCTGCTGACATTCAACCATGAACCACATTCAAACCAGCAACCTTCTATCCGCTGAGCAAAGGCCAACTACCCCTAAATGAAACATTAAACTAAGTATGGTACATCAGCCAACAATAAAGCTATCAGCTACTCTTTGAGCAATATCAGTTATTAAGAGATTGTTTCCAGTGAATCTTCAATAAAGTCCTGAACAGCATACCTTCCATCAGTGGGCACATCTTCCTCCAGCAGGTGATGCTGCCCTCCTGGGTGTACTGGCCTACAGTTGTCTCCAGCAGGAACAGGGGTACAGCACAGGTCACCACAAACACCAGATACGGCACCAGGAATGCACCTGAACTTACAAAATAGACAACGATGCATACATGTACGAGAGATGTTAGGGTGAACAAGTGAAAACCTTGTGTTTGCTTACCGCCTCCATTTTTGTAGCAGAGGTAAGGAAACCTCCACACGTTGCCGAGGCCGACAACGTTTCCCGCCACGGCCAGGAGAAACTCCACCTTACTGCCCCAGTGTCCTCTCTCCTCCACCTGCACCTGCTTGTGTTTTCTGGCACATTTTTCATTCATTGTTCCTAAAAGCTTAGTCTGAACTCAACAGTCCTCTTAACCCGCACGCTGAGTGTCCAGGTCTTCTCTGGCTTTATATTCACCACTGAGTCTGTGTCGTCTTGTAATGGCCGACTGCCTGACCATGTTAATCAGTTCTATGTGGAGATGTCAATTATCGGCAAGGTTGAGCATGAATTACAATATCTAAACGACAATTGATGACAAAGACCACAATCCTTGTTGCTGTACGCTGTGTCTTGTTCAGATCAAATATTCCTCATGTATTCTTTTAGATGTATCAAGGATGCAATTGTTTGCAGGGGCGTTGAAATGAAGCGCAGCCGTTTGGTTTCTCCATATGTTCTCCTGTTATGTGTGTACAGTGTCAATTGAAATTCAACAACTTCTACATACCATGCTTAATTCCTCCTATGTTTGGCAACTTTCTTGCCTTCATCTTCCTACACACACTTTCCTTACAAACAGCTGCCATTAGGCACTTAAACACGTTGGTAAGACGGCTGTAAAAGTCACTTCAAAAGTCAGAGCAGAGAAAACAAAGACAAGGGGTTACTAATACAATCACATTCTGTCACATTTCATCTGGCCTCAATTATGACCATCGGGAGGAAACTCTATGTACTAGCCAACACAAACGTTTGGAAACATTAATCTCACTTTTTGTATTGTCCACCTTAAGTTTATATTTATTGTGCTCTATCTGTTCTTATCTGCATTTTATCACAGACAGCCTGATAAACTGACCAAAGGGCTGAGCTCTAGTAAAAGAATATGTAATTACTTTCGTTTACTCATAAGGTAATTCTATAATTTAAGTCATTCATTTACAGCTCCACATTATTAGACCTCTATATCCTATAAACTGTATAGGTACAAAGATGATGATAATCTTGTGTCGATTTATGTTTACTTTGTCTTGTGACTAAAGTGTGCTGTGAATGCAATAGACTGTAACGGTCACACTGTGCCCACATGCACGGTTGATATTTTCCAACATTGCTTTCTACGTTTTGTTCCTTTAAGTCCACCAGAATTATTATTATTTCCTTGCTGAAAAGTTACGTCCAAATTATTCCATCGAGCCGGACAGCGTACCTACTATCTCCGGTCATCACCAGCACCTCTACACCGCGAAGTATCGGGTGAGATTGACTAACATTGTTTGCCGACAGCAGCAGATCCCACGATTGGCAGAGCGCTCTAAGGAGCGCTCCGGCTAATTAGCGGAGTGCTAACGGGAACGCGCCGCTCGCCGTGGCTAGGTTGCTACACCGTCGCGGCCGGCTTCAGTAAGCAGAGCGTCCCGCTCAGGCTGACTTGGTGGTAAGCTGCGGAGGTTGAATCGATGACGATACTGAGTGCGTACATCAATGTCGGTATATTGCGGCTGTTATAGTGGCGAAGTGTCCCCAAGCTAATAAGAAGCAGGCTAACCGAGACCACGCTAATTCTGAGCGGCTACTATAACTAGCACAGCTACTGGACTAGTGAAGAGAGCGCTGCGCTCCCCTCTCCTACACAGACTGTGCCTGACCTGTTGCCACAGGACAGTGTTTTCTTTTTCTTTTTTCCCACTGGCTCAGTGCTCTAGAAATAAGCGCTCAAGCTACTGGTAGAACATCGGTTAGCGGGGCAGGGCCCCTCCAGAGTCTCGTTGATAGCGTCCGGCAATTTTTTCACTGAATACATTCTTCCGGGCCTGGTTCCCATTCCTCAGCCCATACTCCTTCGGAAGGGCCAGTCGACGATTCCATGGGGTCCGTCATTCGCATGGCACTGGCACACCTGCAGCTGGACTTAAAGCAGCCGGAACTCGCACCTGCTAGTGCTTTCTTCAGGCGCGTTCCCGCCCTGCCACCTTTTCTGTTCCTTCCTCAGAGGAATATCTGAGGGAGTTGCACGCATGTTGGAGGAACCCCAAGGCTCACTCCCGTCTCTCGGCAGATGCCCAAATCCTGGCGTCCATGCAGGAGGCGGCAAGATGTGGCCTTGAGCACATGCCACCTGTCGAGCCTACTATTGCGTCTCTCATAGTTTGTCAGCATGTCAGCTACTGGGCAGCTCACGCTCCAGACCCCTGGGTGGTTTCCACCCTAACCCAGGGGTACAAGCTTCAATTTCGACGCCGGCCCCCAACTTTCAGCCGGGTCAAGATGACCACCATCACCGACCCGGCAAAGTCCTTAGCCCTGAGCCAGGAGTTAGCCGTGCACCTGACCATGGGCACAATCGAGGTGGTGGAGACTGGTTTACGTCTGTCACCTTGAAGGACGCCTATTTTCATGTCCCCATTGTACCTCATCACAGACAGTTCCTTCGTTTCGCCTTCCAAGGCCGTTGTTTTCAGTTCAGGGTGCTTCCATTCGGACTCTCCCTCTCCCCATGAGTGTTCACGAGATGTGTCGCGGCTGCCCTTCTCCCCCTGCAAGCGCAGGGCATGAAGATACTGCCGTACCTGGACGATTGGCTGATCTGTGCACCATCCCGGGCTCAGGCTGCAAAGGACACCGCTCACCTTCTCTCTCATGTGGCCCTGTGGGGCCACGGCGGTCGAAGCAGCTTTTTGTCTGCTATGGTGGACCTAGGAAGGGCTGTGCCCTGTCTAAACAGCGCCTGTCCCACTGGATAGTGGAGGCCATTGCCTGTGCATACAGAGCGAACGGCCATGCGCTGCCATCCGGAGTAGGAGGCCATTCTACCAGGAGTGTCTCCACGTCATGGGCAACCCTGAGAGGTGTGCCCGTGGAAGATATATGTGCAGCGGCCTCATGGGCATCACCGAGCACATTCACCAGATACTACAGAGTGAACGTTGCCACCCCTCACCCACTGGGTGCGGTGCTTCGTCCAAATTCCTCTGCCTGAGTCAGACGAGGTAGGTTTCTTGACATTCCTCGTGACTTTGTTGTTATAAGTCATCCAGTGTGAAACACTGCCTCTGACGGTCAGTAAGGATGAAATTGAACGAAGGTTACGAAGGTAACTACGGTTCTATGAATCCTGGATGACCGCCAGAGTTCTTGGTCACTCAGAATCTTGTGATTTCGCGAGAAGATTCCGCAGGATATGATTTCAGGATGACGCCGGAAGTTATACCTGGCGGTGGGGTCATCCGAGGTCACACGTGACTTTGTTGGTATAAATACTCGAACTGCGCAAGCGCGAGATGGAATATATCCAGTATGAAACACTGCCTCTGGGGGTCATCCAGGATTCATAGAACCGTAGTTACCTTCGTAACTTTCATTTTCTAATATCACATTCCTATGATCCTGCATGATTGCAAAGGGAGGTCATATAATACATTAAATCTTCTTGCTGTTCACTCAGTGGCAAAGCAATTATTTTCATTTGTTTTGCTCTACCTGTGAGGTCCTCTCTTATGAAGATATCCACAGTCGTCATCAGCAGTCAGACTGAAGAGTCGGGCCGGGCCGTGGTTATGGATGTCAAAGGCCACCATTGTGCTGTGACCAGGCACCAGGCGGGTCAAAGGGAAACCAACAATGATTCTTACTTATTGTCCATGTTGCAGTATGTGTTTAATTGTTTTAACATTTTTCATCAGAATTAAGTGTTTGACATCTGAAAGCTGATTTAATTATCTCAAGTGCAATTCAGTCTACCACTGCAGATTTTATAGAACCATTCAGATGTGTAGAGGGCCTCTGCTTGTGAGCCACTTAAAGGATTATGTGACAATAATGTGTGTTTCCCCAGGAGAAAATTGGCTTACACACAGCTGTTGTTTCGCTCTCACGCCAGACCAATTTGAATCAGTGAAAGGATGAATAAATCCATCGCTTGGTAGATAAATGTTGTGAAAATGCTTTATTATAACCTTCTGTACGAGGGACAGAAAGAGAGAGACAGCAGTCCAAACAAGGTGATGAACAACATTTGTGCCTTCAAAACGACGCAGCCGATGCTAAAAGACGGCACTTTCAGGAAACATGTAGCACTTGAGGCACAACTATGCGCTCAGTGCTGCAGAGAGAATCTCTGTAACATCACACACTGCACTACACTGGACTGCCACAAGGACTTCTATTCAAATACTTGTCAACCAAGCCTTAATAGCTCTTTTTTTACTTGATATTATTTGCATTACCAGAGCATATCATGTTCCTTTTACAAATACAGCACACATCATATTACAGCAGAATAATTCCACTTAGCATCTCAAAGATAATCAGTAATGTGGTTTCCTCTCATGCAGCAGCTTTGTTGTCCGTCTTGTCCGTTTGCATTGTGAGTATGAGTGAGTATGTTTATGCTTAAGTATGAAAGTGCGTTGCTTAAGTGGTTATCATCATGTGATAAGTGAATTATTTGTCATCTATATCTCTGTGCTTGTGCACATGACAGACATCACTGTCCCAAGCATTTCTGGGATGTTTTTCACAGTGTATTTTTCATAATTTCAAGGTATTTAAATAAAGCAATATATGAGGAATGTACTGTGTCATTGTATCACATGAGTCTTTTTAAATTGTCATAGTAATATGTTTTCTCTAAGGACTTCCTGTGAGCTTGAATTGATCCTTCTGTTGAACTCCACGGCGACAGAGTGAACTCTTTTATCCTTTTGAAATAAAGAAGTGATCAAGAACTTATAATTAGTACGTTGTTTTCACAGAGACTGTTGAAGAACTAAGGAGTGTTTCCTGCAATGTATTTTCAATATATATATTTCTAGAATCTAACCAGCCTGCTTAGTGCCCGATCTTTGCTCAATAACTTTATTTATGTCGCACCTTTCAAAAAAAACTAATCCAAAGAGATTAAAAGGAAAGTTGTTGGTCACATACATGTAGTTGATAAAATAGTTCATAGTAATTTCCTGTTTGATATCAACTGGACGTGAGGCAGTGCAGATCTTCCCCTCTGATGTGTTGCAGCTCAGTTTCTTCTCTCTTCTGGGTCAGTGAGCAGTCGGGGGCCGGTTGGCACAGATGGTGGAAACGCTGAGAAGATTGAGAGACATATTCACCAATAACTTGAAGCAAACGAGTAAAACAAGACCTACATTGTTTTGAGGTGGTTGCAAAATCGACACTATACTAAACAATACACCAAAACGTTTCACACTTTTAAAGATTCTCGCGATACTGCCTAATAAATCCTAAGATTGACAGCTCCTCTTACAGACGTGTCTGTCGAAACCTTTTGGACATTTTATAAGAAGCTTAAGTCCTTTTTCTGGGCTTCTTGAAGCATATAGTGTGTGTGGTGATAAAATCAGCAGACATACATTACTCTTTTGCTCATTGACATACTCCAGGTAATCATTATAAGACAAATACACCAGGCAATTTCTTGAACTAATTCTCAAAATCAATAACACAGCTGTCCCACCTGCCTGAAGGTCCCAGTCCCAGTCCCCAGTTTATACAGCGCCCATCCCGGCACCAGCAGGATGGAGGAAAAGGTCAGCACCCAGCCCAACGTGTATGCCCAGGCTGGGTACACGTACCAGCGGTTAAAGGTCAGAGGCTGATACTTAACTACAGAACATATAAAGCAGAGCTGAGAAAAACAATTAAAAAAGAATTCAGAAGTTATCCTGACTTTTTCAGTATGAGAATAATCCAACATTGAAAGTTACTCACCAGTAAGACCAGTGGTGTGAGGTAAAGCCAGCAGATTTTAAAGAACGGGTTGGCGTGCACACCTGTCATGTCCTTAATGATGTCACACAACCGCTCTGCCCCTTTGCAGGAGATGAGGTTGGATGGTCAGGACTTCATGGCCACAGCAGACCAGTGTTTGTGAGTGATGATGTCATTTAATTAAAGGGGAACTTCACTAATTTTTTTGACATAAAAGGAAAGTTTACTTTTATTTAGAGATACCTCAGCCTATTAACGCTTTACCAAGTCTGAGAAAATAAACACAATGATGTCATCAGGGTTTTGATGCATTTTGGGAAATCCAGGACTAAAAGTCATCATATCTCAGCCTCTGCTGATTTGATTTTGATCTTTCCTTTTAAGTCTGTCCTTTGCGAGTCCCCCCCAATTTTATTTCGGTACTTTATGAAATTTCCCCTGTGAAAAAAAGTACACCTACCAAATATCCATGCCAGTGCCACGGTTTCAAACACGCAGAGAAAGAGGATGCAGGCTCCATTACAAGCGAAGTAGTCAAACAACTGGAACACGTACATTCCTGCCTGGAGACAACAGCAAAGATATATATTTGACATACTTTATTATTTTTACTCCGTATGTCAGATGCATGCATCTTGTTATAATGATGAAACAAAATCATCATATAAAAGTTGTTATAATTTGGAGGCAATACACTGCTAATTAGGGGTGGTGGGGAAATCGATTCAGCATAGTATCGCAAAAGTTTATAATTGATTAAATGAAAGATCGATACTCGGCTTCCGTGTATCGATCTTTTATTTAATCAATTATAAACTTTTTGGTCCTTGAAAAATAAAATCAATTGCTTTTTCAGTCCACTAGATGGTGCTGTGTTGTTTTCTGGTGAGGTCAGCGGAGGTCCCGGATCAGCGTGATGGTAGGAAGTTGGTAAAAACAAACATGGAGACACCGGAGAAAGACATTAGAAATGCGCCGTCCGTGTTTAAATCAAACGTCTGGACTTGGTCAAAGACGTTAAAAAAAGCATCAAACTGGCTACGGGTCCTCTAGCAGCGCTGGAAGCGGCCGCCATTCAGACGTACTTCCTCGTGTGAAATCCACCGAGCTGTGTGCGGCTACGGATACTATTATGAACCCAGAAACGAGGGCGTTTGTTGTTCCGACGTTTTGTGGATTTCCACAACAAGTATGAAGCAGAAAGAGTGGTTATTTCCATGGTGAATTGCGGAAATGAAAACTGCACAGAGATAAGCCCCGCCCCCTCTCCGGCGCGTCCAGCTCTAATGAAGTGACTATGTAGACTGTAATAATGACACGACTTTGTAGACTGTAATACAAACAGTTCAGTTTGTCAGGTGCAACATTTATGACATGTTGGTCAGTTTGTCTGCTTGACAATCACATTTTGCTGCAATAAAAATGATTGAAGTGAGATGAACAGACTGAAAACGGTATCTTCTTAGATACAATATGTTGACAAAGTTTTCCTTTGTGGACAATTTGCGGTGGAAAAAAAGAGAATAAATCGCAATACTCAATATATCGCAGTATCGTGATAGTATCGAATCAGGACCCAAGGGGTGGGACCTCTGGTGATTCCCACCCCTACTGCTAATACATGTACATATATGACTAAACACTGACCTCAGTGACCATGACAAGCTGAGAGAAGAAGCATGTGATGCAGAAGAGGAGGAGGAGACGCTCCCGCCGACCTGGCCTGCGCATTACCGTGGGAAACATATCGATGATGGATGTCATCACGACCTCCATGGCAACAAAACTGTACAGAGAAAGGACGAGACACAATAAGTACATCGAAAAATGTGAATTTCTGTCCTCCATAAAGAGTTCATCAAGAGTACATCTTACTTGTGTGTCCAGACCCAAGAGGATGAGCATGACAAAGAAGCAGATGGACCACAGTTGGGGCAGAGGCATCATGGCTACTGCCTGAGGGTACGCGATGAACGCCAAGCCTGGACCTGGAAAACACCAAAGCCAGACCCGGTGCCTGACCGTTATCTACCTTTGCTGTTGAACCAATTTAGCGTTGATAACTTTGCAATGCAGTTCAAATCAAATGACGAATAAACAACCTCCTCAGTCTCAAGTTACACCAGGAAGAGCAGAAAAGTACAACACAGTACTAAAAATCTCGAGGAAATTAAGTTTGCAGAAACCTGGATGCAGATTGTGAGGGCAAGAATCTTTGTCGCTGAGAACAATGAGGCTAAAGTGACAGCTTTATTCTCGTGATCATGTACAGTTTGTCGTCATGTTTTTTGGCGAGTACATTTCATATAAAATGCCTGATTATAATAATGGCCATTGTATTGTTAAAGTGTGTGTAGACATATATGTAGACATGTGACCTATTATGAGATTTAGCAGCACTGAGTAACTGTAAATGTGCTTGTCATGTCTACGGTTGTCCTCAGGATGGCAGCAACATTTTACCCATTGTAGACTAGCGGTGAAAGAAGTACTCGGAGCCTTAATAGAACAATGTTGAACAAATACTCATTAACAAGTAAAAGTCCTGCAGTCAAATTCCTACTGAAGTAAAAGTACTCACGTTGTGACGGAAGGCCCCTGTTGACTTAAACATTATATTTGACGTAGTAGATTATTAATATTGATTCATCAGTGTATAAGATAATCCATAAAATAAGATAAGATAAGATACTCCTTTACTAGTAAGATAAAATAAGATAATCCTGTATTAGTCCCGCAGCGGGGAAATATACAGGATTTACAGCAGCAGAGGGGAAAGTGCAAACAAGAGGCATAGTAAAAAGAAACAAGTATTATAAATAAGCAAATAAGCAATAAAAAACAGTAAAGAATCCACAATAACTGAAATATTATATATACAGACTATACTGCACAGGTTTTATGTGTTTGGTGGTCTATTGGGAGCAGAGCTGGTTGTGCAGCCTGACTGAAATGTAGAGAAAAAAAGTTCTCATGCACAAATCTGTCTTTGTTTTTGGAGTTTTCCAATCTTTTAGTATTTAAAAAAAAGAATATATATATATATATATATATATATATATATATATATATATATATATATATATATTGCATACTTTGCATCTTTCTGAATACTTCTGATGGCTTGCATTACCTGACTCGGCCACTTCTGCGATGGGAACGCCCTGCTCGTGAGCCATGAATCCCAGCACAGAGAAGACTGCGAACCCAGCTACTATACTGGTCCCACTGTTCAGCAAACACAGCCACAGACAGTCTCTGCAAAACACAAAAAAAACATGTTCATAGCATGCAGTAGATACTTTTTAACTATGTTATTGCGTAATGATGTCAGAGTTGATGTCAGTGCAACAAGCTCAGTCAGACATTGAGGAATACTCACTTGTAGCAGTTGTTGTTGTAGGTGTTGTAGCTGCCGAGCACAGTTAAGGCGCCCACGCCAACGCTGAATGAGAAGAGGATCTGAGCTCCGGCCTCCATCCAAACCTGTTTCGACAAAGCTACAGTGAGTAAATGTGTCCATGAAGTCCACACTGTTACAGTATATATAATACATCTCCTATACCTGAGGGTCTGCGAGTCTTGAGGGCTCAGGCAGAAGATAAAACAGTACTCCTTGTAGAGCCCCAGGAAGAGTGAGTCCACGGATCAAAAGAATAACCAACATGAAATATGGGAAGGTAGCAGTGAAATACACCACCTGGGGAGAAAAGACAACCGTTTAAGGCATTTAGACATAAAAGGTTCACTTTTACCACAGCTTTAGTGCTTATTTAATACCTTTCCTGTAGACTTGACCCCTTTCCAGATGCAGAAGTAGCAGATGATCCACATTACAATTAGGCACAACATCAAATCCCTTCGGATGCTGCCTATCTCCTCAATCCCCCCTGAGATAGCGAGCACTCGTCGTCTAGAAGGAACAAAAGATGCGTTTTATTGAAAATATTAGGACAAATCTTTGGCAGATTTAAATCAACCCAGAGGCTCAGTGTGTCTATACATACTCCCAGAACTCTGTGGCAGCAGAGGTTGTGTTAGTCCGGTTGGTCCACGCAGAGGTTTTATTCTGTGTGGAAAAGTCTATGCAGCGATCTGAAAGAATAGTGAGACAAACCACATAACAATAGTCAGATGTATATACTGTGGTTTTTAGGTGGGGGATGCCAAAGTCTGAGAAAATAACCTCGCTTTTGGGCTTGGGAATTCAAATCTTCAACAAACATCTTGCATTACAAACTATTTGTTAGTGTGGAGTTTGAATGATGTCGACAGACAGACAGGGTGCATTTAAATACGCTATCCAGTTGCATTATGGGCAATGTAGGATTCAAGGGTTCTGAAACTTGACCCATATTGGGGGTAAAAGCCTGAATATTTCTGCCTCTGTTAATTTCATTTTGACCATTCTTTTAAAATTCTGTCTCTCATAAGTCCCGCGACTTTATGGAAGGTCTTTTAATTGACATACAAGTTACTGGCGCGTTGATAATAACATTAATGTTAGTATTTTGTTAACAAGTCAACCGTAATGCATGCGACAGTCTCCCTTTTACCTGTGTTCCAGTAGTTGTTGCAGCTGGCCCAGGGGAGCTGTGAGCTAAAGGAGAAGACCAGGTAGAGCAAAGCCCAGGCCAGAATAAGGAGGTAGGTTATGCAGCTGTACACAATGATCAGCTGCCCAGCGTAGCCGATACCTGCGGGCCCACATAGACAAACATTGTGAAAACCATTTATCCATTAAGCCGCTTAACGGTCACGTAAACCTACTGACCCAATGTGTCACTAAAACTGCTCATGAACTGCGAGAGACTACTTTTCCATAATGATAAATATATTTAAATACATTCAACCATGAACCACATTCAAACCAGCAACCTTCCTGCTGAGCCAAAGCCAACTACCCCTAAATGAAACATTAAACTAAGTATGGTACATCAGCCAACAATAAAGCTACTCTTTGAGCAAATCAGTCATTAAGAGATTGTTTCCAGGGAATCTTCAATAAAGTCCTGAACAGCATACCTTCCATCAGTGGGCACATCTTCCTCCAGCAGGTGATGCTGCCCTCCTGGGTGTACTGGTCTACAGTTGTCTCCAGCAGGAACAGGGGTACGGCACAGGTCATCACAAACACCAGATACGGCACCAGGAATGCACCTGAACTTACAAAATAGACAACAATGCATACATGTACGAGAGATGTTAGGGTGAACAAGTGAAAACCTCGTGTTTGCTTACCGCCTCCATTTTTGTAGCAGAAGTAAGGAAACCTCCACACGTTGCCGAGGCCGACAACGTTTCCCGCCACGGCCAGGAGAAACTCCACCTTACTGCCCCAGTGTCCTCTCTCCTTCACCTCCACCTGCGTGTGTTTTCTGGCACATTTTTCATTCATCGTTCCTAAAAGCTTAGTCTGAACTCAACCGTCCTCTTAACCCGCACGCTGAGTGTCCAGGTCTTCTCTGGCTTTATATTCACCACTGAGTCTGTGTCGTCTTGTAATGGCCGACTGCCTGACCATGTTAATCAGTTCTATGTGGAGATGTCAATTATCGGCAAGGTTGAGCATGAATTACAATATCTAAACGACAATTGATGACAAAGACCACATTCCTTGTTGCTGTACGTTGTGTCTTGTTCAGATCAAATATTCCTCATGTATTCTTTTAGATCTATCAAGGATGCAATTGTTTGCAGGGGCGTTGAAATGAAGCGCAGCCGTTTGGTTTCTCCATATGTTCTCCTGTTATGTGTGTACAGTGTCAATTGAAATGAAACAAGTTGCACAACTTCTACATACCATGCTTAATTCCATGTTTGGCAACTTTCTTGCCTTCATCTTCCGACACATCCTTTTGTTACAAACAGCTGCCATTAGGCGCTCAAACACGTTGGTAAGACGGCTGTAAAAGTTACTTCAAAGTCAGAGCAGAGAAAACAAAGACAAGGGGTTACTAATACAATCACATTCTGTCACATTTCCTCTGGCTTCACATATGACCATCGGGAGGAAAATCTATGTACTAGCCAACACAAATGTTTGGAAACATTAATCTCACTTTTTGTATTGTCCACCTTAAGTTTACATTTATTGTGCTCTATCCGTTCTATTTCAGTCAGGATTTAGAATGCATCATAGCACAGAGACAGCACTAGTGACAATTACTAATGACCTTTTAGTTGCATCAGATATGGGTCTCTGTACTTGTCCTGTTAGACCTTAGTGCAGCATTTGACACCATTGACCATGACATCTTATTACAGAGACTAGACCAGTCGATTGGTATTAAAGGTACAGCATTAAGCTCGTTTAGGTCGTATTTATCAGATAGATCTCAGTTTGTATTTGTAAACGATGAGGCCTCGACGACCACCGGTGTTCGTCATGGAGTTCCACAAGGTTCTGTGCTTGGACCAATTTTATTCACCTTATATATGCTTCCTTTAGGCAATATTATCAGAAAACACTCCATAAACTTTCACTGTTATGCCGATGATACTCAACTATATCTGTCAATCAAGCCAGATGAAATCCACCAGGTCGCTAAGCTTCAAGCGTGTCTTAAAGACATCAAGACCTGGATGACCTGCAACTTCCTGCTGCTGAACTCGGACAAGACTGAAGTCATTCAGAACACCTCAGAAATCAATTATCTGACGATATGGTTTCTCTGGATGGCATCGCTCTGGCATCCACCACCACAGTAAGGAATCTCGGAGTTATTTTTGACCAGGACCTATCCTTTGGCTCCCACGTGAAACAGATCTCAAGGACTGCCTTTTTTCACCTATGGAACATCTCAAAGATCTGGCACATCCTGTCTCAAAGCGATGCAGAAACATTGATCCACGCATTTGTTACTTCAAGACTGGATTACTGTAACTCCGTATTATCAGGCTGCTCCGGAAAGTCCCTTGGGTCTCTCCAGCTGATCCAGAATGCTGCAGCTCGTGTACTAACAAGGACTCGGAAGAGAGATCACATTACTCCTGTACTAGCTGCTCTCCACTGGCTTCCTGTAAGATCGAGAATCATATTTAAAATCCTCCTCCTCACCTATAAAGCCTTAGCTGGTGATGCACCATTATATCTTAAAGAGTTTATAGTGCCATATTACCCCACTAGAGCGTTACGCTCACTGAATGCAGGGTTACTTGTGGTTCCCAGAGTCTTAAAAAGTAGGTTGGGGGCTAGAGCTTTCAGTTATCGTGCTCCTCTTCTGTGGAATCAGCTTCCACTTTCAGTCCGGGGGGCAGACACAGTCACCTCATTTAAGAGTAGACTTAAGACTTTCCTCTTTGATAGCGCTTATAGTTAGGGCTGTTTCAGGCTTATAGTTAGGGCTGGCTCAGGTTTGCCCTGGTCCAGCCCCTAGATATGCTGCTATAGGCCTAGACTGCTGGGGGACATCTTAGGATACACTGAGCTCCTCTTCTCTTCCTCTTTCGCTCCTCTTCTCTTCCTCTTTCACTCCTCCTCTCCTCTTCTTTCTGCTGATGGAGCCGGCCTGGAACCGGTCCTGCCTGCTTCCATGGCCCTGCTGATGGAACTGGCCTGGAACCGGTCCTGCCTGCTGCCATGGCCCTGCTGATGCCCCCCCAACACACACACACCCCCTCCTCTCTACCGCCTTCTGCTTCATGGATCGTGGATTACCTGGATCATGGACCATGCCTACTACTCATTATATGAATAATTTCTGTCATATTCATTGAATGTGCTGTAACTACGCTATTCATTCTGGCCACATGACATCTATTGCTTCTGTCCATCCGGGGAGAGGGATCCTCCTCTGTTGCTCTCCCTCAGGTTTCTTCCCTTTTTTCCCTGTGAAAGGGTTTTTACTATCTTTTTAGGGGAGTTTTTCCTGATCCGATGTGAGGTCCCGGGACAGTGATGTTATGTGTATAGATTGTAAAGCCCTCTGAGGCAAACTTGTATTTGTGATGTTGGGCTATATAAAATAAACTGAATTGAAATTGAATTGAATTGAATCTGCATTTTATCACACAGACAGCCTGATAAAGTGACCGAAGGGCTGAGATCTAAAAGCCAGAAGTAGAAGAATATGTAATTACTTTCGCTTACTCATAAGGTACTTCTATAATTTAAGTCATTAATTTACACTTACACATTATTAGACCTCTATATCCTATAAACTGTATGGTACAAAGATGATGTTAATCTTGTGTCGATTTATGTTTACTTTGTCTAGTGACTAAAGTGTGCTGTGAATGCAATAGACTGTAACGGTCACACTGTGCCCACATGCACGGTTAATATTTTTCAACGTTTTTTACCTTTAAGTCCACCAGAATTATTATTATTTCCTTGCTGAAAAGTTATATCCAAATTATTCACTTCATGGCAATAATGTATTCTTTGTAATCAGAACAGCAAATAATTCAAGACAGCGACAATAATAAAACAATGATGAACTCTTTATTTAGCAGCTTCTTTACAAATTACAGTAGCAAGCACAAATGAGTCATTAAGATGTTTCTTTCCATATCAAATTACATTTGTTTTGTATCTGTCTTTAGTGCAGCTCTCTATCCAGTGATCAACACAGATTTGACCTGCAAAACATTTGTTATCACATCGACCTAAAGCCGAAAAGACCCCAGCAGACCCAACAACGAGAAAAACACGGCTGAGAGTGTAATCCGTCCAGCTCCACTGGTTTCTGTGCTCCTGTCTCTTATCCGCTGCTGCTGGCCAGATGCTAGATGACAGCGCTTCATGTTTCCAGCTGTGTCCCACACCAGCAGCTCAGCCTGAGCAGAGCAGCAGCTGGACGTGTACTTCACCCACAGCGGCTGAGATGAGCCAGATGTCCATTCAGAAACATTCAGAGGTGGGTCTCCGTTCTCTAATCTGGCCTTGTGGTGATGACGGTGGTGGTGGTGGCCTCCACTGGTTGCCTCGTCCCTGTGCGCCTGTTGCTGGTCCTCGCCCAGGCTGTCGTCTGTGGGTGGGGGGCTGTGGAACAAAGTCAGGATGCCTTCGCCGCTCTGTAGCTGGAGGGCAGCGAGGCCGGAACGCCCCCTGTCCGACACGACCAGAGATACGCTCCAGCTGGACTCGTTGCAAACAGAAGGACACGTGGACTGTACTCGTGCAGCAGAGCAGGACGGAGGGGACGTGTCAGGATCCTGCAAGAGAACGATCAAATGATGTCAGACACAGAAAATTCAAAGATCAGAGTTTAAAATGAATTCATGATCTTTACGGACAAAACAAACAAACAGGAAACCTCTGTACAGTATAAATCAATTCAATAAGATACATCCTATTCTTTTTCAGTTAAAGCTCACCGGAGGGATCACAGTCAAGTAGGCCACGGCGTAGTTTGAGTCCGGAGAGTCCAGAGCACGCACAGTGAGTGTGAGGGTGACAGTCGCTCCTGCCTGAGCTGTGGCAGGAGTGAGGAGGTCCACCTGATCCCGGAAAGACCCTTGTTCTGTAACATGGAACCTGAGGGACAGAAACTTCTACTTAAAGAACAAACGTTTTCCCGTAGGCCAAAATGAGCATGAAATGTGATTTTTCTAATATCACATTCCTATGATCCTGCATGATTTCAAAGGGAGGTCATATAACACATTACATCTTCTTGCTGTTCACTCAGTGGCAAAGCAATTATTTTCATTTGTTTTGCTCTACCTGTGAGGTCCTCTCTTATGAAGATATCCACAGTCGTCATCAGCAGTCAGACTGAAGAGTCGGGCCGGGCCGTGGTTCAGGATGTCAAAGGCCACCATTGTGCTGTGACCAGGCACCAGGCGGGGGACGTACAACACCTGAAGAGACAGCGACACATAAACTATGACACATCATCACAACAAGAGCCAGTAGATTTCAGGTATACGCCAATGTGAAACTGCATGAACCAGAAAATCCATCAATACAAAATATCCGTCCTATTTTGAGATATGGTGAGGTATTTCAAAATGGAGAACAAACCGCAGTTTTAGTGCTTCCTTGTTTTACTTTTCTATGAAGCAGCAATTATCGAGTTTTAACCACTTGGAGGCAGCAGAACAAGCTGTAAACACAACACTGACAAACAGTTCTAATGGAGGAAAAGTTCTCCACTATCTCCTGATGGAAATATCGAGCTGCTATTGAAAGTCTCCCTCCCTCCGCCTGGTACTCTGCAGGACAGGGGCTTGGAGGAAAAAACTTCCCTCGCCTGTTGGTCCCAAGCCGACAGCCTTAGACAATAACTTTTCTGTAAACTGCCTGTTGCATCTGGAAATGGCTGAACCAAAACAAAGAGCAAATAGACACAACCCATGTTTATCCATACCTGTATCTGAACGCGAGTGGGCTCAACCATCTCTGCAGAAACCCTCTCCAGCTTGTTTCCTCTGCTGTCTCGGCCTGTCAGCCGAAGACAGAACGGGCTGACGGGAACAGAGTCCACCCGTCCCACCAGCTCCGCAACAGAGTAGGATGATGAAGACGAGGAGGAGGAGGAGTTCAGCTTCACCTGCTGGAGGCTTTCCCCGTCAGCGGCCAGCAGCGTCACGTGACTGAAAGACGCCTCCTCATCTGGAGCCAGGCCCGTCACAGCCAGCACCAGAAAGACAGGAACTCCTAAGAAATCACATTAGGCCCGAGGCAGTTTTTCCTAAATTGCCGACACATTCCTGCTTGTAAAACTTGCCACTGATACATCCCTAATTATATTAGAAAGAAAAAAAAAACTCGTACCTGCTACTGGACTACCCTCCACTCCGGCCAGACCTGGGTGTGTCTCGTTGGTTACCGTGGCAAAGTAATACAGGAAATCTACACTGCTGTCACCTGGGTGTGCAGATCAAAAGTACACATACTTTTCTCAGCACAAGGACAATTAAATAAGAGCGAATGCACCGTTAATCAACTGCTCAAAGATTTTCTCAATGTCTGACATGTTTTCGTTTACCTATCACGTGGAACGTGAGGTGTCCGTCACTCTTGGCTCGGAGCGTCCACTTGCCTGGCTGTATGGGAGACAGCAGGCCGATGCGGTACAGACCCTGGAAGCGCGCCAACTCTGCCAGAGGGCCTCGCTGGCTCAACAGAGCCTGGCTTTGGTCTAACAAGAAGAGCAAAATGAACAAGTGATATTGTTTTTTTTATTTTCAAACACAAAGAAGAGTAGTGGTGTTGTAGGACCAGAATAAAAAGAAAGGGCTTGCAGTTCACAGCTTTGCCGTGCAGTTACCTGACGGGCTGGTGAGGACGCACTCGGTCAGGATGCCAGTGACGTGCAGTGTGACGTTTTTCACTGAGCTGTCAACTCTGAAGGAATGGGAGGACATCAACTCTTCGTCACTTTCCACATGGAGGAGGGTCACCTGGGGAGGGAGGAGAAAAAATGGGCTTCTGAATCTGAACAGTAGGAGGAAGGCAACAACCACTGGGGATCCCGATGAACAAGCAAAAAACTAACACGACATTCTCAAATTTTTCTTAAAAAAAAAAAAATGGATCACATGACAATTTGTATGTGAAAGTGGAATTTGGCAGTGCTGCATATTTGCTCTCGTCCACCTCATTTTAAACTGCTGCACAAGGAAGCTGAAACCCTCACTCTTTAAATGGCTCGGTAGACATACGTGAGCACGCATTGACATGAAGTTGCAAGCATTGTCTACTTGCGGGAGATCACAAGAGAAAAGCGGGAATCACTGAGTTGCCTTCCTTGTCTTTGGAATACATTTGATTTGGTTCAGTAAAGGATGTTGCTGCCGTACCTTGTCGACGGCTGTGTTATCCTCCACGATGGCAGAGACACTGCGGATGTCAGAGTTGGTGGTGAATATCGTCAGTCCTCCTGACAGGGAGGACAGGGAAGAGTAGAGAGAGAAACGATCAGGGGACAAAAGTTCCCTTCTCCTTCTTCTCCTCCTCCTCCTCCTCTTCCTCCCTCTGCTCTCCGATGTGTAGTTGGGGTCTTCAGTTAGGAGAAAAGTCACCTGTGGGAAAATCAGCCCATAACTTGACAGATGGCTGAGCAGAGAGAATATGTGAGGACTTTTCTCCTCGCTATCGCAGTTTCTGTCCACAATAAATTAACAGTATAAGACACAAGAGGGGTGTGCTCAATAAGTTAATGACAGGAACACGTTCATCCTGAAATGCTATACACTGAATGTAATGCTTCACTAGTTTGAAGCAGTATGACCAATAACTGCAAACTTAAATTCTTCAATTTCTAAATCAGTTTTACTTTCAGGAATTTGTTCGTACATTCAAATGTGTTTAGTCAGATGTAGGATTTACAGCTGAGAATCAGAAAACGTCCCCATAAATTACAACTGTGTGCAACAGTGATGATAACAAAACTTGTATTGAGAGGAATTCTCTTTCAAATGAAGTCCTACCTTGCTCTGTTTCTCAAGTGCGAGGGCCTTTACCACGTCAAACAAGTGGGCGTCTTTAGGGGAGGCGTCGGTGAATACAAAGATCTCGGAGAGTGGTGGACTGTGAGTGAGTGCCAGCTGAAAACACACAGCAAGATGGGAAATTAGCTACTTTACATGTGTTCACACACACTCATGCACACACCCGACCACAAAAGACACAGCATCTAAATTCACCTGAATGGCAGAGAGACACATCTCTGGTTCGTCCCCTCCTCCCAGCGCCATCAGGTTCTCCATGTGCTGCATGAACTGGTTTGGGTCATCGGTCTCGTAGACCGGCCCGACCTCTGCAGAGCACGGGAGACAGAAATGTTAGATGGCAAGCAACATCTGATGTCTTTTTAAACGGAAATAACAGCAGATCTTTCAGGACGTTAAACGCCACATTTAACTTTTTAATTGTTGAATCTTATAATCTTGTAATTGCAAAACAAAAATTATATATTTCAATATTTCGGGAAATACACTTGTTCGCTAACTCTTGCCGAAAGTTAGACGAGATAATTAACATCACTGTCATGTTTTTGCAGGAAATATATAGCTATAGCCAGTAGCCACTTAGCAGCTTAGCACGAAGGCTGAACGCAGAGACAAACTAATTTCTTTATGAACCTGGATTTGTGCAAACATTGTCATGTTGAAGCAGGATATAGGGCCCACTATTGTCTCAAGCATATACATATATTCTGTATAATTAAGATGTATACTATAAGAGTACTGCACAGATTTAGCATTATACTTATATAACTATAAAGACAAGTTTGATCAATGCAGCAGACGCAGAACATTAATTCTCCTCTGTCAAAACCTGGTGCCTACATGGCCCACAGTGCAACTTACTTTCAGCTCTAGCCCAAAATATCCGTAACATTGTGTCACCACCACAAATGTTAGGGATAGTACAGGGATATATGTGTATACAATTGCTATACAATATAGCATTTAGCTCGTTTGGCTCATGTTTATGGTTGAACCTCGTCCATGGAGTAAACGAGGAAATCAGTGAGATGTGAGGAACATAACGACAGAGGACTGGAAATAAAGTCAAGGCTGTATTACCAATTCCCAACACTAGGTGTGGTGAGTTTGATTCTTTTAGGTTATTTTTTTTTTTGGGACATTTGGGTTTGAGTATTCAGCTTGCAGTAAGGAGTATTTTTTTTTTTTGTTGGATGCATTTTTGGGACATTCAAAGCGGACATTACAATAATTTTGTTGTGAACTTGAGTGTGTGTTGTTTAGTTAAAGAATTGAAGCGTACATTTAAGTTCCCTCAGTGCATCTCTTTGTAGTTGTCAGGGGAGCTTTAAAAGCACCTTTTCTTTGAACCAGATCTTAGTATAGCTCCTGCATCATACCTGTACTTTTTTTTATGCTCTCACCTGGGTCATGGAAGGGCACAAGTAGAAAGGTGCCCGGCTGCCCTGGGCTGCCGGCTCGGCTCTGGATAATGGAGTGGGCCCGGTAGCGAGCGGCAGTGATCTCCTCAAACATGCTGCCTGTGGTGTCAATGACAAACACCAAGGCAGGGACCTGCTTCACGCTGAAGAGCCTGTCGAAGGACGTGTAGAAGCAGATAAAGAAATGGACTCAAGAGCTGAACTAAACAAGAATGACCTGTTAAACAGTTGTCAAAAGCCACCTGAGGAAGGTTTTCGGGCCCACAGTGTCTCGGATGTCTCTCAGTACACTCAAGGTGGCCTCCATAGCTAATCTGGAAGCCTCCATGTGGAGGTAATGGTGAGGGGAGAAGAGAGGTGAGGTGCTGTCCTTGTTGATGCCCCCTTTGGCCCCCATGTAGCGGCTGCGGTCCAGAATACCTCCATGACTACATTTGCCTGAAAAAGAAACGGTTTGATATTTTAAAGCTTTAGAGCGTATTCAAAAGGTAACAACATTTACACACTATTCTATATGGACATATACCCCTTTGCTCTATTTGGCAGGACTGCAGGTATTGGTGGCTGAAGTTTCACCGACATACCGTGAGGTTTTGAAGGGAAAGTGCTGAAGTAGCCAGTGGTGAGCAGCTGGGTGTCTCGCTGTTTGTTTGTCATTCTTGGCAGGAGGTTGTTTCGACAGGTGGCACTGAAGCACTCCATACAGGTAGGAGTTTCTTCTGTGGACAGACAGGACGAGGGGGTTAGTGTATTGTTAAGTATGGCCTGTTAAAGCGCCCAATCATTACTGCAGTAGTAAACCTTTTTTTAAACACAATACTTTGCTATTGTCTGTGTTTGGGCATTGGGTGTATGGGTTGGGTTTTGGGACTGAAGGCCGTATCTTTTGTATGAAGTTCACTATGTGAGGTTTTGGTATGACATGTAAGAACTGTATATAGAAATCACGAATCTCGGATATGCTTCAGATTAGTGCTGCAACTGACATCTATTGTTTTTAATCAAATAATCTGCCAATTATGTTCTCAACATTTAATATAAGAAATGGTGAACTTGACAGTTATAAATCGTCAAGTTTGAGCAAGATCCAGAAAAAATGTTTTCAACAATTAATGAACAAAATAGATGCTGACTAATTTTCTATTGATTGACCGATGGAGTAATCAGTTTATCGTTGCAGCTCAAACTCTGATTGTTGGGCTTTATTTTGAACTGTTGTGCAATACTTTACATAATACTTCATTTATTCTCTCTGCAGTGATGGCAATGATCTTAAACTGAAAGTTATGAATCTTTATTTTTCTCGGAACATACTGTTAATTTACACAAGAGAATATTGTTACTTTACAGTTTAGGCTACAAGTGTTTTTCCACTAGTTGTTTTAAGTGTTCTGCCCATCACCTGATCATCCACCTGCCTGCACACCTGTTTTTCACCGTCATCATCCACAGTATATAACAGGTATAACCTTAGGCAGCGTTTTTGCTATTTAGTGGCCACAATCAAATCATCATCACAATATTAATCCCACTACACAATCGGGTATGTGCTGGTGTGTTTACAGATGTGAAGAATTACCGGCAGCCACGGGGATGGCGGGCTCCTCTGGCTGCAGCAGGTGGAGGTAAATGAAGCGCTGGCCCATCTCAACCCAGTTACTGTGGCTGTAAAAGTCCTGGAATAACACACATTTGAAAGTTAAAGCATTACTTAAGATTTTGTCAGCACATTTTGATTTAATTTACATGGCAACATTTCAACCATACAGGTTGGAATGAATCCATGCAAGCAGTGTGGCACAAGTAAAAATATGTTTTTAAATGGCTGGATAACCACAACCTGAGTTCATCCAGGACTATTTTGATTATATGATTGTCAAAGATCTGCTATTAAGATAACAAACAGTGAATGCATTTTAACTGAGTTTGCAGCTCCACCATTGGAAACGTCACACATTTGTTTAATCAGGACTGGGGAGAATATTCAATAAGTAAAATCCTCATTAGGGCTCCATCTTTCGATGTTAACAATATACTTCAATGTCAAAAATAGGGTTGTGAAGGGTTTGAACATTACGGGTCAATTTGAGAATTTCCATGGAAAGTTAGCTTCGGAATTTTTGCACAAATTCAACATAAATACAGTAGCTACTTATCTTATTTGGGCGGGAAAGGAAACATACAAATGCAATATGTCATGTGTTTTGGTTAAAAGTATGGCCATTGAATTGAAACCGGCACTGCATTTAGCATCACTTGTACAGATCATTTCATCATCAATTAGGAATTAAGTTAGTTTACAACCATCTGCATGCACAGTACATTCTCCCATCACATGTGCAGCCCACATTACTGCACTGTCTGAGTTCTGATTTTAATACTGGAGTGAATATATTTTTGAATTATATTTCAGTTCACTAGCAGAGAGTAGCTGGAAGCCAAGTACACTGTTTATAATCTGTCAACACCTTCTGCTAACATTTCCAAGTGGGATGTAGCTTAATTGAGCCTGCTAATTGAAGATTTTCTATGAATCTTTTCCATAATTTTTTTATTGTGAAACATGTCTATAATTGGTTCATTGGAAGCCTTACGTTTGCACACGTAGCCCTAACTTTCCCCATTAGTTAACTTGCCAGCTAGCTAACTCACCACATTGCACATTTCCCATTTTTTGACAAATTAACTGGATTTATTTGGCATAAAAACACGATTATGTCTGCCTATGATACGGTAAAATATATGTTTCTATCTGTATATGACATGGAGCCTGAGCAAATATTATTCCCAATATTTCCTGCAAATTTCTGTTAATTCCCATGGAAAGTGTCCACCAAGAATACTCATGGTGTTGAGTGTTAAACATCACAAACTGTGTTACAAACGGTTTCCCTTCTGCTTCCCTAAAAACTGCTTCCCTAAAAACGCGATTGTATTTACGAGAGCCTATTGTTCTAAAATTGTAAAATGATAGGTTTTCAAAGTTCCTGTACTTCATATTTTGAGTAATGAGTTTGTTTTATGGCCAGTTATTTCCCTTTGTACTCCCACAAGAGGCCAACAACTGGAAGCATGGTATTAACTTCCACTGCGCTGCTCATCCATAGATCATCTGACTCTTTTTTTTGTTTGTTTACAGTGTTGTGTACCTGCAGGGAGTGAAATAGCTGGCCCAAGCTGTGCCGAGCACTTTGGTACTCTTTGGCTCGTACTGAGAGCAGAGTCTGAGCCCAGAACTGCCGCAGCAGCTCCATGGCGCTGTCTACGCGCTCTGAATCAAAGTGGTACACCGGGTCGGACCTGGTGGAGTTCAAGAAGTCCATGGCCGCGTTGGACTTCACCACCTCTCCCACAGCTCTCCAGAAGCCACGGCCCAGTCTGGTCTGGGAGGGATAAAGGCTGATTTTTGTTATCGTTTTAATGAAATGTGCTCAAAAAACACAATTTAAAACTGTTAAGTTAATACAATAAAGCTCTCTTACAGTAAAGTAAATAGCAGCTCACCTGTTCCTCTGCATTCCCCTGGTTTTCTTTGATGCCCCTCAGAGTCTCCATGGTGACGTTGAGAATGGCCTGCTCCGTGATGTGCTGGTGTGTGTGCGAGTTCCAAGACAGCGTTAACACTCGGGACCAAAAGTTGGGGAGGAAGCCCGTGCACGGTGAAGCCAGGAGGAGAAGATAAGCCAGAATAAACACTGGCTTTCCACTCCCGTCCCAGAATCTTCCTCTGTGCTGTGACGTCATGTCCTGCAGATGCGGTGAGTCCGTCACATCTACCTGCATGAAATAAAATAAATCAAAGGTGTCTGCCATCACCTTTAATACAAAATAGCCTGTATCCAATTTGATGCCACTGGACAGTGATGGAAGAAGGCAAAGGCCAACTTTTAAATTGGAATGCGATGCATAGCTTAGAATGAACCAATAATTTACGTCATCCAAGTCATGACAAAACAAATTGTTTTGATGTGGCGACAGACAACTTCCATTTACACATACAGCCAAGCAGACGCAGAAAACAATGTGTCTCTGGACACCTGTCAAAGTCCAATATTAAGTCTCTTTTT
The DNA here is from genome assembly GCA_038501785.1 of Myoxocephalus aenaeus. Classification (NCBI taxonomy): domain Eukaryota; kingdom Metazoa; phylum Chordata; class Actinopteri; order Perciformes; family Cottidae; genus Myoxocephalus; species Myoxocephalus aenaeus. Next base: position 4,913,914 of record JBAMJR010000180.1, read on the forward strand.
AGCTCTATTTTAGTCTCCCCCAACTTCTCGCTCCTTACCTTCTAAATTCTCCATAATTATCACCAGCTAGTTGCTGTCTTTGTACACCGAATCAGTTTATAAGCTGCTGCTTAAACACCAGAATAAACCGAACAGCAACGGTAACGTTGTGGAAGGCAAAACCAAAAGAATGAGCTAAAATGCTCTGTGAAGCTGAGAGGAACTGCAGGGTCGAGTGATAATCATCTAAGGGTTCATCATGACGAACACCACCTGTCACATTATAGTCACTTGATTCGTCGTTCATACAAGAATATTGTCAAGGTCAGCTTTAATGAATAATTTTAGCTTATTGGTGAATGCTTTATTTAAAAAAAAATGTTAAGCAGTACTTGTTGCCTGTTGTAACTCAATCATTAAGACATTTAGCCGAAGTGAACAACCATGACCAAATTAGTTCTCTAATGAGATGTGAATGGATGGATATGAAATGACCCGACCCCTATTGTTCGTGTCGTGTCGTGTTTTGTACTTATTTGATCATTTTGCGCCAGTCATCCGTGTGTCCTCATGTCATCACCCACTCCTCCACTTCCCTCCACCAAGAAACACCTCCCCCCACACATTTCTCAGCATTGTCTGTATAGAGGCTACTATTGTTCTTTGTCATCTTTATTCACATACAATACTCTGGTTTTGTTCTCATAGTCTGTGCTTTCACAAGGCTGAGACCAAAACAAAGCACGAGGCCTATAAACAGCAGCTCCCTCTCTCTGCCAACCTGCAGCCAGCGAGCAAAAAGACTACTCCTTTCACTCATTCTCCAGGAGTGATGCATTATCGCACAAATAATATATTATTATACTACTAAATAGTCAATGCACAACATTGCTTATTTATTTATTGTTATTAATATATACTTGTTTTAAAGTACTGTTATCTGTTTGTTATTTACTATTTATTATTTTATATTAATCTATTATTGAACTGTTTTGTTCTTGTTTATTCTATGTTTATTGTTATGCACCTTTCACAGAGTCAAATTCCTCATATGGTTAACGCCATTAAACATTTGTGATTCTGATTCTAATAAAACAAATATTTTAACATGTTTTAACGTAACTGCTCATCTTTTTGCAAGACAGCATATTATCTTGTACAACGTCCTCCTTTATGCAATAATGTCATCTCGGAATGTACAGACACTTTTTTTCATCCCTGACATCGAAGTACAAAATGTGTGCATGCTGTATAGAACATTTTTTAAATATGGTTTGCATATTAACAGGCAACTGAAAACTTTTGCTTCAAGTTGTAGATTTCTACACAAAACAAAATGCAGCTGTGCTCACCTCAGTTCATCATGGCAGACTATCTTTTTTTGTTTGTGATTTTGTTCAGACACCACAGCACTCAGCAGAGACGTCACAGTCCCGTGTGTGCAGAGGAACACCGCACATGTACGTTCATATGGCAACGTAGACTTCCACCACAACCTGTCAGCAGAGGAAACTGTGCAAAGTATCCGGTCTGTGTAGCAAAATTGAGTCTTCCCATTTGTCTGTCCTTGGGCTCTTATCTCTGGTCAGCTCCTGGGGAAGAAAAATAACGGGAGAAGCACTGTTTAGCTGGGATAAGAGACTGGTTGACGCTGAGTGTGCTCGGGTGCGTTCCCTAGCGTTGGGGGGCACGCCATGAGGCAGAAGACGTGTCGTCAGTCCCCTTCAGCCTTGCACCCCTCCTTACCCCCCATTATAGCATGCTGCATTGATTCACCACAATAGGGCCGCATACATTACTGGCCAGGGTGTTCCACTTGCGCCTTCCCAACCCCCCCTTGCCCTCTATCCATCACTCTCTCTTTTCCTCACAAAACCAAAAAACTGCAAACACTAGCACCCCTTCCAGTCTCCCTAGTTCCCCACGCTTCTAATGACAATGCAAAGAACGCCATCAGTTGCTAGCCAACGCTGTGGGAGAGTGCTGAACTTCAGTTCGTTGGATCGAATGTTGTAAAAAAAAAAAAAAAGGAAAGGTGAATGATTGGGGTCTTTTTCAGTTTTGGTCTTCTGTTGTGTCAGGGGTTCAGTTCTGGTAGTATCTGATTTTAAAAAAGAAATGAAAAAAAAGAAACCATGAAATGTTTCATCCTGTTTTAGTTGAGGAGTAAATGAGAAACAGAGAGACAAGAAGAAAGTTTTGATGCAGTAAGAGTTGTGCTCATGGTATGTTTTGTTGCAACCCATTTGCAAAAAAAAATGTTTTTGTGGGAGTCTTGACCGCACAGAATCAAAGCACTATAGAGTCACGGAAGGATGTGTAAAACAACATTAAGACGGTGTGCAATGCACGTACACATGAGTGTGACCTATAGTCCTGGAGGGAGGATCTGTGAAGCCTATAATTTACTGGATGCCAGCTGCGTTAGAGAATGTTTCCTGTTCACCTGCTGTTACGGTAACCCAGTTTGAGTGTTGATACTTCCTCTAACCTAGTTATCACTATAGATCCTCAGTTTCACCACAAACACATCATAGTCTACAGAAGCCTTTACCTTGTTACTCGACCATATCCTCATCCAGGGGAGGATAACAAATCAGATCTGACAAATCTGACTGATGATGAAGCTGGTAATTCACTTTTTCAGCCATTCTTTTCTTCAAATTCCATAAACTGTACCTAATTTCTTAATAGACGTTACAATTATTTATTTGTTTTAATCTGCATGCTCCCACAAAGTAAATAAGTCCATGCTGCAGATCAGACTGCGGCAGGAAACCATACAAAACAAAATAAGGTTTTATTGGTTACTATTACTCATTTCAAAACGAAAACATCTGTAACCGGTACGGTGTGACTTCAGGCCGAGCAGCATTCCTGAGTATGTTTGGGAAAGGGTTAATGCATGTGATGGGGAAACTCCACCTGCCGGGTGCTTGAACTGTAGGCGGGGCTTCGGTTTCACTGCACAACCACAAACCAGAAGCCTTCCGTATTTCATCACTCTCCAGATGCTTACTGCAGCAGAGGACACCTACTTCTGAGGTAGGCACCTGATGTATTGTTTTCATGATTGGATTATAAATGTGTTATGTTGGAGTGGCGGGCCGTCAGGGCCTTCTAAGCCTTCTGCTGGCTTAAACAGAATCACAAAGTTATAGCTATTTTATAATTTTCTTTTTTTTCACAAATACACTACATGTATTATAATTATTTTTCCCTACTAGCTTATTTTCTCATTGCACAGCTGTCTTCATCTGTTCCTCTGCTTCATGCCTCTGGTATGGCTCGGCTTGGGAGCTGGTTAACAGCATTCTTATCCAATCACATTTCACCTCTCTTTCTCTGTGCAAGAGTAGCCTGGTTAAACTATATGAATTGGCCTTCTAGAGTGTCTGGACGTCTGATTCGTCACAGGGTCCGCGTGACCATTAACATGCGCTGTCCGGCTGTCTGGTGTGCCCTCCCGGCCTTGTCCCTGAGCGCACCCGCCTGCTTGTCTCTGACCCGTGGACTCAGCTGTTTCGGCTACGTCCTCTCGGCTCACCGTTCTCTCGCCGTTCATCAGACGCTACTCCTGTTTTAAAGGACACACACACACACACACACACACACACACACACACACACACACACACACACACACACACACACACACACACACACACACACACACACACTTGTTCCCCCCAGTTTTTTCCCCCAGTCCGCCCCTGAAGTCTGGCACTGAAGGCCCAGTTAGAAAACGCACGGCCCGCCACTGATTATACATCAGGTGAACACAATACTGCTTTTATACACTTTTGTTTCAGTCCTTCTGTATACTTTTTGTTTTATGCAGACTCTTACAGTAATGATCCATACTTTTTGGCAAGAGGTTGAACAAAAAAATCCCAAATTAACAAAAGAAAAAGAAATGTCGATTTTTAGGTTCCACACACCAGCTAAGTGAGGAAGCATAACTCATCATATGAATAATAATTAGACTTATATAAGTCTAATTATTTATTCCAATTTCCTAAAGCTCTTCATTACTGATTTATAGTTCTTAATCTATATGTTGTATATATGTTTTTTCAAATATTCTGTTAGTTTGCACATGTGGAAGAAATTGATAAATACAGCTGACTTTGACTTTGATTACAGGAAATTGGACTGCATATGCATGGCGTCACAACATGTACAGTGCTTGCCTTGCTGGAGTAGAATGTCCTTTTGCATATTTTTTTTTCTTTTTACAGCTATAGCTTCCTTAATGGTCTAACCTGTTGAACAGACATGATGGTGAACTGCTGTGGTCTGCTCAATGCCAATAAGGAACCAGGTACAGAGCTGTTTGAAAACATATGTATACATAATGTGCAAGAATGATTGTGGCGTGCGCGAATACATTGGCTTGTGTATGTTTGTCCATGTAAAGGATTGTGTTTGAGCCTCAAGGCAGAAAGGGACTTTTACGAACATCTTTTAAAATTGAATATACAAGGTATGCATTCATGCAAGACGTGAATGAGCAAATCTAACAATTCTGGGACTTTAATTACATATCATAAACTATTAGCAAATATTGTCACCCACAAAACACAACAAGTTTTTTTTTTTTAACTGTGTTCATCGTGTTTCCTTGTGTTTGTCGGTCAGTTCCTCTGAAGAGCGTGGAGGTGGAGCTGGAGGTGAGGGACCATGTGGCTACAGTGGTCTCCACTCTGAACTATGAGAACAAGGAGGACAAACCACTAGAGGCTGTGTTTGTCTTCCCTCTGCCTGGAGATGCTGCTGTGTGTCATTTCAGTGCTAAGATTGGACAGACACAGATTGTAGCTGAGGTGAAGGAGAAGCAGGAGGTGAGCTGGACAGCAAAGACTTACTCACAGAGGAGCTTTAAAACACAGCGAATGTCGCTCACATGTGTCCTCTGTGTTTCAGGCTCGTGAGGAGTACGACGATGCTTTGAGCTCCGGTCAGCAGGCCTTCCTGCTGGAGGAGAGTGAGCAGAGTCCAGATATATTCTCTCTGAGTGTGGGCAGTCTGCCTCCAGGAGAGAGCGCCTCCATCAGGCTGGAGTACGTCACTGAGCTGGCTGTGCAGGCTGATGAAGGGCTGAGGTTTTGTCTGCCTGCTGTGCTCAACCCTCGCTACCAACCTCAGGGTAGGAAAAGCAGCCAACACCTTGATCAGGAGCCCTGAAGCTTCAACTTAGAGCTCACCACACCATACCTATATACCAATAATGGACATTCCCATCAGCCTTAGCTGTACCTTGTGTTAGTGACCATTTAGGAAATGTAAGCATGCTAACATACAACACTTAGATGGTTAAAATGGTAAACATTATCTCTGCTAAATGGAATTATCATTATAAGCATGCTACCGTTAGCATTTAGACACGGAGCAGCTAGCATGTGGACTCTTAGTTAGGGTGATCAGACGTCCTCTTTTTCCCGAACATGTCCTCTTTTCGAGACCTAAAAAAAGCGTCCGGCAGGGATTCCAAAAACGTCCGGGATTTTGCTACGTTCGGGAAAATAGTTATTACCCCCTTACAAGTTTTGGAAATGATATCTCCCTCACGTTCCACCTTCTTGCGCAAGCTCTGACTGTAGAGAGAACTGTCATTGGTCGACCGATCTCAACGTAAATGTAAGTTCACGGCATGCTACACACTACTGCTACCCCCCCCCCGCGACGAAGTGTCCTCCTCCTCCTCCTCTCTCTCTGTCCTCCACCCCCCCCCCCGGAACGTAGTGTCCTCTTTTTCACAAACTCAAATCTGGTCACCCTATCTTAGTGTTTTTTAGTTTTACTATTATTTAGGTTCCTCCTTCTACTTCCTCACTGCTGCATTAATGTAATTTAATATGCTGTGATTATAGCATGTCCCCCTGCAATTCCTCCTTTTATTGGACAGTTTGACAGGAAACAGGAAGAGAGAGAAGGTATGATGTGCAACAAAGGATACGATGGTGCTCCATATTTGAACATGTTTACCTTGTTAACAGGGAGTGAAGGTGGCAACGTTCAGGTGACCTCTGTTCAGGTGACCTCTGTTCCAGCCTCTCTGGTGCCCTACAGTCTGTCTTTCTCTGCCAGAGTGTCCTATCCTCGTCCCGTCTCTAAAGTGGAGTCCAACTGTCCCCTGGACCCTCTTCAGTACCTCAACACAGAGCAAACCCAGACCACGGTAGGTAGAGTTCTAGTGATGATTGTTTCTTATCACTGAGAAAAATATGCATAACTTTATTTATGTTTAGGAGTGTGTTTTGTGAACTGCAGGTCAAGATGGCTGCAGGACACAAGTTTGACAGAGATGTTGAACTGCTGATTTATTACAAAGATGCCCACCAGCCCTCTGCTGTGGTGGAGGCAGGACAGGCCTCTTCCAAGCCTGGTGAGTGACCATTAGTGAAAGTATTGCAAATAAAAAAGGCCGTTACTTTCAAACTGATGTAATGAGTTCAATATAAGTATTTGTGTATATGTTTCTGTCTCTCCTTTGTGTTTCAGGCACTCTGATGGGTGATCCAGTGGTGATGCTGAGCCTGTACCCTGAGTTCCCCCAGGATGTGATGTCTTCAGTCGCTTCATGTGGAGAGTTTGTCTTCTTATTGGATCGATCTGGCAGTATGCAGGGGGCGCGCATGAAGAGTGCCATGGTATTAATAATATGTTGTTATCATATCATAAAATCATTCACAGTGTCTCTCTCACACAGTGACCTTCACCATCTTCTCTCTCCTCCCTTCAGGATACTCTGCTGCTCCTGTTGAAGAGCTTACCAATGGGCTGCTATTTCAACATCCACAGCTTTGGGTCCAATTATGAACACATCTTCCCGTAAGCCACTCAGTCCAACAAATTACTTATCGCCTGCATGTCACTTCTTGTTCATGTATGTGTTCATTGCTCCATGAGTTCATGTATGTGTTTCTGATGGCAGTAAGAATGTGTTTCTGATGGCAGTAAGAGTGTAGAGTACAACCAGGAGACCATGGAAGAAGCTCTGAAAAATGTTGAGGAGATGAAAGCTAATCTGGGAGGAACAGAGATCCTGGAGCCACTCAAACATATTTACAGCCTGCCCTGCATTCCCAGTCAACCTCGACAAGTAATACACACACACACACACACACACACACACACACACACACACACACACACACACACACACACACACACACACACACACACACACATATGTGTTTAACAGGTTGTACAATTATCTCTTGTAGGTAATAGTTTCATACCAAAACCTCCTGCTGTTCTATTTTTAACAAGTTCATTCTTACCACACCTTGTTCTTTTGACTTTACCATTAAAAACACTAAAACAGCAAACACAGCTCTCAGAGAAATATTTGGATGACTCAACACAAGTATATTTTTGGGTGTGATATTAAACTTTGACTGATGTGTAAACTCTCCTCCCTAGCTATTTGTCTTTACTGATGGAGAGGTGGGGAACACCAAAGAAGTCATAAATCTGGTGAAGCAGAATTCAGGTTCCCACAGGTGAAACCACAATAACACAAAACACAACCAACCCCCACATAAGAATATGTCCGATGTTCAAATGTGTGTGTAAAAACCAAACTACTGTATTGCAGGTGTTTCTCTTTTGGGATTGGGGGTGGGGCCAGTTCTGCTCTCATCAATGGGTTGGCCAAGGAAGGAGGAGGTCACGCTCAGTTCATCACAGGGACTGACAGGATGCAACCCAAAGTAAGACTTCACATTCATTATATACATTTTAATAAAACATGCAATTAGGACAGACGACACAATAAGAAATGTAAATTAATAAATTTAGCAAAAAGTGCCTCTCAATTTTTTGTAAATGGTTTTTGCTCCTCAGGTGATGCAGTCGCTGCAATTTGCTCTGCAACCAGCTGTGGAGGACATCTCAGTCAAGTGGGATTTGCCAAAGGGAGTTTCTGTCACTTCTCTCTCTCAACCAATTACAGCACTTTTCCAGGGTCAAAGGTCACTGGTTTATGCCCAGCTCACTGGACAGGTAGGAGCAGCACCATCTCACAGTGACATTACTTTCTGATGCCTCAAATGGTTTCTAACACTGATGCTCTCTCAGAGTTCAGAGGCATCAGAGGGCTGTGTGACGGTGAAGTACAGCCTGGCAGGTCATCCCTCTCAGAACCAGCTTCACTTCAGTCTCAAACCTGCAGAGGACACTGGGTAAAACAGCCCTGTTATGCATTGGGTCCTGTCCTTACAAATGTGGAGTTTAATTTAATTATTTGGATAAAATCAAATTGATGAGTTAACATCTCTCTCCTCTGCAGATTAACAGTCCACAGGTTGGCTGCTCGCACTCTGATTCACTCCCTGGAGATGGAGGAGAGAGAACGTAGAGGAGAGGAAGATGAAGGAGTGAAGAAGAAGGTGGTGGAGCTCAGCGTCCAATCAGGAGTGAGCAGTGCCTTCACTGCCTTCATCGCTGTCAACAAAGGCAACAGTGAAGTTATCAAGAACCTCTGGTGCGCAGAAATGTTCCAACAGCCGGTGAGTGTTTCCAAGAAAAATACAAACTACTGTTACCCTCTACTTACTAGATACTAGCTGACCGAGAGCGAACATTTGTTTAGTGCTCATCTGATTGTATGTAAAGTTAAACTTTCTAGATATTTTTGAACTATTTTAACTGCATGTTGTTAGTCATTGTAATAAGCTGAGAAACCAGTCATTTTGTTTATTGTTTTAGTTATTGTCTTGGCTCATATCTTGACGTCACACTTTTTCTATATCTCGAAGTGATGATGGGCTGTAGTATGCCGCAGTCTTCTCTGGTGTCCTGTGATGCTTTTATGAAGAAAAGTAAGTAAAAATCTCTAAAAGCTGAATAGAAGTGGAACACACATTTGTGTATTTCTATGTATTTACTATGATGTAAACAAAACAAAAGAAAACACATTTCTCTGGCAGAATTTCCAGTCCGGGACATTGTCGCCTGGTCATTGTACTAATCTAAGAAGCCAGTGGTTTACACTATCATATCATTTATCATCTACAATTCACTGTATTAAATTGTTCTGGAGATGAGAGCGAGCATTTGTTTAGTGCTCACAGTGTGTTTGTGTGTGCTCATCTGTTTCTATGTAAAAAGTAAAACTTTTTAGATATTTTGAACTATTTTAACTGCTGGTTGTTATTCATTGTAATAAGGTCAGAAACCAGTTGTTTTGTTGACATTTTTGGTTTAGTAATTGTCTTGGCTCATAATTTTTTTTTTATCTCAAAGTGATGACGGACAGACTAATGGAGATGTGTGATGCTTCTGTGAAGAATAGTAAGTAAACATCACTAAAAGCTGAATAGAAGTGGAACACACATTTGTGTATTTCTATGTATTTACTATGATGTAAACAAAACAAAAGAAAACACATTTCTCTGGCAGAATTGCTCTTCTTGCTTATTTGTTGATTTAATGTGATCGTGCAACAAGTTAGGAAGGTTCAACTAACGTTTTCATGGAGGCCTGGGCCCTATTTCGCGTACCTGGCTTAGTGAGTTAGCAGGCTAATTTTCAGGATAAGATGACGTAGGTCTGGCTCTTCGGTTTCTCGAAGCAAGTTTAGATAAATCACCATAGCAACACAGCCAAAAATGTAAACCTGCTCCTGGGCAGGCTAACTGAAATTCACTGGATAAGCTGGCCACTCCCACCGGACAAAAAAGGCAGCTCCCTTCCTCATTGATGAAGGAGCGATATTAGTTATATTAGTTTTATAGGGAGAGAGTTCTTCCAGATCGCCAAGATCCGTTCTCACATCACAATAGATTCTGCTGACAAGGAATCATTTATTTATGAGAGCTTCTCGAGCCGCGGACATTGATCACTACAGGCGCAGCCGATCGCCCGTCTCACACACAGAGACTATCACCTGCTGCATGCCGCGCTGTTCTTAAGTTTATTTAGCGCTTAAGAAACTTATGGATGTGTTGAAAGCTCTCATAATTATATGACAGTGTTATTAGTACACCATACATATCATTATTGTAGAACATGATTAAGGTGGACTCATGATAAGAATACAGAGAATCATAGACAATTTATTTTCACTGCTTCAATTGATTGAATTTCTGATTATGAATAATCAGTGGTGTATAGTAACGAAGTAGAAATACTTCGTTACTGTACTTAAGTAGTTTTTGGGGATATCTGTACTCTACTTTACTATTTATATTTCTGTTTACTTTTACTTTTACTTCACTACATTTTGCAAAGAAAAATGATACTTTTACTCCGATACATTTCTCCTGAAACCTTCGTTACTCGCTACAAAATCAAATCTATCTTTAGAAAAAAAAAAAAACATCGGGGACTGTGGTGGAACACAGACTCCACCAAGCAGGTTTTGCGAATCACAATGTTTTGCATTAGCCCTCTACATCCTCTAGTCCAGCGCTCCCAAACCTTTATGCGTCACGGACCGGTTACGTGAAGACAATATTTTCACGGACCGGGTCCGACCTCGGAGAGACGGGAGACAACGACACCTGACGTGTGTGTTCGTTATGTCCAGTCTACTCCTAACCAGTGGCGGCTGGTGACATTTTTTGGGGGGGGGGCGCAGTTGGGCGGCGCGATTTAAATAGCACTCCACAATGAGAAGAAAAGAGGTTTGGAGTAGAATATTCTAAAAAACAAAGCTTTATTTCAAGAAAACACAGTGCTCAACACTGTCCAATAACAACTATCAACAAACTGTAACTTTGGGCATGAGAGGTTCAGAGCAGAATGGTTTAAGAAACATTCAATGTGGTGGCCAGAGCAACTTCAGGGAATACATTGACGTCGCATTCAAACTGGGGGCCCTGCAGTAAGGTGGCACTGATGAGGTGGTCTTTGAAGGCAAAGCGTTCCCTGGTGTGTCCAAGTATGGTGTCACAAACCTACAGATAAATATAGAGAGAGAGACAGTAAGATAAGTTGTGGGGAAATATCTACTACAAACAGGCTTCATACTACAGACAAAAAACTATGTTTTGTGTGTCTTGATGGCTCAGCAACATAGACAAAAGGCCAGGAGCCACCTTGATGGCTGTAGCTATGACACACACACACACACACACACACACACACACACACACACACACACACACACACACACACTTGTTGAGGGTTGAATTGATATTTTAGATAAAGTTATATTCTGATATGATATCCACCCAAATCTAACAATGTCCAACATGTGTTCTGCTGTGGGAAAGATAAAACATTAAACACTAACACAGGCATCTGCTGATTTTGACACTCACTTCTGCAGCAATCCTTCAAGCTCATCTTCCTTCACAGCCCGGCGCTTCCTCGGCTGCTCAGAGCCACTGCACACTGAGCCTCCAGCTAGCAGCTCCGGTTAGCATGTAGCTTGGTGCATGTAGCTTCACTGCTTTGCTGCTGAATATTTAAATCCGGACGTTCGGGTCCCAACTCTTTCAGCCTCTTCTTGTCAACATCTGATCGTGGATTGAAAGGTGTTTCGCGTAGAGATACCACAGAGTTTTCAGTCGCCATACTAACATAATCAAAGTCTCTGCTAGCTGTGTTGCACGCGTAGCTATGTGGGAGCTATATGGGGTGTGAGGGAATGATAAAGGTCTCTGATTGGACGAATAGTCCAACCACGTTGCAATAAGAAACGATGTCATTGGCTAGGGCGCAGATTCGTGCGCCCGAAGATTCACGTTTCATCCACCAATGAGAAGCTGTCCTTGCCGTCACCAGGGTGAAATGTTTGTTAGCTTTCCATAGACACACATTTGGCCGGCGCCCCGAGAGGGGAGGGGCTTTTCTCAGTAATGATGAATGCCGATATATTATATTTAACTTAAGTGGTTGTTGACAGGGGCTTACGGTCTCCGACACACATTTAGCGCGTCAACACGGTATATTTCTTATTTAAATTATTTGATATATAATGTTTTTTGACAGTATATATTATATATTTTTTTCTTCTTTTTTTTTTTTCATCTCAAAATTTTAGGAGGGGCGGCGCCCTAGCGCCCTCTATTGACGCACCGCCACTGCTCCTAACTAAACCTTTAGTCCAGTCTACTGACTCTACTCCTAACTAAACCTTTAGTCCAGTCTACTGCTTAATTTATAACCCGCTGCACAAAGACAGGATGTTGAAATGGAAGCAGGTTTTCATGCTTTTTTGGCGATCTCAGGATACTCTGCCTTGGTTTCCAGATCACCGACAGAGTTGTAACAGACTTACGTTTCATTTTTAGAGTAACGTAACATCTTGACATGTGTCAAGAGATTCCGTCTGAGGTTACCACAGACGGATGTATGCGGTCATTTTTCACAATAAAACATCTTTCCGGCCTTGATTTTTTTTTTATTTAATTGAAATGTTTCATTCATTCTTTCTGTGGCCCGGTACCAAGAGACCCACAGACCGGTACCAAGAGACCCACAGACCGGTACCAAGAGACCAGTGGTGTATAGTAACGAAGTAGAAATACTTCGTTACTGTACTTAAGTCGTTTTTTGGGATATCTGTACTCTACTTTACTATTTATATTTCTGTTTACTTTTACTTTTACTTCACTACATTTTGCAAAGAAAACCGGTACTTTTACTCCGATACATTTCCCCTGAAACCTTCGTTACTCGCTACAAAATCAAATCTATCTTTAGAAGAAGAAAAAAACACAGACTCCACCAAGCAGGTTTTGCGAATCACAATATTATGCATTAGCCCTCTACATCCTCTCGTCCAGCACTCCCAAACCTTTATGCGTCACGGACCGGTTACGTGAAGACAATATTTTCACAGACCGGGTCCGACCTCAGAGAGACGGGAGACAACGACACCTGACGTGTGTGTTCGTTATGTCCAGTCTACTCCTAACTAAACCTTTAGTCCAGTCTACTGACTCTACTCCTAACTAAACCTTTAGTCCAGTCTACTGCTTAACTTATAACCCGCTGCACAAAGACAGGATGTTGGAATGGAAGCAGGTTTTCGTGCTTTTTTGGCGATCTCAGGATACTCTGCCTTGGTTTTAATCCAGAACACCGGCAAAATTAAACAGACTTTTAAGTTTCATTTTTAGAGTAACGGAACCTCTTGACATGTGTCAAGAGATTCCGTCTGAGGTTACCACAGACGGATGTATGCGGTCTTTTTTCACAATAAAACATCGTTCCGGCCTTTATTTTTAATTTTTTTTAATTTTTTTTAATTTTAATTTTAATTTTTCATTCATTCTTTCTGTGCGGCCCGGTACCAAGGGACCCACAGCCCGGTACCAAGGGACCCACGACCCGGTACCAAGGGACCCACAGCCCGGTACCAAGGGACCCACGACCCGGTACCAAGGGACCCACAGACCGGTACCGGGCGGAATGAGCATACTTATAACCACACTGTTACAACTCCTTAGTGTCATATTGCTTTTTGGAGAATTATGATGATAAGTTCATAGTAGATGCAAGAGTATACTTAGGTACAATATATTATGTTGAACATAATATATATTGATGGATCACAGCCAACCCAGTTATTTTCAACACAACTCCTTGTCCTTGGTCATGGTGGCCACAGCACTTAAAAGAATAAACTTCATAATTCTCAAAATTCTGACCCTTTGCTTTTTTATTAAAAGCATGTACTTCTACTTTTACTTTCAATAGTTAAGTACATTTTATATCAGAAAAATACTTTTGATACTTAAGTACAGAAAATATCAGATACTTTAAGACTTTTACTCAAGTAGTATTTTATTAGGTGACTTTTACTTTTACTGGAGTAATTTTCCAGTAAGGTATCTTTACTTTTACTCAAGTACGGCTTTTGGGTACTTTATACACCACTGCAAGAGACCCACGGCGGGCGGAATGAGCTTACTTATAACCACACTGTTACAAGTCCTTCATAGTGTCATATTGCTTTTTGGAGAATTATGATGATAAGTTCATAGTAGATGCAAAAGTATACTTAGGTACAATATATTATGTTGTACATAATATATATGGATGGATCACAGCCAACCCAGTTATTTTATCAACACAACTCCTTGTCCTTGGTCATGGTGGCCACAGCACTTAAAAGAATAAACTTCATAATTCTCAAAACTCTGACCCATTGCTTTTTTATTAAAAGCATGTACTTCTACTTTTACTTTCAATACTTAAGTACATTTTATATCAGAAAAATACTTTTGATACTTAAGTACAGAAAATATCAGATACTTTAAGACTTTTACTCAAGTAGTATTTTAATAGGTGACTTTTACTTTTACTGGAGTAATTTTCCAGTAAGGTATCTTTACTTTTACTCAAGTACGGCTTTTGGGTACTTTATACACCACTGTGAATAATACATACATACTGATCCGCCCATACACATATTCAAACTCCTAGTTATATGGTAATCTATACATACATGTATATACACATAGTACATGATACATACGCACATACAGTACATATATCTACATACTACTGCTAGCAGATACATTTAAATACATATAATCTGATTGATTTGGGTGATGAAGCACTTCAAATTAGCCGATACATTTTCCCAACACTGACGCATTTGCGTTCACACCAACAACGTTGCAAACGCGTTGCGAATATTCACAACGTGTTTGCTGTGAATGATTAAGGTAATGAATTCCTCATATGCCTTCATGATCATCTCCTGCTTCTCAGCGGAGAAATAAAAAGAGGTTCCTCCGAGTTTATTTGCCATTGTACTGTTAGAACATTGTGGTGTCAGTGCTCGATTATTATCCCTTCTGAAGAAGAGCGGGCACTCGCATTTATCCAGATGACTGAAGTCTGGTTAGAATTAACGAGACCGTTTCAGCACGTATCAGCCGTGGAGAAACCGAGTTAGCCTGATGTAAATCATCTCGCTAATTTAAACTGGATAAATGGACATTTGCTCGACTTTGTTGAGCCAGGTACGAGAAATAGGGCCCAGGTAACATCCTGACGTATTTCTTTTTTATCTTTTTAACCTCTAAGCTGAACATAATCTCCTTCATGACTGTGCTGTTTCCAGTCATTCTACTTCTTCATGTAAGTATACAAGCTAACTATGATTTCAACACACAACTGTGTATTCCTATAGATACCGTCTATGGATAGACACGGCGCAAACACCATGAACTACTGTATGGAGGAGTTCTGGCAGTCCTGCACATAAACAACATTTAATTACCCAGGACTCTCAGCAGAATCCTCATTGCTGCTCAGCTTCATTGAGAGCTCCCTCAAACAGCAGATCCTTCTAACTTACCTTGTTTTAAGGTCTTTCTAGAGTTGTCATTGTCCCATATTTACAGAGACACTTTGCTTCATAGTGATGCACGGCCAGTGGATTTATTATGAAAAGACTCTTGTATATTAGGACTATTTCACCAAAATGTCCAATGTGGCCCTTGTTGATACTCATGTTACTATAAATAATAATAGTGAAGTAATATACATTGTAATGTTCATTTTAATAGTATCAATAATAATTATGACTCACAGAGGGATAATAACATAACAGGCTTTGTGCTCTCTCAACAGCTTGTAAGGAGAGATCTAAGGGACACATCGCCCCAAAGTCAAACTCCAATATGAAGAATAAGTTCCTTGCCTGGATGACACCCCCGAAGTTGACTCTGCGGAGTCATGGTGCTGATCAGGGCCCAATACGATCTTCGGAAATGTCCCTTCATAATAAGTGTAAGTCTTACGAGTTCCTCTACCACATCATACTGGTTACAGTTCACTTTCAGGGCCTTTTCATTACAGAAACAAAAATACTCAAAGTCCTTTGTCACGTGACCGTGGACTGTTTTACCACAAAGAGATGCCTGGCTTCCCCAAACATACAACAGCTGGTATCTGCAAATGACATTTGATCATATTTCTAAAGCACCAAATTAGATTTGTGACAATTAATGATTGAATTCCCCAGCAGAGCAGCAGATGGACGAGTGTTTATTGTGACAGAGTTTGAATATTGTGTAAAACTCAGTCATCAGGGGAATTAGCTATAATATATATAACATATTTACTCGCTCTGTATAGAAACTGTTGGATACAAAGAATGTTGGAATGAACATTCACTAAATAGTAAGTGAGACCACACAGCTGGCCTTGTGATTATGGGCTCGTTTCTTTTCAGCACCCTGTGAGGTTTTAAATATGGGAGGGATAATTTCGATGATTAGTTGTTGTCATAGCCTCAGTAACGTCACAGTGAACTGTAAGTTAATGTGTTAAAATATAAGTTGCTCATATTGTTCATGATTTAATATGTAATTATTCTATTTTTAAAGATGCAATTAAACCAAATACCATTTTTGTAAAGGGGTCACAGCATCAACAACACCTTCCCTACCCCCTTACTTCCTACCCCCTCACTTCCTACCCCCTTGCTTCCGGCACAGTCGCTCGAACCAAATCCATCTTAGAACTCTGCCTTTATTTTGACCTCAACGACACACCTGTCGAGCTTTGTGACTGCATCTGAAATGTAAACACTCACACGGGCTCACAAAGTGAAAACAATACCAGTGTCGCTGACGCAGCTTTTAGTGATTTAAATTGTTATTTTTCTTTGAACTATGCCCCGGTTTCTGGTGCAGTGGTTAATACAGTGAGAATGTCTGCATCTTACAGTTTAAGTTCCTTCCTTGTGTTTACTGCTGTTGCCTTTGTGTAATGTTCTACGTGTCTTTTTCTCTTCAAGCGATGCACCAGAGATCCAAGCCATGTAGCTATAATGGTAAGTAAGGT
Source organism: Myoxocephalus aenaeus (assembly GCA_038501785.1). Taxonomy (NCBI): domain Eukaryota; kingdom Metazoa; phylum Chordata; class Actinopteri; order Perciformes; family Cottidae; genus Myoxocephalus; species Myoxocephalus aenaeus. The sequence continues at coordinate 4,930,656 of JBAMJR010000180.1, forward strand.
TATTGCAGATACACCTGACGACAACTGTTGGGTTATTACCATGTCATTTGGTACACACATTCATGTCTCCCTCATGATAAATTATTCAACTTTATTTCTTCAGACACATGAGTCCATACAACAACAAAAACAAATGCAAAAAAAAAACATAGATATTTGTTCCAATGTTTCCAAAACCAAGAAGAATACCTTGTATCACTTTGTGTTGGCTCAGTTATGGCCTTTATGATTTAATGGATTGACATTTAAATTTGTACATAAAAATCCTCAACAAGGTGGGAACATTACTAATCACAAACTTATGACTTGCACTTGTCCATCTTAGGAGCTTCAGCAAGAGTCTAAAGCATCATAAAATGCCACCTGAATCATTTTCATTTGACTCTTTAATACATCACAGGGATTAGGTCTCTGTCCGAACCTCCACCCAGAGACCCTTTGCTGCAGCTGGTCTCCCTGCAGAAGGCGTCTGGCTGCTGGGTGCTGGATCCAGATCTGGCTGCTGCACTGGGAAAGACCAGCGAGGAGGTGGAGAAGCCCAAACCTGCATCGGTGGGTTACTGTCAAATATAATAACTTAGATTAATAATGGGGTTTATTTTTCATGGGAAAGTATTTAAGTTTCTGTTTTTTTTTATTATTATTATATTGTACAGAAGCCATTTGTTTTCCTTTGTGCTATATCTTCTTTGCTTTCTACAAATTTGTTTTCTCTGTTGGGTCTATTCCATTTGATTTGGTGAATTAGGTGAACCAGGAAGTTTGGGCCACCATTCTGGCTCTGATCTGGCTTCATGGTTTCAAGATGGATGCTCAGGAAGAGTGGGAGCTTCTGGCTATGAAGGCTGTGTCATGGCTCCAAGCTCAGAAGGGTAAAAACCATAATATACATTTTTAATCTATTGTATTTAACAGTGGTTGTTGGTGCTGGTTAAAATCCTCTGTTTGCCTGCATTCAGTCTGCTGATGACTTGTTTTGTGTGTTTTCAGCCTCCTGTGTGACGGAGTGTGTGGAAGCAGGAAACACTCTGTTGGGTTGCACCGTGCAGAAAGACGCTTTGGGGCTCTGAGGGTTTCATTAAAGTGCACTTCTCCTTCAGGATTGGTCTCTTCTGGTACACAGAAGCAGATTCACTCCATCCTACAATATTTACTTCAAATCAAATTGTGCATTTTGTGTCAAATTGTGTCTAAAACAACTGAAAAATAAACTCAAGAGTTTTGAACCAAATGAGCATTAATAGCATAGTTTGTACTGCACAGTGACTGGAGTAGGTGTGAAGTCTCAAAGTATGCAACACCACATGAACTTTAACCAACTCTGAATTGCAACTTGCTTGAGCAGACATTTCTGGCCACATTATAAAACGTTTAAGAACTGCCTTTGTACTGTTTCAGGATGGTTAATCTTACATTCCTGCTGAGTCTGTGGGATATTTTTGCTTCAAAATTAACCTTACACTTCAATTTAATTCAGTTTATTTTGTATAACCCAAAATCACAAATTACAAATTTGCCTTTTACAATCTGTACACATACGACATCCTCTGTCCCGGGACCTCACATCAGATCAGGAAAAACTCCCCCAAACCCTTTCACAGGGAAAAAGGAAGAAACCTTCAGGAGAGCAACAGAGGAGGATCCCTCTCCCCGGATGGACAGAAGCAATAGATGTGACCAGAATGAACAACGTAACAGAGTTACAGCACATTACATGAATATGACAGAAATTATTCATATAATGAGTATTAGTACACGTGAGGTTGTATTCTACTGTGAAGGGATAGCAGATGTGTGGATACTTTACCTAAAGTACACAAGTTTGATATTGCACAAGAAGTTCAGTCGCTCTTTTTTTAACAAATAAAAACACATTTTTAAAGAGGATTCACGGTTTTTGTAAATTAGTATTACTCTGTATTTAATGGGGCATTGCATTTAGTAACGAGATCATTATTATTATTGTTTAGGACTCAAAGTTTGGGGTTTGAGACTCATCCTTCTTGTGACTCCTCTGGTAAGAACTGCTGGCAGCAGAAACTGAACTGTCTTGCATTTTTGTGTGGACCTGACCGTAATAGGACATGTTATGAATGGCAACTGTATGCTGTCTGCTCCATTTCAACAGAGGAAGTAGATTTTTTGTGATCTGTGATTTCAAATAACATCTGCAAACTCATCACCACATACATGTGTAAGGAGTAACAGCAGCTCAGAGGCTTTTTTGAGTAAAACTGGAGTCAGGCATTTGCTACTCCCCCATGCAGTTTACGTCATGTTGCATATTTAAGCTCCGCCCACCCGGTACTCTCCTGTTGGAAATCGAGCGTACCCGTTAGGCGTGAATTTCACTTTCACGTCAGTTTGTATCTTTCTGCTTTATACATCTGCAAGTTGTCTTCACATATTCACAAGAGGTATCTTCAGTGAGTCTGTCCCGGAGACGTCCTCAGAGGTAGGCTTTCTTCTGCTGTGTGTTTACTTAAAGTCTGCTTATCGACACTACAGACTCACAACACTGCGCAACCCGTGTTCATGAATGCTGGATACTGTTGATGTTACATTGTGTATGCATTTATGGAATATCGTGACACCACAACACAATGACAAAGTAACCTCAAATAAACGATTGTTAATATTGTAATCGGTCATTTTTTTTGATATGGTGAGTAATCATCTATTTTTAGTCTCATCATCATTAAGCAGCTGTGCAGATCCATTTCAAAACCAATCAGCAAAACTCAATTAGCTGGAAAAGAACAGAGAGAAACCAGGAAGGGTGGAGCAGGGAGCTACAGCAGTAATACAACACATGTATTATTATTATTATAACCGTTTTTTACTTTGGTGATTTGTGCAGTGAATTTATTAAATGTATTGTGCTTTTTTTATACTGTTTTTATGTTTTACTCAGGTTCAGTGCTGTGGTCATAGTTATAACCATAATTTCGATACGTTTTGGTGTCATTTATAGAAACATATATATATATATATATATATACATCATTCATGGCAAATAATATATTTAATATTTATTTTGATTGCTGAGGAAGGTCCATTAACTGTCATTACCATCCACCACCGCAGCAGGAAGTCCTCAATTGTCCTTGTTGATTGTTGTACAGGTATGATGATGAACTGCTGTGGTCTGCTAACCTCCCAGAATGAACCAGGTACAACGTTGTTCAAAAACAAAACTCCATAATCTTTTTTCTACTTGTGTATACACAAATGCAAAGGCATTTTTATATGGATGTGTCCACTTGATGTGTTCATCGTGTTTCCTTGTGTTTCTCGGTCAGTTTCTCTGGAGAGCCTGGAGCTGGAGGTGGAGGTGAAGGTGAGGGACCATGTGTACATTGTCTTATTTATCTGAAATACAATTTAGATGTTCACGTTATAGTTTGAGACAATGTGAATCTACATGTCTGTTACCTAGGTAACTACACAGAAGAAACTCTGCGGTCTGCTTACTGCCCAGAAGGAACCAGGTAACAGAGTTATTACCGCTTACTTTCTTTTCTCCATTCAAGACACCCAGTGCTTGATTGTGCTCCGTTTAATTGTTTGTATCTTTGTATTGTATATTTACATGTGTGCAGATAGTTTTCTATGCATGCCTGTGATTAGGCCACAGGGAGGTAGCAAATGAGCATTAATATCATACAACTGCATTGTTTATGGAAGGAAGGAGTACTGTATCTGTATAATTTACCATTCATAGATGAGGAAGATTTACTTGTGTTTGTCGGTCAGTTCCTCTGAAGAGCGTGGAGGTGGAGCTGGAGGTGAGGGACCATGTGGCTACAGTGGTCTCCACTCTGAACTATGAGAACAAGGAGGACAAACCACTAGAGGCTGTGTTTGTCTTCCCTCTGCCTGGAGATGCTGCTGTGTGTCATTTCAGTGCTAAGATTGGACAGACACAGATTGTAGCTGAGGTGAAAGAGAAGCAGGAGGTGAGCTGGACAGCAAAGACTTACTCACAGAGGAGCTTTAAAACACAGCGAATGTCGCTCACATGTGTCCTCTGTGTTTCAGGCTCGTGAGGAGTACGACGATGCTTTGAGCTCCGGTCAGCAGGCCTTCCTGCTGGAGGAGAGTGAGCAGAGTCCAGATATATTCTCTCTGAGTGTGGGCAGTCTGCCTCCAGGAGAGAGCGCCTCCATCAGGCTGGAGTACGTCACTGAGCTGGCTGTGCAGGCTGATGAAGGGCTGAGGTTTTGTCTGCCTGCTGTGCTCAACCCTCGCTACCAACCTCAGGGTAGGAAAAGCAGCCAACACCTTGATCAGGAGCCCTGAAGCTTCAACTTAGAGCTCACCACACCACACCTGTCCATACAGAGGGCTTCATTGCATCTATCATTGTGACTACATAAGTCTTGTTCTGCAAAAGCTGCTTTTTAAAAACTGCAGTAGTTTGAAAGAGAGCTGAAGTGGAACTAGTGTGTTCATATAAATATGAATATTTAGCCATTTGTTTTAAATTTTTCCAGATAAAAGCATTTTGGATGTTTTTGTATGAAAACACTGGTAGTCAGTGTCCTTGCTAGCAGCATGGCTCAAGGGAATTAAATGTTAGTCATTCAATCGTCTGAATGTGTAATTCTGAACAGACAATTGTGTCCCATTCACACTATTTCTCTGGCGTCACCAGCAAATTGACATTTTTGGCTTTTGGTGAAATGTCTTTAAAACTATTGGATGGATTGGTACAGATATCCAACCTCAAAGTCTTTGTTGATCCACTGAAAGGTCACATCTTTCAAGTTTATGACAACTATGACCATTACCTGCAATACTGGAAATTCCCATCAGCCTTAGCTGTACCATGTGTTAGATACCATTTAGGAAATGTAAGCATCCTAACATACAAGACTTAGATGGTTAAAATGGGAAACATTATACCTGCTAAATGGAATTGTCATTATAAGCATGCTACCGTTAGCATTTGGACACAGAGGTGCTAGCATGTGGACTCTGTGTATTATTTAGGTTGTTCCTCCTTCTACTGCCTCACTGCTGCATGAATATAATTTAATATGCTGTGATTATAGCATTTTCTTTTTTAAAGTGTTTCCCCCCCCCTGCAATTCCACCTTTTATTGGACAGGTTGACAGGAAACAGGAAGAGAGAGAAGGTATGATGTGCAACAAAAGATACGATGGTGCTCCATATTTGAACATGTTTACCTTGTTAACAGGTAGTGAAGGTGACAACGTTCAGGTGACCTCTGTTCCAGCCTCTCTGGTGCCCTACAGTCTGTCTTTCTCTGCCAGAGTGTCCTCTCCTCGTCCCGTCTCTAAAGTGGAGTCCAACTGTCCCCTGGACCCTCTTCAGTACCTCAACACAGAGCAAACCCAGACCACGGTAGGTAGATGTTAGGAAAATTCACTCGACACCGTGAGGTAAAATCATTCAATCAGACAATTATTCGTTGCAAAGAAGGAGCAGAGAAGAATTTGTCACGGTTCAGCGCCACACATTTCACTACTAGTTGTTTTCATCCTGTCTGTTTACTAACTGTCCTGTCATTTCAGATCCTGCTCCACGCCCCCTTCATTCTGTCAGTCACTCCCTCCTCGTCAGCCCTCATTCCATTTTCCTGGTCCATCCCCGTCTCACCTGTAGCACATTCCCTCATTAGTCTTCACTATTTAGGTCCCCTCACTTGCACTTGTCCCCTGCCAGATTGTCTTGTGTGTTTCCAACCAAGCTCTCCAGCATTGTTTAAGTGTTTACCTGTTTCTGCATGTTTTGTTCCTGCCGGTACTCAAGTAAAGGATTCTTATTTTGCTACCTCTTTCTCGTGAGTTGTGCTTCTGGGTCCGCGTCCTTCTAACCGTTACAGAATTACACGACATGGTATTTGACTTGCGTATCCTGGACTGTTCACCGGTCGAGCAGAGAGTAGCCTCTTAAATATCTAAATGATATCTTATCCCACATGAAGTCTTTCCCATAGATTGGTTTGCATTCATGGTCATAAGACAGACAAGGGTCTGTGTGTTCTTCAAACAGAGACACACAGATACCAACTGGTCTCACGACTCTAGAAAGTAGTTTGCAAAGTTGCATATGTAAGTTAACAAGGAATAGTTAAATCTAAAGTCACAGGCATTTAAAACAGTATGTGATTAATAAACAGAACATATGATTATTAATATAACAGTGAAACAGTATCTGATTAAGAGTAAATAAGTTTTTCTTCCAACAGTAGAGTTCTAGTAATGATTGTGAGAGGATGTATCACTATATATATATATATATATATATATATTTATGAGTGTTTTGTGAACTGCAGGTCAAGATGGCTGCAGGACACAAGTTTGACAGAGATGTTGAACTGCTGATTTATTACAAAGATGTCCACCAGCCCTCTGCTGTGGTGGAGGCAGGACAGGCCTCTTCCAAGCCTGGTGAGTGACCATTGGTGAAGGTATTGCAAATATAAAGGCCTTTACTTTCAAACTGATGTAATGAGTTAAACATAAGTATTTGGATTTTTAAATAGCTGAGTGTAGATTTATGTATATGTTTCAGGCTCTCCTCTGTGTTTCAGGCACTCTGATGGGTGATCCAGTGGTGATGCTGAGCCTGTACCCTGAGTTCCCCCAGGATGTGATGTCTTCAGTCGCTTCATGTGGAGAGTTTGTCTTCTTATTGGATCGATCTGGCAGTATGGCGGGGTCGCAAATGAAGCGTGCCATGGTATTAATAATATGTTGTTTCTATCATAAAACCATTCATCGTGTCTCTCTCACACAGTGACCTTCACCATCTTCTCTCTCCTCCCTTCAGGATACTCTGCTGCTCCTGTTGAAGAGCTTACCAATGGGCTGCTATTTCAACATCCACAGCTTTGGGTCCAGTTATGAACACATCTTCCCGTAAGTCACTCCTTCAGGACACTCAGTCCATAAATTACTTATCGCCTGTATTTCCACTTCTTGTTCATGTATGTGTTCATTGCTCCATGAGTTCATGTATGTGTTTCTGATGGCAGTAAGAGTGTAGAGTACAACCAGGAGACCATGAAAAAAGCTCTGAAAAATGTGAAGGGGATGAAAGCTAATCTGGGAGGAACAGAGATCCTGAAGCCACTCAAACATATTTACAGCCTGCCCTGCATTCCCAGTCAACCTCGACAAGTAATACACACACACACACACACACACACACACACACACACACACACACACACACACACACACACACACACAAATCAGTGTTAAACAGGTTGTACAAATATCTCTTGAAGGTAATAGTTTCATAACATTCAGTCAGAACCTCCTGCTGTTCTATCTTTAACAAGTTCATTCTTACCGCACCTTGTTCTTTTGACTTTACCATTACAAACACTTGTGGCTCTAAAATGGCAAACAAACACACATTTGGATGACTCAACACATGTATATTTTTGGGTGCGATGTTAAACTTTGACTGATGTGTAAACTCTCCTCCCTAGCTATTTATCTTTACTGATGGAGCGGTGGGGAACACCAAAGAAGTCATAAATCTGGTGAAGCAGAATTCAGGTTCCCACAGGTGAAACCACAATAACACAAAACACAACCAACCCCCACATAAGAATATGTCCCATGTTCAAATGTGTGTGTAAAAACCAAACTACTGTATTGCAGGTGTTTCTCTTTTGGGATTGGGGAAGGGGCCAGTTCTGCTCTTATCAATGGGTTGGCCAAGGAAGGAGGAGGTCACGCTCAGTTCATCACAGGGACTGACAGGATGCAACCCAAAGTAAGACTTCATATTCATTATATACATTTTAATAAAACATGCAATTAGGACAGACGTCACAATAAGAAAAGTAAATTAATACATTTATTAAAAAGTGCCTCTCCCAACTTTTTGTAAATTGTTTTTGCTCCTCAGGTGATGCAGTCGCTGCGATTTGCTCTGCAACCAGCTGTGGAGGACATCTCAGTCAAGTGGGATTTGCCAAAGGGAGTTTCTGTCACTGCTCTCTCTCAACCAATTACAGCACTTTTCCAGGGTCAAAGGTCACTGGTTTATGCCCAGCTCACTGGACAGGTAGGAGCAGCACCATCTCACAGTGACATTACTTTCTGATGCCTCAAATGGTTTCTAACACTGATGCTCTCTCAGAGTTCAGAGGCATCAGAGGGCTGTGTGACGGTGAAGTACAGCCTGGCAGGTCATCCCTCTCAGAACCAGCTTCACTTCAGTCTCAAACCTGCAGAGGACACTGGGTAAAACAGCACTGTTATGCATTGGGTCCTGTCCTTACAAATGTGGAGTTTAATTTAATTATTTGGATAAAAAACAGGACACTATTTAATAAAAGAACATTACGCTGATACATGGGCTCAGTGGCTGACACAGAATGTTGAGAACAGCTTCAAATATAATAATTTAGTCAAAAAATATGCTACACGAGACTAGACATTTAATTCTTTTTAGCAATACTTTGCAAAGCGTCTGAAGTTGCATAAGACATCAGGAAGTTGTTAAAACACAATAGGTTTCCAACATGTCTCAAGATGGTTTCCATTATATTCAAATTAAATCAAGAATTTTGCATAAAAAATTATAAAACACAGACACATCAACATGCAAATACAAACATGCAAACCATGAGTACAGTAATGAAAGAAACCCTGAGAATCACTGCAGCAGCACAATATCGTAAAAGTGTTTTGTTATTTCTCTTCAATACATGAACCCTAAAATACATAATTAGTATATTCTTCATCATATGGTAGATCTTTTTTAATACATTAACATCTCTCTCCTCTCTGCAGATTAACAGTCCACAGGTTGGCTGCTCGCACTCTGATTCGCTCCTTGGAGATGGAGGAGAGAGAGCGTAGAGGAGAGGAAGATGAAGGAGTGAAGAAGAAGGTGGTGGAGCTCAGCGTCCAATCAGGAGTGAGCAGTGCCTTCACTGCCTTCATCGCTGTCAACAAAGGCAACAGTGAAGTTATTCAAGGACCTCTGGTGCGCAGAAATGTTCCAACACCCGGTGAGTGTTTCCAAGAAAAATACAAACGAAAGTTACGAAGATAACTACGGTTCTATGAATCCTGGATGTAGCATTAGACATTCCTGCAGCTATCTACGTTATTACAGTCACCAAAGTGGTTAGCTAGTAGCTCCTAGTAGCTAGCATTCACCGGAGAAAAAGGACAGACTACCATTTATAACAATAAAGTCACCTGGTTACCTCGGATGACCCCCCCGCGTATAACTTCCGACGTCATCCTGAGATCAGTCCTGCGGAATCTTCTCGCGATATCACGAGATTCCGAGTGACCAAGAACTCTGGCGGTCATCCAGGCTTCATAGAACCGTAGCTACCTTCGTAACTTTCGTTCTATTTCATCCTTACTGACTTAAATCAACAGATTCACAAGGACTCCCACGGGAACTACCTCATATGGCTCAATCAGATGAATTTGGGCCAAGAACCACACCCAGTGGATGAGGGGTGGCAACGTTCACCCTGTAGTATCTGTTGAATGTGCTGGGTGATGCCTATGAGGCTGCAGCACATTACATTTAATTTAGCTGACGCTTTTATCCAGAGTGAGGACACTATCTTCACTAGTACAGTAACTGTGATTCCTGGTGTCCTCTGTGGAGACCGATCCTGTGGCAACAGGACAGGCACAGTCCTTCTAGTGGGGGGGGGAAGCGAGGACAGTCTCTTCACCAGTACAGTAGCTGTGATTATTGGTATCCTAACAGTCAGCCACAGCGCTTAGCAGTGTGTCACTGTGGAGACCGGTCCAGGACAGGCACAGTCTGTCTAGTGCTGGGGAGCGAGAGCACTCTCTTCACTAGTACAGTAACGGTGATTCCTGGTGTCCTAGCAGTCAGCTACAGCGGGCTAGCACTGTGCTATTGTGGACTCACTGAAAGCCGGACGCGACGGTGTCGCATCTAGCACCACCGAGCGCTCTGCTAATCGCGGGATATGCTGCTCTGTAGGAAACAATGTTAATCGATCTCACCCGTTGATGCTTCACGGTGTGAAGGTGCAAACCTGGTGATGACCGAAGGTAGGAACGCCGTCCGGCTCGATGGTCCGAACGTCAATAGCGCACCGTTTCCTCCAAAGAGGTTATTGCTGTCGCAGCCTTTGGAGGGCGGGAGACCTGCGACTCTGACCGGTGGTCACAAGGCTACAAGCGATGAGCTCTTTTCTACAATTCAGCTTTAGCTGATGCTAACATAACAGTTAGCCTGCGCGGCGAGAAGATGAAAAAGGACTGATCTCAGGATGACGCCGGATGAAATAGAACTACAGTTACTTACTATATATAAATATATATATATATTGTGATGTCTTGAGAGGTCGGGATGAGGGGTGGGTGTACAGATCGAGACGACAAGCAGTGGGTCTGTTATTTAGGTCTGTATTTAGATGGTTCTTAGCAAAAAGGTCAAACTTAAATCGAACCAAAGGTCGTTCCACAAAAAAAAACATAAATACTTCAGTTTACTTCTGGTTCCTTGGTTCTTTAATGTATCTCCAACTCTCCTTCTTCTCCTCTACTCCTGGCCTTGGTTCTCCCTCACCCCAGCGCTCTCCAAGGTAATCAGCCTCATCCTTTTCAGCTGGGCAGCAGCCTTGGGCCTGGCTGCACTGCCTACTGGAAATTGTAGTTTATTCACTCGATGTCATGCTGGATTGTAGTGCTGCAACCACTGGGAGGGGATGTACCTCCCATTAATGACCCTTCCTCTTATGACATCACAGTTATATTACTAGATATAGTTACATACTAGATCCTAGCTGACCGTTAGAGAAGCATGGTGATGTACTGCTTTAACATTAAATCACTGATCATCTACAAATCACTGTATTAATTTGTTTAAGAGATGAGAGCAATCACTTGTTTAGTGCTCATCTGTTTGCATGTAAAAAGGTAAACTTTTGAGATATTTTGAACTATTTTAACTGCTTGTCATTTTGTTGATATTGTTTTATGTATTGTCTTTGCTCATATCTTGACCTCACACTTTTTTTTAATCTCGAAGTGATGATGGGCTGTAGTATGTCGCAGTGTCTTCCGATGTCCTGTGGTGCACCTGTGATGGATAGTAATTACAAATCTCTAAAAGCTGAATAGAAGTGGAACACACATTTGTGTATTTCTTCAGATAGTTTAGCAGTTGATATTAATCTTTTAATCATTCTTAGGTAACATCCTGACTTTTTTTTATTTTTATCTTTTTAACCTCAAAGCTGAACTTAAGCTCGTTGGTTGTGCTGTGTCATTCTACTTCTTCATGTAAGTATACAAGCTAGCTATGATTTCAACACACAGCTGTGTATTCCTATAGATACAGTCTATGGATCCTCCTCGCTGCTCAGCTTCATTGAGAGCTCCCTCAAACAGCAGATCCTTCTACCTTACCTTGTTTTAAGGTCTTTCTAGAGTTGTCATTGTCCCATATTTACAGAGACATACCCATTGGGGGACACTTTGCATAGTGATGACCACAGCCAGTAGACTTATTATGAAAAGAATGTTGTATATTAGTAATATTTCACCAAAATGTCCAATGTGGCCCTTTTGTTTCCTTAGATATATTCGTATTACTACTAATAATAATAGTTAAGTAATATACATTTTAATGTTCATTTTAATACTATCAATAATAATTATGAGTCACAGAGGGATAATGGATTATAACATAAAAGACTTTGTGCTCTCTCAACAGCTTGTGAGGAGAGATATAAGGGACACATCGCCCCAAAGTCAAACTCTCATAAGAAGAATAAGTTCCTTGCCTGGATGACACCACATACATTGACTCTGCGGAGTCATGGTGCTGATCACGGCCCGTGTAAAACTCAGTCATCAGGGGAATTAGCAGGACGTTGAAAACGATAAATATAAAAGATTAAAAAAACTTTGAATTGGATATTCTTTTTATTTATAAAGAGATCAAATTTTTGCACAAATAATTTCTCTAATATTTTAGAAAATTGAGGAAGAAGGGATATTGGTCTATAATTATCCATGTAATGCTTATCTCCATTTTTAAATATAACCACAATTTTGTAGAAATTGTAGAAAATCTGAAATGTAAACACTCACACGGGCTCACAAAGTGAAAACAATATCAGTGTCGCTGACGCAGCTTTTAGTGATTTAAATTGTTTCTTTTCTTTGGACTCTGCCCCGGTTTCTGGTGCAGTGGTTAATACAGTGAGAATGTCTGCATTTTACAGTTTAAGTTCCTTCCTTGTGTTTACTGTTGTTGCCTTTGTGTAACGTTCTACGTCTCTTTTTCTCTTTAAGCGATGCACAAGAGCTACAACCTATGTTGTGATCATGGTAAGTAAGGTTATTGCAGATACACCTGACGACAACTGTTGGGTTATTACCATGTCATTTGGTACACACATTCTCCCTCATGATGAATTATTCAACTTTATTTCTTCAGACACATGAGTCCATACAAAAACAAATGCAAAAAAAAACATTGACATTTGTTCCAATGTTTCCAAAACCAAGAAGAATACATATCAGTTAAGGCCTTTATGATTTAATGGATTGATGCAGTCAATCGTCATTTCAACACGGCATGAAAGCTGGGAACATTACTAGTCACAAACGTATGACTTGCATCTTTGGAGCTTGAGCAAGAGTCTAAAAGCATCATTAAATGCCACTTGGATCATTTTTATTTTAATCTTTAAGAAATCACAGGGATTAGGTTCATTACTTCATTTCCTACTGTGATTTTTCTCCTCAGATTTCTCTCTGTGCGAACCTCCACCCAGAGACCCTTTGCTGCAGCTGGTCTCCCTCCAGAAGGCGTCTGGCTGCTGGGTGCTGGGTCCAGATCTGGCTGCTGCACTGGGAAAGACCAGCAAGGAGCTGAAAAAGCCCAAACCTGCATCGGTGGGTTACCGTCAAATATAATAACTTAGATTAATAATGGGGTTTATTTTTCATGGGAAAGTATTTCAATTTCTGTTTTTTAATTATTATTATTATGTTATATGGAAGTCCATTTTTTTCCCTTTATACTATATCTTCTTTGCTTTCTACAAATTTGTTTTCTCTGTTGGGTCTATTCCATTTTGTATTCTTTGATTTGGTGAATTAGGTGAACCAGGAAGTGTGGGCCACCATTCTGGCTCTGATCTGGCTTCATGGTTTCAAGATGGATGCTCAGGAAGAGTGGGAGCTTCTGGCTATGAAGGCTGTGTCATGGCTCCAAGCTCAGAAAGGTAAAAACCATAATATACATTGTTTATCTATTGTATTTAACAGTGGTTGTTAGTGCTGGTTAAAATCCTCTGTTTGCCTGCATTCAGTCTGCTGATGACTTGTTTTGTGCTTTTTTTCAGCCTCCTGTGTGACGGAGTGTGTGGAAGCAGGAAACACTCTGTTGGGTTGCACCGTGCAGAAAGACGCTTTGGGGCTCTGAGGGTTTCATTAAAGTGCACTTCTCCTTCAGGATTGGTCACTTCTGGTACACAGAAGCAGATTCACTCCATCCTACAATATTTACTTCAAATCAAATTGTGCATTTTGTGTCAAATTGTGTCTAAAACAACTGAAAAATAAACTCAAGAGTTTTGAACCAAATGAGCATTAATAGCAAAGTTGTTACTGCACAGTGACTGGAGTAGGTGTGAAGTCTCAAAGTATGCAACACCACATGAACTTTAGCCAACTCTGAATTGCAACTTGCTTGAGATGATAGCAGACATTTCTGGCAACAATGGAAATATAGAGATTATATTCTTCACAAAGTAACTAAAATGCTATTTAAGAACCTATCCATTGATTTTCTTTTTAATTAATCTTTTTGATTAATTTAGACATACAACATGAAATATCACTTTCACAGTTAATTGTAAGAAGACAGGCCAAAAACACAAAATGTCAGCACTAATTGTTTGCACAATAAGTTCAGTCGCTCTTGTTTTAACAAATAAAAACACATCTTTAAAGTAACTGAACTGTCTTGCATTTTTGTGTGGGCTGTATTAGATTTTTGTGATCTGTGATTTCAAATAACATCTGCAAACTCATCACCACATACATGTGTAAGGAGTAACAGCAGCTCAGAGGCTTTTTTGAGTAAAACTGGAGTCAGACATTTATTTTCCAGCATGACACTTGTGGAACATCATGTTGCATATTTAAGCTCCGCCCACCCAGTACTCTCCTGTTGCAAAATCGAGCGTACCCGGTAGGCGTGACTTTCATTTTCCCGTGTGTCAGTGTGTATCTTTTTGCTTTATACATCTTTAGTTGTCTTCACATATTCACAAGAGGTATCTTCAGTGAGTCTGTCCCGGAGACGTCCTCAGAGGTAGGCTTTCTTCTGCTGTGTGTTTACTTAAAGTCTGCTTATCGACACTACAGACTCACAACACTGCGCAACCCGTGTTCATGAATGCTGGATACTGTTGATGTTACATTGTGTATGCATTTATGGAATATCGTGACACCACAACACAATGACAAAGTAACCTTAAATAAACATCTGATTGTTATTATTGTAATCGGTCATTTTTTTGTCATGGTGAGATATCATCTATTTTTAGTCTCATCATCATTAAGCAGCTGTGCAGATCCATTTAAAAACCAATCAGCAAAACTTAATTAGCTGGAAAAGAACAGAGAGAAACCAGGAAGGGTGGAGCAGGGAGCTACAGCAGTAATAAAACACATGTATTCTTCTTCTTCTTCTTATTAATATTATTATTATTTTAACCGTGTTTTACTTTGCTGGTTTGTGCAGTGAATTTATAAAATGTATTGTGATTGTTTTATACAGTTTTTATGTTTTTCTTAGGTTCAGTCCTGTGGTCATATTATGGTTATAACCATAATTTCGATACATTTTGGTGGCAAATAATACATTTAATATGTATTTTTAATTGCTGGGGAACAGCCCGAGGGTCCCCCTTAAGAGATACCCTAGGGCTTCTACAGGTGTTCTACAGCTCATATGACCTTGATATGAATACCAGCCCCTATTGTCCTAGAATCAGCAACTCCTTGCCTTTATATATATATATATATATATATATATATATATATATATATATATATATATATATATATATATTATTTATTTTCTGCATAAATATGATCAAAAAATGAGTCCTTGGTTGCTCCCAGAGTTTTTTGAATTGTATTTGTGGTGCCTTCCCATCATGCCCCAGAGTAATACTGCACCTCTTTAGAAAGAGTAAGACCTAAAGCATCCAAATATGCAATAATAATCACAATAAACACAAGCAATGACATGTTTTCAAGCCTTTACAGTCCATAAATCATGTTTTTCGGTTCAGAAATAAAGAAATTAGCATTTTTTACCTAAATCTTGGTCGCACCATGACCGTTGTGTACTTAAAATTACCGGCTCCTTCCGCGTGTGTCATCTGAAGCGCTTTCAGATGCGTTTGAGGAACAATGAGACCGCAGGACCTCGAATGACGGATACAGATTTGAGAAAAAACAGCAGTTGCTTTCTCGCAGCTCGCGACATCAATACTTTGACAAAACAGTGATCTACCCACTACTGAAAGATTCGTACAGTCTCTACGGTTACATACGTGGTACTTTGAGCGCCGTTGTTAGGGGTACTAAATTAGTTAAATAGTGAAATATTATAATCGCTCAGTCATGTTGAGGAGCTTACCTAATTACGTAATTATAAAAATATAACGATCTTTTTTTTTAAATGTAGTCCATCGTTTCTCTTCTCACAAGGGTTTACAGTACTTTAGCCATTTAAATGTATTAAATCGGACCTGTGATAGATGATAGAAGCGTTTGAGTATTTAAAAACTGACTTCCTCATTATCGAAAAATCTGGAAAAAAAACTCGGGCGGATGGGGTTAACTGTCATTACCATCCACCACCGCAGCAGGAAGTCCTCAAATATCCTTGTTGATTGTTGTACAGGTATGATGATGAACTGCTGTGGTCTGCTAACCTCCCAGAAGGAACCAGGTACAACGTTGTTCAAAAACAAAACTCCATAATCTTTTTTCTATTTCTATTTTTCTACTTCAACTGCAAAGGCATTTTTATATGGATGTGTCCACTTGATGTGTTCATCGTGTTTCCTTGTGTTTGTCGGTCAGTTCCTCTGAAGAGCGTGGAGGTGGAGCTGGAGGTGAGGGACCATGTGGCTACAGTGGTCTCCACTCTGAACTATGAGAACAAGGAGGACAAACCACTAGTGGCTGTGTTTGTCTTCCCTCTGCCTGGAGATGCTGCTGTGTGTCATTTCAGTGCTAAGATTGGACAGACACAGATTGTAGCTGAGGTGAAGAAGAAGCAGGAGGTGAGCTGGACAACAAAGACTTACTCACAGAGGAGCTTTAAAACACAGTGAATGTCGCTCACATGTGTCCTCTGTGTTTCAGGCTCGTGAGGAGTACGACGATGCTTTGAGCTCCGGTCAGCAGGCCTTCCTGCTGGAGGAGAGTGAGCAGAGTCCAGATATATTCTCTCTGAGTGTGGGCAGTCTGCCTCCAGGAGAGAGCGCCTCCATCAGGCTGGAGTACGTCACTGAGCTGGCTGTGCAGGCTGATGAAGGGCTGAGGTTTTGTCTGCCTGCTGTGCTCAACCCTTGCTACATACTTGAGGGTAGGGAAAGCAGCCAACACCTTGATCAGGAGCCCTGAAGCTTCAACTTAGAGCTCACCACACCACACCTGTCCATACAGAGGGCTGCATTGCATCTACTTGTGATCCTTCACACTTTTTGGGCCTTTGGTGAAATGCTAGCATGTAGTGTTGTTGTAGTTTCAGGAGAAAATATTAGTTAGTTTGGGTATGTTCATCCTTCAACTCCCTCACTGCTGCATGAATGTATTGGAGAGAGAGAAGGTATGATGTGCAACAAAGGCTACAATGGTGCTCCATATTTGAACATGTTTATCTTGTTAACAGGTAGTGAAGATGACAACGTTCAGGTGACCTCTGTTCCAGCCTCTCTGGTGCCCTACAGTCTGTCTTTCTCTGCCAGAGTGTCCTCTCCTCGTCCCGTCTCTAAAGTGGAGTCCAACTGTCCCCTGGACCCTCTTCAGTACCTCAACACAGAGCAAACCCAGACCACGGTAGGTAGAGTTCTAGTGATGATTCGGAGAGGAGGTATCACGATAAATATAATTATATTCATGAGTGTTTTGTGAACTGCAGGTCAAGATGGCTGCAGGACACAAGTTTGACAGAGATGTTGAACTGCTGATTTATTACAAAGATGCCCACCAGCCCTCTGCTGTGGTGGAAGCAGGACAGGCCTCTTCCAAGCCTGGTGAGTGACCATTGGTGAAGATATTCAAGATTCAAGATTCAAGATGTTTTTTACTGTCATATGCACAGATAACAGAGTTATTCTATACAATGAAATGCTTATTTAGCTCGGTCCTCCTAACACACAGAATTAGAATAAACTTAAGGTAAAAAATAAATAAAAATACGGCACAAAATATAAAAGATATAACAGTATTGCACAAACAATATAATCATAATATAATAATAATAATAATATATAATAATAATTAATATAATAATATATTTATATTTATAAATATATAATATAAATATGAACTGTAATAATAATTACTAATTAATATAATAATAATAATAATAATAATAATACATAAATAAAAATATGATAATAGTATTAGTATTGCTCAGTGTATAAAGTGCACTATGCATTGCTACAATGTCCAATGTTCACCAGCCTGATGGCCTGCGGGTAGAAACAGTTTGTCAGTCTCGTGGTTCTGGACTTCAGACTCCTGTAGCGTCTGCCTGATGGCAGGAGCGAGAAGAGTCTGTGCTGGGGGTGTGTTGTGTCCCTGATGATGTGGGCTGCTCTCCTGGCTACTCTGGTGGAGTAAATGTCCTGAAGTGAGGGGAAGGCTGCTCCTGAGATGTACTGTGCAGTTTTTATCACACGCTGGAGTGCCTTCCTGTCCTGGGCAGTACAGCTTCCATACCACACTGTGATTGAGCTGTAAGGACGCTCTCCACCGTACATCTGTAGAAGTTGCTGAGAATTTTGGGTGGCATGCCAAATTTCCTCAGCCTTCTTAGGAAATACAGTCGCTGCTGTGCCTTTTTGATGTTCTGCAGTGCGTTGTGAGACCAGGTGAGGTCCTCGCTGATGTACGTGAGGTGAAGTCTATGAAGAGCAGTCTTGCATAGGTGTCCTTGCCCTCTAAATGCGTGAGGGTTGTGTTTTATATAGCAAATATAAAGGCCTTTACTTTCAAACTGATGTAATGAGTTAAATGTAAATATTTGGATTTTTAAATAGCTGAGTATAGATTTATGTATATGTTTCTGTCTCTCCTCTGTGTTTCAGGCACTCTGATGGGTGATCCAGTGGTGATGCTGAGCCTGTACCCTGAGTTCCCCCAGGATGTGATGTCTTCAGACACTTCATGTGGAGAGTTTGTCTTCTTATTGGATCGATCTGGCAGTATGGCGGGGTCGCAAATGAAGCGTGCCATGGTATTAATAATGTGTTGTTTCTATCAGAAAACCATTCATATTGTCTCTCTCACACAGTGACCTTCACCATCTTCTCTCTCCTCCATTCAGGATACTCTGCTGCTCCTGTTGAAGAGCTTACCAATGGGCTGCTATTTCAACATCCACAGCTTTGGGTCCAGTTATGAACACATCTTCCCGTAAGCTACTCCTTCAGGACACTCAGTCCACAAATGACTTATCGCCTGTATTTCCACTTCTTGTTCATGTATGTGTTCATTGCTCCATGAGTTCATGTATGTGTTTCTGATGGCAGTAAGAGTGTAGAGTACAACCAGGAGACCATGAAAGAAGCTCTGAAAAATATGAAGGGGATGAAAGATAATCTGGGACGAACAGAGATCCTGGAGCCACTCAAACATATTTACAGCCTGCCCTGCATTCCCAGTCAACCTCGACAAGTAATACACACATTCACACAAATCAGTGTTAAACAGGTTGTACAAATATCTCTTGAAGGTAATAGTTTCATACCATTCAGGCAGAACTTCCTTCTGTTCTATTTTTAACAAGTTCATTCTTACCGCACCTTGTTCTTTTGACTTGACCATTAAAAACACTAAAACAGCAAACAAACACAGCTCTCAGAGAAAGATTTGGATGATTCAACACGTATATTTTTGTGTGTGATGTTAAACTTTGACTGATGTGTAAACTCTCCTCCCTAGCTATTTATCTTTACTGATGGAGAGGTGAGGAACACCAAAGAAGTCATAAATCTGGTGAAGCAGAATTCAGGTTCCCACAGGTGAAACCAAAAGCACACACACAATTGCCAGAATATGTCCCATGTTCAAATGTGTGTGTAAAAACCAAACTACTGTATTGCAGGTGTTTCTCTTTTGGGATTGGGGGTGGGGCCAATTCTGCTCTCATCAATGGGTTGGCCAAGGAAGGAGGAGGTCACGCTCAGTTCATCACAGGGACGGACAGGATGCAACCCAAAGTAAGACTTCATATCAATTATATACATTTTAATAAAACATGCAATTAGGACAGACGACACAATAAGAAATGTATTAAAGCTCAGTGCCTCTCTCAACTTTTTGCTCCTCAGGTGATGCAGTCGTTGCGATTTGCTCTGCAACCAACTGTGGAGGACATCTCAGTCAAGTGGGATTTGCCAAAGGGAGTTTCTGTCACTGCTCTCTCTCAACCAATCACAGCACTTTTCCAGGGTCAAAGGTCACTGGTTTATGCCCAGCTCACTGGACAGGTAGGAGCAGCACCATCTCACAGTGACATTACTTTCTGATGCCTCAAATGGTTTCTAACACTGATGCTCTCTCAGAGTTCAGAGGCATCAGAGGGCTGTGTGACGGTGAAGTACAGCCTGGCAGGTCATCCCTCTCAGAACCAGCTTCACTTCAGTCTCAAACCTGCAGAGGACACTGGGTAAAACAGCCCTGTTATGCATTGGGTCCTGTCCTTACAGATGTGGAGTTTAATTTAATTATTTTGATAAAAAACAGGACACTATTTAATAAAATAATATTTGTCTGATGCATGGCATTAATGATCTGCTCAGTGGTTGATACAGAATGTTGAGAACGGCTTTAAATGTAATCATGCAGTCAAAAAATATGCTACACGAGACTAGACATTACATTTTTTGTTCTTCCCCAAATCAATATCTTTAGCTATGCCTGCAATACTTTGCAAAGCATCTGAAGTCACATAAGACATCAGGAAGTTATTAAAAACAAAATAGTTTTCTAACATGTCTCAAGATGGTTTCCATTATATTCAAATGAAATCAAGAATTCTGCATAAAAATGTATAAAACACACATGCATCAAAATGCAAATACAAACATTCAAACCGTTGAGTACAGTTATGAAAAAAACCCTGAGAATCACTGCAGCAGCACAATGTCGTAAAAGTGTTTTGTTATTTCTCTTCAATACTTGAACCCTAAAATACATAATTAGTATGTTCTTCATCATATGGTACATCTTTGTGTTGATGAGTTAACATCTCTCTCCTCTGCAGATTAACAGTCCACAGGTTGGCTGCTCGGACTCTGATTCGCTCCCTGGAGATGGAGGAGAGAGAGCGTAGAGGAGAGGAAGATGAAAATGAAGGAGTGAAGAAGAAGGTGGTGGAGCTCAGCGTCCAATCAGGAGTGAGCAGTGCCTTCACTGCCTTCATCGCTGTCAACAAAGGCAACAGTGAAGTTATTCAAGGACCTCTGGTGTGCAGAAATGTTCTAACACCCAGTGAGTGTTTCCAAGAAAAAATACAAACTACAGTTACTTACTATATATATATATATATATATATATATATATATATATATATATATATACATTACTAGAGTTACATACTAGATCCTAGCTGACTGTTAGAGAAGCATGGTGATGTACTGCTTTAACATTAAATCACTGTATTCATTTGTTTAAGAGATGAGAGTGAGCATTTGTTTAGTGCTCATCTGTTTGTATGTAAAGTTAAACTTTTGAGGTATTTTAAACTATTTGAACTGCTTGTTGTTAGTCATTGTAATAAGCTGAGAAACCAGTCATTTTGTTGATATTGTTTTAGTTATTGTCTTGGCTCATATCTTAACCTCACTCTTTTTTTCATCTGGAAGTGATGATGGGCTGTATTATTCATCTGTTTGATCCTAATCTCCTTCCTGACTGTCCTGTTTCCAGGCTTACTATTTCTTCATGTAAGTATACAAGGCAGTGGTCTTCTAAGCCTTCACTGCTGGCCTAAACAGAATCACAAAGTTATAGCTATTTTATAATTTAATTGTTTTTCACAAATACACTACATGTATTATAATATTTGTTCCCTATTAGCTTATTTTCCAATTGTACAGCTCCTGTCTTCCTCTGTTGCTCTGCTTCCACCCTTCAGCCTGCAGCTGGTTTGAAGTAGAAGCTTTCATCCTGTCCGCTGTCTCTCTTTTTTTCTTCTCTCAAAGTGATGCAGTGGCTCCACGAGTCGGTCCCCACGCCCCGTGTGACCTCCCTACATGCTCGCGGTGGTGCCGTGTGGGATAGTGAGCGTCTGTTGTCCACACATGACAGTCTGTATGAACGCGCCGTGTATTGAGTGTCTGACAGTAACACCCGGGACACTTCCCCACCCCCCTGATGTGGACTATACGGCATTGAAGGCCTAGGTCTAAAACGCACGGCCACTGATACAACACACAACTGTGTATTCCTATAGATACCGTCTATGGGGCCGTTCACACCGGACGCGACTTTTAAAAGCGCAGCCGCTTCAAAAACGCCTTGGCAAAAACGCGCCAGGGAAAAAAAATAAAAACAGCCCGCTGCGCCTGTGGAGCGGGCCTGCGTGCGCACCCGGGCGATAAAACTTCAAAATGGATTCAAGCAGACGTCGCGCTCTTGCCCTTGCTGTGTTGTGGGATGAGGAGGAGGAAAAAGCCCCAAAAAAGCGGAGATTTTGGGTTCACGATATAAAAAAAAAGAAAGGAAAAAGTACGGCGAATACCACCATCTATTCCAAGAATTGTGTCTCGATGACGAGCGCCGTATGCTATTGCAGTAGTTTTTCGATCTTGAATTATAAAGTTCTTCGTAGTTGAAGACCGCTAATATGAATCCTTCGTCGGCGTTGCCATTTTCTTTTGAAATTCCCGCTGTTCATACCACACGGAAACAGGAAAGAAGTGGTAAAGTAATAAAGCCCGCCTCTTGCTTGATCCGATTGGCTGCCTTGGCCGAGTGTGACATTGATGAGCTGTGCGACTCCGCGCAAGGCGTTTAAAAGTTGAGAATATTTCAACTTTTAAGCGCGCCGAAAAAACGCTCGAAAAACGCGTCGCGCGGCATTTAAAAAGCGCGCATGAAAGGCGCGCCGTACCATAGGAAAACAATGGTTTTGCTAGCGACGCGTTTTTGAGAGTCGCGTCCGGTGTGAACGGCCCCTATGGATAGACACGGAGCAAACATGAACTACTGTATGGAGGCGTTCTGGCAGTCCTGCACATAAACAACATTTAATTACCCAGGACTCTCAGCAGAATCCTCCTCACTGCTCAGCTTCATTGAGAGCTCTCTCAAACAGCAGATCCTTCTACCTTACCTTGTTTTAAGGTCTTTCTAGAGTTGTCATTGTCCCATATTTACAGAGACATACCCCTTGGGGGACACTTTGCATCGTGATGACCACAGCCAGTAGACTTATTATGAAAAGAATGTTGTATATTAGGAATATTTCACCAAAATGTCCAATGTGGCCCTTTTGTTTCCTTAGATATACTCATATTACTAATATTACTAATTGTTAAGTAATATACATTTTAATGTTCATTTTAATAGTATCAATAATAATTATGAGTCACAGAGGGATAATGGATTATAACATAAAAGACTTTGTGCTCTCTCAACAGCTTGTGAGGAGAGATATAAGGGACACATCGCCCCAAAGTCAAACTCTCATAAGAAGAATAAGTTCCTTGCCTGGATGACGCCACATACATTGACTCTGCTGAGTCATGGTGCTGATCACGGCCCGTTACCATCTTCGGAAATGTCCCTTCATGGGAATTGTAAGTCTTATGAGTTCCTCTACCACATCATACTGGTTACAGTTCACTTTCAGGGCCTATATTATAAATAGAGTTTGAATATTGTGTAAAACTCAGTCATCAGGGGAATTAGCAGGATGTTGAAAACGATAAATATAAAAGATAAAAAAACTTATGAATTGGATATTCTTTTTATTTATAAACAGATCCAATTTTTGCACAAATAATTTCTCTAATATTATAGAAAATTGAGGAAGAAGGGATAATTACATGGATAATTATCCATGTAATGCTTATCTCCATTTTTCAATATAGCCAAGAAAAAAAAGTAAATTTCAACAACACCTTCCCTACTTCCTACCCCCTTACTTCCTACCTCCTTACTTCCTACGCCCTGAAGTTCTGAAGTTTAAATGTGGGAGGTCTAAGTTAAATGATTAGTTGTTGTCATAGCCTCATTAACGCCACAGTGAACTGTAAGTTTCTGTGTTAAAATATTAGTTGCTCATATTGTTCATGATTTTAAATGTAATTATTCTATTTTTAAAGATACAATTAAACCAAATACCATTTTTGCAAAGGGGTCACAGCATCAACAACACCTTCCCCACTTCCTACCCCCTTACTTCCTACCCCCTAACTTCCTTCATTGTCGCTTGAACCAAATCCATCTTAGAACTCTGCCTTTATTTTGACCTCAACGACACACCTGTCGAGCTTTGTGACTGCATCTGAAATGTAAACACTCACACGGGCTCACAAAGTGAAAACAATACCAGTGTCGCTGACGCAGCTTTTAGTGATTTAAATTGTTTCTTTTCTTTGGACTCTGCCCCGGTTTCTGGTGCAGTGGTTAATACAGTGAGAATGTCTGCATTTTACACTTTAAGTTCCTTCCTTGTATTTACTGCTGTTGCCTTTGTGTAATGTTCTACGTCTCTTTTTCTCTTTAAGCGATGCACAAGAGACCAAGTAGCGATGATGGTAAGTAAGGTTATTGCAGATACACCTGACGACAACTGTTGGGTTATTACCATGTCATTTGGTACACACATTCATGTCTCCCTCATGATGAATTATTCAACTTTATTTCTTCAGACACAACAATACAACAACAAGTCCATACAACAACAAAAACAAATGCAAAAAAAAAACATACTGTAAACATTTGTTCCAATGTTTCCAAAACCAAGAAGAATACCTTGTATCACTTTCTGTTGGCTCAGTTATGGCCTTTATGATTTAATGGATTGATGCAGTCAATCGACATTTAAATTTGTACATAAAAATCCTCAACACGGCATGAAAGGTGGGAACATTACTAGTCACAAACTTATGACTTGCACTTGTCCATCTTGGGAGCTTCAGCAAGAGTCTAAAGCATCATTAAATGCAACCTGAATCATTTTCATTTGACTCTTTAATAAATCACAGGGATTAGGTCTCTGTCCGAACCTCCACCCAGAGACCCTTTGCTGCAGCTGGTCTCCCTCCAGAAGGCGTCTGGCTGCTGGGTGCTGGATCCAGATCTGGCTGCTGCACTGGGAAAGACCAGCGAGGAGGTGGAGAAGCCCAAACCTGCATCGGTGAGTTACTGTCAAATATAATAACTTAGATTAATAATGGGGTTTATTTTTCATGGGAAAGTATTTAAGTTTCTGTTTTAATAAATTATTATTATATTGTACAGAAGCCATTTGTTTTCCTTTGTGCTATATCTTCTTTGCTTTCTACAAATTTGTTTTCTCTGTTGGGTCTATTCCATTTGATTTGGTGAATTAGGTGAACCAGGAAGTGTGGGCCACCATTCTGGCTCTGATCTGGCTTCATGGTTTCAAGATGGATGCTCAGGAAGAGTGGGAGCTTCTGGCTATGAAGGCTGTGTCATGGCTCCAAGCTCAGAAAGGTAAAAACCATAATATACATTTTTAATCTATTGTTTTTAACAGTGGTTGTTAGTGCTGGTTAAAATCCTCTGTTTGCCTGCATTCAGTCTGCTGATGACTTGTTTTGTGTGTTTTCAGCCTCCTGTGTGACGGAGTGTGTGGAAGCAGGAAACACTCTGTTGGGTTGCACCGTGCAGAAAGACGCTTTGGGGCTCTGAGGGTTTCATTAAAGTGCACTTCTCCTTCAGGATTGGTCACTTCTGGTACACAGAAGCAGATTCACTCCATCCTACAATATTTACTTCAAATCAAATTGTGCATTTTGTGTCAACTTGTGTCTAAAACAACTGAAAAATAAACTCTATATAAATAAAGAGTTTTGAACCAAATGAGCATTAATAGCATAGTTGTTACTGCACAGTGACTGGAGTAGGTGTGAAGTCTCAAAGTATGCAACACCACATGAACTTTAGCCAACTCTGAATTGCAACTTGCTTGAGATGTCAGCAGACATTTCTGGACACATTATAAAAAGTTTAAGAACTGCCTTTGTACTGTTTCAGGATGGTTAATCCTAAATTCCTGCTGAGTCTGTGGGATGTTTTTGCTTCAAAATAAACCTTACACTTGGGGTTGTATTACACTGAGAACGGATAGCAGGTGTGTGACTGTGAGTGTGTTGGTGAGAGAAGTTAATACTTTACCCAAAGCCCAAAGATTCAAAAGTAGGTAACACTTCCATTTAGTTTGAACCAATCTGACGGCATCCAATCAAGTTGCAGACGAGAACCACAAAGGTAATGTTACAGAGCGCCAGGGGAAAGAAAATAGAGATATTATAGACAGGGCAGAAACACAAAATACAATGTCAGCACTAATTTTTTACACAAGAAGTTCAGTCGCTCTTGTTTTAACAAATAAAAACACATTTTTAAAGAGGATTCATGATTTGTATTTAATGGGGCATTGCATTTAGTGAAGAGTGCATTATTATTGTTTAGGACTCAAAGTTTGGGGTTTGAGACTCATCCTTCTTGTGACTTAAAACGATGACAGTGAGGTTCCTCCTCTGGTAAGAACTGCTGGCAGCAGAAACTGAACTGTCTTGCAACTGCAGTCAACGGAGTATTTAAACTCCGCCCACCCGGTACTCTCTTGTTGCAAAATCGAGCGTACCCGGTAGAAGTGACTTTCACTTTCACGTGTGTCAGTTTATATCTTTCTGCTTTATACAACTGCAAGTTGTCTTCACATATTCACAAGAGGTATCTTCAGTGAGTCTGTCCCGGAGACGTCCTCAGAGGTAGGCTTTCTTCTGCTGTGTGTTTACTTAAAGTCTGCTTATCGACACTACAGACTCACAACACTGCGCAACCCGTGTTCATGAATGCTGGATACTGTTGCTGTTACATTGTGTATGCATTTATGGAATATCGTGACACCACAACACAATGACAAAGCTACCTTAAATAAACATCCGATTGTTATTATTGTAATCGGTCTTTTTTTTTTGTCATGGTGAGATATCATCTATTTTTAGTCTCATCAACATTAAGCAGCTGTCCAGATCCATTTCAAAACCAATCGGCTAAAAAAAAAGAAAAGAGAGAGACGGAGACTAAATCAGGAAGGGTGGAGCAGGGAGGTACAGCAGTAATAAAACACATGTATTGTTATTATTATTATTATTATTATTATTATTATTATAACCGTTTTTTACTTTGGTGATTTGTGCAGTGAATTTATAAAATGTATTGTGATTTTTTTTATACGGTTTTTATATTTTACTCAGGTTCAGTACTTTGGTCATATTATGGTTATAACCCCAATTTCGATACGTTTTGTGGCATTTATATTTATTTTGATTGCTGAGAAAGGTCCATTAACTGTCATTACCATCCACCACCGCAGCAGGAAGTCCTCAAATGTCCTTGTTGATTGTTGTACAGGTATGATGGTGAACTGCTGTGGTCTGCTAACCTCCCAGAAGGAACCAGGTACAACGTTGTTCAAAAACAAAACTCCACAATCTTTTTTCTACTTGTGTATACGTAAACGCAAAGGCATTTTTATATGGATGTGTCCACTTGATGTGTTCATCGTGTTTCCTTGTGTTTGTCGGTCAGTTCCTCTGAAGAGCGTGGAGGTGGAGCTGGAGGTGAGGGACCATGTGGCTACAGTGGTCTCCACTCTGAACTATGAGAACAAGGAGGACAAACCAATAGAGGCTGTGTTTGTCTTCCCTCTGCCTGGAGATGCTGCTGTGTGTCATTTCAGTGCTAAGATCGGACAGACACAGATTGTAGCTGAGGTGAAGGAGAAGCAGGAGGTGAGCTGGACAGCAAAGACTTACTCACAGAGGAGCTTTAAAACACAGCGAATGTCGCTCACATGTGTCCTCTGTGTTTCAGGCTCGTGAGGAGTACGACGATGCTTTGAGCTCCGGTCAGCAGGCCTTCCTGCTGGAGGAGAGTGAGCAGAGTCCAGATATATTCTCTCTGCATGTGGGCAGTCTGCCTCCAGGAGAGAGCGCCTCCATCAGGCTGGAGTACGTCACTGAGCTGGCTGTGCAGGCTGATGAAGGGCTGAGGTTTTGTCTGCCTGCTGTGCTCAACCCTCGCTACCAACCTCAGGGTAGGAAAAGCAGCCAACACCTTGACCAGGAGCCCTGAAGCTTCAACTTAGAGCTCACCACACCTTACCTGTCCATCAGTGGCGGGTCCTGCATTTTCGACCTAGGCCTAGTGCCGTCTGATATTGTTTACATAAATACGCGCATGACAGGATGCTGCGTCATTAACGGACAATGCATGTAGTTCACATCAAGAACCTGTCACATTTAGTTATGTAGCCGAGGGTTTATCTTGCGCATATACTTGCGCCTATAGTTTGCACAAGATGGCAACCACTTTTATTCTCGTTCCACACTTCACTAGAACATTTCCTCTCCTTTCGTTTTTCCCTTCACAATAAAAGCCCCAGAAATGTACATCAGAACACTGCTTCCTAGAGAACTGTTCAAGTACTCAATATAATAGCTTAGAGTTATAACAAAACATGAAAAAACAATCCAACAAAACTGCGGCACAAAAACACCGCACCCAGCAGCAGCAGCAGAACAAACTCCCTGTTGTCCTCCCCGTGCCGTCTCTCAGCCAGCCACCCCGCTTGGCTCTCCGCCGGCACCCACCGACGATGCCACCACGCTAACCCGAGGTGGCTTGATGGAAAACAGTGCGAGCTAAGTTAGCTCGCGCCCTAGGTGGGTGCCGGCGGAGAGCCAAGCAGGGTGAAAAAAACTAACACAAAAAGCAGAAAAGGCTATTTGATATCCGCTGCAAGGTAGCTGCTCCCTGTTGACACACTGAGCAATCACAGCGCATGTTAATAGTCACGCTGGGCCACTGACCAATCACACGTCCAAGCCATTTCGCGGGCCTGGCATGTCAAAGAATACACCCAGCTTGTCAAACTAAAGATCTGATTTGTTGAAGTCCATGACAATCAACTACAACATCCACTTTCCATGTACTTTAATCTGCAAAGCCTGCTTAAACTGCTTTGCATCCATAGAGACACAAGAGGAGAAAATATGATTGGATGAAACTCTCCTTAAAACCAGCTGCACTGAACTGAGCAACAGAGGAAGACAGGAGCTGTGCAATGAGAAAATAAGCTAATATGGAAAAATTATTATAATACATGTAGTGTATTTGTGAAAAACAATTAAATTATAAAATATCTATAACTTTGTGATTCTGTTTAGACCAGCAGAGAAGGCTTAGCAGGCCCTGACGGCCCACCACTGCCGTCCATACAGAGGACTTTATTGCATCAGTCACATGCACAACAGCATAGTGAAAACAAAAATGCAGAAAAACAGAACGGAAAAAATAAACACATTCACGTACACAACTCATTTGTGTACACAAATCAAAACAGAAACATCTGATGCACCTCATGACATTATTTGCATAATTACTTAAGAATAAGCTTTATTTATGTAATTATATGCTTTCTTATACATAGCCACTCTTTTGAATTCCAGCATCTGTAAAATGTTTTTGGGATGGAAACGTTATTCTGCAATTCTGTACCTTGTTTAAATCTACTTAAAGTCTTCATTATTATTTTGATTGCACTTTCTTTTCTCCCTGTGTCATTCACAGTTACAACTGGACAAAAGGACTTCAGTTTGTAATGCATTGATTATATAATTTCAAACTTGTCTCATAGGTAGTGAAGATGGCAACGTTCAGGTGACCTCTGTTCAGGTGACCTCTGTTCCAGCCTCTCTGGTGCCCTACAGTCTGTCTTTCTCTGCCAGAGTGTCCTCTCCTCGTCCCGTCTCTAAAGTGGAGTCCAACTGTCCCCTGGACCCTCTTCAGTACCTCAACACAGAGCAAACCCAGACCACGGTAGGTAGAGTTCTAGTGATGATTGTGGGAGGATATATCACTATGTATATATATAATTATATTTATGAGTGTTTTATGAACTTCAGGTCAAGATGGCTGCAGGACACAAGTTTGACAGAGATGTTGAACTGCTGATTTATTACAAAGATGCCCACCAGCCCTCTGCTGTGGTGGAGGCAGGACAGGCCTCTTCCAAGCCTGGTGAGTGACCATTGGTGAAGATATTGCAAATAAAAAAGGCCTTTACTTTCAAACTGATGTAATGCCTTAAATGTACGTATTTGGAATCCAGATTTGTGAATATGTTTCTGTCTCTCGTCTGTGTTTCAGGCACTCTGATGGGTGATCCAGTGGTGATGCTGAGCCTGTACCCTGAGTTCCCCCAGGATGTGATGTCTTCAGTCGCTTCATGTGGAGAGTTTGTCTTCTTATTGGATCGATCTGGCAGTATGGATGAACTTATGAACAACAGTGACAGCCATCAGACTCGCATTGGCAGTGCCATGGTATTAATAATATGTTGTTTCTATCATAAATTCATTCATAGTGTCTCTCTCACACAGTGACCTTCACCATCTTCTCTCTCCTCCCTTCAGGATACTCTGCTGCTCCTGTTGAAGAGCTTACCAATGGGCTGCTATTTCAACATTCACAGCTTTGGGTCCAGTTATGAACACATCTTTCCGTAAGTCACTCCCTCAGGACACTCAGTCCACACAAATGTGTTTTCAAATCACAGTTTGTTCATGAGTAATTCATGTCAGCCCTATCGGCAGACAGATAAGTGATAATTAGTGATTCTGCAAAACCATTGATTATGTTTGATGTCAATGTTTTTAAATGTTCTCTCCCAACATTTTAAAATGTATGAACGTGAAGACTAGCTTAAGTATTTTTAAAGATTTGGGTTGTACTAGACCAACTGTATACTATAACGTTTGTGTGTTTCTGATGGCAGTAAGAGTGTAGAGTACAGCCAGAAGACCATGGAAGAGGCTCTGAAGAAAGTTGACAAGATGGAGGCAGATCTGGGAGGAACTGAGATCCTTGAGCCCCTCAAACATATTTACAGCCTGCCCTGCATTCCCAGTCAACCTCGACAAGTAATACACACACACACACACACACACACACACACACACACACACACACACACACACACACAATAAGTTTTGCTTACGGTATCTCTCGTCCACCGCTGTGTGATACTTTTATAATTCCTTCTTTCATAGTTAATACAATCTCTGCAGGCATCAGCTCTTTTTTTGTATCTATCCAGTTTGTACAGTTTCTTCTAGTATGCTATATAAAATCTGTGGAGAAAGACATGTTAGTATGATCATGGCAGAAATGTTTGAAACAGGTTTGGTCAGCAGCTTGCAGCTCTGCGGTTCATTTGCTGTTCCCTCACCAAACATGTTGTGTGGCTTCAGTGTTTGAAAAAGTATCTGACAGCTTGTGTACTCAGAGAAAACAAACAAGGGACTGGAAATGGATGAGGCTTACAATATCCTGTATAGACCATTAAATCAATCTTTCATGCTGTTAAAACCACTTGTGCTAATGAAACAGCAATATAACACAGCTCTCAGAGAAAGATATGTATGAATCAACGCATTTTTCATGTTTTTTCTGTGAGTGATGTTATGTGACTAAGAGTAAATGTCCTCCCTAGCTATTTATCTTTACTGACGGAGAGGTGGGGAACACCAAAGAAGTCATAAATCTGGTGAAGCAGAATTCAGGTTCCCACAGGTGAAACCAAAAGCACACACACAATTGCCAGAATATGTTTTTACACACACATGTTCAAATGTGTGTGTAAAAACCAAACTACTGTATTGCAGGTGTTTCTCTTTTGGGATTGGGGAAGGGGCCAGTTCTGCTCTCATCAATGGGTTGGCCAAGGAAGGAGGAGGTCACGCTCAGTTCATCACAGGGACTGACAGGATGCAACCCAAAGTAAGACTTCACATTCATTATATACATTTAGACAGATGACACAATTAGAAATGTAAATTAATACATTTATTAAAAAGTGCCTCTCCCAACGTTTTGTAAATTGTTTTTGCTCCTCAGGTGATGCAGTCGCTGCGATTTGCTCTGCAACCAGCTGTGGTGGACATCTCAGTCAAGTGGGATTTGCCAGAGGGAGTTTCTGTCACTGCTCTCTCTCAACCAATCACAGCACTTTTCCAGGGTCAAAGGTCACTGATTTATGCCCAGCTCACTGGACAGGTAGGAGCAGCACCATCTCACAGTGACATTACTTTCTGATGCCTCAAATGGTTTCTAACACTGATGCTCTCTCAGAGTTCAGAGGCATCAGAGGGCTGTGTGACGGTGAAGTACAGCCTGGCAGGTCATCCCTCTCAGAACCAGCTTCACTTCAGTCTCAAACCTGCAGAGGACACTGGGTAAAACAGCACTGTTATGCATTGGGTCCTGTCCTTACAAATGTGGAGTTTAATTTAATTATTTGGATAAAAAACAGGACACTATTTAATAAAAGAACATTACGCTGATACATGGGCTCAGTGGCTGAAACAGAATGTTGAGAACAGCTTTAAATATAATAATTTAGTCAAAAAATATGCTACAAGAGACTAGACATTTAATTATTTTTAGCAATACTTTGCAAAGCGTCTGAAGTCGCATAAGACATCAGGAAGTTGTTAAAACACAATAGGTTTCCAACATGTCTCAAGATGGTTTCCATTATATTCAAATGAAATCAAGAATTTTGCATAAAAATGTATAAAACACAGACACATCAACATGCAAATACAAACATGCAAACCATGGAGTACAGTAATGAAAGAAACCCTGAGAATCACTGCAGCAGCACAATATCGTAAAAGTGTTTTGTTATTTCTCTTCAATACTTGAACCCTAAAATACATTATTAGTATATTCTTCATCATATGGTACATCTTTGTTTTAATATATTAACATCTCTCTCCTCTGCAGATTAACAGTCCACAGGTTGGCTGCTCAGACTCTGATTCGCTCCCTGGAGATGGAGGAGAGAGAGCGTAGAGGAGAGGATGATGAAAATGAAGGAGTGAAGAAGAAGGTGGTGGAGCTCAGCGTCCAATCAGGAGTGAGCAGTGCCTTCACTGCCTTCATCGCTGTCAACAAAGGCAACAGTGAAGTTATTCAAGGACCTCTGGTGCGCAGAAATGTTCCAACACCCAGTGAGTGTTTCCAAGAAAAATGCAAACTACTGTTACCCTCTACTTACTAGATACTAGCTGACCGAGAATGATAACGTAGAGAAGCATGGTGATGTACTGCTTTAACATTAAATCATGCATCATCTACAAATAACTGTATTCATTTGTTTAGGAGATGAGCGCAAGCAGTTGTTTAGTAATTCTCGTGTCTTGTCATCTTTTTTTTTTCCTCTCAAAGTGACGATGGCCTGTGGAATGTCGCAGTATTATTCAATGTCTTGTTGTTCTCTTCAGATGGATGGTAAGTACAAATCTACAACTCTGAATGGGAGTGGGACACTCATCTGTGTATTTCTATAAATGGACTAAATGGATGTAAACAAAACCAAAGAAAACAGATTTCTGTAGCACAATTTCTCTGCTTGCTTTTTTTGCAGCTTTAATGTGAAATACTGTACGGACAATTGGAGTTGTTTTGGCTCCAGTTTGGTAGTCACTGACATAAGAAACTTGAAATGGCATAGTGCAGCAAATGAAGAAGGTTGAACTGTCATGTGTGTGCATGTAATGTGTATACTATTTTATATTTTCTCAACAATATAAACATTGCTATTGTTTGCTAAGTTCCATTTTTAATCAGTGTACGTTTTTGTTATAGACTGTCAATGAACGTAGTCACAGTGACGTCACTCATTGGTTTGTGGATTACAGTTTTGAATTCTTGAATTTGGCATTTTTGGTTGTCGCCGTCTTGTTTTCTTTGCTACCAGGAGGGATGTCAGACGAATACCTTGATTACGAAGAGGATTTGGGTTACGAAGACGAAGAGGGTGAGAGAACGTTGACGAAGAATTTTTTTGGTGACCAAGATGTTACGATTAACTAAAAACATGCTATGAATAGGTTCATGTTCTCAGACAAAAACATAGGCGTCTCCCAGACCGGACAACGTCCTGGTCTCGACCTGTCTATCGCAGCTCTTATTGATTTAAATTGTTTATTTTCTTTGTAATGTGGCTTATACACAGTGGTGTATAGTAACGAAGTAGAAATACTTCGTTACTGTACTTAAGTAGTTTTTGGGGATATCTGTACTCCACTTTACTATTTATATTTCTGTTTACTTTTACTTTTACTTCACTACATTTTGCAAAGAAAACTGATACTTTTACTCCGATACATTTCTCCTGAAACCTTCGTTACTCGCTACAAAATCAAATCTATCTTTAGAAAAAGAAAAAAAAACATCGGGGACTGTGGTGGAACACAGACTCCACCAAGCAGGTTTTGCGAATCACAATATTCTGCATTTTCCCTCTACATCCTCTCGTCCAGCGCTCCCAAACCTTTATGCGTCACGGACCGGTTACGTGAAGACAATATTTTCACGGACCGGGTCCGACCTCGGAAAGACGGGAGACAACGACACCTGACGTGTGTTCGTTATGTCCAGGCTACTCCTAACTAAACCTTTAGTCCAGTCTACTGCTTAACTTATAACGCGCTGCACAAAGACAGGATGTTGGAATGGAAGCAGGTTTTCATGCTTTTTTGGCGATCTCAGGATACTCTGCCTTGGTTTCCAGATCACCGACAGACAGAGTTGTAACAGACTTACGTTTCATTTTTAGAGTAACGTAACATCTTGACATGTGTCACGAGATTCCGTCTGAGGTTACCACAGACGGATGTATGCGGTCATTTTTCACAATAAAACATCTTTCCGGCCTTGATTTTTTTTTATTTAATTGAAATGTTTCATTCATTCTTTCTGTGGCCCGGTACCAAGAGACCCACAGACCGGTACCAAGAGACCCACAGACCGGTACCAAGAGACCCACAGACCGGTACCAAGAGACCCACGGCGGGCGGAATGAGCATACTTATAACCACACTGTTACAAGTCCTAGTGTCATATTGCTTTTTGGAGAATTATGATGATAAGTTCATAGTAGATGCAAAAGTATACTTAGGTACAATATATTATGTTGAACATAATATATATGGATGGATCCCAGCCAACCCAGTTATTGTATCAACACAACTCCTTGTCCTTGGTCATGGTGACCACAGCACTTAAAAGAATAAACTTCATAATTCTCAAAATTCTGACCCTTTGCTTTTTTATTAAAAGCATGTACTTGTACTTTTACTTTCAATACTTAAGTACATTTTATATCAGAAAAATACTTTTGATACTTAAGTACAGAAAATATCAGATACTTTAAGACTTTTACTCAAGTAGTATTTTAATAGGTGACTTTTACTTTTACTGGAGTAATTTTCCAGTAAGGTATCTTTACTTTTACTCAAGTACGGCTTTTGGGTACTTTATACACCACTGCTTATACATCCCTTGTGTAACGTTCTGTCTCTTTTTCTGTTGAAGTCATGCCCATGGGTTTGAAGTCAGGGTTTGAAGCGTCTCCATGTAGCGCTTTGGATGGTAAGTAACAACAACTTGAATGGAATGCCAAGACATTTTCTACACACATTCATGTCTCCCTCAAGGTGAATCGTAACACATTTGGTGATTTTTTTTCTCTTTCATTCAGTGCATAAGCTTCTTAATTAACATTGTCATTGTGAGCACTTTAGCATGCTGATGTTAGCATTTAGCTCATTTAGCTCAAAGCACCGCTGTGCCTAAGTACAGCCTCACAGAGCTGCTCGCATCACTCTCGCCTCTTGTTTCGCTCCTATCTGTCTCTCTATTAATTATCTGCATAATTATCAAAAGGAAAAAACTGAAAAAAACATGGTGACTTATTTTTTAAATGTAGTAGTCAGACCAACAATGTTTTTTCTTTCTTTTAGCACCACTAGAAAACCTAATTAATGCAAGAAAACAAACTATAATGTTCATTATTCAATCAAGGTGAAAACAGTCAGATTCAACATAGGAAGCAATAGAATGATTTAAAGATATAAAGTGGCACGCGAACATGGAAAGTGCAGCAATCACTCAAATGTGTTTAACTGCATATATCTATGCATCAGTATCAAAGAGGCAAAACAAAAGTAGAAGAAAGGAACGGTCCTAATACATACCAGTATGCTAATCCACCAAAATTACTTCATTTCCTACTGTGATTTCCTCCTCAGATTGCTCTCTGCCCAAACCTCCACCCAGAGACCCTTTGCTGCAGCTGGTCTCCCTCCAGAAGGCGTCTGGCTGCTGGGTGCTGGATCCAGATCTGGCTGCTGCACTGGGAAAGACCAGCGAGGAGGTGGAAAAGCCCAAACCTGCATCGGTGGGTTACTGTCAAATATAATAACTTAGATTAATAATGGAGTTTATTTTTCATATGAAATGTAACTTATCTTAACTTCAAATTTCTATCGTTATATATGTTGTCGGGAAGTCAGATTTTTCCCCTCTGTGCTATATCTTCATTGTTCTTTTTGATTTATTTATATATTCTTTGATTTGGTGAATTAGGTGAACCAGGAAGTGTGGGCCACCATTCTGGCTCTGATCTGGCTTCATGGTTTCAAGATGGATGCTCACGAAGAGTGGGAGCTTCTGGCTATGAAGGCTGTGTCATGGCTCCGAGCTCAGAAAGGTAAAACAAACAAAAAAACACATAATAATAAGTGTTAATCTATTGTTTTTAACAGTGGTTGTTGGTGCTGGTTAAAATCCTCTGTTTGCCTGCATTCAGTCTGCTGATGACTTGTTTTGTGTGTTTTCAGCCTCCTGTGTGACGGAGTGTGTGGAAGCAGGAAACACTCTGTTGGGTTGCACCGTGCAGAAAGACGCTTTGGGGCTCTGAGGGTTTCATTAAAGTGCACTTCTCCTTCAGGATTGGTCACTTCTGGTACACAGAAGCAGATTCACTCCATCCTACAATATTTACTTCAAATCAAATTGTGCATTTTGTGTCAACTTGTGTCTAAAACAACTGTAAGAACTGCCTGCTTCAATGGTGATGTGTTTTTTTTTTAATAACTTGTTGTAATGTTTCAGGAAGATATATCCTACATTACTGCTGAGTCTGGGGGATGTTTTTGCTTCAAAATGAACCTTACACTTGAGTAGACATTTGACCCTTGTCCAACAGTAAGGTGGACACATTGCAGGTGTGTGACTGTGAGTGTTGGTTTGAGAAAACAATACAGTAAAAAGTTACTACTGAGCACAAAGATTAAAGAATATGTTTTTAAAAAGTGTGGCACTAATCAATTCAATTCATTCATTCAACTCTTGGAGCAACAGTTAAAAAAAAAAATGATACAAAAGATATTTTTGTTTTCAGTCGTGGTAGCCCCATCGTGCCGATAAAATAATGTTGGTCCTTTTCAAAACAACATTGGGCTGAGATAACAGAAAAAGCACAGCACCCTGGGTTAATGAAACTTGTATGCATTTGTTTATGCAACTGGTTCTCCCCATTACACAAACATACAGATTCTTTTTTCACAAAATAACTAGAACTATTCTAGGACTTATCCATTTCATTTTTTAATTTATTTAGTATTATTATTATTTTTTAAATATTTTCATTTAACTCAGACCTTGAACATGCAATAACATGACATTTCACGTAAACAGTTAAATATAATAAGACAGAAACATACACAAATTGTTTGGTTCTTGTTAATTGTGCTGAATGCTTTGAAAGTGCAATGTCAGCGCTACGTTTTTGAACAATTAAGTTTAGTCGCACATCCACCCATCCATTATCAGCCACTTATCCGGTGTCGGGTCGCGGTGGCAGCAGGTTCAGCAGGCCGACCCAGGCTTCCCTCTCACCTGCAACACTTTCCAGCTCATTCTGGGGGATCCCGAGGCATTCCAAGGCCAGCCGGGAGATATAATCCCTCCAGCGTGTCCTCGGTCTTCCCCGGGGTCTCCTACCAGTTGGACGTGCCTGGAAAACCTCTAATGGGAGGCGTCCAGGAGGCATCCTGACTAGATGCCCGAACCACCTCAGCTGACTCCTTTCGACACGAAGGAGCAGCGACTCGAGTCCAAGCTCCCCCCTGATGTCCGAGCTCTTTACCTTATCTCTAAGGCTGAGCCCGGCCACCCTACGGAGGAAGCTCATTTCGGCCGCTTGTATCCGAGACCTCGTTCTTTCGGTCACGACCCAGAGTTCGTGACCATAGGTGAGGGTTGGAACGTAGACCGACCAGTAAATGGAGAGCTTTGCCTTCCGGCTCAGCTCCCTCTTCACCAAGACGGACCGGTACAGCGCCTGTTTTACTGCTGCAGCCGCACCGATCCGCCTGTCGATCTCCCGCTCCACCTTACCCTCACTCGTGAACAAGACCCCGAGATACTTGAACTCCTTCGCTTGGGGTAGGCAGTTTGTCCCCACCTGGAGGGAGCAATCCACCGGTTTCTGGCAGAGCACCATGGCCTCAGATTTGGAGGTGCTAACTCTCATCCCTGCCGCTTCACACTCGGCTGCAAAACGCCCCAGTGAATGCTGGAGGTCACGGTCCGAGGAGGCAAAGAGAACCACATCATCCGCGAACAGCAGAGAGGCGATCCCGAGACTCCCGAACCGGATCCTCTCCGCCCCCTGGCTGCACCTGGATATCCTGTCCATGAAAGTCACGAACAGGACCGGTGATAAAGGGCAGCCCTGGCGGAGACCAACACCCACCGGGAACGTGTCTGACTTACTACCGAGGATACGAACACAGCTCCTACTGCAGGCGTACAGAGACCGGATGGCCCGTGCCAACGGGTCTGGCACCCCATACTCCCACAGCACCCCCCACAAAAACCCCAGAGGGACCCGGTCGAAAGCCTTCTCCAAGTCCACAAAGCACATGTAGACTGGTTGGGCAAACTCCCAGGACCCCTCCAGTAATCTTGCGAGGGTAAAGAGCTGGTCCACTGGTCCACTGTTCCATGGCTGGGACGGAATCCGCACTGTTCGTCTTGAATCCGAGGTTCGACAAGCGGTCGGAGCCTCCTTTCCAGCACCCTGGCATAAGCTTTTCCCGGGAGACTGAGCAGTGTGATACCACGATAGTTCGAGCACACTCTCCGGTCCCCCTTCTTGAAGATGGGAACCACCACCCCGGTCTGCCAGTCCAAGGGCACTGTTCCCGACCCCCATGCGACACTGAAGAGGCGTGTCAGCCAAGACAGCCCAACAATGTCCAGCGCTTCCAGCATCTCAGGGCGGATCTTATCCACCCCCGGCGCCTTGCCACCAAGGAGCTTTTTGACTACCTTAGCGACCTCTGCCAGGGATATGGGTGGAACCACCCCAAAGTCTTCC
The DNA here is from genome assembly GCA_038501785.1 of Myoxocephalus aenaeus. Taxonomy (NCBI): domain Eukaryota; kingdom Metazoa; phylum Chordata; class Actinopteri; order Perciformes; family Cottidae; genus Myoxocephalus; species Myoxocephalus aenaeus. The sequence continues at coordinate 4,969,429 of JBAMJR010000180.1, forward strand.
GGCGCTGCCCCCTTTCCAGGGGACATGTTGGCCGGGTTTAGGAGTTCCTCAAAGTGCTCTTTCCACCGCCCGACGATGTCCCCAGTCCGGGTCAGCGGTTCCCCCCCCCCCGTGCTGAGAGCAGTCTGGGGTAGACCCTGCTTTCCCTTCCTGAGCCGTCGGATGGTTTGCCAGAACTTCCTTGAGGCCAACCGAAAGTCCTTCTCCATGGCCTCCCCGAACTCCTCCCATGCTCGAGTTTTGGCATCCGCGACCTTTGCAGCTGCAGCCCTTCTGGCCTGCCGGTGCCTGTCGGCTGCTTCGGGGGACCCCTGGGCCTAAGGTGCTCTGGTACCAGGTACACTTATGAGCCACCTTATGCTCGAACATGGTGTTTGTTATGGACAAACTGTGGCTAGCACAGAAGTCCAACAACAAAACACCGTTCGGGTTCAGATCGGGCAAGCCGTTCCTCCCAATCACGCCCCGCCAGGTTTCTCTGTCATTGCCCACGTGAGCGTTGAAGTCTCCCAGGAGAACTATGGAGTCGGCAGGCGGCGCCCTTTCCAGGACCCCTCCCACCGACTCCAAGAAGGCCAGATACTCTGAAATGCTGTTCGGTGCATAAGCACAAACAACAGTAAGAGCCTTACTCCCCGCAACCCGTAGGCGCAGGGAGGCGACCCTCTCGTTCTCCGGGGAAGTCGCACATGTTTTAACAAATAAATAAACCTTTTAAAAATATCATTCTTGATTTTTGTTAAAGTAATATATTATTACTCAGTTCTTAAAGTGCCATTACATTTTTGAAGAGAGCTTTATAACTTTTCTAGGACACGAAACTCAAAGTTTAGAACTTGAAACTCCTCATGACCCAAACCAAACTAACTTGGTCCCACCTCTGATGAGAATTGATGGCCATGAGTCAACAGTCTTGCATTTTTGTGTGGCCTTTATAATGACACATTGCTCCATTTTAGCACAGGAAGTAGGTTTATGTGAGTTTTAAGTGGCGTCTGCTACTGTTGTAAGGTATTTCAGCAGCTCAGAGGCTTTTTGAAATACAATTGGAGTCAGACATTTATTTTTCCAGCGTCATGTTTTTGGAATTTCATGTTGCATATTTAAGCTCCACCCACCCGGTACTCTCATGTTGAAAAATCGAGCGTACCCGGTAGGAGTGACTTTCACTTTCACGTGTGTCAGTGTATCTTTCTGCTTTATACATCTGCAAGTTGTCTTCACATATTCACAAGAGGTATCTTCATTGAGTCTGTCCCGGAGACGTCCTCAGAGGTAGGCTTTCTTCTGCTGTGTGTTTACTTAACCCTTGTATGGTGTTCACTTTTTTGTTACTCAGCAGGTGTTGTGGGTCTGTTGGACCCGTTGTATTTTGGGGGTTTTAATTCAACACAATCAAACAATTTTATGTTAAAATACTCAACAGATGTTTTCTTCATCCCAATTAGAAGCAATATAAAAAGCAAATATAGTTAATATTTGCCCTTTAACTTTGTTATAACACATTTACGAATTAAAGTGCTACTCGTTTTTTTTTTTTTTTTGATAAAATCAATAAAAAATAAAATCAATTATAATCAAGATATGAGTGGACAAAATTCAACAAATTTACAAATGAAGCAAGGTTGTTCATAACTATTGACTTATTTATTTGAATTTCATTGAATTTCATTAGTAATGAGGTAATTTTACATAGCACAACATAGGGCTGGGGCTGGCTGCTGATGGGCTGGTTCTGTGGCTCGTCTTCTTTTTGGCTGATGCTCAATCTCATTCAGACTCTGAATTTTCAGAAATAAGATCTTCATATTCTGACACTTCTTCATCTACCTCATCACCATCTTCTCTCTCTTCAAAAATCAATTCCAAGGCCCTCTCAGCAGAGAATCTTTTGGTCTGCTTGATCAGTTGTGATAAGGAACCACACTGGCAACGCTATATTTATAGTGTCGCACCCCAAACTTTCAGTTGGGTTAGAAAATAAGGATTGGTTCCCGTGAGACAGAGGGAGGAATGTGAGAGCAGGCAGGTGTAGGTGTTTGAATTTTGCATCAATGTTGCAAACTTGTGTGGGAACGGCGCGCGCGCGTGCACACGCACACACTGATTTACAGCAGGCCCACAAACACACAGACGCACGGGTGCGTGAACACACACACACACACACACACACACACAGAGGGTAAAAAGTGTGGGAATGTGAGAGCATGCAGGTGTAACTGCTTGAATTTTGCATCAATGTTGCAAACTTGTGTGGGAACGGCGCGTGCGCACACACACACACACACACACACACACACACACACACACACACACACACACACACTTACAGCAGGCCCAGACATGAGGAGGACAGACTGAAGGTACACAGGACCTACAATTTCCACACTTTTATTAGCCCGGGTCCAGTGGACCCGAACACCCTGTATGTAATATAAATGTGTAGGGGGGGGGGGGGTTACGGTGTGCGGTCGATGAGCCAAGGGTTAAAGTCTGCTTATCGACACTACAGACTCACAACACTGCGCAACCCGTGTTCATGAATGCTGGATACTGTTGATGTTACATTGTGTATGCATGTCTAGGAACTTTCATGGAATATTGTAATACTATAACAAAAGAGACAAAGAAGTTATCTTCAACATGCATCGGCTTATTTCCGGTAATCGGCAAGATCCTATATTAGTGAGAAATATAACATGTTGTTGTTGTTAAGTTACCATTAAGCAGCTGTACAGGTCTAAATAAAAACTAATAGGCGAAACATCATAATAACGTTTCATAATAACGTCAACAGAACAAATGAAAACGGAGATTGAACCAGGAAGGGCGGAGCAGAAACGTCCGGCAGGAAAAATCCTATTTATTGAGTAAAAAAGACTCAATATTGAGTTTATCAATCAATGGGAAATATAGGAATCAGTGTACTCATTGATTGATTACTGGAAATATGTGGTGATATGGGATGTTAAATAGACTGGAGACGGTGCAGTGTATATACATTAGTAATACATGTCTTAATATAATTATTGTTATTTATTTTATCAACAATATAGTTGTGTAACTTTGGTGATGTGTGCAGTAAACTAACACAATGTATTGTTGGTATTTTTTTATACTTTTCTGTGTTTTCTTCTTGTCCAGTGTTCATTCATAGCATGAGTATGACTATATTGGTTATAGGTTTATGGTGGTATTCATGTCAAATATATATTCATATAATGGATGACAAATAATATATTTATTCGTTTAAAAAAGAAGAAGCTTATTTTGATTGCTAAAGAATGTCTAGAATGTATTTGTCTACCATCCACCACCGCAACAGGAAGTCCTCACATGTCCTTGTTGATTGTTGTACAGGTATGATGGTGAACTGCTGTGGTCTGCTAACCTCCCAGAAGGAACCAGGTACAACGTTGTAAAAAAAAAAAACTCCACAACCTTTTTTCTACTTTATATGGATGTGTCCAATTGTATCCTGCTTCACGCACTTTTAGACAGAGCCAACATCTTGGTTAACAGGTCCAAAATGCAACAAGTCAGTAAAGAATGAACCTCAACAATGTAAGAAAACATGTTGTGTTCATGTGTTTGTCGGTCAGTTCCTCTGAAGAGCGTGGAGGTGGAGCTGGAGGTGAGGGACCATGTGGCTACAGTGGTCTCCACTCTGAACTATGAGAACAAGGAGGACAAACCACTAGAGGCTGTGTTTGTCTTCCCTCTGCCTGGAGATGCTGCTGTGTGTCATTTCAGTGCTAAGATTGGACAGACACAGATTGTAGCTGAGGTGAAGGAGAAGCAGGAGGTGAGCTGGACAGCAAAGACTTACTCACAGAGGAGCTTTAAAACACAGCGAATGTCGCTCACATGTGTCCTCTGTGTTTCAGGCTTGTGAGGAGTACGACGATGCTTTGAGCTCCGGTCAGCAGGCCTTCCTGCTGGAGGAGAGTGAGCAGAGTCCAGATATATTCTCTCTGCATGTGGGCAGTCTGCCTCCAGGAGAGAGCGCCTCCATCAGGCTGGAGTACGTCACTGAGCTGGCTGTGCAGGCTGATGAAGGGCTGAGGTTTTGTCTGCCTGCTGTGCTCAACCCTCGCTACCAACCTCAGGGTAGGAAAAGCAGCCAACACCTTGATCAGGAGCCCTGAAGCTTCAACTTAGAGCTCACCACACCACACCACACCCGTCCATCAGTGGCGGGCCGTGCATTTTCGACCTCGGCCTTCAGTGCCGTCTGATATTGTTTACATAAATACACGCATGATAGGATGCTGTGTCATTAACGGACAATGCATGTAGTTCACATCAAGAACATTTAGTTATGTAGCCGAGGGTTTATCTTGCGCCTATACTTCACTTTATTAATAAAACAACAACACGATGCTGCGTAGTTTGCACAAGACGCCAACCACTTTCATTCTCGTTCCACACTTCACTAGAACATTTCCTCTCCTTCCGTTTTTCCCTTCACAATAAAAGCCCCAGAAACGTACATCAGAACACTGCTTCCTAGAGAACTGTTCAAGTACTGTCGTGGAACAATAACCCTATGTCTCGGGAGGAGAGTTCAAAGGTTCCAATCAAATATCAAAACCAAATAAGCAAGCAAACAGAGTTTCTCTGGTCAAAACAAAATGTCTCCGTTCGTTTATTCATGCTTGCGCAAGCAGGGAAAAAACCTCAACAGCTATGAATCAACAATGCCTGTCAGGGTTTCCACAAAATATCATTGTTAAAACAGCCAGTTATATACTTTTCAAATGATCATCCCTTTAAGACCATCTCATCTCTCATTGGTTCCCACTACTCGAACATACGATTTACATTGAACTGTGCGTTCCACGTCAACATATACATTGAAGATCTTCCACGTTGTTTGTACTTTGGCCTGATCAGAACCATACGTTCAACCAATCCCCTGTCTTCACATACATCAAATCATGTAATCAAAAGATGACTGTAGTCTTATGTCAGCATATTTGTCAATCGCTTCCTGTGATGTGTACCTTTGAACATTCTGTCACTAAGTAGTCAGCACTTCTAAGTTATTATCAGCTAGTTTGAACCAGAGTAGCTCCTTGAACCTATGTTATCAGTTTCTCCAAGTCACTTTATATGTTAATCATTAATCTGAACATACATCAGTATTAAAACCTCATGTACATACAGAAATGTATTAAAAATACAGTACATACATATTTTCCCATCACAGTACTCAATATAATAGCTTAGAGTTATAACAAAACATGAAAAAACAATCCAACAAAACTGCGGCACAAAAACACCGCACCTAGCAGCAGCAGCAGCAGAACAAACTCCCTGTTGTCCTCCCCGTGCCGTCTCTCAGCCAGCCACCCCGCTTGGCTCTCCGCCGGCACCCACCGACGATGCCGCCACACTAAACCGAGGTGGCTTGATGGAAAACAGGTCTAGCAGCGAGCGCTCTCCCACCACTTCCACGGCGCGAGCTAAGTTAGCTCGCAAGCTAAGTGGGTGCTGGCGGAAAGCCAAGCAGGGTGAAAAAAACATAAAAAGCAGAAAAAGCTATTTACTCACCAGATGCTTTTCACTGAATAAAGACAAAGTCCATCCGACTCTCTTTGTTAATACAGTTCAATGACGTGGTTGTTCAGTTCATCGGTGTGCTTCAGTGAGGATCGTCACTGCCAAACATGCAACCCTCCATGAAAAAGGCTTAAAGTAAATCTGCCACCAAGTCCGTTTCTCCTCCTCCTTCAGCCATTGAGTGTTAAAACAAGCAAAACACTAAACATGTCATAACTTCTCTCGTTTCAGCGAGATGAAACTCTCCTTAAAACCAGCTGCACTGAACTGGGCAACAGAAGAAGACAGGAGCTGTGCAATGAGAAAATAAGCTAAAATGGAACAAATATTATAATAAATGTAGTGTATTTGTGAAAAACAATTCAATTATAAAATACCTATAACTTTGTGATTCTGTTTAGGCCAGAGAAGGCTTAGCAGGCCCTGATGGCCCACCACTAGATGACTTTATTGCATCAGTCACATGCACAACAGCATAAGTGAAAACAAAAATGCAGAAAAACAGAACGGAATAAATAAACAGATTAAATAAATCTTTTAGTATTAGAAGTGTACACAAATCAAAACAGAAACATCTGATGCACCTCATGACATTATTTGCATATTTACTTGAGAATAAGCTTTATTTGTGTAATTCTATGTTTTCTTATACATAGTCACTTTTTGAATTCCAGCATCTGTAAAATGTTTTTGGGATGGAAACGTTATTCTGCAATTCTGTACCTTGTTTAAATTCACTTAAAGTCTTCATTATTATTTTGATTGCACTTTCTTTTCTCCCTGTGTCATTCACAGTTACAAGTGGACCAAAGGACTTCAGTTTGTAATGCATTGATTATATAATTTCAAACTTGTCTCATAGGTAGTGAAGATGGCAACGTTCAGGTGACCTCTGTTCAGGTGACCTCTGTTCCAGCCTCTCTGGTGCCCTACAGTCTGTCTTTCTCTGCCAGAGTGTCCTCTCCTCGTCCCGTCTCTAAAGTGGAGTCCAACTGTCCCCTGGACCCTCTTCAGTACCTCAACACAGAGCAAACCCAGACCACGGTAGGTAGAGTTCTAGTGATGATTGTGAGAGGATATATATATATATATAAAATTATATTTATGAGTGTTTTGTGAACTGCAGGTCAAGATGGCTGCAGGACACAAGTTTGACAGAGATGTTGAACTGCTGATTTATTACAAAGATGCCCACCAGCCCTCTGCTGTGGTGGAGGCAGGACAGGCCTCTTCCAAGCCTGGTGAGTGACCATTGGTGAAGATATTGCAAATAAAAAAGGCCTTTACTTTCAAACTGATGTAATGAGTTCAATACAAGTATTTATTTACATGTTTCTGTCTCTCCTCTGTGTTTCAGGCACTCTGATGGGTGATCCAGTGGTGATGCTGAGCCTGTACCCTGAGTTCCCCCAGGATGTGATGTCTTCAGTCGCTTCATGTGGAGAGTTTGTCTTCTTATTGGATCGATCTGGCAGTATGGATGAACTTATGAACAACAGTGACAGCCATCAGACTCGCATTGGCAGTGCCATGGTATTAATAATATGTTGTTTCTATCATAAAACCATTCATCGTGTCTCTCTCACACAGTGACCTTCACCATCGTCTCTCTCCTCCCTTCAGGATACTCTGCTGCTCCTGTTGAAGAGCTTACCAATGGGCTGCTATTTCAACATCCACAGCTTTGGGTCCAGTTATGAACACATCTTCCCGTAAGTCACTCCCTCAGGACACTCAGTCCACACAAATGTGTTTTAAAATCACTGTTTGTTCAATTGTAATTTCTGATGGCAGTAAGAGTGTAGAGTACAACCAGAAGACCATGGAAGTAGCTCTGAAAAATGTTGAGTGGATGGAAGCTAATATGGGAGGAACAGAGATCCTGAAGCCACTCAAACATATTTACAGCCTGCCCTGCATTCCCAGTCAACCTCGACAAGTAATACACACACACACACACACACACACACACACACACACACACACACACACACACACACACACACACACACACACACACACACACACACATGTTAAACAGGTTGTACAAATATCTCTTGTAGGTAATAGTTTCATAACATTCAGTCAGAACCTCCTGTTGTTCTGTTTTTAACAAGTTCATTCTTACTGCACCCTGTTCTTTTGAATTAAAACGACTTGTGGTACTAAAACAGCAAACACAGCTCTCAGAGAAAAAACACATGTACATTTTTGGGTGTGATATGTAACTTTGACTGATGTGTAAACTCTCCTCCCTAGCTATTTGTGTTTACTGACGGAGAGGTGGGGAACACCAAAGAAGTCATAAATCTGGTGAAGCAGAATTCAGGTTCCCACAGGTGAAACCAAAAGCACCCACATTCTTACTGGTTTTAAAAGACGACATCACATTACTCCAGTTCTGGCTTCTCTCCACTGGCTCCCGGTTGATTTTAGAATTGATTTTAAGATTTTATTGATCACTTTTAAGGCCCGCCTGGGTCTGGCCCCGAGCTACATCAGCGACCTGCTAACTCCATACGAGCCAACTCGCAGCCTTAGATCCTCCGGTGGGGCCCTCTTGGCTGTTCCGAAGTCGAGGCTTAAATCAAAGGGGGACCGTGCTTTTGCCATTAGGGCCCCTCGACTTTGGAATGGCCTACCGGAGGAGATAAGGCTGGCAGAATCAGTAACTTCTTTTAAATCACTTCTTAAAACCCATTTCTATAGAATTGCTTTTAAGTGATGTCGTCCTTTTATGTTCTTTTATGTCCTTTTATGATCTATTATGCTGTTCTTTTATTCCCCTGGTTTTATTTGTATATTTTATTTATTTGTCTGTTTTGATTGATTATTGTAGTATTCATTGCCCATGGTCCTTTGTGTTTACCGATATTTAAGTTATGTTTTCTTTGCTTCTATGTAGAGCACTTTGTGAACTTTGTTTTTAAAGGTGCTATATAAATAAAGTTATTATTACATAATTGCCAGAATATGTCCCATGTTCAAATGTGTGTGTAAAAATCAAACTACTGTATTGCAGGTGTTTCTCTTTTGGGATTGGGGAAGGGGCCAGTTCTGCTCTTATCAATGGGTTGGCCAAGGAAGGAGGAGGTCACGCTCAGTTCATCACAGGGACGGACAGGATGCAACCCAAAGTAAGACTTCGCATTCATTAGATCAATTTTAATAAAACATGCAATTAGGACAGACGACACAATAAGAAAAGTAAATTAAGAAATTTAGCAAAAAGTTCCTCTCAATCTTTTCTAAATAGTTTTTGCTCCTCAGGTGATGCAGTCGCTGAGATTTGCTCTGCAACCAGCTGTGGTGGACATCTCAGTCAAGTGGGATTTGCCAAAGGGAGTTTCTGTCACTGCTCTCTCTCAACCAATTACAGCACTTTTCCAGGGTCAAAGGTCACTGGTTTATGCCCAGCTCACTGGACAGGTAGGAGCAGCACCATCTCACAGTGACATTACTTTCTGATGCCTCAAATGGTTTCTAACACTGATGCTCTCTCAGAGTTCAGAGGCATCAGAGGGCTGTGTGACGGTGAAGTACAGCCTGGCAGGTCATCCCTCTCAGAACCAGCTTCACTTCAGTCTCAAACCTGCAGAGGACACTGGGTAAAACAGCCCTGTTATGCATTGGGTCCTGTCCTTACAAATGTGGAGTTTAATTTAATTATTTGGATAAAATCAAATTGATGAGTTAACATCTCTCTCCTCTGCAGATTAACAGTCCACAGGTTGGCTGCTCACACTCTGATTCGCTCCCTGGAGATGGAGGAGAGAGAGCGTAGAGGAGAGGATGATGAAAATGAAGGAGTGAAGAAGAAGGTGGTGGAGCTCAGCGTCCAATCAGGAGTGAGCAGTGCCTTCACTGCCTTCATCGCTGTCAACAAAGGCAACAGTGAAGTTATTCAAGGACCTCTGGTGCGCAGAAATGTTCCAACACCCAGTGAGTGTTACTTACTAGATACTAGCTGACCGAGAGTTGTAACGTAGAGAAGCATGGTGATGTACTGCTTTAACATTAAATCACTGATCATCTACAAATCACTGTATTCATTTGTTTAGGAGATGAGCGCGAGCATTTGTTTAGTGCTCACAGTGTGTTTGAGTGTAAAAAGATATATAACTATTTTAACTGCTTGTTGTAAGTCATTGTAATAAGGTCAGAATTCAGTAGTGTTGTTGATATTGTTTTAGTTATTGTCTCGTCTCATATCTTGACCTCATATTTAGTTTTTTATCTCAAAAGGTCGTATGCAGAGGTCCTGTTCGGGTACTCCTATGATGAGTAGTAAGTACACATCTCCAAAGCTAATCTAAAGTGGAACACACTAGATATACCAAATGGATGTTGTTGATCTGTGATGCTATGTGATCAACTGAACGTAAAGTACGAATTGTTTTGGCTCCAGTTTGCTTTGGTAGTCATTGACATAAGAAACATGTGATTGCATCGTGCAACAAGTTAGGAAGGTTCAACTGTCGTGTGTTTTCACAGAGGCCTGCTTGTGCCCCTTCTCAAAACTTTTTTATTTGTATTAGCACTGTACAAATGTTAAGTTATATTTTTAATAAGTGTGAGTTATTGTTATATACTGTGTATAAGAAGTGGGAATAATCACTGTGACATCAGCCATTGGTTTGCATCTTTACTGAGGTAATCAAGTTAGAAATAGGGTCATTTTCTCATAGACTACTGTATGGAGGAGTTCTGGCAGTCCTGCATATAAACAACATTTAATTACCCATGACTCTCAGCAGAATCCTCATTGCTGCTCAGCTTCATTGAGAGCTCCCTCAAACAGCAGATCCTTCTTCTACCTTACCTTGTTTTAAGGTCTTTCTAGAGTTGTCATTGTCCCATATTTACAGAGACACTTTGCTTCAGAATGATGACCATGGCCAGTGGATTTATTATGAAAAGACTTTATATTAGGACTATTTCACCAAAATGTCCAAAGTAGCCCTTGCGTTTCCTTAGATACTCATATTACTAATTAAGCAATAAGGTACTCGAGGCAGTACTGTGTCGTGCAATAATGTACTGTTCAAAGGAGTTGTTAGGCCCGACGCGCAGCAGAAGGCCGGCAAACCCTTGAACTGTACATTATTGTAGACACAGTACTGCCTCAAGTACCTTATTGCTTTTATAATACGGGTACCTGCGACTTTATAAATACTAATAGTAAGCTGCCTTTGTAGCGTAAAACGTTGTGTATCGCATTTCAGCGACAGAGAAAATAGTCCCGGGACGCACATACGGGACCATAAAACTGACGGCTGGTTGAAAGCAGGGTGGAGGATGACACTCAGCCACCGATGTAAAGAAGTGCTCTCTCTGCTTCTGTCTGTCTTTTCTCCGTCATTTTTCTCCTCCATGATGTTTAGAGAACTTGCCTCGCGTCAGGAAATTACCGACGTAATTATCTCTCACTGGAAATTATCACGATTTTGTGATCAAACCCTTTTCATTCCTCATCTTTAGGTTAGGGAGGAAGTGACGTGTGTGTTGTCGTTCGTTATGCTAGTGTGGGGGATGCTAAGTGAGCTTGTTAGCTGTTCCGTTTGAGCTACTGTTAGCGAAGAGCCCCGTTGCAATACTGTGAACACTCAAGCGATAAACCTGCAAGTTAAGGAAACCAACGTCTGAGTCGTTACTGCGGACGTGACAATATCAAAGTTTACACCAAACATGTTTGGTAACTGTCAAGCTTGAAATGACAACTAACTAATTTAAATCTACCTGTTATTTTAAGTGCGCACTGATATGGAATGCTCTAAATGTAAACAGGCTGTACAGTACTTTATGGCTGAATAAAATACACCCTGTGACTCACTCTCAACCAATCAGAATGCTTGATTTGATCTACCCGTATTATAATAATAGTTAAGTAATATACATTTTAATGTGAATTTAATAATTATATTAAGTCACTCAATGGATAATAATATATCAGGCTTTGTGTTCTCTCAACAGCTTGTAAGAAGAGATCTAAGGGAGGCATCACCCCAAAGTTATTCTCTAATATGAAGAATAAGTTAGTTGCCTCAACGAAACCACAGAAGTTGTCTCTGCAGACTGATGGTGCTGATCACTACCCGCCTCCACAATACCAGTGTGACGCAGCTTTCCGTGACTTAAATTGTTTCTTTTCTTTGTACTCTGCTCCGCTTTCTGGTGCAGTGGTTAATACATTGAGAATATATGGGTCTTACAGTCTGAATTCCTTCCTTGTATTTATCTGTTGTTACCTTTGTGTAATGTTATATGTCTCTTTTTCTCTTTAAGGGATGATGGGCAAGAGAACAACTTTTAGCTGCGAAGGTACCAGTAAGTAAGGTTATTGAAGATACTCCTGACGACAACTATTGGGTTATTACTTAAGCAATAAGGTACTCGAGGCAGTAACTGTGTCGTGCAATAATGTACTGTTCAAGGGAGTTCGGCAAACCCTTGAACTGTACATTATTGTAGACACAGTACTGCCTCGAGTACCTTATTGCTTTTATAATACGGGTACCTGCGACTTTATAAATAGTAATAGTAAGCTGCCTTTCAGCACAAAATAGTTGTAGCCGGCAAAACGTTGTGTATCGCATTTCAGCGACAGAGAAAATAGTCCCGGGACGCACGGGACGCACATACGGGACCATAAAACTGACGGCCGGTTGAAAGCAGGGTGGAGGATGACACTCAGCCACCGATGTAAAGAAGTGCTCTCGCTGCTTCTGTCCGTCTTTTCTCCGTCATTTTTCTCCTCCATGATGTTTAGAGAACTTGCCTCGCATCGGGAAATTATCGACGTAATTATCTCTCACTGGAAATTATCACGATTTTGTGATCCAAACCCTTTTCATTCCTCATCTTTAGGTTAGGGAGGAAGTGACGTGTGTGTTGTCGTTCGTTATGCTAGTGTGGGGGACGCTAAGTGAGCTTGTTAGCTGTTCCGTTTGAGCTACTGTTAGCGAAGAGCCCCGTTGCAATACTGTGAACACTCAAGCGATAAACCTGCAAGTTAAGGAAACCAACGTCTGCGAGTCGTTACTCGCAGACGTTACCAAACATGTTTCGTGTAAACTTTAATATTGTAACGTCCGCACGTTACAATATTAAAGTTTACACAAAACATGTTTGGTAACTGTCAAGCTTGAAATGACAACTAACGGTCGCGCAATTTAAATCTACCTGTTATTTTAAGTGCGCACTGATATGGAACGCTCTGAATGTAAACAGGCTGTATAGTACTTTATGGCTGAATAAAATACACCCCGTGACTCACTCTCAACCAATCAGAATGCTTGATTTGATCTACCCGTATTATAATGGTCTCTATACATCAGGATCAAATAGGAAAACCTTAAGATCAAAGACAAAACTAAAATGATTGCTCTCAATACACACCAGTACAATACATACCAGTACAATAAGGCACAGATATTATTTTATCTTTTCACTTTGATTTCCTCCTCAGAACCTCCACCCAGAGACCCTTTGCTGCAGCTGGTCTCCCTCCAGGAGGCGTCTGGCTGCTGGGTGCTGGATCCAGATCTGGCTGCTGCACTGGGAAAGACCAGCGAGGAGGTGGAGAAGCCCAAACCTGCATCGGTGGGTCACTGTCAAATATAATGAATTAGATTAATAATGGGGTTTATTTTTCAAATTTTACTTAACTTCAAATTCATATTGTCATGATCTTGTTACAAAGTCAAATGTTTCCTTTTGTGCTCAATCTTCTTTCTTCTTCTTGATTTTGTTTTTTATTCTTTGATTTGGTGAATTAGGTGAACCAGGAGGTGTGGGCCACCATTCTGGCTCTGATCTGGCTTCATGGTTTCAAGATGGATGCTCAGGAAGAGTGGGAGCTTCTGGCTATGAAGGCTGTGTCATGGCTCCAAGCTCAGAAAGGTAAAAACCATAATAATACATGTTATTACATAGTTATTTTAACAATGTGTTCTGGTTAAAATCAGCAATTCAGTCTTTTCTACTGATGACTTGTTTTGTGTGTGTTTTCAGCCTCCTGTGTGACGGAGTGTGTGGAAGCAGGAAACACTCTGTTGGGTTGCACCGTGCAGAAAGACGCTTTGGGGCTCTGAGGGTTTCATTAAAGTGCACTTCTCCTTCAGGATTGGTCACTTCTGGTACACAGAAGCAGATTCACTCCATCCTACAATATTTACTTCAAATCAAATTGTGCATTTCGTGTCAACTTGTGTCTAAAACAACTGAAAAATAAACTCAAGAGTTTCAAACCAAATAAGCATTTCTGGCTTAATTTAACCCTTCACACCTCCTCCATTCACTGCAAATCAAACCTTGAGCTGTCAGCAGACATTTCTGTCCACACGATAAAGTAAGAACTGCCTGCTTCAATGGTGATGTGTTTTTTTTTAAATAACTTGTTGTAATGTTTCAGGAAGGTATATCCTACATTACTGCTGAGTCTGGGGGATGTTTTTGCTTCAAAATGAACCTTACACTTGAGTAGACATTTGGCCCTTGTCCAACAGTAAGGTGAACACATTGCAGGTGTGTGACTGTGAGTGTTGGTTTGAGAAAACAATAGAGTAAAAAGTTACTACTGAGCCCAAAGATTAAAGAATATGTTTTTAAAAAGTGTGGCACTAATCAATTCATTCATCAATTCATTCATTCAACTCTTGGAGCAACAGTTGAAAAAAAAAAAGATACAAAAGATATTTTTGTTTTCAGTCGTGGTAGCCCCATCGTGCCAATAAAAATAATTTTGGTCCTTTTCAAAACAACATCGGGCTGAGATAACAGAAAAAGCACAGCACCCTGGGTTAATGAAACTTGTATGCATTTGTTCGTGCAACTGTTATGGTTCTCCCCATTACACAAACATACAGATTATTTTTTCACAAAATAACTAGAACTCTATTCTAGGTCTTATCCATTTCATTTTTTTTAATTTAGTATTATTATTATTTTTTAAATATTTTCATTTAACTCAGACCTTAAACATGCAATAACATGACATAGCACGTAAACAGTTAAATATAATAAGACAGAAACATACAAAAATAATCTGGTTCTTGTTAATTGTGCTGAATGCTTTGAAAGTGCAATGTCAGCGCGCTACGTTTTTGAACAATTAAGTTTAGTCGCACATGTTTTAACAAATAAATAAACATTTTAAAAATATAATTCTTGGTTTTTGTTAAAGTAATATATTATTACTCAGTTGTTAAAGTGCCATTACATTTTTGAAGAGAGCTTTATAACTTTTCTAGGACACGAAACTCAAAGTTTAGAACTTGAAACTCCTCATGACCCAAACGAAACTGACTTGGTCCCACCTCTGATGAGAATTGATGGCTATGAGTCAACAGTCTTGCATTTTTGTGTGGCCTTTATAATGACACATTGCTCCATTTTAGCACAGGAAGTAGGTTTATGTGGCTTTTAAGTGGCGTCTGCTACTGTTGTAAGGTATTTCAGCAGCTCAGAGGCTTTTTGGAATACAATTGGAGTCAGACATTTATTTTCCAGTGTCATGCTTTTGGAATTTCAAGTTGCATATTTAAGCTCCACCCACCCGGTACTCTCATGTTGAGAAACCGAGCGTACCCGGTAGACGTGCCTTTAACTGAGACGTGTGTTTATATCTTTCTGCTTTATACATCTGCAAGTTGTCTTCACATATTCACAAGAGGTATCTTCAGTGAGTCTGTCCCGGAGACGTCCTCAGAGGTAGGCTTTCTTCTGCTGTGTGTTTACTTAAAGTCTGCTTATCGACACTACAGACTCACAACACTGCGCAACCCGTGTTCATGAATGCTGGATACTGTTGATGTTACATTGTGTATGCATGTCTAGGAACTTTCATGGAATATTGTAATACTATAACAAAAGAGACAAAGAAGTTATCTTCAACATGCATCGGCTTATTTCCGGTAATCGGCAAGATCCTATATTAGTGAGAAATATAACATGTTGTTGTTGTTAAGTTACCATTAAGCAGCTGTACAGGTCTAAATAAAAACTAATAGGCGAAACATCATAATAACGTTTCATAATAACGTCAACAGAAAAAAATGAAAACGGAGATTGAACCAGGAAGGGCGGAGCAGAAACGTCCGGCAGGAAAAATCCTATTTATTGAATAAAAAAGACTCAATATTGAGTTTATCAATCAATGGGAAATATAGGAATCAGTGTACTCATTGATTGATTACTGGAAATATGTGGTGATATGGGATGTTAAATAGACTGGAGACGGTGCAGTGTATATACATTAGTAATACATGTATTAATATAATTATTGTTATTTATTTTATCAACAATATAGTTGTGTAACTTTGGTGATGTGTGCAGTAAACTAACACAATGTATTGTTGGTATTTTTTTTATACTTTTCTGTGTTTTCTTCTTGTCCAGTGTTCATTCATAGCATGGGTATGACTATACTGGTTATAGGTTTATGGTGGTATTCATGTCAAATATATATTCATATAATGGATGACAAATAATATATTTATTCGTTTAAAAAAGAAGAAGCTTATTTTGATTGCTAAAGAATGTCTAGAATGTATTTGTCTACCATCCACCACCGCAACAGGAAGTCCTCACATGTCCTTTTTGATTGTTGTACAGGTATGATGGTGAACTGCTGTGGTCTGCTAACCTCCCAGAAGGAACCAGGTACAACGTTGTAAAAAAAAAAAACTCCACAACCTTTTTTCTACTTTATATGGATGTGTCCAATTGTATCCTGCTTCACGCACTTTTAGACAGAGCCAACATCTTGGTTAACAGGTCCAAAATGCAACAAGTCAGTAAAGAATGAACCTCAACAATGTAAGAAAACATGTTGTGTTCATGTGTTTGTCGGTCAGTTCCTCTGAAGAGCGTGGAGGTGGAGCTGGAGGTGAGGGACCATGTGGCTACAGTGGTCTCCACTCTGAACTATGAGAACAAGGAGGACAAACCACTAGAGGCTGTGTTTGTCTTCCCTCTGCCTGGAGATGCTGCTGTGTGTCATTTCAGTGCTAAGATTGGACAGACACAGATTGTAGCTGAGGTGAAGGAGAAGCAGGAGGTGAGCTGGACAGCAAAGACTTACTCACAGAGGAGCTTTAAAACACAGCGAATGTCGCTCACATGTGTCCTCTGTGTTTCAGGCTCGTGAGGAGTACGACGATGCTTTGAGCTCCGGTCAGCAGGCCTTCCTGCTGGAGGAGAGTGAGCAGAGTCCAGATATATTCTCTCTGAGTGTGGGCAGTCTGCCTCCAGGAGAGAGCGCCTCCATCAGGCTGGAGTACGTCACTGAGCTGGCTGTGCAGGCTGATGAAGGGCTGAGGTTTTGTCTGCCTGCTGTGCTCAACCCTCGCTACCAACCTCAGGGTAGGAAAAGCAGCCAACACCTTGATCAGGAGCCCTGAAGCTTCAACTTAGAGCTCACCACACCACACCTGTCCATACAGAGGGCTTCATTGCATCTACTTGTGATCCTTCACACTTTTTGGGCCTTTGGTGAAATGCTAGCATGTAGTGTTGTTTAAGTTCCAGGAGAAACTATTAGTTAGATGCGGTATGTTCATCCTTCAACTCCCTCACTGCTGCATGAATGTATTGGACATGTTACATTCCATTACATTATTGGGACAGTTTGACAGGAAACAGGAAGAGAGAGAAGGTATGATGTGCAACAAAGGATACGATGGTGCTCCATATTTGAACATGTTTACCTTGTTAACAGGGAGTGAAGGTGACAACGTTCAGGTGACCTCTGTTCAGGTGACCTCTGTTCCAGCCTCTCTGGTGCCCTACAGTCTGTCTTTCTCTGCCAGAGTGTCCTCTCCTCGTCCCGTCTCTAAAGTGGAGTCCAACTGTCCCCTGGACCCTCTTCAGTACCTCAACACAGAGCAAACCCAGACCACGGTAGGTAGAGTTCTAGTGATGATTCGGAGAGGAGGTATCACGATAAATATAATTATATTCATGAGTGTTTTGTGAACTGCAGGTCAAGATGGCTGCAGGACACAAGTTTGACAGAGATGTTGAACTGCTGATTTATTACAAAGATGTCCACCAGCCCTCTGCTGTGGTGGAGGCAGGACAGGCCTCTTCCAAGCCTGGTGAGTGACCATTGGTGAAGATATTGCAAATAAAAAAGGCCATTACTTTCAAACTGATGTAATGAGTTCAATATAAGTATTTATGTAAATGTGTCTGTCTCTCCTCTGTGTTTCAGGCACTCTGATGGGTGATCCAGTGGTGATGCTGAGCCTGTACCCTGAGTTCCCCCAGGATGTGATGTCTTCAGTCGCTTCATGTGGAGAGTTTGTCTTCTTATTGGATCGATCTGGCAGTATGCAAGGGGCGCGCATAAAGAGTGCCATGGTATTAATAACATGTTGTTTCTATCATAAATTCATTCATAGTGTCTCTCTCACACAGTGACCTTCACCATCTTCTCTCTCCTCCCTTCAGGATACTCTGCTGCTCCTGTTGAAGAGCTTACCAATGGGCTGCTATTTCAACATCCACAGCTTTGGGTCCAGTTATGAACACATCTTCCCGTAAGTCACTCCCTCAGGACACTCAGTCCACAGAAATGTGTTTTTAAATCACTTTTTGTTCATGTGTAATTCTGTGATTTCTGATGGCAGTAAGAGTGTAGAGTACAACCAGAAGACCATGGAAGAAGCTCTGAAAAATGTTGAGGAGATGGAAGCTAATCTGGGAGGAACAGAGATCCTGAAGCCACTCAAACATATTTACAGCCTGCCCTGCATTCCCAGTCAACCTCGACAAGTAATACACACACATACACATACGCACATACACATGTTAAACAGGTTGTACAATTATCGCTTGTAGGTAATAGTTTCATACCATTCAGTCAGAACTTCCTGTTGTTCTGTTTTTAACAGGTTCATTCTTACCACACCTTGTTCTTTTGACTTTAACTTTGACATTAAAAACACTTGTGGTACTAAAACAGCAAGCAAACACAGCTCTCAGAGAAAGATTTGGATGACTCAACACATGTACATTTTTGGGTGTGATATGTAACTTTGACTGATGTGTAAACTCTCCTCCCTAGCTATTTGTTTTTACTGACGGAGAGGTGGGGAACACCAAAGAAGTCATAAATCTGGTGAAGCAGAATTCAGGTTCCCACAGGTGAAACCAAAAGCACCCTCACAATTGCCAGAATATGTCCCATGTTCAAATGTGTGTGTAAAAACCAAACTACTGTATTGCAGGTGTTTCTCTTTTGGGATTGGGGAAGGGGCCAGTTCTGCTCTCATCAATGGGTTGGCCAAGGAAGGAGGAGGTCACGCTCAGTTCATCACAGGGACTGACAGGATGCAACCCAAAGTAAGACTTCACATTCTTTATATACATTTTAATAAAACATTAAATTCAGACAGACACAATTAGAAATGTATTAAAGCTTGTTTAAAAAAATTTGTTTTGCTCATCAGGTGATGCAGTCGCTGAGATTTGCTCTGCAACCAGCTGTGGTGGACATCTCAGTCAAGTGGGATTTGCCAAAGGGAGTTTCTGTCACTGCTCTCTCTCAACCAATTACAGCACTTTTCCAGGGTCAAAGGTCACTGGTTTATGCCCAGCTCACTGGACAGGTAGGAGCAGCACCATCTCACAGTGACATTACTTTCTGATGCCTCAAATGGTTTCTAACACTGATGCTCTCTCAGAGTTCAGAGGCATCAGAGGGCTGTGTGACGGTGAAGTACAGCCTGGCAGGTCATCCCTCTCAGAACCAGCTTCACTTCAGTCTCAAACCTGCAGAGGACACTGGGTAAAACAGCACTGTTATGCATTGGGTCCTGTCCTTACAGATGTGGAGTTTAATTTAATTATTTGGATAAAATCAAATTGATGAGTTAACATCTCTCTCCTCTGCAGATTAACAGTCCACAGGTTGGCTGCTCGCACTCTGATTCGCTCCCTGGAGATGGAGGAGAGAGAACGTAGAGGAAAGGAAGATGAAGGAGTGAAGAAGAAGGTGGTGGAGCTCAGCGTCCAATCAGGAGTGAGCAGTGCCTTCACTGCCTTCATCGCTGTCAACAAAGGCAACAGTGAAGTTATTCAAGGACCTCTGGTGCGCAGAAATGTTCCAACAGCCGGTGAGTGTTTTCAAGAAAAATACAAACTACAGTTACCCTCTACTTACTAGATACTAGCTGACCGAGAGTTGTAACGTAGAGAAGCATGGTGATGTACTGCTTTAACATTAAATCACTGATCATCTACAAATCACTGTATTCATTTGTTTAGGAGATGAGCGCGAGCATTTGTTTAGTGCTCACAGTGTGTTTGAGTGTAAAAATATAGATATTTTGAATTATTTTAACTGCTTGTTGTAAGTCATTGTAATAAGGTCAGAATTCAGTAGTGTTGTTGATATTGTTTTAGTTATTGTCTCGTCTCATATCTTGACCTCATATTTAGTTTTTTATCTCAAAAGGTCGTATGCGGAGGTCCTGCGGAGGTGCTCCTAGGATGAGTAGTAAGTAAACATCTCCAAAGCTAATCTGAAGTGGAACACACTAGATACCAAATGGATGTTGTTGATTTAATGTGATCAACTGAACGTAAAGTACGAATTGTTTTGGCTCCAGTTTGCTTTGGTAGTCATTGACATATGAAACATGTGATTGCATCGTGCAACAAGTTAGGAAGGTTCAACTGTCGTGTGTTTTCATGGAGGCCTGCTTGTGCCCCCTCTCATATGTGTTTATTTGTATTAGCACTGTACAAATTTTAAGTTTTATTTTTAATAAGTGTGAGGTTTTGTTATATACTGTGTAAAGGAAGTGGACGTAGTCACTGTCACTTCACCCATTAGTTTGCATGTTTACTGAGGTAATAAATCAAGTTAGAAATAGGGTCATTTTCTCAGAGACTTCTTTACAATTAAACTTTTTTCCAACCAGTGGTGCCACCCCCTGCTGGATATTAATAATAATGCAAGTCCAAGGCACTTAATCATTGGCTTCAGTTTCCAGTCTGGGACATTGTTGCCTGGTCATTGCACTAAACTAATAAGCCAGTGGTTTACACGATCATATCATTTATTATCTACAATTCACTGCATTAAATTGTTTTGGAGATGAGAGCGAGCATTTGTTTAGTGCTCAGTGTGTTTGTGTGTGCTCATCTGTTTCTATGTAAAAAGTTAAACTTGAGATATTTTGAACTATTTTAACTGCTGGTTGTTACTCATTGTAATAAAGTCAGAAACCAGTAGTTTTGTAGATATTTTTCATTTAGTAATTGTCTTGGCTCATATCTTTTTATCTCAGTGATGATGTGCAGTCCTATGCCGGTGCCCTGTGGTGCTCCTGTGATGGATAGTAAGTAAAAATCTCTAAAAGCTGAATAGAAGTGGAACACATGTGTTTCTACAGATAGACTAAATGGCTGTAAACAAAAGAAAAGACACATTTCTTTGACAGAATTGCTCTGCTTACTTATTTGTTACTAGCTGACCGAGAGCGAACATTTGTTTAGGGCTCATCTGATTGTATGTAAAGTTAAACTTTCTAGATATTGTGAACTATTTTAACTGCTTGTTAGTCATTGTAATAAGGTGAGAAACCAGTCATTTTGTGTATTGGTTTAATTGTCTTGGCTCATATCTTGACCTCACACTTTTTCTATATCTCGAAGTGATGATGCCGCAGTCCTGTGGTTCTCCTGTGAGGAATAGTAAGTAAACATCTCTAAAAGCTGAATAGAAGTGGAACACACGTTTGTGTATTTCTATGTATTTACTATGATGTAACAAAACACATTTCTTTAGCAGAATTGCTCTTCTTGCTCATTTGTTGATTTAATGTGATCAACTGAACATAAAGTAGGAGTTGTTTTGGCTCCAGTTTGCTTTGGTACACATTTTAAGTTCTATTTTTAATAAGGTATTCTTATATACTGTGTAGAAGTGGATGTAGTCACTGTGACATCAGCCATTGGTTTGCATCTTTACTGAGGTAATCAAGTTAGAAATAGGGTCATTTTCTCATAGACTTCTTTACAAGCAAACTTATTTTTCAAACTAGTGGTCTCGCTCCCTGCTGGCCATAAAATAGAATGCATGTTTATGGCACTTCAGTATTGTCTTTAGTTTTCAGTGCAGATTGCCTCCTGGTCTTTTTAACCTCAAATCTCCGTTGTGAATGTGCAGTTTCAGTAATTTTAGTACTTCATTTTAGCATACAAGCTAACTGTGACTTCAACACACAACCGTGTATTCCTATAGATACAGTGTCAGGCCTGGACTAAAATGAGGACTCAGATGCAGAGGATATCACGTACAAGCACACTTTATTGATTTCAGATCCTCTTTGAAGAGTGACAAACAATTGGGCTATGAAAAACTCAATTACTAAGTCCTGGCAAGAATAGCTCGCGGAAGATAACCTTCCTGCTAAGGAAATTCTCCAATAAAAGGAAAGACAAAAACACACTAGAAACAGGGAAGATCCTAAAACATGAATCGCTCCCAAAGGAGGAAAACTAAAACTACTGATCAACGGGACAAAAGAAAAGGCTCACCTAAACAGGAGGCTCTACAGCTATCTAGTACTAATTAAACACAAAATCGCTCCAAAGGGGAGGAAAGAAAACAGAAATCGAAGCTAAACTAGAAAACTTTAACAAACGAAAAATCTCTCTCCAAGGAGGAAACAGAAATCAACTTACGTGGTGTAGCAAAAAACTCTTGGCAAAATCGACTATGACTTAGGTGCACGGACAAGGACGAAACACTTTGGCACAAGACAAAGGGGAGATGCAGACTATAAGCACATGAGGGTAATGGGAAACAGGTGGAAACAATCAGGGATCGGGGGAGACAATCAGACCGGTGACACGTGAGGAAGGGCAAATGACCTGCAATGAGAGGAGAGTTAGGCTTCAAAATAAAACAGGAAGTTACGAGACAAAAACCCAAGACAAGACAAACCTCAAACCTGGTGTGACAAACAGCATGAACTACTGAATAGAGGAGTTCTGGCAGTCCGGCACATAAGAACATTTAATTACTTACCCAGGACTCTCAGCAGAATCCTCATTGCTGCTCAGCTTCATTGAGAGCTCCCTCAAACTGCAGATCCTTCTACCTTACTTTGTTTTAAGGTCTTTCTAGATTTGTCATTGTCCCATATTTAAAGAGACACTTTGCTTCAGAATGATGACCACAGCCAGTGGATTTATTATGAAAAGACTCTTTTATATTAGGACTATTTCACCAAAATGTCCCAAGTAGCCCTTGCATTTCCTTAGATACTCATATTACTAATAATAGTTAAGTAATATGCATTTGAATGTGAATTTAATAATTATATGAAGTCACTCAATGGATAATAATATATCAGGCTTTGTGTTCTCTCAACAGCTTGTAAGAAGAGATCTAAGGGAGGCATCACCCCAAAGTTATTCTCTAATATGAAGAATAAGTTAGTTGCCTCAACGAAACCACAGAAGTTGTCTCTGCAGACTGATGGTGCTGATCACTACCCGCCTCCACAATACCAGTGTGACGCAGCTTTCCGTGACTTAAATTGTTTCTTTTCTTTGTACTCTGCTCCGCTTTCTGGTGCAGTGGTTAACACATTGAGAATCTATGGGTCTTACAGTCTGAATTCCTTCCTTGTATTTATCTGTTGTTACCTTTGTGTAATGTTCTATGTCTCTTTTTCTCTTTAAGGGATGATGATTAAGAACAAAAGCTGTAGCTTGAACAGAATCGGTAAGTAAGGTTATTGAAGATACTCTTGACGACAACTGTTGGGTTATTACCATGTCATTTGGTACACACATTCATCCCCCTCATGATTAATTGTAATATATTTGGTGATTTCCTGATTTAAATTCAGGACTTTAATCAGATCAAACTTTGTATTTTTCCCAATACTTAGATTAATGAACAACTATTTGCTAAACTAATGACATCAACTGTACTTTGTAATTAAAGCTAATTAGCAGTTGATGATAAAGGTGAAGACATATTCCAAATAAGAAGCAACAATATTATTTGGAGAGAGAAATGTGAGTCAGTGTTTTCTAGTTTAGTATGCCACTTTTTAGTTTAGTAATTGACTCATATGTCTTTCCTGTACTATACTGGTCTCTATACATCAGGATCAAATAGGAAAACCTTAAGATCAAAGACAAAACTAAAACGATTGCTCTCAATACACACCAGTACAATACATACCAGTACAATAAGGCACAGATATTATTTTATCTTTTCACTTTGATTTCCTCCTCAGAAAAGTCTTTGCCCGAACCTCCACCCAGAGACCCTTTGCTGCAGCTGGTCTCCCTCCAGAAGGCGTCTGGCTGCTGGGTGCTGGATCCAGATCTGGCTGCTGCACTGGGAAAGACCAGCGAGGAGGTGGAGAAGCCCAAACCTGCATCGGTGGGTTACTGTCAAATATAATAACTTAGATTAATAATAGGGCTTATTTTTCAAATTTTACTTAACTTCAAATTCATATTGTCATGATCTTGTTAGAAAGTCAAATGTTTCCTTTTGTGCTCAATCTTCTTTGTTCTTCTTGGTTTTGTTTTGTATTCTTTGATTTGGTGAATTAGGTGAACCAGGATGTGTGGGCCACCATTCTGGCTCTGATCTGGCTTCATGGTTTCAAGATGGATGCTCAGGAAGAGTGGGAGCTTCTGGCTATGAAGGCTGTGTCATGGCTCCAAGCTCAGAAAGGTAAAAACCATAATAATACATGTTATTACATAGTTTTTTTTTTAACAATGTGTTCTGGTTCAAATCAGCAATTCAGTCTTTTCTACTGATGACTTGTTTTGTGTGTTTTCAGCCTCCTGTGTGACGGAGTGTGTGGAAGCAGGAAACACTCTGTTGGGTTGCACCGTGCAGAAAGACGCTTTAGGGCTCTGAGGGTTTCATTAAAGTGCACTTCTCCTTCAGGATTGGTACACAGAAGCAGATTTACTCCACCTTTTTTTTCTTCTTCAACATGAAACTGTACTCTTTGCACTATTTACATTTGATCATACACATTTGTTTTCCCTGCACAACTCCACTTTCCCTTGCTAGTCGCTAACACTGAGTAACATTTTATAGATGTGAAAATACAGTGATGATGATAAATAAAAAGATGATAATACGTGTAAAAAATTCCAATGTACTACACATTATAAACTCTCCTCTTTGACACAGCGTTTCGCTCTGAAAACCACAACAATGTTTCTCTGCTTTTCTGTTCATATTCTATGCCAAATACTGCATTCAATAAAAATATATATTCCATCAGTCATAATGGGGTTCTCAATTTCGTCTCAATTTGATGCTGTCATTAAAATGGTTACAATATCATATTTGATCTGTGCTTCATGAAATGACATAATGGACGTACACTCCTGTCAATAAATAGTGTCTCCTTTATATCTTGAACGGTTTGGTAAAAAAACGACGTCACCCACATGTCGTAACCGTTGTTTGGAAGTCGAGTTCAGCAGTTGGGCCGTCGCCACCTTTTTTTCAACCAGAGCTAACGCGACAGGGTGAATTCAAGTTATCTGCATTTAGAGAGAAGTAAATAATCTTATCCATCCCTTAAAGCGTTTGAGGAAAAAAAGGAGGAATGTTGGACACTAAGACATATTTTGTATGAAGTGTCTAGTGTGACATCTTCCTCAGATTAATGGCGACCGATTATCCTCTACTTCAGAGTCGAGAGACGATATAGAGGTGATATTTTTGTTGAAGTTTTAAAGGGAAACCCCAACACGCTGCCTGTCGTGGCCTTAGGTTCAAAATGAGGCGACAGAGACCTAAAATCACGGCTATATACATAAAACCTGGATATATGAGTGTAAACAGATGCCCAATTCAAATACTTCACCATATACGATGCTAACACAATCAGTGTGCATTTATTAAATCAATAAATGCTTGTGTAGTTTTTGAAAAACTTACATTCATGGATATCATTTTACCTGCTTAACAGTTTATTTTTGTTGCATTATTGTACAGCTTTATTTATGTATTGTTATAAACATTTAATTTCAGCAATTTAGTTTCCATTGAACTGAAAATATATTTAAAAAAATAAGAAGTGGGACCTCCGAGTGCAGCAGCTTTATGCGCCAGCTGAAGCCGAGTCACGACGGCCTTTAATAATTTGTTCATGAGATTGAGAGATATTTTGTAAAATGATTTGTAACTTGGATGGAAGAGCGGAGAAGTAGTTTAATGAGTTTTTGATACTTTTCCTTCTGACCTTAGAACCGCCAAGGTTCAACATGAAGTACAAAATGAGTGTTAAATCCTCCAAACATAAGGGCCGAGTGAAATATAACTCATATGAAGTGTTCAGAAAGTTGCACACTGTCTCCTCTGAAAGATTGTTTTTAAATCCCAAACAGCTTCACCAACCAGCCGCCTTTTTTCTGTTTTTATGGTGCCGTTCAGAAGTAGCTAAATAAAAGAAAACACGACATACTGTCGTGTAATAACATACAAATATTACCGCATCCATTCATTCTATGGTGATGAGGAGGATGCAGTTCAGCCACCAGGTGGTGGTGACGTCTTAGGAGAAGATCAGGATCATCGCAACGATCCGTCTCTTTTGCACTCTGCAGATTTACAACAGCAAATGTTTTATTCCTCTTTTATTTGTGGTCTTTTTTCAGTCTTCATCGTTTCAGTCTGAGTCTATTCTAAACTTGTGTCAGGAGATGTCTTAAAAGGTCATTTTAGCCTCCATTGTGTTGACTCAACATCATGGTTTATGGTAACAAATGGGTTCATAATTCAAAATGTGTCTTCAGCTGCGTGTTCAAACCAACATAAACATATCTTAATCTCTAATTAGGCTTACAAACTTCCCAAAGATAGAAGGTGGAAGGTAAAGAACGTTACACGTAACACTGGACCAATTAAACAATGTATATTAATTCTTGTCCCCATTAGTCACTTTGACACAAGAAAATGGTCGAACAATACCAAAGTTACTGTTTAATATAGTGTGGAAAAAGATTTACTGAAATTAATTTAGAAGACACATTTTAGGGGAAATTTGAGTATCCCTTCTGCACGTCCAGGCCTGCCTTATGCGTTTGCGTCACGGTTCCATCATCTTTTCATACGGGGGGAGGAAGAGGAAACTGGATTCCTCCGAACAGTGAAGACACTTTCCATGAAAAAAATTCTGAAAGGTGAGTTGCATCACGACTGGGAGCAAACAGGGGTTTACTGTTACTGCCACCTGTTGTTGTAAATTGATTCCTCATAATTTCCATTTGACAGGTCATTCTAACTTCCTGGCACGTACACTTTCTTTGATTCTTCTCGCCGACATTTGAGTAAACAAAGAGAGACGCGTTAATAATGTGATTATATAATGTCGCAAAGTGTGTAGAGGTTCAGTGGCTCTATAAAGTGCTGCAGAATTATGTATTTTTGGAGAACAATCAGGAAGTTATCATCTCACTGGTTCCCTCCACAAAAAGCCAAAGGTATTTTTCTATTTCGGTTTTGATTATTGAAAGCTGTTAAAAATGTCAGTTTGCAGGTTTGAAAGGTGCATCGAAGGCATCGCATCATTTCTGTTACCTGAAAGTACTTCCTGTTGCTCTGCTGATATGCTCATGCTCAGTTTTGTGGTTTTAGATGAGACTCAACTTTATTGTTGTACTAGACAACAAAATGGAGTATAAATATACGCTCACGGGCCTTCAGCTGCCAGGAAGCCTATCTTCCTTAAATACATCCCTGGACTGATCCCGTCAGCCTGCTGTTCCCTTATTCAGCACATTGTGACCAGGATGTAATGTTCATAACTGTATAACCACTTCCACCATTCTGAGTGAGAAGACTAATTATTTAGTTATTAAAAAAAACCTGGAGAAAGTTGTGGCCGGCCAACTTACTGCTGTGCTGGAGAGGCACAATATGTTTGACAAGTTCCAGTCGGGGTTTCGCAAACAGCACTTGACTGAAACCACTCTCCTGAGGGTTTCAAATGACTTATTAATGTCATCTGACGCAAGTGACTGCTCTGTTTTAGTGCTCCTCGACCTCAGTTCTGCGTTTGACACCGTAGACCATAACATCCTGATTGAGAGGCTACGTGATTGGGTGGGCATATCTGGCACAGCGTTGGAGTGGTTTTCATCTTACCTCGCTAACAGAAGATTTACTGTCTCTGTGAGAGACGGACATCGAGTCGGATATCTCTCCACTGTCTTGTGGGGTATCGCAGGGCACATATGTATATGTAAGGAGCTCCAAGTATTTCAAGTTGAGACTTCTGAGGGGAAAAAAGGGCCTGAAAGAGGACAGCAATAGTACACAGAACCCAGCAAGGTATACAAAAGTTCCCCAGGACTTGAACTGAGACTATAGATTTTCTGTGGTTATGATATTCATACTAATAGAAGCTACAGGTAAGTCGATATTCTGATATTTATAAAAACTGAGGCTATAGGTAAGCAGTGGTCTGACATTAATATAAAAAATAAAATAAAAACTATAGGGCTGTAAGTTAGCCAGTGTTCTGATATCATAGAAACTATAGAGCTGTATGGTAGCCAGTGTTCTGATACTTATACAAACCGAGAATATAGTTAGCTGCTGTTCTGATATTCACACAGGCCTTGGCTGTATGTTAGCTGCTGTTCTGATATTAACACAGGCCTTGGCTGTATGTTAGCTGCTGTTCTGATATCAACAACACAGGCCATGGCTGTAAATTAGCTTGTGTTCTCATATTCAAACAGGCCATTGCTGTAAGTTAGCTGGTGTTCTGATATCATACAAACTATGGAGCTGTATGTTATCCAGTGTTCTGATACTTATACAAAACTGAGAATATAGTTAGCTGGTGTTCTGATATTCATACAAACCAAGGCTATTGGCAGCTGTTTTGATAGTCATAAAAACTGAGGACACGTAAAAGCAGGCTTGTTAGCCGCAATTCTTAAGTTAGCCAGTCTTCTGACGTTTAATACAAATCAAGACTGTAAGTTATCTGGTTTTCTGATATTAAAACAAACCATGGCTATATGTTAGCTGTTGTTCTGATATTAACACAGACCATAGCTATATGTTGTATATATATATATATATATACACATATATATATAGCTGTACTGTAGCCTACTAAGCTAGCCTGCCTTTGGAACTATACCAGTTCAAAGTAGTCATGTTCAGACTACTTATATGACCTATAACTTGTAGTAATAACTACAACTTCATACAATTGTCATAATTGTTTTTATGTGTATGTATGCAAATTTGATTAATTCAAATGTCTTACTTTTTGAGTGACGTAAGCACACATTTAAGCGGTCACGGAGTTTCAGCTGCTTACCGTCAGTAGGAACATGTGTTATGAAATGTAAAAATAATATGAATTATAATCACGAGCATTCAATACTAAACTTTTAAGACAACACACTATGATAGTCAGCTTAACTATGCTTTTTGTATAGTTTGGAGCATCAGCACAAATTTGTAAAATTAATTTAGAATTAAGGATATTAAAAACATATTAACATATTTTCTTCTTTTGAAGCACTGATGTTTTCATGACACAATCAACTGAGCAATGCAATGATAATATTTCTGCACTGACTCAAAGAAGTGTGGTATGAACACACCTTTCCTGACATTTACGGACCCCATTGGACCTATCCCATCCCCCAACCGCCACGGTCACAGAGTTTCAGTTGTTCACTGTCAGTAGGAACATGCGTTATAAAATGTAAAAATAATACGAATTATAAACGCGAGCATTCAATACTAAACTATTAATTCAGCACACTATGATAGTCAGCTTAACTATGCTTTTTGTATAGTTTGGAGCATCAGCACACATTTGTAAAATGTATTTAGAATTAAGGATATTAAAAACATATTAGCATATTTTTTAATATGGATTGGTCTACTTTATAATAACTACACACTATTTAGCAGTAGTAAAGCATGAGTAATCACTTAATTCATCATACATAAAGCAGCGTTCCAACATGAACACTTATTAGTAACTCATTAGTATGCAATTCAGTATGCAATTCATAAACACAGGTATACATGTTTAATTCTTGGTTAATAACTTGACTATTATGTGTGTCATGATTGGGTTTTCATACTTTATAAATGGATTCCCCATTTGTAAATTAAGTAATATATAATGCAAACCAATGAAGTAATATATATTGCTAACCATTTATTAAGGACTTATAGATGATGATGATGATGATGTGCTTTATAAACGTGTTTTAATACTGCAATTCATGATTAATTCAGGTAGTTAATAGTTATTATTTATGTGTTAAGTATGTTCTGTGACCTCATCTAAAGTGAGGTTATCTATGCTTTACAAAGCATTAATACATGTCATGAGTAATTCAGATAGTTACTACTCGTTAGTTAAGTATGTCCTGTGACCTCATCTAAAGTGAGGCCTATCTATGCTTTTACAACGCATTAATAAGTGATATTGAAAGGCCAGCAGTGCCTCATTATGCTGCGTTCACACCAAACGCGACACGATTTTTCGCGCCACATTTACCTCTTCAGTTTACTCACGCGAATAAACTTGCCCTGAGAAACAATTAGAGCCTGGGATAAAATTATTTCAAGGTTTATATGTAACGGCCAAAGGCCAAGAGGCAAATATATAACATTAAAGATTGGGAAAAATAAAGGAGGATTGTCACTACTAAACCTTAGGGCATATTTATATGCAGCTCCAATTAGACCAAATTAGACCTTTAATCTATTGGTGTACCTATACATACTTTGAAAATACTATTGGTCAAAATAATACATTTTGTATTTGTAGGGCCAGATGTTTGACAAAGTTGTGAGCTGTTCTTTTACCTTAAAGCTTAATGTCAGGTTGTATGTGAATCAGTTAAAACAAATAAAACTTGTCGTTCAGATAAAGGATATGTGAATAAGAGCCCTTCAGCCTCCTGTGTTAAGTGTGCCTAGGCACGAATAACATGTCAACACATCTCTCTCTATGAAGAGTGTGAACTATAAGTGTAAATGGTGGGAGAACAGGACAGAAGCACTAGTTTTCATTGTTTGTTCACAAACAGAAGGAGATAGGATTTAAAAGGGAGTTTCCTATGGTATGACAGTTGGCCGTCATACTTGTGTTTTTAGAGTGGGGGATTTAACCTTGTGAGCCTTGTGATGCTGTGCACAAACCAAGGAAACCTATAATCCATTCCTATGTGGTGAACTGAATATTAACAATCTAGCTTTTTATTGGACCAACCCTTGTTGCAACCTTCTCTCTTCCTTCATGTCAGTAAGACCAGTATGATCATATATAGGTATTTCACTGCCACCTAGTGGTTTGTATGTGTATGATTTCATGCACAGCATAACTCCACAAGACATTTGGCTAATTTATCCTTTTTTTTTCTGTGTCACAACTTAAAATACATACCTTTCTTGGTAGAGACAGGAACAGCAAGCGAGATAATTTGATCCACGGATGTGATCCACTGTGTGTTACACTGACACACAACCCCTCATATGTTTTCAAAATAAGCAGGTTAAATTAAATGATGCTCTAGGTTTCTGATCAAGCTACCTAATTTGAATCCTTGTTTCAGAGACAAGATACTGTATACTTCAGCATCAGCATCAGTAGACCTTTGTCCAGGACACAATTATGCAATTAAAAACTCATAACAAAACAATAGACAGGTCATATATACACTGAAAGAGTTGTTGCTTAATGTAATCATTCCTCCTGTTAGCACTGGCCGTCCAAAGATCCCTCCCTATTGTACTTTCTGTGACAGTGATGAGGGAAATCCAGTCTTTGTTATATGCAGTCGTACTCCGAAAGGTTATCTGAAGTCAATATGCGGTGTCCGTCGTCTAATTTAGACAAAGTAGCTTGATATCTTCCAAAGGTTTATATGGGTCTTTGTGATACATCATACAAACTGAGCTCTGTCTGAATGTTTTCTATCTATTTTAAAGTATTAGTGCATTAATATCATTTTTTTTTAGTACATCACTTTTTTATGCCCAGGCGTGAGAACAGTTTTAGATGAAAAGGGATGTGTTAACACACTACAGGTAATTTGAGTAAAATATTGAAATAGTAAAAAAATATATATATATTTATTACACATATTAATGCGCCATCCACACACATTGTCCTTCAGCACTGGAAAGCTATTGAGACCAATTGATAATTCAAAAGGTTGTTTTTGCATGATATAACTGTAGATGTGCAAGAAATACTTAGATATTGTACTTAAAAGTACTACAGTGTAGAAATACAAGTAAAAGTCATGCATTAAAATGCATCACAAATAAAAGTACCCACTTCAGGATAATATATATTGTATTATTCGGTTATAGTTATTACAGAAATAAGGTGTCCATCACTTAAATGTTGAAGCTGGTTTATATACTGGTGGGTAGCTTGTGAATTTCCCTCTGGGGATAAATTACATTTTATTTTAGTCTGTTATATCGTACCGTAATTTATTCATAATTAGACTATACTTAATGTAGTGGAGTAAAAAGCCAAATATTTCCCTCTAGGGTAGAAGTATAAAGTAGCAGAAATTGGTAAAGTATTGAACTTAATTTTCATACTTTGGTAAATGCATTTAGTTACCTTCCACGAGTGGATACATAGTCTTGCAAAATGTGTGACAGACACACACACACACGCACACACATACACACCAATAATAATACAATGCTACTGCGACCAATGACAGATCATAACATTTATGTCCTCAGAAACTTCTTGTACAAAGTCCTATTCATACCAGGGTTCAAACACACAGGACAGCTAATGTACGCAATATTGAGTATTTCTTTCAAAATGACAGAAGCAGTGCTGCGTTTAGTTTTTCTCCAGAAAGTGCTTGAGGACATCATAGTCTCTCTGCAGCATCACAGCCTGTCACAGCTTGGAAGAGCAGTGCTCAGTCTGCTGGAGTCTGTTCCTGCCAACACAAGGTCAACGCCACAGAATCTAGGGCAGCAAGTAGCATTCTCACTTTTACAACAGGATTCTGTAAAAATCAATTTCATGGATACGTTTGTGAATCAACAGCCGGTGTCATCAGATCAGTGCACCTAAAGGTGTGTGTAAAACACTTCTAATAATAATGATAGTAGAACACATCAAGTCAGGAGGGGTTGCTGTCTGAGAAAATAACCCTGATGATGTCATAGCTCAGCTTAGCCTTTTGAGATAGTTTGTAAACGAGAGCTTTTAAAAATGAAAACGAGAAGTTCGAATGATGTGGGCGGTCAGCAGGCACTAAAACAAATGTGCTGAATGAGTTGCATTATGGGAAATGTAGTATCCAAAAGTATTCGGACCCTTCAGTCAAGATATTTGGTTTCTGCTGCTTTGATTTTGATCATCCTTTTTTTCTTTTTATGTAATATATATGTCTCTAACAAGTCAAACTTTAACACTTTCGTGGTGTACTGTACTCGGTTACAGCCGGTTCATGAGAGATGTAATGGACAAACATGAAAGAATAAAGCAGGCACAAGCATTTAGTAAGATGCTGTTTTTGGATAGATATTTAAATTCACTTGAAATGGATTCAGGGCTGTTTTTTTTTTTTTTTTTTTACAGAAAGGAAGGTTGATTCTGAATTCCTACAAATATAATAGGAGAGCTCTGGCTTGTCCGAGCATAAGGCGTGTGCCATCAGCTCCCACCCTGACAAAGGCTCCGACTCGTCGCTCGTTACTGAAGCTCGCAGAGACAGATTTAAGCCCGTGGGGGACTTGTGACTTTAGCAGAAACAGCGTGCAACAGCGATGCCCGCTGTCGACCCAGGCACCCTCCAATTCAGATCATATAAATCCTCCTCTTTGACTATTCAAGTTATGAATTATTTGGATGCTGGTCGTCCTCAAAGTGTGGTTCCACCGCTCCGTAAAGTTTGAGCCAAGGCACCTCGTTGTGTGTTCAATTAATTAGAGCTGCATCCGAAGTTTTCTGAAGAGGGCATGTTTCTGACGTCTGCAGAAGACTATAAATAGCAAAACGCGTCGCTTTTTATAGTATTGGCGTGTCTATACTTGATGCGGCGCGCGTGTGTGTGTGTGTGTGTGTGTGTACGGTACCCCATGCAGCCAATCTTATGAGAACCTTTGGCAGACCTCCAACCAACACTTCCTAAACTGGTTTCCAAGGCGACCCCAACCAGCAGGACCAATTAGAATTGACAAAGGATCCCGAGCAATAAACTGCTTGGAGATTAGAGGAAAAGAAGACACATCCTCAAAACAAACACAACAAATGAAAGCAAGGTGTTCTGATCTGTGGGTGTGTATGTATGCATGTGTGTGTGTGTGTGGGGGGGGGGGGGGATTTAATTAAAGCTGCCATCTTTCCTTCCCTCCTTGTGTTTCTCTCTCTGTAAGACTGCCATGTGGCCATGTGTGTTGTTAGACCAACAGGAAACTAGATCAATAACAAATAGTTTAGAGTGGCTTTTTCTCCTCATAGGCCATTGGTGGAGCTCTGTGGCCTATGAGCCGCACATCGATCACATGCTGCGTGCGATTGATCTGATAGCCTTTGTACTTCAATGGAGATCTACTTCATTGAAAAATGGACACCCATGATCCCATGGCGTGTGTTGGTTATTGTGTGTGTGTATGTGTGAGTGTTTTTCTGGGAGTGGAAATGTGTGTCAAATATAAAAATCTGTGACCTTTAGTGGAAAACCTTTCAGCACACTTTCATTCCTGTGAGGTGAGAGCAGGGGTTTATTCACTGCAACATTCATACTGCTCTACCAAGCACAAAGAAACTCATGTATTTGGTCAAAAGTACGACCAGATCTGGTTTGGTAATCTTTAGGCTCCAAGCTTTAGAACCTAACCACCGACATCAAGGTGATACAGCGCTCTGGCCTTGACTGTCTAGTTAGCTGTCGACATAAAAGTCATATAAAGTAGTTCACGTCAACCTCCAAGTTGTAATTCATAGTGAATTACTACAACATCTCCCATTTGGTGAAGAAAAAAATGGAAGCCCAGTAAAAGAAAACAAATATTAGATAAAAAGAAAGAAAGTCGAAATTATGATATAGAAAATTGAAATTATGAGATAGAAAGTCGAAATTATGAGAGAGAAAGTCATAATTATGAGATAGAAACTCGAAATTGTTGCATCGAAATCCAATGTAATATAGCTACACACAGTTTGTTTGTATCTGCTTTCACTTGACAAACGAAGCAGGCCATAGCCTTCATCCACAGCTAGCGTTAGCTACATTTAAAATTAAATTACATAATTTCTCTGGCGGTTATCTGTAATTGAAAAACAGCCATTTTCATGAAGTGACATCTTAGTAATTAATTTAGTTAATCTATATGATAACTGAACTAGCAGATCGTTGCATCTCAACCTCTCGCTCGAGTGGAATTCATGTGATTTGATTAAAGTAAAAATTTACATCACGTTTTAATGTATTTAATCAGAAATTATTCTATTTGAGTGATTTCAATGTAAAGTAAACAGCAGATGGACAAACATATAGCTAGAAAAACTGAAGTATTTAATGCCTGAACTGTGAATATAATCCTTCAAAATAAATAATAAAGTCGCACAAATGGACAAGAAAGCAAAAAAAAAACCTGCATTTAGTTTGTTTTCCCTTTTTGAAACTCTGTGACGGTTATCAAAGGCAGACTGCAGTATTTTCTTTTTAGGGTGTTGTGTAGGTTTATGATGATTTATTTAGGTCATCGACGCGGGCGCCGACCTCAGAGGGTTAAAATGCTTCACTCTTATGCCAAGACCTAAATTAGATTTTCAAATGTTTTTGTTTTTGTTTGCAGCTGACCTGCGACGAGGCCGCTGCGACGCTGCTGTCGGCACTAACGAGTCCAGAGCTCATCTTCCCCGGGGTCACGGTATTTTAACTTTTCAGTGCCCTCATCCTCTTCCTCCTTATTATTATCCGTTTCTACTGAATATTTTTGATCTTTTAGTCTGTCTTTTCTTGTCTTTGGAAAAAAATGAAAAATCTGACATATTATTAATGCCTGACTTTCTCTCTCCAGCTTTCTTTCACTCTCTTGGTCTGAAACGGCTTTAAAGGAGTTAAGGCGTAGCCCTCTCCATGGTAACACCGGATCCCATTCTTACACACAGACACACATTTTCTTGCTGTCTCTCGTCTCATAATTCTATCCAACCCGGCGCTTCATCGCTGTACCCTCCCCCTATAGCCTGTGCACTCTCTCTCTCCACCTCCCCTCTCTCTCTCTCTCTCTCTCTCTCTCCACCCCCCGACACCCCCCTCTCTCTCTCTCCACCTCCTCTCTCTCTCTCACACACATTTGCTCAACCTCTCCTGCTCTAGCAGCTGGTCTCCGGCTAATGCTGCACCGTCCACTACCTGAGAGATGTTCACCCCAGCTTGTAAAGGAACTGCAGGGGAGCCGAGGTAAGTCTCTCCTCCCCGCTCTGCTCTGGAGCAGAAACATTGCTGCTGCTGCTGTTTGGTCTGCCGCTGACAACAGCTCCCTGAAAGCCAAATGAATGATGGGAAAAGCTTGAGTGTGTGTGTGTGTGTGTGTGTGTGTGTGTGTGTGTGTGTGTGTGTGTGTGTGTGTGTGTGTGTGTGTGTGTGTGTGCTGATTTGTGTGAGAGCTCTCCAGCTGGAGTAGTGATCCTGTCTGAGTTGGAGGTTAGGTATAACACTTGTGATCTGCACACACACACACACACACACACACACACACACACACACACACACAATCAAGTGAAGTGTGAATATATTTCACGGGTTCTTCGTCCTTTCTGTGCTTTTTTTTTAAACTTGAGGAAAATATTGCTCTGTGTGTATTTATTTGTGTTGTGTGTTGATTGGACATGCGTTTGCATAATGTGTGTGTGTGTGTGTGTGTGTGTGTGTGTGTGTGTGTGTGTGTTTTGAGGGAGCCAGTGGAAGCCCGGGCGCATGCAAATTGTCTTTCGAGTAATGCTGCAACGCTGCTGCAATGTCTGGTTTTGGTGCTACATTCTCTGACTGTTTATGGCACCATGTTTGTGTTCATGCGTGTGTGTGTGTGTGTGTGTGTGTGTGCATTTGGTTTAGTGGGGGCATGAAGTTAGGGTTCCGCATATGAGTGGGTGGATAAGAACTGTGCTTCCTATTATTTTCATGATGGTGTTTTCATGCCACAGGAGGACATTCGAGCGAAGCAACAGATAGAACAGCATTCTAGGACATGAAACCAATTATATTTCATATTATTTATTAGTATGAGAAGGAGAAGGATATGTGGCTGACATGTGACAGTGTTCTGAACTGCATGTGAGCCAACGGGTAAATGTTTTCATGCATGTGTACATTTTCTGTGTGTGTGTGTGTGTGTGTGTGTGTGTGTGTGTGTGTGTGTGTGTGTTTGTGTGTCTGAGAACACTGTAGATAACAGACAAGACCTATTTCATATGACTTTTCCTTTAGGCTAAAGCTGTACGTCTGAAACAACAACCCTGCGTTGCTCAGTGTGTTATCATTGTGGCGTTTGGAGTCAAGAATTTTAATCCGGTGTCTCATATTCACGTTGTTTAGATTATTAAAAAGGCATATTAAAAAGACTTTCACATATAGAAACCTCACGTTAACTAATTCTCATAAAACCTCAAAATACATCTGAAACGTTAGTCTTCATATATTATTAGTTATTGCATATTGTAGAAATCCAAGAGGAAACCCCTGAGGAAACATGGTCCCTACTGTCTGCAGTAAGGAGGCAGATGTTCTTTCATTTATGAGTTTCAGAGGAAGCACTGCATGTGTGACAATATTAGACATCAAACATCTTTCATGACATCTTGCCAGAGATGACGGTTTTCATTAAGTCCTTGACAGCAAAGATCTACCAGCGTCATGAGGAAAAATGTGACGTAGCTCGATTACTCCTGCAGATAAGTGTCTGTTCTTCACAGACTTTAAAGTGAGACGATACATTTGATTAAGAAAGTGATATCTTGTTGACAAGCTCAAAATACAATGAGCATCGACTTTAAATTATTTATATTTTTTTACACATACAGCAAACAACATGTTTCCCCCACCCCACCAGCCTAAAGTTGGGAAACTCCACCAAGAGTCGGAAAACAAATAAATAATTAAAAAGAAAAGTTGAATTTTTAAGCAAAAAAGAAAAAAAGGTTTTGTGGCTCGGTTTATTACCCCTCAAGGGTTTGACCAGTAGCTAATGGTGGTTTATGTTGATAACCTGAAGTCAGATACGGCTGCACATTACTGTCACTTTGCTGTCTTTCACTCTCTTTTAGTATTTAGCTTTATCCCATAATTGTCATTGTAGCCGCCGCTCAGCAAAAGCTAGCGGCTCGCGTCCAGAAACTGCTTCTCTGGAGCAACTTTCTTTACCCCTAAGCACTGTGAATGTCTTAGAACACAAAAAGCTCAATGTAATCTTCAGCATCCCACCACATTGTTTTTAGAACTGTGTCACAAGTTGATTTATGTGAACATTTTTGCTGAATTCCTTGCACACAAGATCGTAAAGTGACCTTTTCCACGGCGCTCGTAAATTAAAGTTTTCAATAGATTTGTGCCATCGGTCATCTGTGGGGAAATGTGCTTTGTGTGCATTATGCCTTCAGCTGGAACCCTCCAAGTATGAATGCACTGTGATTGCCGACTGGAGTATTTCTTCAGGCTTTGGAGCTCACTGTCACATCAAGGTAATACGAGTTTATTTATACAGCACCTTTCAACAACTAGGCATCTCAAAGTGCTTTATTGGACATAAAGGCATAAAGAACGAAGTTAAAAGAAACACTACGAAAGACACACATGAATAGAATGTTAAAAAAAGGAAAAGAAAATGGAGCATACAATTTCAGATGAGATAGAATCTGAATCAGAACAATTTATTTGCCTTTATAGCTCTTGGCGGGTCGTGCATACATTAGACAAACAACAACAATCAACACAGTGCAAGAAATACAAACATATTACATTTACATTAGAATATCAAATAAAGTGCACAGACAAACAGATAACAGTACTATAACAGTACTATAAACAAGTGTATTCTAGGTGTATGTGAAAGTGTATTTAAATATGAAGTATAAAAGGATGCGCAGGGGAGTGACCGGTAGGAAATGATGCAGATTAAACTATTGAACGCAGCTGTGCAGTGCAAGATATTAATACATGGCCCCAATATGAAGAACAAAAATCGACAAATCCCAGTTCTGCAGTGTCAAGTTGACGGCTGGTCCTGTGTCTACTATCTGCTGCAGATGGTGGCTAATCTGAACCTCTCAGGTGTGGGGAATCTGGGATTTGTCCCCGCTACTTAAATGTGTATAAGCATGTGCACACATGTGCATTTGCACGTACTCCGTGCGATTCTCGTGCTTCTGCAGAGGCTGCAAAAAAATAAAAACTGTCCATCAGGGATTTTATTACCTTTTTAATGTGAACGACCTGGTTCCCCAAATCTTTTTACTCTGTTTGAGTGAATTGTTATCTTGCGCCCACACTCTCTGACTCATCCCTTTGCCTCCCATTACGACTTGAGTCGTCCACTTGAGAGCCGATAGAAGTCAAATACCACTCAGAGAAGGCGACGCACTCCCTCCTGTCTCCTCCTCACACCTCTCCTCTCCTCCTTCCTCTGCTCGTCATTAACCATCTTTCGTTAAACCCATCTGCCAACACTTTTTCTCCCTTCCCGTCTTCCCTCCCTCCTCCTCCTCCCCCTCGCACCTCTACGCCTTCCTCCATCACTTGCTCCTCGTGCGGCCATGGAGTCTCATCCCTGATTGTGCCTCACCACCCTCGTGTAGATCGTTACGAGAACCTTTCCAAGCCTTTCTTTCTTTCCTCACCTCCGCGATTGGTTTTCTTTATTCCCCGGCTCTCATTGTTTCCAAACCAAATCGGCCTCTTCATCCATTAATCCGCCGCCTACTCCCTCACCGACTTTGGTGATGAGATCAATGCGAACTTTGATACCGTGGCACATGAGTCACAGCAGCTGCTGCAGAGGGGAATTGCTTTAAACTTCCGCAGCTTGTGTTTTCATTATGTGTGTTCCCATTAAGTGGATAATAAAACAGTGTGAGGAAATTGCCGTGTTCTCATGAGCGCACCTGATTAAATTGTTTTTTGCGTGGGCCGAGCGTTTGCCGTGGCGCCTGTGGGTGTTTCTCATTGTGTTTGCGGGGTCTTGGGTCTCTGTGCTGCTCTTTAGAGCCCGCCGGAGCTGCAGTGAAGGGGAAGTATACGGGAATTAAATGGATGTTTCTTTCTGATCAATGTCGTCTGGAAGAGTGAGCAATGGGGGAGAAGAGGGATGAAGGCACTGCGGAGGCCGTGGGCGGAGGAGGTGCAGCAAGTGTGTGTGTGTGTGTGTGTGAGAGAGAGAGCGAGAGAGAGAGAGAGAGAGTGTGTATGTGGAGGTTCTATGTGTGTGTGTGTGTGTGTGTGTGTGGATTTGTCTGCATGAATGTGCACACAAGCCAAGTATGTGTGCATGAGCTCAGGCAGTGCTGTAGTGTACGTAGCTATCTGTGGTCGTCTGTGATTATGTGTATGGATGTGTACATTCGTGTGTGTGTGTGCGTGTGTGTGTGTGTGTGTGCGTGTGCATGCGTGGGCGTGTGATCCGGAAGAGTGGGTGTATGGGTGGGCTTGCTGTCACTTTGACTAAAATCCACCAGCGGAGCGAGGAACTATAGAGAAAGTGGGAAAATAAAAATAGAATGCAAAAAAAAGGTTTATTGAAGAGTGAAAGATGAGGAAAAGGGAAGACATAAGACGGATAAATAATAATGTGAGCTAGGAACAGTCCAGAGGAATATAAAAAATATAGTAAAAATAAAACGTATTTATTGTCGTGCACATTCCTGTCCCCAAGGAAGCCAAACGGCTCCCATGTTCACAGCTAAGGGAGGTTCTATAAAATATAAATATAAGTGGATCATTGCATAAGTGTCTGTTGATCGTGTTGGTTGGTAAAGTTCAAAGCGCCTTTAATCCTCACATTTGTGTTACTCATGTAAGTGTAGACCACCACAGATGTAACACCAGCCTCTCCTGCAGGAGCAGCACAGCAACAATGTACGATTCGTTCAGTGTAGAGGAACTTCTGTTAACTGAAGTATTATATAACATTTAGCTAACTATTTCCACTTTTATTTCTCCATCGCATCTCACAGACAAATATTCTACTTTTTATTCCACATACATGCAGATTAAGATCTCACATACACATTTCACGAAACACATGATCAATTCATAATATAAAATGCAATGCTCCAGATTAAACTGCCCAACAGGATATATGTGTATGTATGTATGTGTGTATGTATGTATGTATGTATGCATGTATGTATGTATGTATGTATGTATGTATGTATGTATGTATGGTGCTCCACCATAGACAACATAACATGCTTCTTACACATAAATACATCAGTAACAATAATCACTGTTAAAGGAGCCCGGTCCCTTACCTGGGCTACTGAGGTGCTTTTCCCTCCGGATGGTTCTGGCTGACGCGCTCCTTTGTTGTGCCTCGATCTGTTTGTGTTTATTTGTCTTGATTCAGGGATCCACGACAGGTTGTATGGTATAATATGATTTATTTTGTTTCAGCAATGGTAGGAAATGGTAGAACGTACATATGGTCTCTTATTACCCTTGTGTAGCTCGAAGCCCGACATTGCCATAAAGCGGTCAAAACCATTTGCCCTTTTCCGGGGTCCAACACCTGCCGACACTCATGTTCTGATTGCATAAATAGCTAATCCAGGAACACGGAACAGCACCACCCAGTGTACATATTCAGTAACATAGTGTGATCCCATTTGGCTCCTACACACCGACCCCTAATTGATAATGCAGGCAGACATAACAATTCAAACAGAATACCAAAAAAGGAGCCAAAACAAAAAAGGCTGAGTTACGACCAAGTCCAGTACAGATACATGCATTTAAACCCCTTGTAGCAGAGACAGTTTTGTTACCGGCCTTTCAATTGTGTTAGATTTTGTCTGTAATCTCACAGAGCGCACAAGTCCCTTTTGGTCAGGAAATACTTCCAAAACCCTGCCAAGTGGCCATGAACCACGGGGAGCTGAAGGATCCATGATTACCACAATATCTCCAGCAACCAAACTTCTTTTCTTCTGATTCCATTTTTGCCTCTCCTGCAGCAAGGCTAAGTACTCCTTCACCCATCTCTTCCAGAAAAGATCTGAGAGGTACTGCACCTGTCTCCATCTTCTTCTTCCATACTGATCATGAGGCTCGAACACTCCAGGTGGCAAAGCTGGTTTACCCTTCAAGAGAAGTAGATGATTAGGTGTGAGTGGTTCCAAGTCATTGAGGTCATCCGAGAGCTTGGTAATTGGTCGGTCGTTCAAAATAGCCTCTGCTTCGCAGAACACTGTATGGAGTCCATCATCATCCACATTCTGCTGACGGAGAACGGAGCTGAGAACCCTTCTTATCAGGCGGATCAGCCGTTCCCACACCCCACCATGGTGTGAACCTGCTGGTGGATTAAAACTCCAACGAATTCCAGCCTGTGACAAAACTCCCTGAATCCGATCATGATTCAGAGCAGCGAGTGACTTCTTTAGTTCTCTGTCTGCCCCAACAAAGTTGGTCCCGTTGTCTGACCTTAGGTGCACCACCTGTCCTCTCCTGCTGATGAAACGCCGCAAAGCATTGATGCATGCGTCTGTTTCCAGCGAGACTGCTACCTCCAGATGGATGGCTCTACACGCCATACAGGTAAAAACAACACCGTATCGTTTACAGGTTGACCTTCCCCTCTTTACTTCAATTGGTCCGAAGTAATCTACTCCTGTGTTGGTGAATGGCGGTAGATCAGGAAGGATCCTCACTCTAGGAAGATCTGCCATCTTTTGTTCCATCACTCTTCCATTGTAGCGTCGACAAAAGCTGCATTCGGCTATGACCTTTCTGACAGCTGAGTTGGCGTTTGTGATCCAAAACCTCTTCCTCACCGTGGACAGTGTATGAGTCCGTCCACCGTGGCCCAGGTTGCGGTGTATATGCTGGAGAATGAGCGTAGATACATGTTGATCTTTGCAGAGGATGAGTGGATGTTTGGCCTCTTCAGGCATTGCTCCTCTTCCCAGCCTCCCTCCAACTCGCAAGAGTCCATCCTCCAAAATTGGATCCAGTTTATACACTGGACTCCGCCGGCTCACTGTTGTTTTCCTGGACGACAGGGCAGCAATCTCCTCCTTAAATCTCTGTCGCTGACAGTA
This sequence comes from Myoxocephalus aenaeus, assembly GCA_038501785.1. Taxonomy (NCBI): domain Eukaryota; kingdom Metazoa; phylum Chordata; class Actinopteri; order Perciformes; family Cottidae; genus Myoxocephalus; species Myoxocephalus aenaeus. The sequence continues at coordinate 5,012,298 of JBAMJR010000180.1, forward strand.
GCGAATGATGGCGATTTCTGCTGCTACTTGATCATCAAGTGTCAAGCTCAACATCTTTGGCTCCTCTGTGACACTCTGTCGTGTAGCAGCCCGCTTCGACATAGTCCGGCTGGTGTCCTTTGACTGATTAGCCACAGATGCCTCCAACTGCTTTCTCTGACGAGTCTGCGCCAACAGCATAGTCTTTAACCTGAGGTACCAAGCGACTGCTGTTTTGAGCCTCCTCCAGTCGGAAAAGTAGGTAATAAGTTGGTCAGTAGGATTAGACATGTCAAGTACACTAATGACATTTGCTGTCGCCTCTTTCCTTACTTCATGGTCGTCTGAGTCCACTGAGACTTCCAACACATTCCTAGGCCAGTCCTCCTCTTGTTTTCAGAGAAACGCAGGGCCTTCAAGCCACCTGCTATTCTTCACAAAGTCTGAGACGTTGATTCCCCTTGACGCGTCGTCAGCTGGATTGTCCTTGGAAGCGACATGTCTCCACTGTGACGGCTCAGATGTTTCTCTGATGGTTGAAATTCTGTTAGCCACAAACGTGTGAAAGCGCCTGTCCTCATTGTTAAGATATTTCAACACTGCAGTGCTGTCGGTCCAAAACACTGAATCCTCCAACTGTAGGTCCAACTCTTTCCTCAACATCGCATCCACTCGAACAGCAAGGACGGCCGCTGATAACTCAAGCCTCGGTATAGTTACGGCCTTCAGTGGCGTCACTCTGGCCTTACCGAGCAACAAGGTGACCTGGATGCGTTTTTCCTGATTTAACATCCGGATGTATGTTACAGTTCCGTATCCACCTTCGCTGGCGTCAGCAAAGTGATGTAGTTGGGTATGTCTGACCTCCCCAAAGTCCACTGGCTTAATGCACCTTTTCACACTGAATGCAGCCAGCTGATCCAAATCCTCCAACCACTGTTTCCATTGGGGTAAGATGTCTTGTGGTAAAGCATCGTCCCAGCCGCAACCTCTCCTACAGAGTTCTTGCTGCATCATTTTAGCCAGCAAAGTGACTGGTGCCAGGAAACCCAGAGGATCGTACACTGAGCTAGTAACTGACAGCATACCACGTCTGGTGAAAGACTGTTGTTTTAACTCCATCTTGAACCTGAAAGAGTCAGTCTCCACACACCACTGCAGCCCCAGAGCTCTTTCTACTGGTAGTTTGTCTCGGTCCAAGTCCAATAACTTCAGATCCTTGGCCCTTTGATCCTCTGGAATGGTTTGCAAAACAACACGACTACTGCTGATCCATTTTTCCAAGTTGAAGCCGCCCTTCCGACATAAAGAAACAAGATCTGCTATTATCCGGATAGCATCTCCTTCCGTGGCTGCGCTCTTTAAGCAGTCATCCACGTAGAAATCATGCTTGATAGATAGTGACACTTCGGTCGCAAACTCAGACTTGTTATCCTCAGCAGTTTTTCTCAATGCATAGCTTGCACAACTGGGCGATGACACGGCACCAAACAAGTGTACGGTCATTCTATACTCCCTTAGATCTTTAGTAACATCTCCATCTGGCCACCAGAGAAAACGAAGAAAATCTCTGTCCTCTTCCGCCACCCTCACCTGGTGGAACATGGCTTGAATGTCACCCATGAAGGCAACAGGTTCCCGTCTGAAGCGAGTAAGAACGCCAAGGAGTGAGCTTGTGAGGTTAGGACCTTGCAATAGTTCATTATTCAATGATGCCCCTTGAAATGTGGCTCCACAGTCGAACACCACTCGAAGGGATTCCTTCCTTGGATGGTATACGCCATGATGGGGAATGTACCACACCTTCCCTTTCCCACAATGCAGTTGTTGCTGAGGTACTTGCTCCGCGTAGGCTTTACTGATGAGTTTGTTCATGTACCCTGCATACTCCTGGTGCAAACGTGTGTTGTTAAGAAACCTTTTTCTCAAGCCCTGAATCCTTTGCCTGGCCACAACCAAGTTATTGGGCAGATAGACCTCTTGTTTCCTGAAGGGCAACTTCAAACAATATTTCCCATCCTGAAGTACTGCCGCACGCTCCATTGTTTCCAGGAACTTGAGGTCTTCTCGGGACATTTCCTTCTCCTCCGTCTTTTCATTGAACTCATGATTGTACTGATTGGCCAGCATTTTCTCCAGTCTGCACACAGATATCCTGTTTACTGTAGCAGAGGAAATATCTGCCCCTACCGTACCACTGCTTCTATTCAGCGGACCATTAACAACCCACCCTAGCACTGTCTTGATAGCGTACGGGCCATTCCCATGGCTGTTAATGACCTCCCAAGGTTCCAATATCTTGGGAGCGTCGGTCCCAATCAACAGGTCCACGCTTGCGTTCAGGTTTGGAATGTGAACCTTTGACAAATATGACCATGTAGTGAGCTCTTCAGGTGTCACCATGTTATCAGCAGTGACTGGCATTTCCTTCTGCGTTAGCACATCTGGTAGACTGTAAAAGTCCTTACTGTCCAGACCAGATACCTCCAAACCACTCACGGTGTAGGCTGGAACTACCGATTCCTGCCCCATTGTCTGCAACAGAAAATTGGTTCTTTTGCCTGTAATATTCAGCTTCTGCATTAGCTGTTCTGAGCAGAATGTGGCTGAACTACCAGGATCCAGGAAGGCATAAGTTTTAATAATGCGATTTCCCCTTGCAGATTTCACCTTTACAGGGAGAATCGATAGAACACACCGGTCCTTACCGGTCCCTGTACGTCCACAGGTTTTCAGTGTTGATGACTGGTCCTCACATGGTTCTTTTAACTGTTCCCGAGCTGGTATTTGCCTTTTGATATGAAGCACAGTGGGATGAGCTTTACCACACACTTCGCAAGACAAGCGCTTTTCGCAACCTCGGCTCATGTGACCAACACATAAGCAGGCAAAGCACACTCCATGTTCCCTCAGCAAGTGTAGTTTTTCCTCGTGCTCCCGTCCATTAAAGCGTTCACACTCCTCCAACGAGTGGTTTTGAGCACAGCAAAGGCATCCAGATTTCTCAGTCTTCTCTTGATCTGATGCACGTTTTCTAGCTTCCTTAGGCCAGTCCATAGAGGTTACGGTGGTGGCAACAATGTTTCCTCTCCCTCTGTTGCTGGGCTGAGATTTAAACCTAGTACCGGCCACACCGGTTGACATGTCCTGTATGTCACCAAACAGAGGGTCAGAAAGGATTCCGACACGACGCTCAATGAATGTGACCAGATCCCCGAAGTGAGCTCTGTGGTTGGTGGTTTCCATTATACCATGAGCTGTGGTCCTCCATTGCTCCCTCATTCTGAACGGCAACTTCAACATAATGGCTCTCATGTTTGGAGCCATATCCAGTTCCTGCATGTACTGGAGCTCCTCCATAACATTGCAGCAACCACGCAAAAACAAGGCATAGGCTTGAAGCGCTTTACCATCTTCGGATTTTATTGCTTGCCAGGACAACGCCTTTTCCATGTATGCTGATGCAATCTGATACTGATTTCCGAAGTGTTTTTGGAGAAGACCCTTAGCCACTGCATATGCATGCTCCGGAGCCATATGCTGGCAGCTCCGCACCAGTTCTCGTGGCTGTCCTCTGGTAAACTGTTCCAAGTAATACAAACAATCCGCTCTTCCTGCCTTTTCCTCCACTCCTTGTTCAAAGGCTTTAATAAAGGTTTTGTATTGTAGAGGGTCCCCTTCGAATGTGGGAATATCTCGTGGTGGCAGAGATGATGAATGCTGCTGGTGCACCAGCGCGGCCGTTATTTCATTTTGCCTGTGCATGATGCCAAGTATGTCTGCAGGCGGAATTTGACTGATTCGATGGGGATTCATGGAATGCCTTTCTTCGTCCTTTAACTGAGGAGCTGTTAATTGGTGCTGAAAACTATGCGTGGCCCATATATTGTTTTCCTGATGCTGTTCATTGGGACTGCATTGCGGTTGTGAAGTAGGTTTGAACCATTGCTCAGTTTCCTTTGGTCGCACCTCCCTTGCCGGTAGTTTATCCTGTGACAACTGCCATTTTGACATGTCGGTTTGCTTTTTTCCTTCCGGCCTGTACTCCTTTGCCATAGGATTTAAGGTGTTGATAAATTCCGTTTTCCTTTTTTCCCGTTCGAAATAGGAAGCCATGCCATCTGAGGGTCCTTGCGAATGAACTTTCAGGTCAGAGGCCTGAAATACTGCCAACATAGCGGTGGAAGCAGCTAGCTCAGTGTCCAAATTAAACTGCTCCCTTTTCCTCCTCAGCTGTTGCTCTTGCTCCTCCAAAGCATGGCTCTCCTTTAAAGCTGCTGCGCGAGTGGCCAGTGCCGCTCTATTTGCCTCGGTCTTTATCCTTGCAGACGAGGTGGAGCTTGATTTACCACTTTTACTACTCCTATGGCTTGAGTGTTTGCTAACCACGTTGGAAACACTGTCACCAGGATCAATACCATCCTCCCCATCTCCACACATATTTCCTGCATTGGATAAAACCCACCTGTTTGTATCTGCAACACATTCATTATTGAACATCATTTTAGCTTTGAACCACGTTTCATGTTTTTCCCTTTCTTCACATGGTAGCATACCCAACAGATAGGTATGCATGCCTTCTGCTTCCTCACACACCTCAATTAGCTCTCTAAGAACACCCTGTACCTGGGTTTTATCACCCTTAGCTATTAAACATTGTATTTCTTTTCTTTTGGTAGTTGCTTTAGCTAACTTCGCTTTTCTGCCATTTTGCAAAGTTTCTAATTTATCGGCAAGCGCTCTAGCAGTGAGCTTGACAACCCGCTTTTTCATTTGTGCTTCAACACCACCAGCCACACTGAGTTTATCAGCTTGCCCATGATTATCATAAGCCTCGCCCACCACCGTGTCACGCATCTCCATAATAAATTGTCAATAGTCCGTCACAACAACCCGTCAAATGCACAAGTCTTTAGTTTCTGTCCGCCTGCTTCGGCAACCAATGCAGTGGGTTTATTGTCCCGCTATGTGCGCACACAATGTAAATATCCATAAACAGTGTAGCGCTCCATATACCTCCTTGCGTTGGGCGCCGTGCGTTGCTCCGGTGGTCTGATGCTCCGCAGCCGCTGTAGCATTAGCGACGTAGCTCCGTCCTCCAACCAGCGCGGCTCCGTCCCGATGCAGCCAGCACCAGCGACGTAGCTCCGTCCCTCCAACCGAAATCCAACCAGCTTCCGACAGCTCTCCTCGTCCTGGACTCTCCTCCGTTACGTCCCAACGTGCCGCAGTTTCCCAAACAAGGTTCCCCCCGCAGCCGCTCTGGAGCCAGGTTTTGACTGTTGTTAAAGGAGCCCGGTCCCTTACCTGGGCTACTGAGGTGCTTTTCCCTCCGGATGGTTCTGGCTGACGCGCTCCTTTGTTGTGCCTCGATCTGTTTGTGTTTATTTGTCTTGATTCAGGGATCCACGACAGGTTGTATGGTATAATATGATTTATTTTGTTTCAGCAATGGTAGGAAATGGTAGAACGTACATATGGTCTCTTATTACCCTTGTGTAGCTCGAAGCCCGACATTGCCATAAAGCGGTCAAAACCATTTGCCCTTTTTCGGGGTCCAACACCTGCCGACACTCGTGTTCTGATTGCATAAATAGCTAATCCAGGAACACGGAACAGCACCACCCAGTGTACATATTCAGTAACATAGTGTGATCCCATTTGGCTCCTACAATCACAATAACTCACAATGATGCCAAACGATTTTCAAAGCCAATATTTGAGAATTGTATAACCTAAATTGTTCACCCCCGTGTTTACTAGCTTGCAGTCTTATTCACTGTTTGCTCACACTTGCTGGTGCATTTCTGTGTTTCTCTGTAAGAATAGTATGAAACAAATGCACATGCATGAGAAGAAAAAAAAACTCACCATAGCTAGTAACAAGAACAATGCAGCACTCTTCCGCCACGGAAATCGGGCCAGTAGTTTATCCATAATTCTGCTCCATAAATAGCTCCAGATATCATGTGCTTTCATGTATTCACAATTGGATTATCTCACGATCGTCATGATTGGTTGAATTAGGAATCATGCAACGTCTGCCTGCGTCATAACTTCACATATGATACATGGATCCGGTGTGACATCTGCTACAAACAACCGTTCAATGGTTATCTAATGATTATCTAATGATTATCTAATGATTGTGAAATACTGATCTTAATTTAAATAAAATGCATCCGGAGTGAACATGATTGACTCGTCCAGCAGCTGAAATCAAACCTTCTGCATGAGCCCGACTTTGCAGCTTGAGTCGTTTCCCTCATCAGAAAACTGATGTGCTTTACCAGTCAGTGTGCAGGTGAGCATATTAAAAGAAATGCCAAGATGCATTTGGAAATATTGTTCTAGCTGCTGCTCAACATGCAGGTTTGGTGCCTCTGTGTATGTGAACATCTCTGTGTGTGTGTGTGTGTGTGTGTGTGTGTGTGTGTGTGTGTGTGTGTGTGAGTGTGTGTGTGTGTGTGTGTGTGTGTGTGTGTGTGTTTGTATAATTGATGGTGATGGATGTGGTTGAGACAGGAGTCATTCAATCAGAGCATCAGCCCTGTTTCTAAATCAGCAACCCTCCTGAAAAACCTCATATGACTAAATAACCTATTAGAGACCCAGAAGGGAGGGGGGGATGGATGGATGGAGAGAGAAAGGTCTCTCACGTCCGTCTGGGCGTACACCAGCCTCCTGGGAATCCATCTAATGACTAAATACATTATTGCATGGCGGGCAAAGAGATGGAAGAGGGGACGGGCCGTGTGGAAGGAACAAAAGTAATAAAGATGGAAACGTCACGTCCCTCACTGCCAATGGGTGACGAGGAGAAATATTGAGAATGAGATGAGGGACGGATTTAAAATAAACAAGACTGGATTGATAGGGGGGAGACAAAGTTGAGATGGAACACAATTAAAAATAGAATTAATGAAGTTTCAAAAATGTTCTGTGAGACATAAAGTGAGACATCAGTTTCACACACTCAGCATACACTTAGTGCTCATGTTTGCTGTTTGCATAAAACATGAATAAACTGCGAAACAGTAAAACACAATCTTCTTTTGCAGAGTATCCATCTTTACAAAGTAGGAAAACGTATTCTAGTCGGATAGGAGACAGTTTGGGTTTTTGCAAAGGTTCTGAGAGGCTGAATCTGTGCCAAAACCACAATTGTTTTTCGTCAAAAGCCTTAAATAACTCAATTCAGCAGTACATAATGCATGCCCATGTTCCTCTGGATATTCAACAGACCCGAAAACAGTGAAGTCACTGAATTATTCTGCACACCTGGGATGATGATTTTAGAAGGATGCGTTGCGGTTGAGATTTTAGTCTGTTTTTTATCTCAAAACTCTTGCAAATGGGAAAACATGTAATTTATGATTTGAGTGAACTGAGCTTTTAATCTACTTTCAGGATTAAAGTGTTGCTTTTATAATCTAATACAACGCCACGTGTGTGCAATGTAACGCAATCTTGTAGAAGAGCGCTGTTGGAAATTCTGCCTTTGCAAAACTTAAAGCAAAAGTTACTTTCTGGCAGAGAGTTTCACGAGAAGATCGATGCCACTCTCTAGTTTGTCATTAGAACTGCAAGCCAGTAGCCAATTAGCTTAGCTTAGCAAAAAGACCGGGAAATAGCTAACCAAGCATGTCTGCACCCACTGGATTCGGTCGTGTAAATAAGCAACTGTTTGCAAACAAGTTCGCAGTATCAGCTGCACATCAGGCTGACTGTATGTGTTCGCAACTTGTTTCTGCTGCTCCCTGGTGGTCAATAAATGTACTGCAGGTTTAGACTGAGACAATATATGTTGGGCTAAAGTTTAATTCTCTCTCTCTCTCCTCTGTCTTTCTCACTCACACACACACACACACACACACACACTCTCTCTTTCACACACACACACACACACACACACACACACACACACACACACACACACACACACACACACACACACACACACACACACACACACACACACACACTGAATGTCAGACATGCTGTGGTGACCTGGTGACATAATCCAATTGACGGCTGTAGGGCGATGTCACCGAAAGCAACACAAATATTATCAATTGACATTATTCTTAAAAACTGATTTAAAAACTAAACCGTCTATACATTACACATTACATTCAGGTTCAATAAATACAGGATCGCACACACGTGTCATCACAGCAAGCAGCAAAGCACCGCTGTCTTCCCTGTGTCTCTATAGCAACACAATGCTATATTTAAGCTAAATATATAATCTTTACTCTGCAGGTGCTTGACACACCGACTGAATTGGCATAATAGCAGAAGTATAGTAAGTGTCATGAAAGAACCGTTTCACACAAACCCGGCTGAGACATTTATAATTGGTGATCAATAAAGCAATCATGAATGTTATCTAATCTTGGAGTGTCCCAGGGGGTTTCTGTTTCATTGCTATGGAGGTTACAAGGGATGTGGAAAATGATTGAGCATTAAAGAGTCAAAGGAAAGCCGCGATGCATCTGTTCAGCTTGTGCTTTATTTATTTATCTTACTTATTATTACAGCTAATTTGCATATTGATAAGGTTGATTTGAAGATGGGTGAAGTCACGCATAAGCTCCTTATATGCCTCCTATAGTGTTGCAGTAAAAAGAGCTGCTCAGAGTTCAGATGTGTTCGTGTACAAGATGTGCCTTTATTATTTCTGTGCATTTTTATCCGTGTGAAGAGAGGAACTACCAGCTGCTGGCTCTAAATAAAAATATCTCTTTAGCACCTAAGGGCTCCACTTTGTTCACCAGCTAGCTGATAACTGTGTCAGTCGACTGTTTGATGCTCAGCACGTAGCATACAGTCAGTTTTAGACCTTTTTCCTGACTTGACATGTATGTTTTATTACATGAAAGCTATTTTCTATTCTCTTTTTTTATAATTATCTCTAGATAAGATACTAGGATATTAGGCTCCTAATTAAATGCCAGACTGACTCCTCAGTGTGTGACCCGCAGACCACAATTATGCCAGTGGAGTGTTTTATTGCTGGCCAGTCTCACCATGATGGAGATGTGGGCTGAGAGCTCATCCTGTCATGGTTTCTCTGGTTTTTACTTCCTGTTTTTATTTTGTAATCCCTGCCCCATGTGTCCCGTGTTTGTGTGACTTCCTACCTTTGTGCTTTGTTCCCTTCCTTTGTTCAGCTGTGTTGCATAAGTCTTGTCAGCTTTGCTCTGGTCCAATTTTTCGACCACCAGTCAGCTTTTGGGCGTGCCCGCATGACTTCCTACCTCAGCTTTTGCTAAATTTAATCTTCTTTGTATCTGCTCGTCTTCGCACCTGTGCTGCTCTCTGCATTGTGACACATCACCCACTTATCAGCCTCAAACAGAGTAGTGAGTCAGAGCGCACATGATAACCTTAAACTGTGACTATAATCATTCTCAATGGGCTTCAGAAGTGCTCATTTGGTTTCTTGGACTCAGTGAGTACTTCTTGTGAAGTGATTGTACATCAAATCAAGCTTCTATTCAGAGAATAAAGGACATTTTAGTTAAGGTTTCTTGTGAAAATGAATCTCCTTGGTACATTACCAGCTTCATTGATTCTATTGTATCGTGCCTATTATTTCCCTTTAAACTCCAATTTACACAGCATGTACAAATAGCACAAACATATAATCCAAGACAAAAACCTGGTAAATGAGGATGTATATTTGTAAATACCATTGTCAGAGGGGTTTTGAGCTCTTCAGTTCAACAGATGCAGCTCCTGCATAAGTAGATGTGTTGTACCCTTTGTGTCTCGTACAGTCGGAAGATCTCGTTACAAAGAATAGTTTCAAGATCTTTATGGTTCAGTTCGATGCTTTCATATATATATTTTTAAAGTTTAATTGAAATTCAATTTCACTTTTGCTAAAAAATCACTCTATGCCTCCTTGGTACGTGTTTGTGTCAATTGTAGTTGGAAGAAATTTAAGTTGTATTCATTTTAAAGATCAGCAAAGTCTCATTATAGAAATAGGTTAAAAACAAAAAATCACTGAACTGTAAAGTGTCCCATGAGGCTTCTTGAAGGTCTCAGTACTTTCAGCGTGGGAACGTTACCTCTGACAGCGAGACCTGTCAAATCTGGATCGAGGAGGAAGGGTGTCAGGAAGGACACTCCCTTTGGTCACAACATGGGAGGTTTCTGTGTGAGAACCGCAGTCTGACTTCACTGACTTCCTTTAATCTGCTAATATTGCACTCCAGTTTCACTCAGCTGTTGAGCATCAGAATCCTGCAGTGAAGTTTTAATAGATGTTATGTCTCTGTACTTGCACGTCAAAACTAAATATTGAGGCTTAAACTATTTGGCTGGAAACACGATCTCAGTGTGATTATTATTTTTTTTTTATGTATCAGGTGTTGTGTGTGTGTGTGTTTTGTAATTTAAGTATACTTTGCTTTATCTTGCCCATTCAGGACGTTTTTACATTTGACTGTGAGAGGCCGCTCGGCTAACCACGGGTTACGCGGCGCAGGAAGTGACCTCATTTGCGGGTGGTGGGCATGTGGGCAGACCACTGATGTTGAGCTGCGTGAGGATTCAAGAGTCAAAAGGCTGCTGCATCCGAGGAACAGCTCTCAGCCTGCGAGTGGTACAAACACAGAGGGTCAGACGGGAGCTTGTGGCTCCTCCCCCTGCTGAAATGTGTGTATCAGTGTACCTGTATGTGTCAGTGTGTGTGTGTGTCTGTGTTTAACAGTCTGTGAAAGACAAAGTGCGAGCAGTGTTTGAGGACAGACACTGTGTTTGAGGACTGGTCAAGTGGAAAAAGGACAACTCTGGGGCGGCGGGTTTTTTAAAGAAGAAGAGAACAAGAGAGGAAAAACAAGAGCGTAGATAGAGACGAGAGGGAGGGAGGGAGGCTGGGTCAGAGAGAGACACAAAGTGCAAGTATACACAGAGAGAGAGAGAGAGAGAGAGAGAGAGAGAGACTGTCAGCAGAGCATACACTTCCCAGAGGAGGGATCCTGAGAGCGAGAGAGACTGCTGAGAAGTTCAGTCTGACAAAATGCTGAGAAGGAGGAGAAGCGTGTCATTCGGTGGATTTGGATGGTATGTTGCCTTTTCATTGGGTGCTAATGAGTGTGAGTGTGTGTGTGTGTGTGTGTGTGTGTGTGTGTGTGTGTGTGTGTGTGTGTGTGTGTGTGTGTGTGTGTGTGTGTGTGTGTGTGCCTGCATTATGTATGCACATTCTCATTGTCCTGAATACGGTTGTACAGTGAGTTTAAATGGTGCCGATCATGCTGCTGAAATGTGTATGTGCTGCATGTTGTGAGTGTGTGTGGGTTGCAGAAATGTCATCTTTTTTTCTAAAAGGAAGGATGGGTGGAGGGCCGAGGCCGCTCCTCTTTGTCACACCTCTGACACGGTCCTTTGTGCGTGTGTGTGTGTGTGTGTGTGTGTGAGAATGTACAGTTTCACTCTGTGCTGTCTCCGTTCAGGGGAGGAATTACAATCAACAGGCTGCTTTGTCTGTTGTTGTTGTTGCTGCTCCCGTCCTGCTATGGGACTATATGGGCTCAGCTCTTCCCAGTCATGTCCCCCTGCTCCATTGGCCCGTTAAGATTTCCCATGATGCAGCACAGGAGAAGATGCCAGGGAGCCCATTTAGCGCCGACACACTCGGATGGAGTGTTTTTGCGCTGGCTCTCGTGCTCGTTGTCTGTTCTGACTCTGAAGTGCCGCTTCAGAGCACTTAACCTTCCCAGCTGGGCTGAGGCGGCGCGTCCCGCCAGACGGGCTGAAATAACCTGGAGCAAAGCTGTAGAGCCGCACATGACACGTATCAGGGAGAACTAGTCATACAAACAAAAAAGAGTCTGATATTCTTCAGAAAAACCGTTGTACACTCCACCAATTTGACAGCCTCCCTGTGAAAACAGCTGGATATCGAGATTTCAACCCTGAGCTGCACATTTTGGAATTGTAAAATCAAGTATGCCTCAGATCCATCGCTTTGATTCTTCGTTCATTATGACTCTTGCTTGTCCTCCAATGGAAGTGCAATACGTCTGAGCTCAGCATCTCACTCAAACGTTGTGTGACTGTGTGATTTGTGGCTCATCCTGCACAGCGCAGTGCAAACATTGCATAATAATTCCTCTACAAAGTACAGCCTGCATTATGGAATAAACTGTCCTGCTTCAGGAAACTCTACCAGAAAGTATATTTTTGACTAAGAAATTGTAAATCCAATAAATTATGCTGGGTTTATAGAATTCTGTAAAAAAAAAAGAAGAAAAAAGAAGGCAAGCTGCACTCAAAATGTGAAAGTATCTTGAACGCCAATTGTCTTGAACGGCAAATATTCAGTTCTGAATCCGAGATTTAACTGAAAGTAAATGCGGGGCAAGATTAGTGGACTCTTTTTTTAAGAATTCATGGGTTTTAGCGGATTACATGTTGTGTGCAGCAAAGACGGACAAGCAGACACACTGTGAGGGGATAATAACATAGTAACTCAGTGCAGAGCTTCTTTCTCATATAAGATCCCTAAGTCTCCAACTCACAGCCGGCTTTGAGGTGGAATCCTCACATTGTATGTGCCGTCCTTTAATTGTTACTTATAGAGAAGGAACATGAAAATATAACTGCATTGAAATGATACACCTTCTTGCCTCCGAGGAGATTATGGATACTTTATGAGCTTTCATGATGCACGATTGTATTTTATATGACTTGTCAGTCAATTGTAGTATGTATTACCTTAATCTCTACGATGTGAGATGAATAAAGCTTGCACAGAATGTTTGATGATACGTTATAAGGCGGGCTGTGTACGTCCTGTGAGAGCAGACAGACTGCAGTGCTTTTGCAAGATGAAAGAGGCTAATGTTTGCCAGAAAGATCAGTTACCGCTGAGAAAATCAGTTGTCACTGCGGCAGAGAAACCACATGTAAGATATCCACTGGGAATGTTTGTGCTTATTGTTTTAATTAAGTGTATTTCAGTTGACCGAGGTGCGTCTTTAATAATGCATCATGCAGACTGTCGTTGCCCAGCCGCATGAACTAATTCACTAGCTCCTGCTCAATGTGGACCTTTTATAATCTTGACATTTTAATATCTAGATAATAACATAATCAGTCAAACATTACTCAGTTCTCTCTGCGTTTGGCCTCTGTTGACGCTGCTGTAATGCAAATTATTATTGATACTGTTCATGGGAAAATTCAAATTATGTTTAAAAACATCCAGGTCGGGGGATGGTACAGTAAAAAGTGTGTGTGTGTGTGTGTGTGTGTGTGTGTGTGTGTTTGTTGTTGTGAGCGTGTGTATTTGCATGAGCTGGATCAGGCACCGATCTGCGTGGTTCAGTCTGCAAATTAATGCGATTAAAGAACTCATTTCATAACATCCTCTTTAGATGGATGTTATGAAACACACACACACACACACACACACACACACACACACACTAGCAAATGAGGTGAAAAAAACTCAATATATTTGAATGTACAATGTTCCCCTCAAACAAAAGCCTCACACTGATCCTTCTCTATTGTCGGCAGCAAGTAGCAGCTGTGAAGTGAGAGGTTGCTAATTTGACATCTTCTAACTCCGTGTTTTCAGTACGAACAGTATGTAGTGAAGCATGAATAAATCCCTGATAAACACGGCGGCTTCTCATAACCGGTCTGAGCAGCTTGCAGAGCTGAAGCTTGTTCAATCAAGTCAGCTGTCATAAAGTGAGCTCTGTTCTCTGCCACTGACTCGACACTGGTCTGTACTGGACACACATTATCTGTCCTCGGGCTCCAGTGTGAATTATTGATAATTTCTGCAAATAAGACAACTTATTTTTGACCTTCTTCATGAAGCATCACTCCTCACCATCTTAAATGTGTGGTGTTCATGTCCTTACTACTGTGTGAAAAGAAAAGAAAAAGCACTCGCAGCAAATTATTTAATTGCGGCGTTTAAGCAGTTTGTACCGTGATCAATAATCTCTCTCTCTCTCTCTCTCTCTCTCTCTCTCCCTGTCTGCTTTTCTCTCCTGCTTCCTCTCCAGGATTGACAAGTCCACTTTGTCTGCACTAAGAGCACGGTAAGTTCCTTTTTGTCATAGTTAATATTCTGATCTTGGTTAGCGAGGCAAAGCCATAGAAAGAAAAACATTCCCGGGATGCACTGGTGTGTAACAGTTCACAAATGAACACTGAGACTGTGGCTTTGACTTTAAAAGCTACTTTGAAAGCTCAACAACTGATTCACTTGAGAGTAATGCTTCATCACTTCCTTGTTTACTCTTTACCCTCCTCCTCTCTTGCCTTCATGTGGGAGGAATGTGGTTAAAACCATCTTCCCTTCCTTGCTGCTCGAGTCAGTTGTAGTTAAGCTCTGTGTTTGTTTTGTGGCTCCCAGGTGTTCATGTGGCTTTGTGGTTTCATTTCCACATGACCTGCCAACATGGAGCTTGTGAGGGGTGTCTGGCCCCGAGTTTGTCCTCTCAGGCTACATTTAGGCAACTGTGATGAAGTTTGTCTGGGACAGAATGTGACCACAACCTTGTCTTCTTCTGTGTTTTTGGAAGCAAAATATAATACTTTTTATGATTTATTTTTTTACAATTTAATATTATTTAAAGCAAAGTATAGTGTTCCCAGTATGAGAAGTTATTTTCATTCACTAAATCTATATTTAAGTCTTGAACTCTGATACAATAATACAATTAAACTAAATTACAATTTATTTAATTACAACTACTCAAATTGTAGGTTCTGTGCATTAATGATAGCATTAATAATACATAAAATGTGACAATTCTAATGCTACTTATACAGTAGTACAGTGCATATGTTCATATATTTGTTTTTTGATCGAAGAACTCCATATTTTATTGTGTCTTAAAACAAAAATAAACACAAAGATTTTCTGCACAGTTAATTTGGTTATTGGACAAGTTGCTGAAGGCTACAATTAAAGCTCAGACTAGGATGAACAGCGGTGCATCATTTCAGTCTCGTGATTCATGTTGATTCACTTTTTTTTACCACTGTCACAGCAAGAAGCTTCTGGGTTCAGATCCCACCAGCAGGGTGAGTTTCCTCTGGTTCATGTGCACAGACCAACATGTCAGACATCAGCAGTGCTCGTGCTTTTGCCCTTGATCGACACGCTGGCCTCAGAGGTGGAGCGGGTCTGTGGGCATTGAACTGTGGCTGCCCACTGTTCCAAAATAGAGTAAGGATGGGTCAAATGCAGAGGATGAGAAAGTATAACTCAACTTAATGAAATTACATAACAGTCTAATATAACTGGGTTATGCAGACTTGCTGTAGGATAGTTAAACCATGTTGCATGACATGTGTTAAAACACTTCATTGGTCTGGGCACGTTTTCTGCATCAATTTATGGTGGAAATGGCTTTATTTATGTAAAGAAAACATGAAACTCACACGGCAGGTGACAAAATATGTTAAAAAAACAAATATAATGCACTTCCTCAGGCTTTCTGTATTGCTTTCAAATATGTATTCACCTCTCGTTCAACTTCTCTTATTTAATGTTCTCCCTGCTGAGTGTAGGCGTGACTCCTCCCCCAACTCTTGTGTCTTTTGTCTTTTGATTGGGGAAGTAACCTTTTTAAATGTGCATGTGGTGCCAATATATTCACCTCACTGATACATTAATGCATTTTAATAAATTAACCCTGGACTTTAAGATCTCTGCTCATGTTCAAGAAACCTTTCTGCACGACTGTATCCCACATATCTCATACGGTGTATCTCTCCAGCACTGATAAATGTCTCATTGATCAGTTTCAAGCGGTTCGTACCGATGCAGCAAGACAGTGGGCTCTTTGGTGACCTCGTACCTGGCATGCCGTCCGTATGCCAATCTCAACCCATGTGATCTGTCACGGCCACAGTGTGCTGTTTAAGAGCTGCAGCAAGCCGCCCCGTGTTGCTCCCCCGCTTGTGTTGCTCCCCCGCTTGTGTTGTTGATGCTTGGTTCATTGGACAGCTGCCATTGTTCGCTCTCTCTTTGGCTTGTCTGTGTTTTGAAAACAATGGGACGATGTTCAACAGATAATTGTGAGTTTCCTTTACAATTCGTAGCTGTAAAAGGAAACGCAACAGTGGGTGTTGGGTTTGTGACGTGCGACTGGATTGTGCAAGCTGTAAAATCCAATAATTTGAAGTGAAAAATGACCATTTGAGGTATACAGGCTCCTACTTTAAGGGCGAATGAGTTCTGGAGTGGAGTGAAGAGCTAATGTGAACATCATTAGCTGAGCTGTGTGCCTGCTTCGTCTGATGAGGATGTGTGAGGAGCTTCTCTTTGTTGAAACAAACCACCGGCTAGCCCTGCTAATGGAGGTTGCTGTAGTGATGGGAGGTGAAGGGTGTGTGTGTGTGTGTGTGTGTGTGTGTGTGTGTGTGTGTGTGTCTACATCTGCCATCTCGGTGCCGCCTGTCTTAAGCCGTCTGGTGACTTTGTGTGGAGGATTTTAGAGAATGTAGTTCAGACTTTGAAAAAAAAATCTGCCGTCACTCCTGATGTAATCTCTTTAAACGGCTGTCTTTAAATCTGTCGGCATCGGAACAAGATTCTGGTATTTTAATTCATGTGTTGTCTGAGGAGTATTGACCAATAACCTGCAGGCTTTGGTTGCATGCAGGTAAACGGCAAAAGAGGACGAATGCATTGCCCAAAATGCTATCTCGGCTGTTGTCTGAGGATGATTTAGCATTAGCTTAAAATTAGCTTCGAAACAATCTGATTGTATAGTCCTGTCTCAACTCCATTTTCACGTCACAAGTTGCTCATCGGACTACGATGACGGTCACTGGACAGCCGCTGGCTACACTGAAGCTAAGAAATACCAGCCGCTGCCCTCAGAGGCTAAATTAGCGCCAGAGAGCCGATGGGAGTCCTCTGGATGTTGGCCAATCGTCACAAGACTTATAATTGAGTCTTAAAAGTATATAAAAAGATGATTTATTCAGATTGATTTATATTTAAGAGTCCGATAACATTATGTAAAGGAGGCTGCAGAGAAATAAATGTTGAATATTGTGCAGCAACAGGTCCCACTCTTTACAGCATTCTTCCTCTGAGGTCACAGCACCCACAGGTCAGTCCTGCAGCAGCTGGTTCACCCTCCTCTGCCGGTTGCCCCCCATCTCTTTCCCTCCTCGTCCGCTCTTCAATTTGTAGGAGCTCTTCATCTGTACACTCAAAATCGCCTCGCGAGATTTCCATAATGTTTGTCAGACACTTATAATAAGATAAATCGTTGACCTTATTAGTTAGTTAGACATGTGGAAAAAAAATGCAGAAGCTACCTTTTAATGACTCGAGTTATTCCATGATAAGAACAAATATTTGTGCAATGTGGTTGAACATACTGTACCTCAGAGATCCAGAATCTTATTCTGAGGTAAATAAGCACCAAGCATGTGGCAGATCATCACAAATGGCAAGTTTGCTTTAATCTTTAAGAAAACAGGTGATTGTCTTGTATTTCTACATCTACAATATACAATAACTAATAATATATGAAGACTAAGGGCACGTTTCAGATGTATTTTGAGGCTGTAAAAGGTTTTATGAGAATGGTTAACATGAGGTGTCATGAGGTGTCTATATGTGAAAGTATTTTTAATATGCCTGTTTAATAATCTATACAACGTGAATATGAGACACCGGATAAAAATGCTTGACTCCAAACACCACAATGATAACACACTGAGCAACGCAGGGTTGTTGTTTCAGACGTACAGCTTTAACCTAAAGAAAAGTCATATAAAATAGGTCTTGTCTGTTATCTACAGTGTTCTCTCTCTCTCACACACACACACACACACACACACACACACACACACACACACACACACACACACACACACACACACACACACACACACACACACACACACACACACACATCCATCCATTGTCTCCCTCGGTCCCTGGCCAGGTGTCATTAGACCGTCTGCTCTGGAGTGGCCCTGAATATGAATCAGTGAGTCGTGACTCCTGCTTGAGCCGCCGCTCTGCCGAGACACTGAATAGCACCAATTTGTGTGTGTGTGTGTGTGTGTGTGTGTGTGTGTGTGTGTGTGTGTGTGTGTGTGTGTTTGATCCAGGTGTTAGATGTAAGAAAACAGTGGACAGGCAAGCACCTTTGAGTTAAGACAGCTAGGAACAGAGATGACACTGCAGAATGGAAAGGATTAATAGGATAGACGGATAGATAGATTTTTGTTAATTTGTTTTCAATGTAATATGTTGTCGCAGCGTACAGACGTCTACTTAATCAATCAGCGTTGTATCAAAAATTGCGAGGTGCTTTATTTGTTAAAGGCAACTCTTTGCGGTTCAAAATACCATTCAAATGAAATATCGCGCTGTGTAGATGACCTGGCCGACACATCGTGTTTGCAGATCCCAGCAAAAAACATAATCACTATCAAACTTTTTTTTTTTCAGCCCTGGTACAGAGACCCACCTAAATGCATTGCCTTGAATACATTAAACAACACAACATAACTACATGAAAAGACACCAGATACATCCACATTTATAGTTTGTCAACTCAAACTTATAATGGCTCCCACTTAACATCCAAATTGTATGAGGATGATGGAAATATGGATAATACAACAGGGGATTTCTAAAATTGTTTTGAATATAGCGGAAACACCATTCAAAACAATGTCATTTTGAGTGACAGCAGGCATGACTCACAGCTTGTCAAGCTCCTAATGTATGACTTCGTATAAGCTTACTCTATTGACTCTGTCGCCAGTAGCTGGAAATATATAGGAGAATAAAGCCACGAAAAAAAAGGGAGAAGTGTAAAAGCGAAGTGGAAGGCCAAGGTGATAAAAACATCTGATGGATGGCAGAGCTCAAAGTGTGTGTCTGCAGGGCAGCAGGTGTGAAGACTTTACTTTGTTCTCTCCCTTTTCCGTCCCGGCTACTCTCGGTTCACAGTGTGCTTTTTGTTTTCTCCAATCGCTTCAACTTTCTCCCCCTCTTCCTCCCTCACCTCTGTCATTAATCCCCCGTGTTCCTCTGCTCATGCTCACTACAAAGAGATCTCTCCGCCTGCACCGTACACACAACACCTCATTAATAGCCGCATAATCAGACCTGTGTGTGTGTGTGTGTATGTTTGAGCAAACACATGCATCTGTTTATGGGTTTTGTCTTGAAGAGGTGGTGAGGGTGAATGAATATTACAAGTGGACCAACAGGGATAATAGAGGAGAGATGGGATGAAACAGAGAGAGAGAGAGAGAGAGAGAGAGAGAGAGAGAGAGAGAGAGCGAGGGCGATAGGTTGCACCTGACCTGGCTTCTTATCAGAGAGCGACGATGCACCGTAAACTGTGGTGAGTAACGGCTGTCTGTCTTCTGTGTATTTTTTACACAATCTGCATACTTATAATTGCGTGATTACAGTATTTACATTTTCTTTTAATGTTCTATCACTTCCTAAGTTGTTACAAACCTGCAGTTTATCATTTAAGGCGTGCTGGTTGAACTAGTTCCTGTTTAAATGATGGCTCATTCAAGCACAGCTGCAACATGTTAAAAGATATTTTATATCTCAACTGGCTTTTGAGGTCTTGCGGTGCACATTTTAATACAATGTTGAGGTTGTATATCATTATATAAATGAATTGCTCTCATAAGAAGCTGAAAGTAATGGGGAAAACGATCCGTCCCGATTCATTGGAGATCAAGGATTGCTTTATTGCTTACCACAAATCTCCTAAGAGGTGGTGATATTATGCATGTGGATCCTGAGTAGCTGCTGTTGATGTTGCAGTGGACAATTGAGATCTAGAGAAACACATAAACACAGAGGAAAGGACAAATGGTTACTGGATTTAGTAAAACTGACTTACTAAGAGTGAACAACAGTAAAGTAAAATAGAATATAGCAGCTCGGTAAGAGTGGAAAACACAGTGTTCGTGTTGTATGTGTGTCTTTAGGATATTTGACGGCTTCAATCATAAAACTGTATTAGCTGTGTGACTTAATTGGCATCAGTCTGAAGGAACCTGTGGGTCACTGGTTCCCAGTGTGTCTTGCAAGAGCTGCTGGTGTCCAGCAGAGCGCATGTCCTTCTGTCTGGTTTCATTTACACGCTGCAAGAGGGCTTTAGGTAGATTTCCACAATGTAAGAACCAAAACAAATTACTTAAGTATTTTGTTTTCAGGCTCAAACACAGATGGCTAGATTTTTCAATCTGGCCAATAACTGTCTGAGAGACGGAGAGCTCGTCTGCAGCCAGCTGCTTCTATAATTCGACGATGATACTCGCCATGAATTATTCCCATCCTCCTCAAAACCCTCCTCGTTTGTCTCTTCCTCTCTCCTCCACGGCCGGCCTCTGCTCAGTTCAATCGGAGCAGCTGCTGACACCTGAGAGCGGCACGCGGCGGCTCCCGGCGCTGTGATGCGGCTCCACAGGCACCTGTGGCCGTCTCCTCTCTGCTTTTCAAGGGCAGCGTCGCAGCCGGGCCGCTCCTTTGGTGCTGATAGTCTCATGGAGCTTTTTCACGGCCCTTTTCTTACATTTGACTTTACGCCATTTATGCGTGATATTATTGTCCACCTGAATCGGATCGGTGTGTGGATTGACAGGCAGGATGCCTGACTGGAATGATGAAGAGGGCCCTGGAGGAAATAGGCTTCGAAGAAAATATGAAAGAGATATAAAAAAATATAAAAAAAAGAGTAGAAGAGCCCGATAAGAGGAGGTGCCTTCTTCCTGCAGACGTCCCCTCCCCTTCTCGTTGTCTAGTCATCGTTTTTTTGCGGCCAGGTGTAAATGTTATCTGTCTGCCAGCATCACGGAAAAGAGCGAAAGGGCTGCTGCTGCTATTTTTGGAGCCTGGCATTTGCTTTATCTTCTGGCACACCTTTTTTATATTGCAGGGGCCGATGGACAAACACGGGAATAAATGTCTGCTGGTATCATATTTACTTTAGGTGATGGCTTATTAAAGCTCGAGGCTTCGCTCCGTCGAGGAGAAGAAGGAGCAGCGATGATTAGTCACAAGGAGGTTGCATGCAGCTGTAATTAGCTGTCAGCTTTATTGTGTTTTGCTTATTGGAAGCAGTTATTGATGTAGTGTACACAGTTATTATAGTCTGTTACCTAACCTATTATAAGCAGAGAGAGGTCAGGAGGAGTCACAGAGGACATAATGCTTTAGATTTGGGAACCAGGATTCAATTCAACCACACACGCTGGTTGAATTAGCTCACTCCTCGTAGCGAGGTTTCAGTTCACTATTATTTTTTTAAAACAATACAACTGAGTTTTATTTCCCACCGCATCTGAGTGTGTGAGAAAAAAGGGAGTGAAACCAAAAGCATAAGGTTGCGGTGATATGTGTCGCAGTACGACGGGGGGAAGTGGTGGAACTCCACCCATCCTCGAGAGCTCGGGAGAGGATGTTGCACTTCCTCTTATCCTCTCCTCTCACTCAACTTCCAACACAGCTATAGAGCATCAGCCGATTGGCACCTATGGATATGATGATAATTAATATTACAGCTGATTGTAGCACTGCAGCGATGTCAGCTTTCATAACAAAAAAAGCTTTCAAATTAACTTTTTCTGTGTTAGTCGAGTTCAAAACTTTGTGATCATTGATTTACTTCTTGTACTTTTTTTGTCTTGCACAACATACCTGTACGAATCAGTCCATCGTGCTCACCTATTCCGGCTGCGACCACAAGAGGGAGCACACGCCACGTCTCAAGTGCCACTCGGAGGTGAAAGATCTGTGCGGCGTGATGAAAGCAGCCGAAATGAAGAGAAGTGAACACTAGAGGGAGCAATTCCTCTATTTTCATGCGTGCTAAATCAGTGTCGAGCTCTGACCCACCTGTTAGCGCTCTACCTGTTGCCGCTGCACTGGGAGACAGCTCGACATGACTGGTGTTCATTGCAAAGCCAATTAATCAACATTTACTCGTTGAACTCTTACAAGGAAAAAAAAAAAGAGCATGGTTTATTTGAATTCTGCCTGTGTCTTGACCATTAATATTTTTATTACAAGACACATAAAAACAGCGGAAAAGAACCAGCCGCACTTCTGCACAACCCACATCCTCCACGCAGACGTCACCTGACGTGCAGCACTGCAAACCCAATAGGCGTTTTTCTAGGTTACCGCCGCACGACGAGTGCACCGTTGGCTTTTCAGCCACGCTGTGTATCGCGGCCTATAAGGGAGCCAAGGCTGTTGCCGTGGCAACGGGAACTGATGATCACCTAAGGGATGGTCGAATAACGGTTCATTACCATGGTGATAGGCCCTGGTTCGTCTCGCCTCGCGGCCTTGACTCCGGACACCGGTGCACCAAAACATGACCGGGGGAAAGATAGTCTGACTGTGTGTGTGTGTGTGTGTGTGTGTGTGTTTCATAAGAAACATGTGGGGATGTACCTTCAGTACTTTGAGCTTCGTAATGACCCTTTGAATGTTACTCTCCACTGTCTGTCTGACTGTCTGAAGGTTTCATTTCATTCATCAACATGCATTCTTTTAATTAAAGGGACAAGACGCCTCAATAGAGGTGTATAGATGTGAAGAGGAGCTTCATTAAAGGGTGATCATACGGCTGTGGCTGGACAGCAGCTCCTGCTTAGGTTAAATATGATGTAACTGTTACTGTGTTCAGGTTTTGAAGAGAGGAGATGATTACTAAGTGCTATGTTAAAAATAATCTAATCTCATTTTCCTTCCTTTCTACATTTCTAAAGGAGCTCTCCATCTTGTGTGTCTTCTGTTTCACCCAAAGTTACGTAAGAAGCTGTTAATGTTATCTCTTTGTACACAGTGGAGGGATGGAGGCCGCCACTCGCTAGCAAACAGTTTGTTATTTACACAGAGAACGGATACATAGCAACATTAGCATTCATTTAGAGTCGTGTTTCTGGACACCTGCTGATTCAATTCAAATGTTCACTCTTCCTTGAGCTCTGTTTTCATCTCTACCAACCAAACATTTTGCTCACAGGCGGCTAAATGTTCACCGGCTCGTCGCTGGCGGTGAGCAGGTGGCGCACATGTGCTCTATTGATCGCTTAGAGACAGCGCGATGAGAGCGGGGGGGATATGGACCAGAACAACAAAGAAGCTCGTAAAAGCTAAACAATGAGCTGAAAGAAGCTGTAAAACTGCAGAGTCAGGCGATATTATCTGTGCCTTGGTCATTATAAGCGACCTCTTCCACATAAAGTCCATTCATCTGATCAAGCATACGAATGAGACCCACAAGAGAGCCGTCCCTGTTCTTTCTTCAATCCATGAACGGCCGATCACATCTCATCTTATCATATTTCTCCCACTGTGTGCACAGAGATAAAACCGGTAACTAGACAAGCCAGTAAACAAAGCCACTTCCCCAAAATGTGTGACTGCTCCTTTTAATCTGGTCTACAGCTCCATGTATCCGATGCTTCCCCATCTAACATGTGGTGTTTGTTGCTTTTTATGTCATTTTGTAGCCTCCATTTCTTATTTCCCTTTTGGCCTCGTAAAAATCTGAAAACTTTATTCACAGCTTGTCTGTTGATCAACGGCCAGAAACATAAAAAAACTAAACTCCATAAAACACAATCTCTGCTTTTCACTTTTTATTGACACCAGTGTCACTCTGCGTGTGCGTGTGTGCATGCGTGTGTGTGTGTGTGTGTGTGTGTGTGTGTGTGTGTGTGTGTGTGTGTGTGTGTGCATGTGTGTGTGTGTGTGTGTGTGTGTGTGTGTGTGTGTGTGTGTGTGTGTGTGTGTGTGTGCTCTGCTTGTTAAGAGAGAGTCTTGTTACTCTAAAGTTCCCCAGACAACCAGCTGCCTCTTTGCTTTTGACAAATATTTACTTCTTGCCTTCTGGCCGATGCTACACACACACACACACACGCACGCGCGCACACACACACACACACACACACATACACACACACACACACACACACACACACACACACACGCACACACACACACACACACACACACACGCACACACATGCACACACTCACACAGAGTAGCTGATAAGTGCACCATCTGGCCTGAGTGCTGGCTGTTAAGGGCTCATAAAGCAGACCCTCACCTATTTAGAGGCAGAGGGCTCCCTGAGCGGCAAGCTGTGGAGAACGTGTAAACAGCGCGCTCAACGGCACGCTCGTCCACCCACCCGCATGCTCCCTCCCGTATCCACGGGGGACGTAGGAGGTGAGACGGATGGGAGGCGAGAGGATCAGAGGATGTACCTGTTCTCGGTCTGCGGACGTCTTCATCTCCACCGCCCTCACGGACGCTCTTTGAGGATAAAGATACACAGAGATTGATTCTGCAAACTGGTCCTGCAGTTACGTGTGTGTGTGTGTGTGTGTGTGTGTGTGTGTGTGTGTGTGTGTGTGTGTGTGTGTGTGTGTGTGTGTGTGTGAGCGCTGCAGAACACACATCTGACAACTTTATACAGCGTGTCAGCTGTGGGTTTGTGATGGGAAAAGCTCTCTATTTGTCACAGTGGAGCGGCATGTTTGACTTGCACTTCAGAGTTCATTGTTAAACGCCTCACATAAAGCCTACATGGCTCAATATATTATTTTTGGATACATAGTGAATTGATTCCACTAACAGTTCTGATACAGCTCATTCCCGAGTGCATATGTTGAAATGAGCCACCCCGTTGCGCTGGGTTACCATGAACACACACACCGCATATACAAAGTCCTGCAGTCCCAAATACAAACAAGAGCACCAAATATGTAGTTATTAATTATCTATATTAATCCAGTGATGAAAATAGTCCCCAAAGAAATGCACTTTAAACTGTTCAAGATGTATATCTCCAGTAAGAACCAGAGGGCAGGGAAGGAAAATCAGTTTTTGCTTTTCAAGTAAAATAAAAAGTCTTATCCTGTAAATAGCACACAGAAGAGTTAACGTTTTGATCCATAATGTTCTTTTAATGATGCAAGTTTTCTGCAAGAGAAAGTGAACATTTATGATCTTAACTAACTGAGAGAGCGATGATTATTTAGGAGGAAGTCGAATTGGGAAATTATTTATTTTAGCAATCTGATATTTAGAGGGCATTTCATAACAAAAGTTACATGTCCTTTTTTATTAGTTTTTGTATTATTATCAGTTGCTTATGGAAAAAAAAATGCAGGAGAATAATATAACCTCATTGGGGACACCCAATGTATGTCCTGCTGCTTAACAACTGATCTTGGAGCTTGTTTTGTACGTCTCTTCTCCGGCTCGTTAATCTCCGTTGTGTCAAACTCACCAGGCTTGGCAGTGTTGCCGTGGGAAACCAATTTAGAAAGGATGTTGGTGAGGTTCGCTCGGCGATCGCTGCTGTTGCTGTTTCGTACACAAACACTTGACATAAGCTGGCGGCAAATTACAGCCCTGTCTCCTTAGCATCCCAAAGAAAAGGAGTGTGATGCTGCAGAGAGAGAGAGAGAGAGTGCAGAAAATAAGAAAGAATTAGTGAGGGCAGGGAGGGAGACTTTGTATGGTTTGGAGGAGAGGCGGAAGGATCAGGGGTGATGGAGGAGAGCAAGGAGACAATAATAGAGCAGCTGAGATTGGGCAAACAGAAAGGTGAGGAGAATATCAGACCCCTTTTCCTCCTTTCCTTCCTGCCACTGCTGTCCACCCCACATAGCAGCGATGCTCTTAACACCTAACAAGAGAGCGGAGGGTGGACATGGGAGAGAAACAACAAAAAGAAGAAGAAGGGAGGAGGGGTGAGGGCTGAAGGTATAGAACAAGTGATGGCTTCTCTCTTGGGGGAGAAGAGGGCAGAAAGGACGAGGGGGTTGTGAAGGAAAATCCTTTTTTCTCTCTGCCGGTCCCTTGTAAAGGTTGACCTCTGTGGATAAAAGTGAGAGAGAGAGAGAGAGAGAGTGAATGCATGCGTGGCTTCTCCGTGACCCTGTGAGGTCATCCTCAAACATCCACATGAAAGCGGACGGCGGAGCTGTGGCGCTCTGGTCCAATTCTCTCATTCAGAAGCCATTTCAGAGCTTTCTATCAAGCTAACAATTGTGTTTTTCTCTCTCCTCTCACCTCTGAATGCATCTTTTTCTGTCTCGGGGCTTTTTCTTATTGGCTCACGTTGCTCTCATTCCTGGTCATAAGTGGACTTAAAGGAAAAATCTATGTTGAAGCCGCATTTGGTGCCTGTTCAGCTCTGTGTTTCATATGCAAACACACACAAAAAGACACACACACACACACACACACACACACTTTCTCTTTCAGTGCGTCCATTTTGTACATACATCAGAGGCCGGGAACAAGGCCCTGTCTCGCTCCGGCAGAGCTGAGCTCAAACCCAATTTGCTTTCAAAGGAATAATTCATCTCCATATGAGCAACCTGCAGATACGGCCTCGGCTTGTCCTTGCCTGCTTGGCCCGTACACTGTCGCTAAAGCGGTTATGCCTCATGTTGATAGAGCGTGGCAATTTACACTACAAAATCAAATCCCAGGCTGAGATGTGATGGATATGTGGTTGATAGAACACAATTAAAATAAATGGATGACACTATTATTGTCAAAAACTATTTGTTACAGCTATTGGACTGTTTTTTCCTCCAACATAACTAACATATGTTTAGCTTATGTACTTTTTACAGTACGTTCTTAGTAAACTTCCACAAAACAAAATGAAATATATGATCCATGTTTCGATAAGATGATGGCGGGAACCATCTCCTCACTTTTCCTCTTATAGTAATGTAATGAGTTATTTATATTCTTCCTCATGCCTTCTCTATTGCAATTCCCTGTGTATTCAAATGCGTGTGTGTGTGTGTGTGTATTTCCTTGCGTCTGCCGGTCACCCAGCTGTAAGCCGTCATCTTAGCCAACCAAACAAACTTAGAAAGCAGGAAATTGATTTACTTGGCTATAACTGATTTATGTCACGCGTAAAGGAAGGAGAAAGAACACAACGGGTCACACGAGAAGGAGAAACACTGGCTCATATGACGTAAACAAGAACCCAAATTGAAAGAACGAAATGTCACGTGATACTGCATCTATAGAAAAAAAGAAAACTGGTGCAGATGTGAAAAGCTTCTCTTGTCTTAAAAATGGCAAAAACCTAAGTACCGATATGTGCAGAACGATTTATTTGTGCAAATTATGGCCCATTGCCAATTTGCCAACCCATCACAAGCCGAGATAAACAATCCTGCTGCAAATAACCGGGAGTGTGTGAAAATAATTGTCCGATGACATTTCTGTGGCGGTACAATGACAGCAGTGAGTGTGTGTGTGTGTGTGTGTGTGTGTGTGTGTGTGTGTGTGTGTGTGTGTGTGTGTGTGTGTGTGTGTGTGTGTGTGTGTGTGTGTGTGGGGGGCGGCTAGTCAAGGCCAGCGTGCTTGGTGATTAACAAAGGACCGTCTGTGATTTGACACTGTAATCATTGCTCACAAAAGGAAGAGATATATCTCCTATTCATCATCGCCCGGCATCACTCTCATCCCTTTTCTCGGCGCCAACTCTTGCCCGTGATCTCTCACTTTGCATTTTCTCTCTGTCTCCTGCTCATTACTTTGCTTCTTTGTCGTCTGTCTCTCATTTCTTCGCTCAGTCTCACTTCTTTACTTGTCTGCACGCTCTTCCTTTTTTCTTCTTCTTTTCATCGTTGTTTTGCTGCTTGCATCATCCTCCTCTCTTTTTATTTCTTCATCTTGTCGAGAGTTAGACCAAACTTAAAAAATGTGCCTCATATTTTGTTTGTTTAATCAATACAAAAATAACAAGCTAACTAGTGAGGTTTAGAGTCAGGTGAGCTGTTCCCGCTGTTTCCAGTCTTTGTGCTAAGCTAAGCTAACCTGCTGCTTAGCTCCAGCGATATATTTACTGTAAATACATGAGCGTGATATACATTTTCTCATCTAACTCCTGGCGAGAGTGAAGAAGAGCGTATTTCCTAAAATGTCAAAGATATTGTAGCTGCAGGGAGTCGACACCTTTTGCCATAGGATTCAAAGTTGTAATTCTTAAATGGCATCTGGTGCTAAACAGTTTCTAATAATCTGAAAAAGGACGTCCCCTCATCGCCCTGTGTCGGCCTCACCCTTGACGCCTGCTGGGACGCTGAACGGGATAAGTGGTCTAGAAAATGGACGGACAGAAGGATGGATAGAAATCCCCTCCCTCCTCCCTAACTTCCCTCCATCTCCTCAGTCTCAGATGTGTTGTTATAGAACGGGACAGGTGCAGGCTGGTGCTTCACTACACAGCTGTTACTGATTCACTTATGTCAAATCAGTGATTTACCAAGAAGAGACGGGTGACTGCATGATGGGGTCAATTGGGCATTGATTTCAGTTCTGTTTGCTTTTCCTCAGACATAAAATAATTGTCATCATTTCATTTCATTTCATTTACATTATCACGTTTTGATTCGGATGTGGCTGAACTCTGACTGGTGCATGGAAACTCTCAAGTTGAGCCCAGTCGGCTTTAAACCCGGGAAGAAAAGCGCAGATAAAAGAGAGAGAGAGGCAGAAATTTGACATGTGATGAAACAAAACAGTTTTTTACTTTGGCTGAAATTCGTGTCTTCATGTAGGACTCCATCGTTTGTAGCAAGAAGCTGATTGAGAACATAATGTAGGTTTTTAGGGCCTTTTTAAAAGGACATTGAAGAGGTGATATTTTAAGATTTAGTAACATGTATGGCAACCAGTTATCCTTTACGTTATTGTATTGCATGTTGATTATGTTCCCTTTCTGATTGCTATACAGTCACATTTCACCGCATCATCTCTTTCGTCACTCGGGAACTGCAGTGACGTTAGTTGGAGTAATTGAGAATGAATCCGGAGATCTCGCGGCTCCATTTTGTATGAATCCTGCACTCCGTGGTGCGGAGCGCATCGGCCGCGGTGTTGCACCCGGGCCGTCTGAGCCGTCTGTGTCACCGCCGATCTGGAGCCCAGACACCAAGAGTCCTGCTGATGGATCATTCATCAGACACCACTTTGTACGCTCTCGGGGCAAGAGAGCAGTTCGTAATAGCTGTCTGGGCTGTGGAGTGTGTGTGTGTGTGTGTGTGTGTGTGTGTGTGTGTGTGTGTGTGTGTGTGTGTGTGTGTGTGTGGGTGAGGTTGTCTGTGTGTGTGTGTGTGGAGGTGTGTGTGTGTGTGTGTGTCCCTTCTCTGCTCCTCCGTTCTGCTCTGAATCTCACAGGACTGCTCCCTGGTTCAATTGGTACTTTTTTTTACACACATCTACTCACCTGCACACACCTGCACATCTACACACACACACACACTCTCAAAAGATATTTATAGCACTATTTCCTATTTAGTTTATCGCCCTTATTCCCCAGGAAAAGTAGCCAGTATGTGTGTGCGCATCTATGTGTTACGACTCGCCCGTATTGCAGCTCCTCAGCATTGTGTGCGTTTGTGCGTCTGTGTTTACTGCCGTCATCACTCAAGGAAGGGCATCCGAGCTCCAGTGAACACACCGTCATCAAACAACCTCTGAGAGAGCTCGGCTGTGCAGACGATCCCGTTTCTCTGCAGTGACCAAGACAAACGCGGCCGACAACATCGCGGCCCTTGATGTCTACATTGACTCGTCCCTCGTGATGTTTGTTCCCCACAAACCTCTCGAGCGCAAATGTTTTTTTCTGCACACGTGAATGTTCAGCTGGAGAGGAAATCACAGTGGAGTTACCGTAATACGAAGGAGTGCAATTTTAATGAGTCGCAACACTTGAGGGGTTCAAGCTCAAATTAGCGTAATAACGCAACAATAATATATTAATTACCTCTGCTACGGTCTATTTCCCATTGGACTACAACAGCTGTGATCAATCTTCTGCTCTGTTGATAAAAGCTTTTACAGTTATTGCTTAATACGCCA
Source organism: Myoxocephalus aenaeus (assembly GCA_038501785.1). NCBI lineage: Eukaryota > Metazoa > Chordata > Actinopteri > Perciformes > Cottidae > Myoxocephalus > Myoxocephalus aenaeus. The sequence continues at coordinate 5,042,195 of JBAMJR010000180.1, forward strand.
GGTGGCTGGTGCATGTTACTTATTTTTTCAGCAGAAGCAGTGGCATAAAAGACAATTAAAGAAGATGGCAGCCACAAGAGCAAAAACAACTAAACAATTTTAGCTTAATTTCAAGGGAAACATTTTGACTCGAAAAGCGCGTTTATAATATAGACAACATTCAGGTCTCCGTCCAACTTTAGCACACACTTTAAACTAAAGCAGAAAAAGACAATGCACATTACCATGAATATGCCATTTATATGTGCTTCATGTATTAATTTGGGGAAGGTTGCAGTCCCCTCATCTTTCCTCACGGGTCTGATGTTTTGTCTCTTCAGACGGTGGAAGCCTCAGTGGAGGTTTAGTCATATTCTTCATACTCTTTGCGTCATAATTTGTACGCTAAGTCTGTTTTAAATTGCACTTCATTGCATTTTTCAATCAACTTCTCCACCTTAACCTAGCGTAAAAACCTTTTCTACATGTTTTGACTTCTTTTTTCGAATGTCCGTCATTTCTGTGGTTTTTCCTGCTAAGATGTGTCAAAATGTCAGCGGCATTGTAAGATGAAGATGCCGAATAATGAACTTTTCACACTCAAGGGTTAATTGATTTTTGAAACAATCTATACTGTGCGCCATGCCGTCCGATGACATCTTAAGACCAACGTGTTCCTCCCTGATCCCTCTCACTAGATTTGGTCTTTAGTCCCATTGATGCTTCATGGGGGTCATCTTTGGAAGGTTAGAAAGATTTTTCGATTCTCTTTGTTAAACAATTTGACAACTACAGTTATGATACAGATGTCTTAAAAATGATGATTATATAAATGCCACATGTTTTCGCTTCATGACAGTTTGCTGTTTTAGCTTAAAGTTTGATGACTTCATCTTCTTCGAGTACAGAGTGAAACGGCGAACAACAGCTGAGTTTTAATGAGCTCATATTCTATCTGTCACTTAATCTCACTCTTTAAGGCTGACCCTGTGTGTGCATATGCATATGCATGTGTACGTGTGTGTGTGTGTGTGTGTGTGTGTGTGTGTGTGTGTTGACCGTCACACACCACACACTGTGTCCCTCTCCTCCTTCTCCATCTGTCGCCTCTTGACAAACACATGGTGCCTTGTTTGGCCGACTCAGCAAGGCCCCTGGCTCAACATGTAGTCACACACACACACACACACACACACACACACACACACACACACACACACACACACACACACACACACACACACACACACTCCTCCATCTCCCCTCCATGGTTGCATGTAGGATAACGGGACTCAGGGATTGAGGGTGTGAAGGGGTTTACAATAGTTCAGAGACTGAGGCAGATGGGTGCATCAAGGGACACAGAATTAATAAGCAATAGAAGGCCAGAAAGATAAGAAATGTAATGGCGATCGCCTGTGGTCCACTAGAAGCTGTTAGCAGGTTCGTCCTGTGTGTTCGGAAATTCTGCCAGAGTGTGAGTATGGAGGAGGATAAGACACAGAGAGCAGATGAGAAGGCTGATGGGCAAAGCAAACAGGCATAAACACTGATAATTATGGTCAGAGAGAATTTGACAGACAAATGAGTTTATAGTTTCATCCTATTTATTATTTCAGTTTAACATGCAAGCAGCGTGACGAGGTGAGACTTGGCACCAGCTCCTGATGAATGCCATATTTCTACCGCCCATCCCAGGGAGTCAAATGACAGTGTTTATTAAAGGGCGACTCAAAGAAAGCGCCACTCTTAGTGCAACATAGAGGTCACTGTTGTTTCACCCCCTTGTAAATGATAGACGTTCTTCTTTCCTCCGAATTCAAGAGATTTTGGGAATCCTCCGATACATTATGTGCCTGTTTTCAATGAATTAGGGCTAAATTGATCCTAGAGACAAAATCACGTATTATCCAAAACTCTCTCGATGTATACGTGAAAGTGGAACATTTATTGTTTTCTCCTTCACGTGTCTTTTATCTGCTTGAATTTATATTAGTTAGATTTGATTAAAAAGAGAAAGAGTCAAGATATGAACCTTGAAGGGCAATGACAACACGTTGAATGCTGAATAGCTTTGTCAAGACCTTGGTCAATATTAAAAAGAGATCTCCAGCCTTGATTGCATTGTCTAAGAAGTGTTTTCCTGACTGCTGACCAGTAAAACCTCTATTGTAGCAAAACCCCCTTCTCTGTTGCAAGAACTCATAGTTCAACTCCCAGGAGGGTGATCGTGTGACAAGGAGGCAGAAACACAAGCAAGGAAACAGGTGCCTGTTTACATATCTAGCAGATAGAGAGTCCTGTTTCTGGCCACGTTACAAAGTCCAATATTCACTCTTGTTTAGCTCTTATTTTGGTCTCCGCCAACTCCTTAGATAGTGTTGCTGGCTCTTCAGCTGCTAAACGCTCCACAGTGTTCTCCGGCTCATCGCTGATCGTGTCTGTTTGGTGTTGAACAAGTCGTGTTCAGCCTGTTTATCAGAGCTTTATATGTTGTCTGCTGCATCTGGAGACGATGTGGTTAAGAGCGGTGAGAGCGAACCAAAAACGTAAAGTTGCTGGCCATAAAACCGTGAGATGACAGGTGCTAAAATGTGACATAATCATTTGCTAATATATAAATATGTTTGATAATTGAAGCTTTAAAAGACAGTTTTTCTATGCCGACAGGGTGGCCTGTGTACTGAACAGGTCGTGTGTCACCGTTTCATCCAAGCAACATTATTATCGCATGCAGCATTTAAACTTGATTGACTCAAACTTGTCTCTATGAACAGTGTATATATGTACATATCCACCATGGGCCGTGGTTTGAAGAAAAATAACACTGTGCTGAGAACCCTCAAGAGAGAGAGGGACAAAGAAGGTGTAAAAGAAAGGGAAACTTGTATTTCATTGTGAGAACGTTGGTGGAGGACTTTTTGCCCCTTTTTTATCTTGTGCCAGTTTTTTTTATTTGTATTATTATTATTTTGATCTGGCATGTATCTGGAGTAACATTTTTCTCAGCCAGCTACAACTCATGTTTATTTGTACACTCCAATATCAAGTTGAGTATGCGAGTGTTCTAAGAACACAAGGATAAGATACGTAGGACATGGAATAAACCTCAGCAGAGGAAATGTGAAGAGAGAGCTCAACCTTCCTTGGATTGGGCCGCTATAAGAGCTGTAGGTGGGGAAAAAAGGCAAAGTCAGGCATCTGGGCCCCGAATGATAAGACAGCCATAAGCAAAAATATAACCCCTGATGCAATTTAAAACCTTTCAGGCTCTCAGGATTTCTTTCCAAAAGCCAAAAAAACAAAACATTAACTGTCTATGTTGCTTTTCATTGAAAAACCTTGAAGAACAGAAATCCACTGATCCCGGGCATTAAGTGTCACTTCCAATTGCATAATGTGTGAAGAGTGTATAATATATATACACAAATATATACATTTATATATATATATATATATATATATATACATATATATATATATATATATATATATACACACACATGCACGTGTTTAGTCGTCGTCCACACAGTGTTACATGCCAATATTGTTGGAACCATTTTCCCCCAAACCATTTTTCCCCAAATCAACAAGACGACATGTATTTGTAAAGAGCACTTTCAACAACCTGAAAGCATGAAAGATAATTCCAAAATATAGAGTATTCCTCTGAGCCATCTGACTGCGACAGAGAGCTTCATAAGCAGTTCAGCAGTTACAGTGAAATATATTGAAATTACTGCAAAAAAAGGGGTTTTATATTGCAGCCGATGTGGTGTACACTGTTCCCCACTGAGCTGAACGCATTGCTTCCCGTGTCACTAAATACCACACACTGTACAGGCGTGCATGTGGCTATTTTACGTGTATTACTCACATAAGAGCACTTTCCCTGCCTCGGTCCTGTAATAACTCACTTCTGTTACTTTGCCTGAGACAGCATGCTGCAGTAAAGTTATTTTAAAGTAATAATCCACCCTCCCTCTGTGGTTTGTTTGCTGCTCGGTTGCTGATATGGTACAACAGTGATTCATGAAGCTTTTACGTTTAAAAACAGCTGTCAACTCGGTCTGGGAAAATCCTCTATCACTCTGTTGATGATTTATTTTCAATTGCAAGCAGAGGAAAAGGGTAGTTAGCAGGAGAGAGTACAGCTGCTGCGGCTGGACAGAAAAATAGAGAGCAAAATTGGTCATATTTACTACTATATTTATTAATATCTACAAATTCAACAATGTCTTATTCTTTCTCTCTAAACTTTACAAACTCCCCAGACTAACTATCAGTGGCACTCGGACCTGTGTCCTCCTATTGACGATATAACTGAAGATGTAATTTTCATAAAAGTCGTTTAATAAAAACACAGACATTGTTAAAAGAATACAGTATTGTTGGTTTTGGTGTGAACACTCTTCTTTGAAAAGCACAGTTATATATCCAGAGTGCATATAATGATATGGCGTCCTACGCTGGCGCTTAGCTTCTAATTTTAGCCGACAGAGCAAACACAAGAGGCCACTGCTGACCCGACTGCGCACACACTCGAGAGTGGGAAATTATACTGAATGAGCCATGAGTGGGACAGAAAGAGGAACCGTCGGTGATTATATAAATAACATGTGTTGAGTGTTTTATGGATTCATGTTTCTTGTAAAGGCCGTTGTAAATCACTTGACAGAGCCTTCACGTTAGGTCTCCGTGTGCACATTTGCTTTTTGAGTGCATGTGTGAGATTTCTCTTGTGCATATATCTGTATGCATACATGTGTGTCACTGGATTCACTAGATTCAAACACTGATTCGGGGGAAATTATGTCTAGAGAGCAATTAATCCATGTAAAAAATAACGAAACACAGCTACATCAAACCGCCATGAAATAACACAACTTGAAAGTGAAACCACCATGCAACATATGCTCAATGTGTGATGTTCTCATTCCCAAACCACGAGGTAGGGAGCGATGACATTTACCTTATTTACTTTCACGGCCCATCATTTGATTTATATGACAACATGACATTTCAGAGTTAATCTCTTATTTAGGGTATGTTTGCCATTTCCACTCAAAATCTTGTTGTTCCTTTATAAACATTGAAAACATGTCCCTCCATGGACCACTAGCAGTTGCTGCAGAAACTCCTACACACACACACACACACACACACACACACACACACACACACACACACACACACACACACACATTCAGACACACAAGATATGGACAACTATAGAGGGATTTCACATGATGAGAAGATTTTCTACGGTATAGAGAGAACATGGAGGATTGGGAAAAGGGGATTGGAGTGGAAAGGAGAGGAAAGGGGGAAGAAGTGAGTGTTTAAGGATGGAGTAGTTACTTAGCAGCAGTTGTGAAGGTCATTTTCTCCAGCAGGCTTGAAGTTGGGTCAAGCAGTTTGTGTGTGTGTGTGTGTGTGTGTGTGTGTGTGTGTGTGTGTGTGTGTGTGTGTGTGTGTGTGTGTGTGTGTGTGTGTGGACAAACAAATATCCTTGTGCATAAAAGATCTGACATGTTGTATTTTTAGAGCTATTTCAGAGTTGCATGTAATATAATGTAGTGTGTGTGTGTGTGTGTGTGTGTGTGTGTGTGTGTGTGTGTGTGTGTGTGTGTGTGTGTGTGTGTATATGTGTGTGTATATGTGTGTGTCCTATAATAGAATTAGCTGTGCAGAGAGGTGACGTTGGTAGACTGGCATCTGTTTGTTTGGGAGACACTTGAGAAGCTGTGAAGTGACAGGAAAGGCTGCTTGGCACCATTGAGGCTCACGCAAGTGTTTTTGTGTGTGTGTGTGTGTGTGTGTGTGTGTGTGTGTGTGTGTGTGTGTGTGTGCTCAATCAGGAGAAACAGAAGGCCCTTTCACACAGCGTGTTCAAGGTGGGAATGTTGCGGCATTATTACGCCTCACCCTTCAGTGTAAAAAGTACGGACACGGAACGGGAGAGAAGGAGCTATTAACAGAGGCATCGACGTCTGTGAAGGTGCCGTCAGATGAAAAGACATTTAAAAGGTGTGCTATTCGCTCAGCCCGACGTCGGGCGCGGGGCATAGTGCAGACAGTCGCAGAGGCAAAGCGTAGAGCAGATATTCACTGTCAAAAAGTGGCAATGTGTCACATGGAGCTGTTCTCTCATTGGTTGCGCTTTGAAAGGTTCATGGTAAAAGTTGAAATAATCTGGCGTGGTGGGACTACACACACGCAAGATGCAAGTGTGTTACAAGACACGCCTCTTTTGCCTCCAGAATGCCGGCATGCTATCTGGGGCCGCATTATGCCGGCATGGTTGGGTTCAGTGTAAAAAAGCAAAGTTGGAGAGTTGGGCTGTGACTGACTAATTGCTGCAACCCAATAACAAAAAAAGAGAATATTTTCTTTTTTTCCAGCAGCAAAAAAACAATTCTGATTTTTTTAGGTGCCCTATCCGAGCGTTGTTTGAGGATAAGTATGGATTGGGGACTCGTGACCTCAGTGTGTCTGGCTACGGCCGAGCAAACACATATAACAATGTTTCAAATTGAAACAGATGATTCAAGGAATAAGGACCCGCCTTTGTCAAATACGTTTATGCAAGTAAATCCCTCCACATGCACTGAGTCTTACTTCAAGTGCCTCCACCCACTGGCACACTATGTTGCACCCTATCTCACCTGAATGTTTATTCAAGCTCAGAAGTGCACTTGCACACCGCAGTGTGTCTAACAGGAACAATCTCACACCTGTGTGTGTGTGTGTGTGTGTGTGTGTGTGTGTGAGTGTGTGGGAGAGTGAAAGAATCAGGGGAGGGGGCTTGAAAGAGAGCGAGTAGTGTTTTTGTGTGTTAAGGTGAAGAGATACAGGTGTCTCATTCCTCCCCTTGATGACGCACGATAGGGCCCTAGTGAAAAGGCAAAGTCACTGCAAGAGTGTGTGTGAGGCAGAGAGGGAGAGTCTGTCTATATGTTGTTGCAGGTATATGTTTTTTTTTTTACAGCTGATCTCTCTGGGACATTTGATGGTCCAGTTGAGTTTGTTTGTTCGCCTCCACGCAGGAGTTTGTAAAAATCCTCCGGTGTTTTTTTGAGCGTCATGACCGCAGATCGCAGAACATTTCCGCAAAGGGCATTAACTAAAATAAAATACAAATCTACCGAGGCTTCAATCGGGTGGGAGTCAAGGGATACAACACAGCCTTAGGGGTCCTACGGGCAGATCCTCTGGCAGCTGTCCGGTTGCTATAGCGCTGATCACACACAGGAAGAGCAATGCAAAGGAGAGAGATGGGACCTTCCGTTTAATTGTTGTTTTGTCGCCGCCGTTTCCTCGGCTTGATCTATTCCCTGACTGCTGTTTGAAGCATCTCATCTACTGAGATGTCTTTGTCTCTTGTCTTGTGTGAGGCATTTCTCTAATTATTCTCTGAACAAAGAGTCTCAGGCGCTCCATTTCAGCTATGCTGAAATGATCCCCTCTTACTATTGTCACTACTGTCACCCGGACGAGCCGAACCAGATGTGCGCCGTGATTCACCGCTCGTGTTTCTGCTGCGTCGGCCTGTCATGTCGCTCGCGTAGTTTTATGTCGGTGTCCTTGTCTTGTCTGCCACGGGAGACTCTCGTAACTCACACGGCTGTTTTTAACTTGACGTGAACGTTTGTTTTATGGTGGGAATGTTTCACGGTCCACCTAGGTATCAGAACCTTTTCAAACATGGAGTCATTAAACACATAAGGAAATCAATGCAGATAAGACAACACTGTAAAGCTGTTTATTGAGACAGATGAAAGGTCACAAGTCAGAGCTTCATTGCTCTTCCAATGGGGCACAAAGTTGATACAGGTTCTGGTATTACTGTAATGAAATGAAAATACATATTTTGTTATGCACTGATCTGACTTAAGAAGTCTCGATAGTACCGATACCTGGGCTTTGGGTATTGGCCAATGCTACCAATGTTTAATGAATGAGCTGCCTCACTGTGTGGAAGTGACTGGTCATTCTTTTATGTGTATGTTTGAGCCATCATGCTTAACTTAAACATTGCTTTCCTTACTTTGTAAAGCAAAATGCACCAAATAGACACTTATATAGTACATACATGTACTCAATTGTTATTTATTAAAATGATGAAATCCGATCCGTTTCTAATACTCGACATTTAGTAAATACTCGTATTCACTTTATTGTTGCCAGTTAAGTGAGACGAGCAAAACCGCGTCAGTTGAAAATGAAGTTGCAGCCAGAATACGGTTAGCTAAGCATAAAGACTGTAAAAAGTGGAGAACAACTAGACTATCATGAATTAGATATTGTTTGTTTAATCCTAATATCAATTAATATTCAACAGTACAGACATGAGAGTGAGTGGTAATACGCGTATTTCCCAGAATGTCAAACTATTCGGGAAAGAAGAACAGGTGGCCCAAGATTGAACCGAACTCTTAAGATCAGTATATTCTTAGAATACGTCTCCTTCAGCTCTGATAACTGATCTGTAACTGAGGAGTAAACCGGCTCTGGCTGCAGCCGGAGAGGTAGATTGGAGAGAAGATGTGGCACTATGCGATGGTGGCAGGCCGCAAACAAGAAATGCAGCGTGAAAACAAAGCGTGTGATGTATTTCCCAGCGTGTCTGTGCACAAAATAGACCATGTCAAATTTGTTAAAATTGTAATTTTTCCATGTGGTGTCATTTAATCTCCTTGCGTTTTGCGAGGTTACATTTCAATTCCAATGTCCTTGGCAACAGCACAGCAGGCAATAGGCTGATAAGCCTGTTTGAATTGAGATTTCACACAGTGGGATTGAGTGTGTTTGAGAGAGAGAGAGAGATAGAGATAAAGCGAGAGAGAGAGAGAGAGAGATAAAGCGAGAGAGAGAGAGAGAGAGAGAGAGAGAGAGAGAGAGAGAGAGAGAGAGACAGACAGGGTGGGTAGGTGTGCATTCATGTGTCTAGAAATAAAATCATGAAATCAAGCATAGATGGAACAAGTTCGGAGAGATTAAAATAAGATTATTAACATGGTAGAAACAAGGGCAGGGAGAGATAGAGGGAGGCATACGGTAGAGGAAGAGGAGGAGGCGGCTCTTGTACCAACTCCAGCCTATCAGACGGAGGAAGGCGGGGTTTAGCATCAGGAAGGAGGGAGCAGAGCAGCAGCAGACACAGAGGAGAAAAAACAGAGCATGTAAGAGAAGCAGGGAGAGGTGGGAAGGTAGAGGTAGGTAGACAGAGAGATGCAGAGCCACAGTGTGCGTGTCTGCTAGGCTGTCAGTACTCTTCATCCTCCTCGTCAGGGACCATGATGTGTTATGGAGCTACGGTGCACAGATTTACTGCAGATGCAGCCAATGCAGATAGAAGTTCACCTTGAGCCGGAGTCCAACAGTGCCACTCTGGACCTCTGGGATTACAAGAAGTGCTCATTGATCCCAAGACCGAGATGAACAGAGGTTTAACCGGATCTCACAACCTGCCAAACCAAGAGGGGCTACAGAATCTTTAACTTTTGGATTACTGGTCCAGACTTGCACCACAACGTCTGACGGAGAGGCTCTGGACAGACAGACAGACAGTGCAGGGCCAGATATCAAACAGGTACTTGCTTTGGCAGAAACTTGACAGCTGTCTCCAAAGCAGACAGCATACAGAACCAAGACTGTGACACCCACAGCTCACACTGGAGCCCCGCAAAGCCACGACCAAGCAGGTCCCGCAGCCCAGGGACCCTGGAGCCGGCCTGACCTTGGACCGTCTGTCACCGGAGCCCCTCGTGGCACCGGCAGAGACGTCCAGCATGTCTCAGACCGGAGGACGGTTCCACAACAAAAAGGCCGGCATCCGGGCCGCCGTGATCCTGATCGGACTCCTGCACAAGTCTCGCAAAGCCAAAGAGAAGGAGAGAGAGAGAGAGAGGGAGAAAGAGGAGAGCGAAGGGTGGGTGAAGTTTGTCCCATTGTGTCTTCCGATGAGGTAGAAAACGAACGGCTTAGGGACCAGCCGAGAGTCTGCAGTTTAATGTGCAAAACTTTATTTGCTTGTAATGTCTTTGTTATTTTCGGGGCCACGGGGCACTTTGTGCTCTTTACAGTCCAATGAATTTACATGTGCGGTTTTATAATAGGTCTGTTTTATAATAGGTTCTTTTTATTAGAGCGTGCGAGTCTCGTGCGTACCTCAGTCAGTGGAAATGACAGACGGGGAGGAGAGAGAACGGTATTGAGGATTGTAGGTGAATAGAGGTTTGTTCTGAAGAGGGAGTGAGCCGACAGAAGCAGACCTGTGGTGAGGAGAGAGAGGCACATGGGAAAAAAGAATGAAGTGTTAAAAGAGAGCGATGTATCGAATGAAAATGTGCAGAGCAAATATCATCCACTTCTCTATTTGTGTCTTTCTATGTCTGGTTCTGAAGAGTTTTCTTTGCTGCACACACAAGCATCAATGGACACTTGTTGAGACCATGTAATGCTGATGAAACTGTGTCATTAGGGCAGCGTGAACGCAGGTGTGTAGGTTGGTGAACAGGTGAGCTGCAAAACTACAGCAGAGAAAAGAAGACGGTGCCATGTTTTACTGCACACAAGCAGATGTTGAAATGAATTCCTTCTGGACGATGAAGGCTCAGCAGGAAGCATTAAAAAAAAGTGTCGGGCAATCTCTTGAGGACCTTCAGACAGGCTTCTATAATGACAGGAAGACCGTCGATGCCTTACTTCTTCAGAAAGTGCCACTCCAAGTGCACCTGTAAGGGGATTGCCCTTGCATGCTGTGTTGTGTCGAGTCGGTCTTACTGCTCATACTACCTCAGATGAGTGCATGTCAATATGACCCCTGGGAAAATCCCACCTGGTAACAAGCAGTGTGTGAGGTTGGCAGGATCGAGACTGCCAACACGTCGCTCCACTAAGCCTCCCCCGAGGGGAGGACCTGTTTTGGCCGAGCAAACATGATCAGCAATGCACGGGCAGTTAAATAGGAATCGGCGCAGAAGGCTGAGTTTGACTTTTTATGGTGTTATTGTGGTGTAGGATGCATACAGTGTGGTCTGGGTTAGGTGTGTGTGTGTGTGTGTGTGTGTGTGTGTGTGTGTGTGTGTGTGTGTGTGAACATCTGATATGCAGCACTGAATGCACTTTGCTACTCTGTTCTAATAGCCTGAACCAAAATAGGCTACATTGAAATAGACTGTAACTCACTTTGCAAATGCTGATAAGTTTCTCTGACCTCCGGGTGTTTGTGTGTGTGTGTGTGTGTGTGTGTGTGTGTGTGTGTGTGTGTGTGTGTGTGTGTGTGTGTGTGTGTGTGTGTGTGTGTGTGTGTGTCTGTGTGTGTGCGTGCGTGCGTGCGTGTTTTATTTAGTTTCCGATATTGTAAAATTAACCCCTGGCGGCGAGGCTGGATTAGCTAGCACACAAATCGGGCAACTGCCTCAGACCTCCTGGGGCCCTGCAGGTTCATTGTGTGACAGCTGGTTTGTGGTGATTTGATTATTTGTCAACTGAAATGATATAGACCTGTAATAGTACATAATCCTGAAGTCTTGGTCTGTATAAGGAAGCAAAACCTTTATTATTTTAGTTCACAATACGCTGACATTGTGTTTATTGTGCTTTTTAATTGAATGCATTGACACACAGCAATCTGCAGCTTAGTGATTTTCCAACGTTCAATAAGTGGTTGGTTCCTGAGGCTGACGGCCGCATGGTACACACACAGTGAGAGCGAGGAGAGGGGTGGTCAGTCGGGCGCCCCGCCGCGCTTTATGTGCCCCGGGGCCCCTGATTTGATTAGCCTAGCTATGCCTGGAGGTCATCACATGTGGTAATGCAACAGTACAGCGTTTGTCACACAGATGCACACAAATGCACACTTTATTTGCATGTTTTTCTACATGATTTATGGTTTTCTGATTCTGCATGTTGTCATAGTACAGTCAGGTTTTGTCAACTGCAGATGTTTTTATGGTGTCGTGTTCCAAGTGGTGCTTGATTGCAGTCCTTTCAGCCTAACTGTGAGCCCACCCATTGTGCCAAGGTATTTCATGTCCTTGAAGCAGGCTTACTCTAACAATGAATACAAGGAGAAGTGAATTACAAAATAACAACGACATAATAATAGGGAACATTTTGCGTAGACTGCTTTAGAATTTTTTTTATTGGGTTTTAACACAAACTGACTTTGCAGCAGAGAATCTGTGAAAATGTCATTTTCACTCTTTGTCCACAATTTTTCCGCTTTCCCACAAATAGGGCAATATACACACCTACAGGAATGCAATCTCGCTCCTTGCCTGGTTCTTCTGTGTATTCCTCTCACTCTTAATCTCTGTGCTGATAGAGCCGTAACGTACACGCGCCCTCCATTAAATTGAACCGCATGAGGTCTGCTGCCTGTATCTGAATGTTTATATTACCCTCCATGCATTAATATCCTCCACAGCCCATTTATCTCCAGCTGCAGACCTGTTTTTTTCATGTGTGTGTGTGCTTGTGTGTGAGATGTTAGTCCCATCGTGTGTGTGTGTAGCTATGTATGAGTTGTGTTTAGGCAGTTCTTACAACAACAAGGGCCCAAGCGGTTATGGTTACATTTCCCTCTTGGTTTGTGGTGTTGTGGTGCAGTCGGTGGTAAGAGAGAGAGAGAGAGAGAGAGAGAGAGAGAGAGAGAGAGAGAGAGAGAGAGAGAGAGAGAGAGAGAGACTGTGTGTTTGTGTGTGTGTAAAAGGAGACAGATTAATTTATGGTGCCAGTGTGTTTTTGAGACCTAATCTATAATCCCAGCATGGCGCTTTCTGTTCACACACTGTGTTGCCCCCCCTTTAAGATTAAAAGCTTTTAATGTCACGACGTACCATCGAACAAGATGACATGTATTTTGAGTAGAGACGACGAGACACAATATACTCCTTTTAAATGGTCAGAAATACATATAGCCTGACTGAATGTGCTTCTTTATTAGCATTGAAGTCATTTGGGTTTTGTTTTTCAGCTGTTAAAGACTTAAGGACACTATTTTAAAGGGACATACCTGAATTCTGAAGGCAAGTTTGCCAGTTAGCTTAGTTTAGCTTTGCACGAAGACTGAAAACAGCTGGCCTGACTCAGTTCTGTGTATGGATTAAACTAATAAGATATAGCATGTTAATTAATTAGCTTTAAAGGTGTGATCCAGCTGCTGACATATTTTATGATAAACTAAGATAACCAGCTGCTGGCTCCAGCTTCATATGTAATGTACAGACATGAGAGTGGTATGAATCTTCTCATCTAACGCTCAGCAATAAATGAAATAAGCATATTTCCCAAAAATGTCAAACTATTCCTTGATCGACAAAACTAATAATGGACAACATTTCGATCCCAGTCTTCTTCAGGTAAAAATTAAATAGCTACGCAATAAAATCTCCATCATAAATACATCAATCCCAAAAGCATTGTACCTACATGATGATGAACTGTTCTTTTACCAACAAGTCTCAGTGACTATTAACAGTCTCCCTTTAAATCAAATCCCTATTCCGATCCTTACAAGGTCTTCCTCACCTTCTATATTTATTATTTATAAGAACACCTGTCAAAGTAATGATGAGACCAGACACGTAATAAAATGTGCTGATGATTCGGTTGTTAGTCAGCCCACACGGATTGGGGTGGAGTAAGATCACCGGCCTGTGGAGGAGGACTGTGTGTAATGGCTTGGCAGGTCTCTCATCCTGCTTAATGTAGCAAAAACTAAGGACATGTGTATTGATTTTAGAAAGTCGTCCTTCGCTGCTAAAATGACTGTTATAAAGGGAGAGGAAATCGAGCCGGTGGACCGCGACAAATATCCGGGCACAGCTCTGGACACAAAACTGTGTTTTAAAATCGATGGAGATTCTCAAAAAGTGAAGCAGAATATTTTCCTCAGGATAATGAACTCTTCGAAAAAATGCTTTTCGGCTTTGATGGTGTTTAAGCTTGAGCTTGTTGTCTGACATGGACATCTTTGCGCAGACAGGAAGAGCCAGAGACAGCTTATAGATTGTTAGACAGAGAGTTTGAGCTCTTGTCTCCAGGTCACTGCTAGAAAAGGAAAATGCCTGAATGTTGTCTTTGAGTGGATGACTATTGATATTCTGAACATGGAAAACCGTATGCACATTAATAGCTGAGATATTGCATTTTCCACATTTGTACTTTATGCAACCACAAATTTCACAGTCTTCGTTTTTCTCATCTCTCGTCGTCATTTTAATCATTTGTTATGGTCTCGCGGTTTTGTGTGATTGTCCCAGTTGTCTGATTTATTTTGTTTTTCTGTTTTAAACAATGCATGCATATCATATTTCCCTTTGGAGTAGATAGATTGATTTGATTTGACAGTTATGCAAGTATCTCAGCAGTTGCGGTCCCTGAAGAGAAAATCTCATCAAACACTAGTCGGTGGTCTATTAAATATCTCTTTGAGGGTCCTTAATAAGGAGAAGGAGTTGAGGAGCTTCTGCGGGGCATGACAACGGGGGCCGTTTTCACAAACATTATGAAAACGCTCCCAGAGAGATCCTCATTTTGCCTAAGACATTCTACCAAGGGGCTCTAGCTCAAGGTGCATTTAGGAAACGTCTTTCACTGAGTAGTAGTATTAGTAGTATGTGTTTTATTCAGTCAACCATTACATACAAAACAATAAGTAAAGCCACAATCTAATATGCAAAAAAGAAAGACTGAAAAGGTATAGGTAGAAGCATAATTCTTATATATTCCTATCCTAAATTATTATCAATTAAATCAGATAATTAATTTGATTTAAGACAAAAAAATAAAATATATATATACACGAGTGAGTACTTGCGGTTGACCTCATTGCTAGGGTGCATTATTTTGCATTGGTGTGATTGGTTGATGGTTCCTTTGATTCTTTCAAGACAAGGTGTAATTATCAATACGATTTTACGTAATGAGCATCTCCGTCGAGTAAAATCTGTGATTGCTGGCCAGTATGAATAGCAGCGTTGGTCGTCATATAAAATCTATAAACCAGGGAACACTGTTGCATTATTCCAGTTGCCAAATATCTTATTGTTGTGGCCACTTTTCATTTCTGGCATTATAGCGTTATTGCATTTGAGTGGGAGATGTGAGCACATCTCTATTGAGATCGACCACAAGCATTATCCCTGTAGATTTTCATTAACCCAGCACCATTCAGCGTTTTGAGACTTTTTTTTCTTTCCTCTTTGTCTCTCAGCCATGTTCTCCTCTGCTCAAGAAACTCTTAAGCTTCTTTTCATTTTTTACCATTAAGAGCTCTTTCAAGGGCTGAAAGGCTTTGTGAATAACTTGTATCTTTACAAGGATGTAGTCCTACAAGGATCCGCAATACAACAAAACCTTCTTCGAATTCTACAGAAGCGAGTCTTTGTAATATTAATCTTTCATGGATACATTACCATAAATTGAGTGCTGTCTCCCTTTGAAGAACATGGTACACTTTTTAAACAAGCATGCACACTAATGGTGAAGCTCCTTTCCGTTAAATTGACCAGCTCAGGATTTAGAGCCTCAAATACACCGTCCAGTTGGGCTCATGGAGTCTTTGTTAGTGTGTCCTGCGGTAGCCATGTGGTTATTGAAATGTTTGGAGCTGACCAACTGAGAAAATAAATTACACTAGCAGCTGGCGGTAGCTAAAACTCATTCCTCCGACACACGGAGTCATCTGTGACACTGCAGCCAGCCGGGCAGCCGTCCACAAGAGGGAAATGACCCACACCCATACACACCATTCCAAGAATCTCTGCAGTTTCTACTTCTGTTGTGTGACTACACATTGGTCCAATCTAATTTATTAACAAATGGGCAATGTCACACTGGGTTACGTAAAGAGCAGATGAACAGCTGGTGGCTCTGTGGCTGTTGCTGACCGTCGGCTTCTGTTGCTGCCGCTGTCAAACGTTCTGCTCTTACTCGTGGTCATCTTTTAAAGAATTGTCTTTTGGATAGAGAAAGCAGGCTTTTCATTTATAATCAGCGAAATGACAACTGTACATGACTGATTCTATTAGTTGTTGCTTTCTTGAGCAAACAAGACTTGGTTTAAACCGCTGTCTGACTTTTGAATGTTTCCATGTTAAAACGAGAATCCTTAAAAAGGGTTTTAAATATCTACTTGATGGCGGCATACATGATATTAAGCCAGGCAGTGTTGCTCTATAATTGCAATGGAGAGCTAGTTAGCCTAGTTGTTTGATCTTCAATTTTTCATAATTTAGTTTCTGATACAACCCTATTTGGCTGCTTAGCTGGTGCATATTCAACAAGCAAGTCGGTGGTTAGATACATTCTTTATTGTATGATTCAAACTGTATTTTCACTTTTAAAAGAACAAAAAAAAAGGCTCTCAGGATGAGGACTAACCCGTGTGCTTGATAAACATAATGCCATCTCAGATCATGTGCTTGGCAGGGGTTGTAGGAGTGTAAACCTCCAATAATTTTCATAACGTGAAACCCACAATATGATGTTAACTAATGAAGAGCTCCCCGACCTTGGAGGTAACCGGGATAGCCAGGCATGCTAATGTGGGCAGCTTAGGTTAGCCGATAAACACACATTTTATGCTCGTGTGATTTTAGTTTTGGAAAGGTAAATGAAAAGATACCGTTGAAAACTCTTTAAATGCAAAGTATCGCTCTCATTACAGCCACATGCTCACCTCTTCAACATGTGGAGGAGTCCAAAGCTCGACAGACCTGTTGTGTCTAGTTGTGGTTGCTCAGCAGTGATTGTTTATGAAGAGGGGTTATGAAGAAAACTGTCTGTGTTTTGTGTTTTTATCGTTCTGCAGTCTGCAGAAACGATCTTCTTTGCAGGTAATCATTTTTCCCAAATGTTTTTCTTCAGATATAAGATTCCGAACATTTTCTCTGTGCGAGAAAACCTCATCAGGCAGCTGCTTTAAAAGGCCAGTCTTTCCTGTTGCTTTTCTTGCCCACCTTACACAGTTTTTCCTTGTCCTGTCCCTCCTCTCGCTGTCAAACCTTCCTCCTCCGTCTGTTTAACACAAGCGCTTTTTATTCACTGAGTCACTCGTATTTCCATTCCCCCGTCTCTCTTTCTCCCCCTCCCTGTTTTTCCTCTCTACTCTCAATTACTTCCTCGTTTAAACTCCTTGTTCCTCTTGTGAGTTTCACTCCTTTTGTGATTGGCAGCTGCGGGGGGACCTCTAGTATAGTCTCTCTCACACACACACACACACACACATGCACACATTTGTGTGCCCGTGTGTGTTTATGTGTGACAGTCAGCCTTGTCTTTGGGTGTAATGGATGAGATTGCATTGTCTCTAACAAGTGTCCAGAGACCGACCCAAGACGGCCCTATTTACCCAGCTCTGCACAGGGGATTGAGAGTGCTATTTTTAGTCTGCAGAGATTCATTTATTCTCTCTCTCTCTCTCTCTCTCTCTCTCTCTCTCTCTCTCTCTCTCTCTCTCTCTCTCTCTCTCTCTCTCTCTTTCTCTTGATACCTTGCTCTGCTGCCTTCTCCCTTTCTGCAATCTGCCTGACATTCATTCATTGTGCGCCTCACCCTCTCTGTCTTCATATCTCTCTCCTTTTTGTTCAGGACCTCTCTTGCTCGTGTGGTTATCACTGGTGGAGATGGTTGGGAAGAGAAGTATTCAATGTCATCTGAGGGACACTTAAGTCTATTTTCCCCCGGACTCAAGCCAGTGAGACTGGGTGAGATAGATTGGGCAGCGATAAAGAGGAACCGGATCCCAGAAAATGAATAGGATTAGATAGGATTTATGGCATATCCTGTGATATGATAGAGAGCGGCGATGCCAGGCAACTATGTTTTGTCGCTGTGACGCTGTGATACTGTGCCAAAGGACAAAAAAAAGTACATTTAAGTTCTTGTTTATTACTGCTGTCCAGGGTTAATAATGAAACACCTCGCTCTTCAGGCGAAGAGAAGGTGCACACTCACCGTTTGACGCACATAAAAAGTGACAGATTTATGAGCATTTGCAAATAGCAAACAATGAAAGAGAGAGTGGTGCGTATTCCCATGGCACACCTTTGAATAACATCCAGGAGATGTGCATGTGCAGACCAGATATTATGAAAACAAAGTAATTGAAAAGAGAATGAGACCTCTTCCAATGTTGAACCCAAACAGAATTACATTTCTTTCAGTGAGGTTTTTTTTCTTCTACATTTTGTTAATTAAATGTAGATGTTATTCAGGTGTTTACTGGGTCAAAAGGTTCCATGTTTATGCAACTACTAATGCATTACCGTAACCAGACTATCATCCTTGAGGAGCTATCCAAAGAAGGTGTGATTAACTGCATGAAGCGAAAGCGTATAAAGAAACAAACATTATTCAGCCTGTGGCCTTTATCTGTGTCTCCCTGCGGTCGGGAAGTGCGTACAGGTAAATGTCTATCAAAGGTCTCTTGGCACCATTTGTGCAGTGAGGCACAAAACAACACTGACATTTCAAAGGTAAGACAAAAGCTGCAGTACGTAACCTTTTCCCTGGCTCGGGGTGTTTACTCTTTGTGTAGGAATGTGAATCCAGTGTCAGAGAAGCTGGCCATTTAGCCTGTTGATGATCTTCAAAGTCAGTGTTTAAGTCAATAAATTGGCTGCGGTAGCTGTTATGTTAAATGTTACAGTTAAACCGTCAGAGTATCATCCAGGGTAACAAGCTTACGGTACTGCGGTATAATTAACCCTGTTTCTTTGGGAGGAACCAAATGGTGCGCGCACACACACACACACACACACACACACACACACACACACACACACACACACACACACACACACTCACATGTTTCCTTGGGTGGGACTGTGTGTGCCTGGAGAGGGCGAGACCTTCACTGGTGTCGGTTTAGTCCACCACTTGGATTAATTACAGAAATAATTGAGCATGGAGAAGAGAGGAGCATCATGTCTGGACTGTATTGACTGGGCTAATTGGGGCACTGACTAACTCATGGGTGCCAAGAAGTATATTACTAATATGTATTTAGTTCCTGTGTTTAAATTGTAATTCAAAAAGATAAATAGACCCACCAAGCACCACTCAATGGAGTGGCACCACAAATATTGGCTCGAACGAAACATTGGCTGAAAGAAATACCTGTCTGCAGATCTGAGACGAAAACCTTTTGGAAATAAAAACTGAATACCATATGGTTATGAGTCAGTGACGAAAACAGTGCGGAGGTGTGTGTGCCAGTGTGATGCTTTGTATAATGTAAATATTGTGTTTTTTGTACCTGCAACAAAGCACACACACACACACACACACACACACACACACACACACACACACACACACACACACACACACACACACACACACACACAGACAGAATCCATTGCCTTTCTTCTACTATCAGGAGGGCTGTGGAATTAAAAGGTTATTTGCTTCCTCTTCTTTCTGCTCACCAGCTCTGTATTTCAAGGACTAGTTGTTTTTCGCACAAATATAATTCATTTCTAAAAGAAGCGATGTCTCTCCAAGAAACATGCGGCTCCTCTCCTTCTCATCACCCCCCCACTACCCGCATGTTCCTCTTCCTGTTGTTGATAATGAGTGCTTCAGTTTGTCTTGCTGGACAGTCACATCTCCTGTCTGCTGTCATCTTTGTATCTATTCATATCACAGTAAGAGAGAGAGAGGGCGAGGCCTGGCGTTCCCACAGGAAACAGCCGGTGACTTGGAGGGCAGTTGCCTCCTAATTATTGCTCCCCTGACCTCTGCACATTTCTGCACATATCTGAGATGCCTGTACTCACTCCCCTGTTGGGCAGCTGACTGACTCATACATCCATTTCTTACCTCTATATGTGGAGCGGACTTTGTAACCAGGATAGGCGTATAGATAGTAGATCGTACAGGAAGAAATACTGTTGAGGAAAGACGTGAGACAAAGTGTTTTAAATTGTGGCCTAAAGACCATTAAGAGATGTGATGTACTTTCCAATGTAACAGAATATCTTAAGTTATAGTTTTGCTAAAACAGCCCGAAAACAAGACTAAGGCTTTGTCCAAAATGTACTGATTCACTACTCATAGACTGTCAAGAGTTTACTCTTTAATAATCAATCATTTAAGACTTTTAGGTTGTGTATTCTTTTAGATACTTGTACTTAATTATTTTTATTCATTACTAATTCCACATATGGGCTGCACAGTGGTGTAGTGGCTATAGCACTGTCGCCTCACAGCAAGAGGGTTGGATCCCTGAATCCGGGCGGTCCTTCTGTGTGGAGTTTGCACGTTCTCCCCGTAGCAGCTTGGGTTCCTCCCACAGTCCAAAGACATAAAATAAGATAAGATAATCCTTTATTAGTCCCGCAGTGGGGAAATTTACGGATTTACCGCAGCAGAAGGTAAAGTGCAAACAAGAGACATAATAAAAAGAAACAAGATCAAAACAAGTATTATAAATAAGCAATACAAACAGTAATACAAAACAATACAGAATACACAATAACTGAAATATTATAACTATTATAACTATAAATGCACAAAGCTGGTTGTGCAGCCTGACAGCAGCAGGGAGGAAGGACTTCCAGTGGCTGAAGGAGCTGTACAGAGCTGCCAGAGTGTCCTGCATGGGTTGGGAGGTGATGTCCATCATGGGACGATAGCTTAGTCATCACCCTGCGGTATCACACGACCTCCACTGTATCCAGGGGACACCCCAGCACACTGCTGGCTATTTTTACCAGTTAGTTCAGTCTCTTCCTGTCAGCTGTCGAAATGCTGCTGCTCCACGAAGTACAAAGAAACGCTGGATGAGAAATTGTTAGCCGACCAAAAAAGGTTACAATTAACTTTTTCGTGAACTGAGAACTGAGTTCTAAGACGAAAACAAGCGCAACACCCAGACCGGACAACGCCGAGGTAGCGACCAGTCAATCACAAGGGAGCCACGCCCTAATGCATACCTGCTTTTTTCTTCTTCTATATTCCTTTAAATGGGACCAATTTACAGTTATGAATAGTGAAAATAATGCAAAAGTGTCTTATACTTGTTTTCTTTCTAATGGACAGCAGGGGGCGTTCTTTTAGTAAACGATGGTCCCATTTAGAGTCAAATAGACCATAAAGCAGGGTATGCTTGAAGGAGTGGCCACCTGGTGATTGACAGGTTGCTACCAAGGCGTTGTCCAGTCTGGAAAATTCTCTGTGTTTTCGTCTTACAAGTTTAACCCTTTCACAGTATTTTTGAAGAAGTGTCACTTCTGAATGCAAAAAAAGAAGAAAAAAAAGATGGCAGCGGCCAAAATGCTGAACATGAGGCTTTAAAATCGTAGACCACAAATCAATGGGTGATTTCACAGTGACAGTCACACTACATCCATTTCTAATATACAGTCTTTGAGAGAGTCTTTTCACATCTTTAAAACCAGAGTCATGGCAATGTCATTATTTCTTTAGGTGTTTGCTGAACATCGTCTCGATGATTGATTGATGGAAACGTTTAGTAATCACCAAATTTAGGACAACGCATCCTCAGGGGAGCATACATCTCTGTACCAAATTAAATTCTATGGCAATCCATCCAATAGTTCTCTTGTTTATGATTGCAAATATAAACTGAACAGTCAATCAACAGCATTCATTAATCCCACTTATATCTTCTGTCCGACGTGTTCACACTCGTAACTTAATTAACGTTGGTTATTTAAAGCAACAGGCATCACCTTCCCTCAATGCCTCCTGTAGCATCAGCCCCTTAAAGTGCTTATCAGAGCTGTAACTGTCACGTCAAATATGTAATGTTGCGGAGGATCTTGCTGTGCGACGTGTTTTTTCATTAACAGTCTACTATAATATACATCAGGATTGACAGGTCCTGCCATCCATGCTCTCCATCTCCACACAACCCTCATCTTTCTCCTTTTTCTCTGTCTCCAATTACTGTTATATTAACTCTATTAGGGAAACCATCAGTTGTGTAATTGGCCAATTGGCATAAGGATCAGGCTCCTTATCAAGTTTCATAACAAATATTAAACCCAACTGGAAACCAGAGTGCGCAGTAAGTCCCCCAGGGAGAGGAGTCATATCCGAGACCTGCCGGTCACCCTCTTGTGTCTGTTTCTATCCTCTCTGCACCCACCATCACCCTGGTTTCCTGTTTTCATCCCCCTATCTCCTCTTCCTGTGATCAGCCAGTCATGTGGGGATGTGTGGAGGTATTGTTCCCTCCATCCTCCACCTTTTTTTTCTTTCTCACACACTCTTTCCCTCTCTGCGTCCCGGACTGTGCCTGAAGTCCTGCTGTCCTAATTTTATCTCCAGGGTGTGATCAATACATGAAATAACAGAGATGCCATCTCTCTATCTATCTGTGTCTCTCTCTCTCTCTCTCTCTCTCTCTCTCTCTCTCTCTCTCTCTCTCTCTCTCACACACACACACACACACACACACACACACACACACACACACACACACACACACACACACATACATTACTGGCATCATTAGATAAACATGATGACTGTGTAGATGTAATTACTGTTGAATCAACGATAATCAGCTGCAGCCAAACGCAAGCAGGATTACAGACATGCTGCAGAAAGGTACATCTTGTACTAGTTTGGATGTAAATGTGGGGCACGATCTGCCCTATTTTTGCCTCGCAGATTTACAACCACTTAATCTTAGCTGGAGGTGACAGAGGCTTGAGTTAAGTTACACTTCATTCATTCACTCGGAGAGATTTATATCCAACAACAGCAGTTTCCCTAAAAATCCTTTAAAGACCATGTTTATTGTTTTGGATTAATAAATTCTTCAGAGGTGACTTCCCTGTTCTTGGCAGAGCGCCTATAGCCAGAAAAGGGTCACACGGACCAACACAGCTGCCGCATGTTCCCCGCAGCCCGTATTTACTGTAATTGTGCGGCAACCGCTGCACTTCGTCTCGCTGAGAAATATCGGCCACTCGTTGTTTGTATCGGTTCAGAGCCCGAGGTCTGGATGCAATTTGACCTAGTGATTTCATTTCACAGCGCGAGTGCTTATTTCCGCGATGCCAACATCGAATGTATCAACAGAACTGATTAGAGAAAAAAAACAGCGAATCAAAAATCGCCAATTTATCCATTGAGTCAGAGCTGAAATTGATGACACAGAGCAGCTCTTGCAACAAGATACCGCTGTGTCATCATGCTTTGTAGCTCATTGTTGTGCCTCCATTGCTTTCACTTTCAGTCAGTATTTGTCTTATTTTCCCTTTTCCTGTTTTGGCCAACACAAGTATGTCCTTTCCTAATCCAATCAAAGATGGTCGCCAGGAAAGACGTATGTCCTTACTCGACACAACGAAAACATATATAAGTTCTCTTTTTGTTGGAAAATATGAGATAATATGAAGTAACATCAATAAAGAGAACTATAGCCGGTATAACATTTTAATTTTGGTTCACATTATACAAACGTCAGCAAGGACAGATGCCCTTTCTGGCCACCATCTTTGTTTAGCTCTGTGTACGATAACACATGAGAGGCACAAACTGGGGCGGCCTCCTAAAAGCCTGATCACACCCTTACGTTCTACCTTTGTGCATACTGTAAGCGACACACTACTTCCTACGTTGGCTGTCAAAATTGGCATTGGACATAAATTCTTCAGGGTACTGAGTCATTCGATGATGCTATGAACCTTTTTTAAAGTGTCTTGAGTGCACGGCTAACCCTCTTTCCTCTGTTCCCTCGTGTGACTCACTTTCCCCATGACCTGTTCTTCCTAAATTGTTTCTTTTCTTCATGCCTCCTGCTGTCCCAGTATGTGAGTTCACTCTCTCCCTGTCAGTGAGTCAGTAGCTGAGACGTAGCTGTTGTTTCATCACTACAGAGACAGTCCAGGCTGCAAGGACAGCAGCTCCTCTTTCTAATACAGCATCTCTCTGTGTGCGGGTGTGAGTTAGTGTGTAATACAGAACGAAAGGTGTCCTCCAATACAGGTCAGCTGTATCGAGACACACAGCAGGGATCGTCCCTAAGGACAGTGGTCTTAACAAGCTTTTCCTTTTCACAAGTCAGCGGTGGAATGTCCTAATTACCCCAGGCTGAAGAGAACAGTGTCCAGCAAAAAAAAACCAACTGTTTTTTCAACCTTCCTGGTCTGTCTTCGCTTATGATGCTCATTCAAAACCCTGTCCACACTTGGCTACCTTGTTCTAGCATACATTAAACACACGGGGAGACACATTGGTGCATTGTGTGAAAGCAGAGCCTGTGGAAAGAGCTGGTCTTTGTCTGTTTCCATCATTTTGAAGAGGAATCAGGGCTTGTCCTGTAGCGACATGTGAGACTACACGTGCCTTGTTTGGGCGTTTTTGAGCCTCAGGTAGATATTGAGAGGCTATGACAGTCAACTCCAAAGGTTCTTGTTGATTCAATTCAACGGAGCATCGGGGTAGATTTTATTTTTTCACCTCCTCTCAATTCTTTGTATCACTGTGAATGTGTTTGTACTCACTACTACTTGACCCGGCGACATCATCGATCGAATGGAGAACGAGCCGCTAATGAAAGGAAATAAGTGGCATATACATTTCACATTAGTTAAAACTTGTCTTGTCCTTCCCTCCACTAAAGCTAAAGTGATACAGCTTTCCACGCCGGTAGAAATACAGTTTTTGGTTTACTGTTACTTTAGAGTGGACATGTGCATTCAATGTGTTGTGTCCATTAGCCCAGACGATATAAAACCTGATATGGGCTCCTGTTGGTCAGTATTAAAATAAGGATTTAACTAGATACATGAAGTTAAAAGGCTCGCACATAATATGGTTATGGGATCAGATATCAGGCTTTATACGACTACCACTTCACATCCAACATGTTTTACGGGTTGGTAGAGAAAATGTGGTCTTAAGTGCTTTCTGCAGCTCAAAAGAAGAGTGGGAGAGGGTTCAATACAGCTGTGCTCTTTTATCCCTTTGTATTTATTTTTAAAACCCTCGTGATGTTGACCATGCAAGAGAGGTGTTCCATCACAACACAAGTATCACATCGGACAATGCTCCAGTGATAAACCGCTGGATTTTATCCGAATACGCCAGGTTTCTGTGTTTGAGCCAATCTTCTGGCTCTCTCCCAGTAACAGCTCAACCTTTCACATCTGGGATCATCAATGTGCACTCATGCTTCTGAGTTCACTGCAGAGGGAGGGGGGGAGAACAAGAGAGGAGATGAGGCTTCAAGGACTTCTCTTCATGTCTCCTGGGAGCAAAGGAAAACAGAGAGAGCCATCCGCCACCTATTCCCAACAGGCTAGGCTCTCTGGCTCACTTTAAAACCCTAAATTATTGCTCCAATAAAAGTTATTCTGAAAGAAATAGGCTTGATGATGTAGTACTCATGCACTTCGTAATTATGTCTTGTGATGCAATGTACTTTTTCTTTTTGTTTTAAAGAGCTACAAGATAGGACTTGTACGCTTAATAAATATTTTTTAGTTTTTTAGTTTTTTCAGAGGAATTATATTTAATTTTCTCTATGCATCTAAGTTACCCAAAAGGAAGACATGTGACACATGGCAAATGAAAAATCTTGAAAAATGTTAATCGCTAAATGCAAGTGACCAGCAAGCCATAAACAGGATGTGCATATTAGACATAAATCAGAGGGGAAATAATGCTCTCCACGCTTAAAGGGAGGGACAGTTCATCAGCCTGCCTCCTAATCAAATTACTGTCGGAGTGTTTTTGACATTGAAAAGAAGACTGGTGACCTTTCATAAAATCTGTATCATTTCGCTGAACATAAATCAATGTTGCTTACTCCTCATTTTGACCTCCTCTCTCCAGGAAACAGGAGCTGCTGAACATTTCCAACGTCCCTCTGGGAGAATGCCCTCCCTCACCGCCCCGCACTGCACCGCCCAACATGAAGGTAGGAAGCACACGCATGAATGTGCACGCATAATGTTGGGACATACATGTGCACACACACACACACGCACACACATTAGATAGATATTGATTTACAGACTTGTTATGCCCTTTAGACCTTCAGGCCCATTAGACAATCTATTGATTGTGATCATCCTCATTGAGAAATCCTTTTAGTAAGCAAAGCTGTTCAGAGACAATGACAAACTGCAGTGTCAAGACACTTTAAGGTTGACACGACACAACACTGCATGTGAAGGAAAGTAAGATGTTTACAGTTTTGTCCTGTGTGATTGAGAACGAAAGTTACGATCTTGTATTCATAGTTCCATAAGTACGGGCAGAGCTTTCTGCTCATAAAGAGGGTGTAGGATAGCTTAGCAGCGGTGTGTGCTACCGTATATACCTTGGGGTGTGCACATATATTCGGGTTGACACATCCTGATTGGCCATCTAGGCTGATGATTCTCCGTTGGTTAATCCATGCTCGTGAATAGAGGGGAATACGACCCATGGAGTCCAGTGGAGGGCCCCGTCTGTGATCATAGAACTGGGGTTACAATAGTGTAACCTTCGTTCATGACCGATTACAGTAGGAAAAGGTTGGAAGCTTTATTATCAGTTGCTATCTTGACCACAAATTGTGAAGTTCAATTCAAACGGTGTCATCAAATGGAACTTTGGCCGAAGCTGTGACTCGGCAAATTGAAAAAAAAATATCAGAGCAAAACCAAACTGAACATGAATACAAATGAAATCCTTCAGACTGTAGAGGAGCCTCTTCCTCAGGTATCGTCACACTCATTCATGTGGTAGTGACATGACGATGCTGCATATTTAGAGAGAGCTTTTCATTCATATGAGAATGTGAGGCGTTGATGTATTTTTTACATTCATTACTCGCACTGCATTGCACTTTCGAGAAGAAAAAAATGTTCTCCAGCATGATAAAAGAGAGGATACGTTTTGCAGGACGACAGATTAGCAGCGTGATATACATGAAATGGATGATGGCTCCTGCAAGAGGGAGACACTTGCTGCAGTATGTCACCTTGAACTAAGCCATCGTTATTGAAGCTGCGAACACAGAGGGAGTTAGCACAGAAAGGACGGACAGATGGTCAGACAGAATGATTACCTAAAGATGTGGTCAGACCTCGACAGGAATAAACACCTTAATATATATAAAAAAAAGAAAATATAACTGCAGTGAAATGTTCTCTTGATGTGTGACTGTTTTCTGGTCATTATCAATTGACAACCCACAATTTTGCTGTGAGCTAGAGTGGTCAAAAATGCGCCATCAGGAAAGAAGTTATGACATTTATAATGTCCTGTAATCACAGTGCACATCAAATCCATCACGAGACCATTCAGCTGCATGATGTGCAGCCTAAACCTTTAAAGCTGGGGTGTGCAACATGAGAGAAACCAGCAAGAGTAAGCTCTATTCTGAAAAGTGAAAAACCCATGACAGTGTCGCCAACTATTTATTCCAATGAAAGCAGCACATTACCCCAAAAGTCCATAATGATTTCTTATTAGAGTCCTGCAACAGACACATTTACTGTATTTGTTATTGTATTTGTTAGAGCCATGGATTTATTGATTGCTGTGGGGTTGAAGACATAATTTAAATAAATTTAAAAAAATACAAATATTTTAAAATACATGAACGTACCATTGCTTCTATTGCTACACATGCTTTCTCAAAAATATGTGTCCTTTACCTCAGATTGGTAAGTACATGTTAATAGGTTTAATCATGCCCTCTCAATTGATATACAATCTTTCTCAGCCACTGTTGTGCATTTTATTAGCTTGCTCATAAATACAAAAAATATTAAAATCTGCTTGCACAGACTACACGTCGTTGCTACGCAGCTTAGTTATTGACTTTGCTGCTTGGAATACTGTGGCCATAAAGATGACTCTCCTGGGAAGACACACAGACTGCAGCATGGTACTGGAGCTGTATTGTGCACTGCAATTCTGTTCTTTGTGAGGACCTTTTGTCTTTCCTTTACGCTTTGGACGTTGTTTTTCAATGGTTATGACATAATGAGTAAACATATACAGTAGTAGACGTGGCTAAATTAGGGTGAGGAAATGAATGAGCGAAAGGAAAGTCCTCAGAGATGTAGTAAACACACTCTAATTGTGATGACACACGCACACTGGAATAACCTGTTCTGTGTACACACAAGACTCAGTTTACAGCATGACTTGACTTTCCTGTTTCAGCTTTAGGCGTTAAATGGCCAAATACACATGAAAAACGAGTGAGAGAGGAATATCTTTCTAAATGTAGAAGACAGATGAGACTCAGAGGAAGGCAGAGGCAGACGCATCTGAGATGATTTAGCAGCTAATGCTAAAGGTAAGTCTACCTTTTAAATCAAAGAAACAACCAGCCAGGCTGCTACCCAGAACAACAATTTGATATGTTTTCAGATCAAAGTGTGTGTTGTTTAGTGTGGAAGTATCAACTTTCCATCTAATTCAAAAAGCAACTTACTCAGCATTGAACAATTATCTCTGTGAATGTTGTCTTCCTTTCGGCACTTAACTGCTCAGCAGAGGCCTGCTGATTACCGTGTAAATACAACATCAGGGCCACTGTCTGCTGAACTTAACAGTTAATGTGTTTAGCTTTAAAAAAAGCTGGCAGGGGAACGACTGCATCTCTGGAACTTTTTACGGTTTTATGTCTATGTATTTATAGCAGATTTACACCCACATGTGAAAGTGTTTCACAACAGTATTTCGTAACCTAGAGACCGGGCCAAAACAGTATTGACTGATGCATCAAATGCAGATGTCAGCCAGTGTTCCAGGTACCCGACAGAGCTGTGCTATAAAGATGCTATGAGGTTTTCTTTTGTCTTACTTGTACATCTGATAGCCGCAGAGAGCTGCAGAGCTGCCGGCTCAGGAGCATCCCTTCATCCACCCGTCACCATTTCTGACCCAGAGAAGGAGTTGTGTTGCAGAGTCTGTGGATGAAGGACAACTCTGACTTTGGCTGAGGTGCAGGTTATTTTGAACAAGGCGGTCTCAAACTGAACTGAACTGCACTCGACTTGAAACAACACATGGCCGTTGTGGATATAATGAGAGAGTGATACCTGTGGTTCTCATGCCAGTTGGACTTAACCGTAGAACACTAACGTTGGGGGATTTTTACCCGAACGATTGTGGTTGGATTATTTTCATTGTGTTGCTTTTGTCTGAGTTGCGTGGGTCCTTAGCTTCATGCTGCTCACTGACGTTATTGAAGGTGGGCGTGTCTCTCTGCTCCAAGCCATGTTTTTTTCAACAGGCACCTGTTCGGGTGATTTTCAACCGACGTTAGTGATAGAGGGTGAAAAAAATGTGGGTGGATATTACCATTGAAGGGAGACTGTGCCTTCACCGGACGAAGCTCACATGTCCCGGGAACAAGAACAAGTTCATAGCTCCATTATGTATATGCTTAATCATGTTTTATTGACAATTCCCCAATTCTTCACCCGATTTTGAGCCTTTTTTTGATGATACCTGTTTTTTGTTTTATGAGAAGTTATATAGGGTAAAATAAAAGAAGAGTACTCCAATTTGCCTTCTATTGTTGTATTTTAATATATTTTGATGAGAAGTATATTTTATCAGGTACATTATATCGGGTAAAATATACCCGACGTCAGCAATGGTGTTACTATTTGTAACATTAGTGCTCTAGGGTTAAGAGAGGATGAAAACTTGTAAATGTAAGCTTGTCCCCATTCAATTCCTCTCCCCGAGCTTTCACTTCGTGTTTTGATTAAGTTAAATTCTGTAACGGCCCTTTAATACCGGATGAGACAAAGAGGTCACTGCCCCGTCTGTGACTTATCATCATTTCTGTCAATGATTGTGTGTCCATGTCCTTGCATGAATATGTGTGAATTCTAGCAGGCAACAAGTTTGTCATTTAGTCAGGCGGCCAAACTAATCTGCCTGAAGTCTGCCATAGCCCTCGCGGGTTGCCATGGGAGATAAGAGATGCAGATGTTGTTGCCGGGCTAGATGGAGCACACAAAGAGATGAGAAGGAGGAGAGAGAGAGAGAGAGAGAGAGAGAGAGAGAGAGAGAGAGAGAGAGAGAGAGAGAGAGAGAGAGAGGTGAAGGAATCATAATCATAATCAGGACAGAATAGAAAAAGACGATGGAGCGTTAGGGGAGGGGAGAGGAGAGATTAGCATAATGAGACACTCGGATAAAAGAGACAGAACAAAGTGCGAGGACGCAACAAATACAGACACGTGGGTCCTGTTTTAAAGCGACAGCGAGAGCGCAGAGAGGACAAATAATTGTCTGGTGTCCTTGCTCTTTTGTCTGCTAGCTGCAGGGAACGTAGACGATGATTGAACACACTGTCAGCACGGCAGGATCCCACTCAGACGGTGCCAGCACAAGCTGCACCGGTGCGTCTTTTCAGCCGCCGCGGTCAACACCGTGTGAGGACACGCCTTCCTTCCTCTCGGCCACCCTCACATGATCCCAGTAACCGATACACCACGCACGCAGGCAGACATACCTCACGATAGCATGTGCTGAGAGCACACGCTGACTGACAACGCTGCTATCGAACAGATATAGACATGTGTCTATATTATTGTTGCAATTATGTCTGGCTGGCTGAGGTCCAGCTCACAGCTCTGTATCAGCGTACAAGACCTTTAACTGGTTAATATTAACTGCTCGGCAAAGCTGTGTGTGTGTGTGTGTGTGTGTGTGTGTGTGTGTGTGTGTGTGTGTGTGTGTGTGTGTGTGTGTGTGTGTGTGTGTGTGTGTGTGTGTGTGTGTGTGGTTCGGTCTGCATTAGGAGTGTTAAAGATAAGTGCAAATTACCAGTGTAGAGAATATCATTAGTTTTTATTACATCTAATTGGCTGTAAAACACGTTTCCAGACTTTTCTGGATAAGCAGTGACAGGTATGGGGAAAGCGTTTATTTCCTGGTTGCTCTTGTTTTGCATCTTATGACACGACTGAGTGTGCAGCAGCTCGACTTTATAAGTGCGATCGTGCATGTTAGTGCGTGGTGTTAGCTGTCAAAGTCATTTGAAGTAGGTTATAGTTGACATTTGTATCAATGAAAGTGGGTCTCTTTTATATTTTTTCATTGGTTACATCATAATTCAACAGCAGGGTCCTTTGTGGGATCCGTTTAAAGAGGAAGCACAGCACTGCTCCTAGTTTGTTTTTTTTATGTGCAATTTACTTCCAGGATGTTTAACTTGGTGCCATGAAGTGACGTCTCTCGTGTGCGCATACCCTCGCATAGCCTTAACCACAAAGACACAAAGCATGTGGACCATTATCACCGCCACAGTGTGTTGTGATGAGTCGAGGTGGACGCCCCGGGGACAGAGACGTGTGAATGCACTTAATGATGCATGTGTCTGTGTGAGCGTGTGTGTTACTTTCTGAGGAAGTGGTTGCTTATCAGTGTGTGTGCATGTGGGTGTGAGAGGCTGGAAGTCTCTGTCCGGCCCTGCCCACTCGACACGGCTTAGTATATACACTGTGGCGGTGGGGAATCGGACGCAGTGAGCCGGCCAGCGAGATCTGCTGTTACAGATGTAAGACCTTTAAATTCAGACATTTTGGTGCTGCTTTGAGCATCTAAACACTTGTTTGAAGTGTAAATTAGAGTCAACTAGAGGGCAACATCTCTGTGTTTGGTGTCAGAAGACGTTGGCGGAGCTCTGAAAGCCAACGTTAAGCAGTGGGATACCCTGTTTTACATGTTCTGTAATCTTCCTCTCTTTCAGTCTGCAGAGTTCTTCGATATGCTGGAGAGGATGCAGGTATGCAATTCCCATTAATTCTTTCCTGTGAATCCAGTTTCCTTCCTCTTATCTCGACTTTATTTCGCCACTTCTATTTCTTACTCTATCCCTCTCTTCGCCTATAAGTCTGTGCAAAAGTTGCATATTTGCTGTGTGGCGGCACGTTTGTGCTGACAAGAGATTCTTGCTCTGGGTAAAAGTAAAACAGAACATGAACAAACTGTGAGATGGTTTCTGCTCTCTCACTTTGTCTGTGCACAGCCAGATTTAACATATACAAGGATGTGACAGACATCGATGTTTCCATCAGTGTAGGTCAGCCCGCTGGGTCCAGTCTGTTGCTCAGATTGGATAATGGGCATGCTGGGGGCAGAGAAGAATAGCACCAGAAAGTGCTGGACTGGTAGACCATTTTTCTCCATCTCTATATGGAATTCATTCAATTTATTGATTTTTTATAAAGTCTCTCTCTCTCTCTCTGTGTGATACTTCTTTGTGCACTCTTTCGGGGGCCCGTAAGGAGACAGGCTTTAAGTGGTCTGAGGACAGATGGGGATATAACAAGGTTGAGGAGGAGGAGGAGGAGGAGGAGGAGGAGGAGGAGGAGGAGGAGGAGGAGGAGGAGGAGGAGGAGGAAGATGTGAGGAGACATGAAAGGCAGCGAAGAAGGAACAAGTGGTCAAAGGAAGATACAAAGAGAAGTAGAAGTACTTTTTGCAGGAAATAATGATTTATGTTTTGCAATGAGCTCTCTAACATGTGTACATTAGTACCAGGCCTAGTCACTGGACATGTTCAACAGTTGAGAACATAATGACCCTCACTGTGATGCAGCTTATACATACAGCTATGAGAGTCACCGAAAAATAATTCATTAGTTTTGTGCAGCAATTCATGAACGCAGCACATCAAACTACCCAAAAACAAAATAGTGATCAAAACCAACATTGCATTGATTGAAATAACAAACTTTGTCCTTGTAGTCTGCCTAAATAAAAAAATTAAAATGTAATTTAACTTTCAAATGAATACATAGGCTTGAATGCCACAGACAGGAGAGTTGGGATTAACACGTTCTTGGGATTTGTCGGCAACATTTAAGAATGAGGACCCTACTAGGGATGTGTACTGGCAAGAATCTGGCAATACATTACGTATCATGACACACGGGTTACGATTCAATATATGGAATATATTGCGATTCTGAACAACTGCGTTTTCTAATATATATATATATATATTATCATAGTATAAAGAACACGCCACCATTTGTATACAAGCTGAGTAAGAAAAATAACAGTGGGATCTATCTGCCTTTGCATTTATCACAGTACCTGCAACATTAAACATCAAAGCACAACACAAAATGAACTACGGTCTGCCACGACTCTATATCGCGTATTTTGAGAATCGATATACGTTATCTTATATTCTTATATATATTCTTACTCCCCCACCTGCTTTGAATCATGGTTTCTCCTTAATAACACTGAAGGAGAAATGTAGAACGATGCCGCTTTGGGAGATACAGAAGGACAGGCTGACTGAAGACATCAGTAGAGTTATTTGGAAAGTGCGACTGGTTGATGACAGTCAGTCAATGCAGCCCGATGATCAAAGATTCTCTCATGCAGCACACACACACACACACACACATAAACTGTGCACCATATCCATCTTCTGACACTCGGCGTGCATCGACCTGCTCTCTTGAGCTCTGCCACCTCGAACTCCACAAATTGAGCTCAGCGCTCAAAGTGTGCTTCAATACCGTAGTCTGGATGGTGCTGATGAAGGTCACCTTTTTGATCCCCCATCTCTTTTTTTTCTCCTCCTTTCTTCTTCATCGTCTAACTTCCGCTCTTTCCGCCTCGGCCTCCTCCTTCTTCCTTTGTCTCTCTCTTCATCTTTGTCTCTCTGTCTATGACTGAACAGTAACGCCTCTCCAGAGCGTCTTTGTGATCAGTCTCGTATTGTTGACAATGACTCCCCCGTGAGTGTAACAGCTGCTCCATCAATATGCATTCAGACAGACACACGCCACTACAGACCAGGCTGAGAAGTGTGTGTGTGTGTGTGTGTGTGTGTGTGTGTGTGTGTGTGTGTGTGTGTGTGTGTGTGTGTGTGTGTGTGTGTGTGTGTGTGTGTGTGTGTGTGTGTGCGTGTGTGTGTGTCCCCATGAGGCTGTACTTGTACTGTTCAAATGAATTCTTGGTATGATTGGTGGCACTAGAAGTGATTGTGGTGGTGTGTATGTTCAGCACTCTGAATCCCCGCTCTTGCTCAGTCATGTAGACAAGATGTTCCACTGGGGCTGGACCATAATTGGCCAATTTACTTTGTGTCTACCAGATTGGCTTATATATCTGCATATATATATATATATATATATATATATATATACACACAAAACACTGCAGCATCGGCCCGCGTCTCAGCGTGTCCCGCGAAAAGGTAATGAGGAAAAGGGACTTGTATGTCTGGAGGCTACATTCAGAGAGATAGGATGACTAAGCGTCTGTATTACCTGAGTGAGTGAGTGAGTGAGTGAGTCAGTGTGTGTGTGTGTGTGTGTGTGTGTGTGTGTGTGTGTGTGTGTGTGTGTGTGTGTGTGTTCGCACGCAGAAAAGTGAATTAGCAAGTATGACTCATCCAGTTGTCGTCTGAGCAACAAGAGACAGTGAGGTGCCATGTTCCGACACAGTTTCTTTTAAATGCACAATAAACAAACAAAACTTGCTTTTTTTTCTTTTCTTTTCTTTTTTTACCCTTGTGCTTTTCCGTCCTCATGCTGCGCACGGACACTAATTAGGTCCCGAAAGCTGAAGAGCCCAAAAGATGGAAGGTGTGACCAGACACCATACACACACTTGAACACTTCTGACCCGTTTGTGTTATTATGTCTCTGCATGGTTCCCTTCATCGCTGCTTCATCATGATTTGCTCTGTGGTTTTTTTTCTTGTCTCATCTGTCAGCCTACGAAAGATTCTGATCCACCTCCCCAAACCCCCAACCCCTCCTGACCCCCTTCTGTGAGCGCTTTTCAAATTTTTCTTAGGGCTTTTAAAGTAAAAGATCAATAGCCTCCTGATCTGATTGATTATAAGTTGAATTAACTCCAACTGTCAATTGATCCTCTCTGGACTGCCAGTAACCTGCCTCCTGCTGCTGCAAAATTTAAATGACTGGCTGTCAGTAGCACTGTTCCTTCAGTGGTGCAGACGGGCCTCAGCAGTATTTTAGAGGTCATACACCGGCGCTGTGCTACGCTAGCAGACTGCCAAACCACTACAGGCTCGTAACAGCTGTTCAACCCCCAAGGGGGGCTGCTGAATCAAAGCAGCTCTGACATCATCAAGGGGTGACGCGACCTCATCAATGTTTGCTGATGACTGTGCATTTCAGGCTGTTGCATCATCACCTACGCGTCTATTTGCCGTAATACGTTGTGTTACCTCTCTGTTGCTGTGTTTGTGACTGCGCTCGTAACTGTCTCATTGTGTTCAAAGTCAGTGAAGTTCACTTAAATTTAGACTCGTTAACGGTGTGTGTCCTCTATTCGACAGGATGACTACATCCCCTACCCACGGATAGAAGATGTGAGTCATTTCCCACTCTCATAACACACATTTACACCCCTCTCATGTGGAACCACTAGCTAGGAGTGTTTCCGACAATAGATCATCCATTTAAAGAACTACTTTTGCATATTATTACATAACACGCTTATATTACAGAAGAGCAATTCTGTTGAACTTTGCTTGCCACCAGAACTATTATATTATTTCATATTTTTTTGCGTTCACACCTCACTGCCCTCCTCCTGCTCTCCGGTGCAAGGTCCTGGAGAAAGGTGGTCCGTACCCGCAGGTGATCCTGCCACAGTTCGGGGGTTACTGGATTGAAGATGTGGAAGCGCCAGCCGGGACCCCCTCTTCCTCGGAGTCCAGTTTCTGTGAGGAGGAGGAGGACGGAGGAGAGGGCATCAGCCCCGGTGGAGGGCACAGCTACCGCCTGGAGTGTAACAGCACAGCCCGTGCCTACCGCAAGCACTTCCTAGGCAAGGTGAGCGAGTGTGTATTAACGTCAGTGTCACCGTGTATTTAGCAGAGGAAGACTGTCTCTCTCTCACAGCCTCTTTTCTACATTCCCACATCCAGGAACACATGAACTATTACTGCACCGGCAGCAGCATAGGCCACCTGATCATGTCTCTGAAACACGAGGAGGCTGAGGGACAGGAGTTCCTGCGCATCATGCTCAGGTATTCTTGGTATCTGATTGGTCAGGTTTTTCTTCTTGTCTACTACACCAATGACAATAACAAGAAGAGGAGTCTACAGCCATTCCAGTGGCTCTGCGAGACTGTACAGTGAGCTAAATGCTAACGTCGGCATCCTCACGTTGACAATGCTAACATGCTGATATGAAGCAGGTTTAAAGTTTCCCATGTTAACCATCCTGGTGTTGTGTGTTAGCATGCCGACATTCGCTTATCAACAATAAAGACGTAGCTGAAGCTACTGGGTTGGATCAAAACCAAAGCATTGCAAGCCATGCAATACTTGTAGAAACATTACAGTCAAAGCCACAAATGTGGCACTTGAGTAAAAGTAAGAGGAGGATTAATCCTCTGGGGACCACGACCAGCATTCATGACAATCTTAACAAACCAACCGAAAGAGCAACACAGACTCTCTCTCCCTGAAAGAGAGTCTCCCTCTTTGTCTTTTGTTGCAGCTTTTTTGTCACGATTAGCTCTGAACAGATCTGTGGCACGGTAAGAAACAGCTTTCCTACCATTATCACAGTCGGTGACATTTACATCAACAGAAAGACAATGAAGCGACGCCATGTTGTCGATTAGCAATTGTGGGCACCGCAGCGGAGCCCGTAGCCAGGTGATGGCTAATCTATCTTTTTTTAGACTAAACTCATCATGATCATAACTAATATCACCTAATTGCATATGAACAAGGAGTAACGAAAGTTATGAAATCCCTTTGATGGAATAAATATCTGAGCAATATGACCAGCAGAGCTCCTCTTGTTCTGTTGCAGGTCGAGGATCAAAACAGTCCATGACAGGATCTCTTTAGCAGGCATCAACCAGCTGCCCAGCGTGCCGCAGATTGCCAAGGTAAGACCGGGTTTAGAAGTGCACACGGCTTCAACAAATACATGTGCAGGGCAACATCTAAACATAATGCAGCTGAAGTGCAGCTTGAAGGAGAAGGACATTATTTTCAGCAGCTAATTTCACAACAGCACTTCTTTTTATTTAACTTTTCCAACACATAAAAAGCTTAATGCAACACAAGACAAATGTATTACAGCAAATCAACAAAGTAGAAATAATCATATTATGTAGATAAGTAGTTAATACAAGTACATTTAGATAAACCAATAAAGTAAATTCACAATAAAAAACAGCAGGAATATTCACTTCCTGTTAATTTTTATATAACCACAAAAAAAGGAAACCGAACGTCATAAACGTTTCCTTGGTAAACGTTAGCCCTTGCAGTGAGTGATTCAAAAGAGTCGACGTCAGTCATTCACTGACAGAAATCAGTTCTTGAGGTGGCAATGAAGCCTGCCAGTGCAAGTCAAAAATGGATGTTTGGATATACCGATGGTAGGAGAGATCTGCCTCCAAAAAACACACAGCTGTGAATATTGTGACAGTAGTTTGATCAAATACTCACTTTCAAAAGAGAAACAGCAGAAATTACACAAGTACGTATTTTGTACTTGATGACTTTTACATGTGATTTGATGATATCGTCAGTGCTGTGTGATCTGATGATAAACCCAGGATGTCGAGCAAATTATTTATTTTGTCAAATGTTAGATGTCAAGAGATATATACATATTTTTATTATATTAACTATCTAATTAAGCTTGTGTGCATCACCCAATGGCAAGAAATAACATTTCCCTTCTGTATACAGTGTTGCCAGATTGGACTGGTTTCCACCCAGTTGGTCTACTTCTTGATTAAGTTGGTCTCGTTAGATGAAAATTGGGCTCGTTTTTTGGGTCAAAAATACAGATCCAAAATTCAGTTAATTTGCTCTACATGAGTTGTATTCAATTGTTTTTAACAATAATAATAAGTTAGGACATACTCACCTTGACGTCATCATCATTGACATTGACATGGCAACTTGTGTATTTGCCACCTATCTTGTATAATCGTTGGTTATTTTATGCAGATATGAAGCTTTGTATGCTTGTGATGTGTTTTCGACTACACATAATCATTTTGACTAGTTTTTGTGAACTGGGTGGGTTTTAAGTTGTGATTATGCTGGAAACTGTCGATCCGGTCTGGCAACACTGTTTAAATAGTTGTGTACTTTCCATACTGTATAATGACATTTGTCTTTTTCTTCTCTCAGCTTCTGTGTGACGATACCACGGGTCTGAAGTTCAACCCTGCCCTCTACCCCCGGGTGAGTTTTTCCTAATGTCCCACATTGCAGCCTCATTGCAACCAGTCTGACCTCAGCTCACCCTGCCTGTTATACATTCATTCATTCAGGGTGACATGAGTTACCTTCTCTTGTCTGCTCCTGCGGCGTGACAAGGGCGCACTGTGCTGTTGAAAGTGCTAATCTCTCACCGGCCTCTACGCCAAAGTGCCAACACGCCCTCTTAACCCAAAAAATAAGCCCCCAACTTATCACATTTTACCCTCCAACATCTGCCCAGCTCAGTAAGTGCATTATTCAAAAGCGACAACTTCCTAAAATGGACATGAAGGATCTGTTCCTCCTCCTGTGAGCCAGGCGGAGGAGTGTGATGGAGCATGCTTTCAGCCTGTGCCTCAGGACAGGAAAAAAATGAAAAATGAAAAACCCATCTGTGTCTCAGTCTGCAAGAGGCAACGACGAGTTCACCGCCTTCGCTGAGGGCCGTGACAGTTTGTCGCATGTCAGCCTTACGTGCCCTGGAGACATGTTGGAGACCGCGAAAACATGTTTTCCTAACTACCACAGCAAGAAGGAAAGTGTGTAACAAGTAAGTAAGTAGGACATTGTTGCTTTTGTGCACGCACAGGGATCCCAGTTGATGGTGGCGTATGACGAACACGAGGTGAACAACACCTTCAAATTTGGAGTCATCTACCAGAAGTTTGGACAGGTGAGAAGTCAGAGATCTTGCCAGTGCACCACATTTAGATCTCATCCACTGATTTCGGTTTTTTTCGTTTAGCTTGCCCTGTTTTTTTCTTTTTCTTTTCCTCCTTACCATAATCATGTCTCCTCCTCTCAGACATCAGAGGAAGAGTTGTTTGGGAACAATGAGGAGACGCCAGCTTTCAAGGAGTTCGTCAGCATCCTGGGCGACAATATTGAACTTCACGACTTCAAAGGGTAAGAGTCGTAGTAGAACATGATGCGAAGAAGAAGAAGAAATAAACCAACTCGAGTGCATTTAAACTGCGGGGAAAAAGCAGGGTTTAGTAACATCAAAATAAGTGGAGACTAGAGAGGTCAACAAGGATCCAAAGAACGATGCCGTTATAGTGAATTGCAATGGAGCAGGTTTTTATTGCTGTAACCTTGGAGCATTTTGTCCTGCTGATTCTGCATTAGCGTGAACCGGGATAAGCTGCTTATCAAAACAGATCTGAGAACAGAAAGTGTCCCGTGGACGTGTAATCAGAGCTTAGTATACTGCCTTTACTGTCTTGCAGGCTTTTTAGATATTGTCTCATACAAGTTACTGTTCTTGTTAGCGAGGCTTTGAATTGTCGCGGACACGTTACAGCAAACTGCACAACATCTCTGGGTGGCCTTGGTTCTACTTAAGAAAAGAAATGTGATGACACTGACATTTAAAATGCACGGAAATGAAATCTATCTCGTTGCTGAATGCTGTAGGCCTCACGGAGAGTGTGACGCACGTGCTTTGATAATGTGACAGGTTCCGCGGTGGGCTGGATGTATCCCACGGACAGACCGGGTCTGAATCTGTCTACACTGTATTCCGACGGAGGGAGATTATGTTCCATGTGTCAACCAAGCTTCCCTTCACTGAAGGAGACGTCCAGCAGGTACAAGACTTTGATACTGGCTTCATTATTGTCGCACCCACGGCTCAATGGATTTAAGTGCAAAATAAGAATCCTTTGGCTCAAAAACATCAACAATAAACTGGTCGGATGTGGTGTTTGAAAATTGATACATTATATTGCCATTATGTTATGTCAAATGTTTGCATGTTATTTGATGTAAAGCCAATACAACCCTCCTTAGAACCAAATAAATCCAGAGTGCATACAGTGCATTATGTGTCGTAGAGGATTTATTATAATCATGTGAATTTTCCCCCTCTGCTTCTTTAGCTCCAGAGGAAAAGGCACATAGGAAATGACATTGTGGCCGCAGTCTTCCAGGAAGATGCCACGCCGTTTGTTCCCGACATGATCGCCTCCAATTTCCTGCACGCTTACTTGCTGGTGCAGGTTGAGAACCCCTGCACGGAGCACACGACATACAAGGTACAAACCAGGCCCGTGTGGTAAAAGGACTGCGTGTTAGCTGTAAAGTAGTAATTCAAACAAGCTGCAAGGAGTGCCCGCTGGTTGCTGGGAAGGAAATAAACTGAGCTCACATGAACAACTGCATAAGCGCGGCAGAGCACACAATGAATCAATCATTCTCTCGCGACGAAAGGGTGTTCTCGAGCTTTCCTCGAAATTCGAAACCCGAGCCCTCCTGAAATACACGTTAATAACGTGTTACTATTATTTGTTTTATGTCAACAGGTGTCTGTTACAGCGAGGGAGGACGTGCCTCCTTTTGGACCCCCTCTCCCGAACCCGGCTGTCTTTAGGAAGGTGAGAGAGAGAGAGCTGTGATCAGCAGAGGGGAAATATAATAGACTTGAGTCATAGATTTGATCACCTTGACCTTTCCAATACAAAACATCTTGCGTCTCGACTTCTTGAAGTGAACTGAGGCTTTCCTTTGACTTAAACCGAAAAGAAACACCTTGGATTCAATCATCAATCATTTTGCTTTTAAAGGGCACAAAGTTCATTTGAAAGTGATTACAAATTTGAAGAAGTGAATGCAAATATATATGGTGACAGCTCATAATGACTCCTGCACTTTGACACTGCATTACAGAAACAGCACTTTAGATGCTAAAACTTTTACTTAGGTGGGATTTTGTATGCAGAATTTGTACTTTTCCACCACAGCTCAGTATTTGAAATTGTCTTATTTAAATCAAGTCAAACAGCTTAACGCTTGGACTATTCAATCAGATCATTGTCACAAAGGGGAAACTGCATTTTAGAAACAGCCTGGCTTCAAGACTCAGTAGAAGACTCATGAACAGATGAGGCAGATGAGGATTTCAATCAGTGAGGTCGATCCTTCCAATCAGACAAAGTGGACTGCAACTGTGTCCATGCTCTATCGTTACCCTTCTGGTTCCTCATCCAATGCTACCCCTCCCTCTCTCTCAGGGTCCTGAGTTTCGAGACTTCCTGCTGACAAAGCTGATCAATGCTGAAAACGCCTGCTACAAATCCGACAAATTCGCCAAACTAGAGGTGACACACGTCCGCACGACCACACTCAAACGCCACAGCGTGCCTTCAGTCGCAGCTCAGCGTCGTCCATAATCACCACCAACCCCGATGGTTTCCTACATGAGTTTTGTGTGTCTGTGTGTGCGTGAATTGATTCCAGGGGCGAACGCGTGCCGCGCTGCTGGACAACCTCCACGACGAGCTGCACAGACAGAGCCAGGCGACGCTGGGTCTCAGCCTGCCGGGAGAGGAGGACAAGCTGGAGAACGGGGGACACGGGGGTCTGCTCGAGTCCTTCAAGGTGAACATGAACCGGGACACGAGTATACGTGACGGCATGTGATGTTTCCTCAGCCATGTGACATTTATTTAATCACCATCATTACAGTCCAGGAGTCTGAGGTTTTCTTGCTGTAGGTCAACTAAATGTCACCGGTGTGCAAGATGACTTAAGGGGCTAAACCATCAGTAGCGTTGTTACTGCTGCTTTTCCGGCTCCGCTTGAAGATTTTGACCGTATATGCCAAGTGTGTGTGTGTGTGTGTGTGTGTGTGTGTGTGTGTGTGTGTGTGTGTAGGCATGTCAACCGAGGGCATAGATTTGCATTATGACTTCATTGTCATTACGTTACGACTTTAGTATTATAATATTACCTTTTTCCCAGATATATGTAAATGTGCGGAAACTTTTGAACTATTGAGATATTGCACCTTTAAGCTATCAAAGTAAAGCGGTTCATGAATTAATTAATGTCAATTATTTCATCATTGAGGTGAGACGCTGTCACACCAACACTTAAAGCGGTTAATCATGCCTCCACGTGTTGACGTTAAATGAGAAAAGCAGATCTACAGGAGAGTATTTTAAAGCAAGCTAGAATGCATGGGAGCCTTAATGCATTCTTTTCAATTACATTTGTATGTGTTGTCAGCTGCCGCCTAAATGTGGTTTGGAAAAACATTTTCACCAAAGTGAGTGCAGAAAAAATCATCAGAATGCAGGAAAGGGTGTGCCTGACCCGCAAAACTTCAAACGAAAACCTACGCCCCTGGTGTGTGTGTGTGTGTGTGTGTGTGTGTGTGTGTGTGTGTGTGTGTGTGTGTGTGTGTGTGAAAATGAATGCAAACACTTTTTTTCAGTTTTCTCTCAATCACTGTGTCTTCACCCTCTTTTGTCCACATTTAAAGGCTAAGTGATGTTAATATGACCATTAACGTGTGTGTGTGTGTGTGTGTGTGTGTGTGTGTGTGTGTGTGTGTGTGTGTGTGTGTGTGTGTGTGTGTGTGTGTGTGTGTGTGTGTGCTTTCTGAACGTGTGACTAATGTGATAATTTGGCTCTCTACTCTTCACAGGCATTATGGACAGCTACTTTGCACTTTCTGCAGTCAGTCCCAGGGGGCGCTGTTCTCATTGCTGCCCTGGCAGTCGCTGTGTATTACCTGTCTGCATTACTGTAAATTCAACAGAGGATCGCCACATAATGAAATAAACATTGTTTTTATATATTGTTGTTTGTGTTTATGCTTTCAAAGAAAATAAGAACTTCATGTTGTATTTTTCAATTTGATTCAATTGGATTTTATAAATGTATTTAAAGTGTATTTAAATTTTACTGCCTGGAGTTGATTTTGGACTCTAGTTATCTATTTAATAAATGCATACAAAAGAATAAAAAGGATTAGTACAAAATATGTTCATTCATCAACTCCAACCTATTTGGCTTCATTCTTGGAGAACTGCACCCCCTGGTGGCTGTATTGTGCAATAGCATCTATGACGCCACAATAAAATGAATGCTGCATTTAAGCTGATAAAACACAGCTTTGTTCTGCATCTTTCTTTCACTTCCCTCTCTCGGTACTTCCACGTTCACTCACTGGTTTTTCATTTACCCATCTTCTTCCTTCCCCTTTCCTCTGTGCACCTTGGTCTTCCTCTGTTCCTCATCCACTCATTCTTCGTTTCCTCCTCCTCCTCCTCTTCCTCCTCCTCCTCCTCCTGCTCCTCCAGAGAGCCATGCGTGTCAGGAGCC
Source organism: Myoxocephalus aenaeus (assembly GCA_038501785.1). Taxonomy (NCBI): domain Eukaryota; kingdom Metazoa; phylum Chordata; class Actinopteri; order Perciformes; family Cottidae; genus Myoxocephalus; species Myoxocephalus aenaeus. The sequence goes on from JBAMJR010000180.1 coordinate 5,085,492, forward strand.
ACTCCATGGAGACCATGGTGGGGTCTCACCGTCACAGGAGCCCCGGGGTAGGAGGCGGGGTCCCGGCCAGCGTGAGCGGAGGAGGACTGCCGCAGAGCACCAGCGAATGCACAAAGAGCACCTTCACTGTGAGTAAGAGGGCATGAAGGGGCGAAGGAAGATGGCTGCTCACTCTGAATGAAAAGAGTCAACAATTAAAGATTTAAAAAAAAAAATGCTAATAGAAAAGAACTACACCTGTGTTGTCCTTTTCGAGAAAGCCTCAAGTCAACAAGTGAAATATGTCATTTAAGGGACGGTTATTAAGAGTGTTTTCTTTCTTTTTTTGTAATAAGGAGAAGCCTAATTCTATAATCTGTGATCTTCAGCCTCCTGTGTTGTCAGCCAAGTCTCCTCTGAAGAGCCCGGTGAAGCGGCGCTCCGGCCTCTTCCCCCGTCTCCACTCCAGCACAGAATCCCCAACGGACAAACACACGCGCAGGTTGGTGTTTTAGGACTCACTGCTTTGAATGCCACTGCATTTCTTGTTCGGAAGTTGTCTCGTCGGGTCGATGTCATTAATGTGTTTTCTTTTGTCTGCAGCGACCAAAAGCTTGCAGAGTTCTGCCCGCTGTCCCAAGAGGGGAGGTCAGAGACATCATCCAATCCCAGCTCGCCTGAGATTTGTCCCAACAAAGAGAGGTAAGACGAACATTTGCTCACGGAGATCATCTTAACCCTTCTCAGGTCTTATCTTCTCCAATGTTAAGCTTCTCCCTGTCCCCGCTCTGTATTCCCCAAAAGGCCGTTCATCAAGCTGAAAGAGTGCGGCAGCGGCAGACCGAACATCTCTCGCTCGTCATCCAGCACCAGCAGCTTCAGCAGCACCACGGGAGAAACAGAAGCTCTGGAGGAGCTGGAGACGGTGAGGGTCGACACTCACGGAGCGAGCTCGTCTTTACAAGAGAAATGGGAGGAAATTGAGTTTGGGTTGAAAGTGGAGGGAGCCTATTTAGAAACGCAGCCCTAAAAGAGTGAGTGGTTAGTGGCAGCGCCAAAGCTTTCATGGGTGAAATAGTCTGTAATTACCCAGAGCTCTCTAATAGAGAGTGTTGGACATCAGCACATTGATTACAACGATTACAGCTCCTCTCACTTTCTGTGCAGCACACTGCCTGTCAGTGTGGTTTTATTCAACGTGAGAAATGCTGTCCAATTGTTCCTAGTTTCACAATTTAACTGCATGGGAATCACACGGAGGGCTGTTAAAAATGTCATTATTCCGTGGCCAGAGAAAATAGAGACTTTTGTAGCAGAACACCAGTGATCATCAAGGGGAAATTAGATTCCTTTGCCTGAAAACCGCTCGCCTGGCACTCTCCGAAGGGAAGACAATCAGCCATAGCAGCACCTCTAAAGCGCACTGATCAATATGTTCTACCTTGTTTGTTTAATCTGCACAAATACCCAAGTGCAAAAACAGAAAGTTGTGGTTTTACGGCGGAGTTGTGTGCCAGACTGTTTCTGGGAAAGGACTTTAAAGAAGTCTTTTCTTCCTGCCAAGAAATAGTCCGGTCCACATCCCCCTGTAAAAACAGCAGCTTTTCACTTTTACGCTTGAAATCTTGAACAAACACGTTTATTCGTGAGCTTTACAGGCGCTATTCTCAACCAGTCGGCCAGCGCTCACTTGTGGGACTCAGAACACCATCTAGTGGGCTGCGGAGGTACAGAATGGAAGGGAAGGGGATTTTCACTTTACTTTACACATGACCGACACATCATCAAGTCGGGAAAAACATTCTGGCTCACATTCCATCAGATGCAGTGACACAGAGTGGATCCGGCTTTTGAAACAAAGACGGTGTGCATCTCTGTGTCAGTAAAAACTCAATTTTCTCTGTCGTGAGGAAATATGACCCTGTATACATTCAATTTGGTTTCCTATGGCGAGCAGTGAGGTAGACTGAGGTATTAGCAAATGTATTTTGGTCCATTACAGCCCGATTTATTTTCTTCTCCTACCTTTCTTGTCATTTTTTTTCTTCTCATGTATTTCGAAAAGTGGTCCTCGGAAATGTTTTAACGCTCTGACGTGGGCCTTAAAATAAGTTAAAAAGGTTGAGAACTGATTTTGAGGTCCAGTGGGGTTTTCACCCGCTGGTTTCAAGTCTTTATGCTAAGCTAAGCTAACCGGCTAATGTCTGTAGCTTCCCAAAAGTGAGCTTCCAAATTGCTGAAGCACCGAAAAGCTTTAAAACTCCTGAGAATTATCTTATGGCTCTTCCCTACAAAGCATTATTTCCAGTTGTATTTCCTGCTGAAGCATTCAGGGCTTCAGCAAAATATCACTTCTGTGCTTCACCGAGCCTCCTCAGGTTCTTTCCTCCATCCCTTCCTGCACGTTAAATGTCTTTGTGCTCTCCGTCCCCCAGGCCAGCCATCCCCCGATAACGTGCTCATCTGCCTTTAGTCCCTCCCTCAGTGTCGACAGCCCGGGATCAGGTACCCCTGTCATCATGTGCCGCAGTCCGACAGGTAAGCCTGCTATTTATCGCACCGCATTCGCAACCCGCTGTCAACGGCTTTTTAAAGCGCGACATCCCGGAGATGACAGATTCTCTAATGAGCATTTCCTTCCCGTCTCTTCTCCGTGCCCTTCTCCCACATTCTGCAGATGTGAAAAGTAAGACGTCCCCGAGGTCAAACTTGAAGTTCCGCTTTGACAAAATGAGCCACTCATCCACAACTGTAAGTGTCGTCATGCCTGTCTGCTGAGCCTATTTTAAAGAAAAGTGATGATTATTAATGAAGAGAATGAAAAGGGAACACATCCAACAGTAAATCACACACCAAAAGGAGAAACTAACAACAGAATTTAGAGCGGCAGGCTGAAAGCGATAAGAAAAAGCCCCCTCCTGTGTTTTTGATACCCTCACTGTCCGTCTTACGCACATCTCATTATCTGCAGATCCCTGTGTAACGCCACTGAAACAGGCGAGCTGGTGTTGGGTACTAGGCCCAGATTGAAGGACGCCTGCTGTCTCCTCTAACTGGCCTCTGTGTTCACTTTGCTCTCTTTCAGTCTGAGTAGCTCTGAGGAATGGAAACATCATACTTGCACAACAAAGGGACCGCGCGGGTTGATGGAGCTGCAAAAAAGAGAAAAATATCACCACAACCACCACCAAATCTGCGTAGAAGCACTTCCATACGCCAAGGAGGATCTGATCAGAAGACCAACTGCACCACACACTATAAACTAACTGACAATACTGTGAGTGTATAGTGAGGAGAAGCAGCTGCCATGTTGGCTTTCCTTTTAACCAACCTTAGACTACAGAAACTAGTCAACGCTTTGCCAATGTTACCAGTTGCTGCATCTCGGTTGTTAGTCGTCCACATCACATGTAAGTCCTAGCATGGCTGTAATACTGTGAGTGTCGGCAGAGCCAGACTCTGCCTCAGCTTTTTCTTTCTCAAGCATCTCGTTCAATGGTGAGACGCGGTGATCTAGAAGAACGGTAACAACGAGACTTCAGCCGAACTGTTACTCTTTATCTAGCCGACTGCTGAGACGTCTTTAAGAATTGTCAGACATCAGGAAGTTCCCCTTTTTTTTTTTTTTGCCCTTTCCCCCTTGAATGGTACGTCTGGAATCAGTTCCTCTTTCGACTGAAATAAACCAGTGACATCGTGTAGACTTACAGTAGCAGCGTTTCTGGAGGCGACAACGTGGGGAGTCTCAACTCTCCACTGTGGGAGCTGAGCTTGTTTCTTTGCATATACAAAAAAAAAAAAAAAAACACGCTTTTCTAGGGAACACCTTTGCTTTCCGAGATGCTTTTGTAACCTTGCTAGCTGCCGCATTGTGTCTACTGCACTATAAACACGACATTGCTGAAGCGTAGTCGATACCGATGGCAGCATTTCTGTACCTCGGAGAATAACTTCATAGCCCTGAAGTCAAGTGCTTGGTTAGTGGAAATGAGGTCACTTGGGCCAGAGTAGGAGACACTGCCAACACATTTTGCCATAAGCTTATTTTAGCCAAAGCTGCGCCTTACAATCTATCAAAAGCCCTTTCCACCCCTGATGCGCTCTCTCTCTCTCTCCTTCTCTCTCTCTCTCTCTGTCTCCCTCACTGTGTGAGAGGACAACAATCTCGTGGATCTGGTTACAGCACAGCTGTGGGTAGCCGATCCACGTCGTCATTTGCTGAAAATAGACGTTGCACTGACATTTCTCCTTCCGATACCTCCCATTGAAGCTTGCTAGCTCGGTGTATCTGTCTATGTTTCGGTGGAACTTTTTGAACGGGTAAGTCTCCCCGGGTTATAAGTTCCCCACCATGCGTGCTGATGAAGAAGACTTGAAAAAAAAAAGATGAAAAAAAAAAAGATGCTTCAGGTTAAAACAAACCTTTGAACCACACTTTGGCAAAAAAAAAAAAAACACTTTGAATGTGAACCTTTTTTTTTTCTTTGACGCTTTGTTAGTTGTTATTACAAAGTCTCTTAGAAGTCGATCGCAAAGCCAGCTGCTTACAAGCACAACAGGACTAAAGGTCTCCTCCTGTCCTCATATACCGTAACGTTAGCCTGGAGCTGCACAAACTACAGTGAGCAGGGGCAAAGTGGGAGTGTGCTAATCAAGAAAAAGAAAAAGCTTGCAGACATGCAGATGTGTTTCCATGTGTGACCCAACAGCCAAGCTGGTCGGTCTTTTGGAAGAACGTCTCTGTGCTCTTACTCCGGAGAGAAGCATTCCTGGATGGCTTGACAGTGTGTGAAGTTCTGTCATGTGACACTCGAATCCCAGATGGGGGGAGGTCAGTTCACCCAAACAAAAAAACAAAACTTCTTAGTGATTTAGGTGACGCTTTAGTTCTGCAAGGATGCCGTCATCACTCACTGACTAACACTCACTGTGCTCAGTTAGCGTAGGCCAGTGATTACCTCGAGCACGGGAAGCCGGGACAGAAGCCACACAGACGCAGGAAGTCCGGGTGTCATTTAGTTTGTAGCAGGTACGGTGTCGCCTAAATGCCCTGCAGCCTTTCCTCTGTTAATATGCTTAATTTATTAAAATGATGACTTATTTTGCGTTGATGTCATGTAAAGAAAATGTAACTGCAGAGTATGCTCATTAATACGGTAAAAAGAGTAAAGGAAATATATTAATTTAAAAGATGTCTAAACATGTATATGTATATTTGGTTATGTAACGTGCCATTGAGAATTTATTCTAAAATAAAATGTTGTATTTTGTGTCATTTATGTGGTATCTCATTTTTTCAAGCACAATACAGGGGTTCACACTTTATTTAGTGTTATGCACATGGACACACTGATGGATATTATTGATGGATAAGTTTGTTACACAATAATAATACAAAAATAATTTTAATTGGTCAGATGGCACTTACTGCTTGGTCTGCAGTTACGTCTCAAAAGAAACCCAACAGTGAAATTATGCCACAGAAGGAATCTTTTCCCTCTGGATGCTTCAGCTGGTTGATGCACGCTGCATTAGCTCCTCATTATCTGCTCCACTTGCTGTCTATTATGCTGCCCGCACATGAGCGATTTTCTTTGGCACTTAAAACAGCCCCCACATCCGAATACAATCAGGACGGTCCACGGACACGGGGAGACAAAATTACTCTGCCGGATTATTTTGTCCTCGTCTTAAATAGTTTTCCACAATGCGCAGGTGAAAGTATTGAGTTCAAGGATGACCTAATGGTGACACATTCATCAGAATGTCTCAGAAAATGCTGTCCTGCGTGAGAGAAGCTCCCAGATTCCAAAAGTCCACGTTGAACGTCTCCAGAAGGCGTCGAGGATCAAGCAATATCACACAAAAATAATCCCAGACAGTCAGTTTGCAGTCAGGAAAATGTTAAGGATGAGTACACAATGGACTGGTCAGGCGGTCTGGTGGCTCCCTGTTGTCCCAGTGCATCCTGGGAAATATCGGCATACACCACCTGTAACATTGTGAATGAGGAAAAAAAACACAAGTGCAGAAAAAGTTATATGCATGGACTGCAGTCGTATCAAAAGGCTAGTCAGGGGAAACAAACAATACTGATGGCTTCCTGTCTTGAAACAGGATGTCCACCCACCTCAGTCTTCTGTACGGATTTGGGGACGGCTGTGACACACAAACAAAACAAAAACAAAAACAGACTACAGTGAATAGAGCAGTTTTAACAATGCTAAGGTAACTTTTTTTTAATCAATGTTACAGGCTAATAAGTAAGAATACAATATACCATTGTGAGAGGAAGCGCTAGGTTTCTGCGGTATGGGGCATCGGGGCGGGGGCCGTGGAGCCGGCTGTGGTTGATGTCTGCAGACAGCTGAGTACATGGACAGTGTCCTGGGAAGTGGCCGGGGCTTGACCTCTGAACTCAGGCAACGAGCCAATCCCAGAATGATGGGAAGACAAAGAGAAGCACCGGCACAGACCAAAACCCGGTGCAATACACTCCTCTGAGAAGGGACGGCTGGAGGAGGACAACAACAACACAAGTTGATTTCTCTTCTGTTTGAAGAACCCAAATGCCCCTGTTATTATATGAATAGTACCTACCTGCAGTGACGTTCACATACTTCAAATGTCCCTGCTCAGTGTCACCTTGAGCCCATTTAACTCTGCATCCATAAGGGCCTTCGTCTAATTTGCTGACACTCGGGAAATTCAAAGTCAGTTGAGTTCGATTGGCCGAGAGCGTCACATTGGTCAGACGATGCCTCACAATTACCATTTCCTCTGTTGAATTTCTCCGCAACCAGTTTCCCGTCCAGGCGTCTCCACAGTGCTGGATCACGCAGGACAGAGACAGGCTGCGTCCTGCTGGTACATACAATGTCTCACGTTCTGCCAGAACCCGCTGGCTGCATTCTTCAGCCCGGACACCTGAAAAAGGGAAGCATGGCTGCCTCAGCACGGTGAGACAAGAAGCTGTTGCTGCTTTGATGTGCAGTTATTCGATGAATCCATTTAATGGAACCATCGCAAGACTGATAAAGATAATTATGGAGTTATCCTTTGTTGAAAAAAATAACTACACACAAAAGATTGCATAATTTGGTGCAACTGTCAATGTGTTCAATAGACATGGATCTAAACATTTGTGTTGTTTTCTGACTTGCCAGATAACTTCCACATGCACTGACAGTAATTGTTAAGACAAGAGGTTTTAATGTCACAATTGAGTGGCATCGAGTAGACAGAACACACTTGAACATGTTTACCACAGCTTGTAGTTGCAATTATGATATGCAAATTATAGTGAGCCTGTCCAAAAATGGACCAAAATAATACATGTAAAAGTAGATATAACTTATATATATATATATATATATATATATATAAGTTGTAGCTATTTTTTTATTTTGTTTTCAAGATCTTACATACTTTGAGTTACCTTCACTAAAGCTATAGTGCAACAGAGTGGAATTCAAAGGCAAGAATGGAAAAGTTCTCCAAATGTATAATGTATGAGGGAGATTCCATTGTCATTGTTCATGATAAGAATTGTAAATAGACTTCAGATTTGTAGGAACTAAAACTTCTCACTTACCGGTGTGAAGAAGGCAGAGACAGCAGATTGCACTGAGGAGACGGTAACACATGTCTGACTGCAACAGGCAGCGTTCATCACAAGTCGCTTTTACTTCCTCTGCACGCATTAAGTCGCTGCGAGTCCATCGGCTCTTTCACTTTCTTCCTACTCTCGATTTATGCTGCTGCTGCTGCGTTTGTCCAGATGGAGGTAAAGGAAGGAAGTGAACCACTAATACCCCCCCTCCACACACACACACACACACACACACACACACACACACACACACACACACACACACACACACACACACACACACACACACACAGGAAATCAATGATCTCATACATGGGAATATTAGTTTCCTTCAGGAAAGGGGCCACAAGACGCAGCAATATAGAAAGAGAAACACTGAGCAGTATCACAACTAACTCACTTCATTTGTAAATGCACTATTATAAAATAATTATAAGATTAATTCGTGGGGCTTGACCCTCATGAGGGCACAACAGCTGAAACGTATGGCTCTCTTTTTTTCTATTATTCTTAAATCTCGTATGAGCTTTTGCTTTGTGTGTGTTGGATTAAAATGCAACAGCAGCTGCATGCTGAATCTGAAACACTTACCATAATAGCCTATACAGCTACAGCACGTATGACTTCCTTTTAATTGAGAAATCAGAGAAAAAGTTTGACGGGTTCAAGGAGGTTTATCACTGTTAAAACATTGGTTTTGGCATTCTACCCTATGTCCGTACCCAGCAACAAACTGGTTTTCCAGCAGAAAGTTAACCTTCAAAATAAAAGCAAGAAAGAAAAACACTTTAAAGGACCTGTTTTTCAACAGGTGTTGCATGTTGTAATCATTCCTCGGGTTCTTATGTGAAATTAAGAGATCACCCCTCATGTGCTTCCAATGCAAATGTGATGGAGTCTGATTTTATTTTTTATAAACAATGACCGGACGTTTAAAACGCAATTATTCTGTCACGTTTGACTTTGGACGCGCTCGTTTAATGTTACTCCGTGACCTACCACTCACGTGACACGTGGGAATAACCATATATCCATGAGGATAACAGAGGAAGTAAAAACAGATGTGCCCTCTTGATATTAATATAAAATATAACTGATATAAAACAGATGGAAAGTTATGTTTTTGATACACTGCATTCATTTGATGATAGTGTAGCATTAGTTCAATTTAAGTAAGATATAGAGTCTAAAAACGGTCAACAAACTGGAGAATAATTGTTTCTAAAATTCCATTGTATCCACATGGATCACCATATGTCTCTTTGTAGAATCAATAAAACCTATGAATCAATTTTACACTGCACATCACATTTGCCATAGTGAATATGTTGTGCTCTTTGTAGTAAAAACAAACAAAAGCAAAACAAAAAAACATTAACTTATATTGTTATGTTGAATGTGGCATGCACATGAATGTTAGTTAGTAAAAAAAAAAAAATAGTGTTGGAAAACACATACGAAAATAATTACTAATTTGTAATAATTTAATTTAATAATTTCATAAATAAATGTAGATAAGTATTTTAAGTAGTTTTTGAAAAAAACATACATTTCCTGATACGTGTTATGGGTTTGAAGCAAGGTTTATTAACCCAAATAATCTGTCTGCTCGAAGAAACAAAAAGACTTATTTGCATCCCTTTAGGAAATGCGTGAAAAATAAAAACAAACAATTTAATATTTGCTTTCTTTTTTATACCTAATGCATTGATTATTATTTTTCTTCCATATTGCAGTGAAATGTTGTGTCAAATGTGTCCAATTTCGCAATATTCAATACATTAAATTTGGTCTTTTGTTGCGCTGCTGCAGCGTCTGGTTCCACCGGCAAAACTCCGCCCACCTGCCACGTCAGAGGGCACGCCGGCCGCGTGTGCAACCAAACGAGCGCTCCCAGTAATCACACCGACTGACTGTCGGCGAATGAAATAAACAAAGAGCCGGTGACTTTCCAGGGAAACAGACAACGCTCCTCAAGCTCCACGGAATCATGGAAACCGGTAAGCCGAAGTGCTTCTTTCCCCCCGTTTCAGTCCCGAGGGCTCGCGTCGCCGGCAGCGCGGTCTCGTATTTGACAGCTAACGTTAGGAGGATGACAGCTGAGGAAGCTAACGGGGGAATGCTAAGCTAGCTCTTCATCGCGTTAGCCTCGCCAGCCGGCTAGCATGACTGTGCCGTTGTTGAACTCGGACTCGGTTTGTTAGTCAGGTTGCGCCGATGCGCTGTCAGCGAGGCACCGACATCCGAACCGGAGACCTGGGAGCCGCGCACGCGCCTCGACCCGTTCATTTATAGCCGGTGTCTCCGCGCGAGGAGCCCGGAAACGTTAGCTCGTGGTTAGCTAGCCATTCGAAAACGGAGATAGAAACAGAAACTGTCAATAAAAAAATTAAAAAAGTAAAGTGGGAGCGGTAATGATTCGTTTGGGTTTTCTTTATTCATTCAAGAGTTTCACTTGCATTACACCACTCGTGCACTATGTCGTTCTTATAAATAAAGGTTTCAATCTTTTTGAGTTGGATTGTTTCGATCTCACTTCGCTCAGGTTTCATTTCAACACTTTTATTGGAGGCAAAAGGTTTTGGCCTTTGGTCAGATTGTTTTATTGAGTTATTCGAAAGACATGTGTTAACTCCGTCTTTAGAGCTATTCATTATCCTGCTAGTGTGGATAAAAAATTGACTTTAATAGTGACATAATAGTCCGATTTTGTTGGACTTCGTCAGCTAACGTGGCTGTGGATGTAAACTTAGGCTTCATGCCAACTGCACACCTGTGCTTGGCCCCTCTCCATAGAAAACTCACTGTAATAAATGTCTTCAGCATTCATAACTCTAATTGTTGAATAACTGCCAAACCAACTAACTAACTAACTATTTAACTCGCCCTGAGGCTCTTTTCTTCAACACTCACGCACACACACACCTTTTTATATGTTGCGTTTGTGCAAAATGCTGTTGGCTAGCACTCTGTTACTGATTCGTCTCACTCTTTTTCCCCTTTCGTTATCTATCTATATAATCATCTATACTCATCAGTGTCAAAACATCCAACTGTTGCGCCTCAAGACAAACCGTGCCGTGTTGACACTGGACCCCATGCAGGCCTGCTCTCGAAATATTCTCCGCCTAAGGCCCGGTTGTGCTTATTTTCAGATGACATGGACATGACAGTTAATAAAGTTTGACACGGTCCTAATCTGCGGCGGTCGGTCCATTTGTGTCGATGGAGAATAACAGAATGCAGCTGAGAGAGAGAGAGGGGTCAAACTCTAGGCAGCATGCATGACTAGGCAATGTCCCCTCTCCATGTTTAATTGCTCTGCACTGTTATTTGACGGAATTACAAACCGCACATTAGTGGCAGTTAGTTCGGTCATAGTGTGTGTGTGTGTGTTTGCGCACAGGCGTTCTTCCACCAGCCAATAGGACTAGACAAGCTTTCCAGTGTGTTCCTCTCACAGATGGAGCCAGATGAGTGATATCAGCGAACTTTGATCAGCCTGTATCTCCCAAAAGAGCCACTTTATAGCGCTACTAGAAAGCATTCTTGATTACCTCATTGTTTGTCTTTGACTTGTGCTTTGCCTTAAGCCATTCTTTATCAGAGCTCTAATCATGATTGTGCTCAGTATACCTAATAGACTAATCTCTATATGGATGGTGGGGGGAAAAGTCATGCGCCAGGCAGTTAAATTCAATAAATTATGTGCTGTTAGCTCATGGCTATCGATCTAGTATTTTTCCAGGCATTATTGTAACATCTGAGTATCTAAGTGCTCATAAATCCGATGTTAAGAAGGAAGTGTGTATGCCTAAAGTGCACAGATGAGTCACGGGAATTAGGGCAGTAGGAAATTCCTCCTCATAGTTACAGTCAGCTGTCTGGCTGTGAAAGTCTTTCTGTACCAAGTTTTATTTCTGCTTGTCTTCAACGCCTTCATTATTATTTACCATTCATTCTGCTATTCTCTCTGTCTCCCTCAGGTCTAAGTCAGGAGAAGGTATCCTCCTTCCTTAAGCGGCTGCGGGCCGAACCACGCTACCTGTTGGCCCAGAATGTGTCGACCTGCATTGACCCGCTGGAGGTTTGTCTGCACCGGCAGACTGTCCAGGATACTGTGCACATCTTCCAGCACACTATCCCCACAGAGGGCAAGCCCATCACCAACCAGAAAAACTCAGGTAGGACACAATGTAGTATGTTATAAGTGTACCATTTACAAGATAAAGAAATGCATCTGTATGTGGGTTTGAGTGGATGTCCTGGGCCTTGGGTCATTACACATAGATGCCTAAGATCTAGTTCTAGTTTGTGATTTACATATTAGTCTTCACTTTAACAATATATATCACGGATTACTGCTATTTAGAGCACATTGGTAAGTGAATGTATTTCTGAAATAGATTAGAATTGACATAGACATTTTCATTCAACTGTGCCCTTGCAATATTTTTTTAAATATATTTCTTGACTGCAATTATCCATCACAAATGGATATGCACACTCTAACTTTTTATATATTGAACAGCTTTTAACAGAGTTGGCACTGTATTTGCATGAGGTTGGAGGTTCCCTTAAATTTGATCTGCAAGTTGCGAGCTGGATTGTCAATTTCTCAGTAAAAGCATCAATCTTTTTTATTATTATCTGATGCTCACGCTAAAATATATACAACTGACAATACATGACATGCATTAAGTTTGCTGTTTTCTGACTGAAATCTTGCTTTGCTACGTTGACTCTGGTCACCTGGAACCACTCATTATGTGTTGGCTACACAACTTTGTCTAGATCAAATTTCTCAAAGAGAAGTCGGGAATGCATTTTGAGCAACCCGAAGAGACAGACCATGCCGACCAGGTTACAAAGCAGACCATAGATTCTTTTCTCTTTTTTTTTATCCTCTCAGACAGCCATTATTTTTCATGTATGAAATAAACCTATAGCACTGAGACATGAACATTTCTTTAGATAAGTCCATCCTACTTTTACGTCAATCTAGCAAACCTTTGAGGTTATCCACATGCATGTGTTAGCATCCTCGCTAGTGATTACACAGTGGTTATGCAATAATTATTAAGCCGTCATTCACATATCATAGGATACTCTGTGACTTATTTCTGTCTTTCTTTGTCCTCTCTTCCTTCATAGGGAGATGTTGGATCTTCTCGTGCCTCAACGTCATGCGACTTCCCTTCATGAAGAAATTTAACATAGAGGAGTTTGAGTTTAGTCAGTCCTATCTTTTCTTCTGGGACAAGGTAAGATGTAGAACCACACATTCGTGCTCTGCTACAGATGTACTGTGTAAAAGATCTTGTTCCGCTGTAGATTTATTGAATAATTCTCAAATCGTTTTTATTGCATTCACTAAGTATTCACTGTAGCAAACAGCGTGTGTGCACGTGTGCATGTGCATTGGTTCAGTGTTATTATGCTGCATTCTACTACTATACAGTCATTGTCCAAATAAAACCCCCTTTTGTGTGTTGTGATCAGTGCTCTTTCAGGGCTGACATCACAGTGACACCTCACTAAATGTTTTTACCGCTCCCTTGTCTCTTTGTCTTTATGAGCTTGCGTCTTTTTCTTTCAAATATTCAGACGGTTGTTTATGCCTCCTTAAATAATAACATTTTGCTCAAATGCCAGCTGTAGGGACTAACACTGACAGTAATATCAGTTCCAAACAAGGAAACGGTGAATATGTAGCTTGAAGAATATCCTGCTCCCCTATCAGCCAGTAGGTTATCAGATGTGTTACCATGACGGTAGCAAGTGTAAGTCCGGAGTCTGCCAAAATAAGTTTGACCTGCCGATTCAGATTTTCTATAATTGACCGCGGACTAACTAATAGTTTCAACTGACCTGAAGTCAGTGTGAACGGGCAACAATCTAAATGTTATCCTTTTACTTTGTTATTATCATCTATAGTGTATTTATGCATAAAAAAAACACACAATTCAAATGATTTGGAAATACATTATTATATTGTTATATTTCAAAAATTGCTTTGATTAAAATAAATCTTGGCATTAGTATTTTCATTATGTATTATAAGCTGCTTACTGCTCGTGTTAGGAAGTCAAACAGATCATAATTCCCTCTCTAATATCTATTTTATACCGCTGTGGCAACCCCCTCAGCAGACGAGCCGGTCACTGTGATTACTCTGAGCAGCGTGCATCGAAATGAATTACAATATAATAACTGTTCAAAATGGTTTACGGTTGTTCCTCAACGGCTTATTTTGGACTTTCAAGTTGTGACAAATTGTGAGCTGTGTGTGTGTGTACGCTGTGTACCAACATAAAACAGTCCTGTGGTGTCCTGTACACGTGTAAATGTGACCGGCAACAGTGTTTCCCCTAGGTTTACAGCTTCGGGGGGGGGGGGGGGGCTACGGCGGGGCTACGGCGGGGCGGCGGGGCGGCGGGGCGGCGATGGCGGCGATGGCGGCGATGGCGGCGACGACACCGACACAAACACTTAAAGTAGTGGTTCTCAAACTTTTTCTGTAAATAACTTCATTTTGTGACTCCATCTGTGCTTTTAGAAATAACAGAATAAAGAAAATTGCAATCACTTTCAAGTAAATCAGATTGCTCCATCAGACATTTTTTTTATTTTTAAATTGCAATCACTTAGAACAATGAAAATAAAGTTATATCTGTGCAAAAAATAACTAATATTTAGTTACTACTAAATAGCTCATTGTGGAAAACAATAAGCTTTTTTTTTTTTTTTTTTTGCCAAACAGAATGAGTGCAGATATGTCAGCCATCAGGTTGCATCAGTATTAGTGGAGCAGTGAGCCTCTACACATCTTTTATAAACGGGGTTGTAGATTTGATACAATTCATGCTCAACGTTGTGCTGAGATCTGTTTTCTGTTTTGAGAGACGCAGCAGCAGAAAAGGACCTCACGGAGACTTCTGGCAAAGAGCCAAAAGTCGGCGAGTCGCGCAAGTGTAACCTGTTAACGGCGTAACGTAAACATTTACCCGAAAGTACAGGCATTTCTCCATGTATTTATTAATTCCTGAGTTTTATGTCCGTGTACTTTTGCAATATGTGAAGCCAGCAGCTCATTGTTGGGTAGAAGACACGAGCACTTTGTCTCGTTTCACCTGAGCAAGAGAGCTGCTCCGGGTTCAGAGAGCTGCTCCGGTGTTCCTCACAGGAGAGCTGCTGTTGCCATCTTCACCCTGGGAGCGTTTAAAACGCAGATACAGCGGTCTGATTTTCACGCGACATATTTTTCGACGCTCTCCGCTGCTGTGTGCTCAGTGCTCACCTGTGTGTGCTCAGTGCTCACCCGTGTGTGTGTGTGTGTGTGTGTGTGTGTGTGTGTGTGTGTGTGTGTGTGTGTGTGTGTGTGTGTGTGTGTGTGTGTGTGTGTGTGTGTGTGTGCGCGCATCGGGGCGAAACTCCGCTGTGCGCGATGCAGAACAGAGGAGAAGTGTTAACGCGACCATTTAGAGACCGAAATGACAAGCTGTCATGTGGATAAGATCAATAAAATACGGCCGTTTAGTTTAATAACAGAACAAGGTGTAGACCGGTTCTATAGGAAAGAGAAACTTAAATGACGACTTTTGATCTGGCGCTATCGAGAAAATTACAGGGAGGCGGGGGGTTTCTTCAGGGGGGGGGAACACTGGGCAAAGAAAACATTAATGGTGCAGTGAATAATGTTGTTTTACATAGCGTAGACCTAATAAGTGATGGCTTTGCAAGGCCTGCCTGACACTGTCTTTTTTATTTTCTACTGATCTGTCGGTAAAAACATGATGCTCGACTGTTTCAAGTTTTAAGTCAAGTGAAGTCTTGGAGGTTGAATTGTGTCATTAGTCGAGTCTCAAGTCCTCAGTTTTTTTGGACTTAAGTCTAACGCAAGTCTACAATATATTGACGTGAGATGTTATATGATGTTGTCTTCGTTCTTTTTTTCTGCAGGTTGAGCGTTGCTACTACTTCCTCCAGGCCTGTGTGGAGACGGCACAGAAGAAGGAGCCGGTGGACGGACGCCTGGTCCAGTTCCTGCTCTCCAATCCAACCAATGACGGAGGACAGTGGGACATGCTGGTCAACCTCATTGGTTAGTTCTCACCATGACACGCAATTACATTTACAAGAAGTCCATGTTGAATGATTGACGAAGCTGTGGGATTCGTGCAATTGCTAAAACATTTGGTCATGGGGTGATGAACTGTACTTATTCTGAATATGTGAATCTCCTGACAGAAGAACACACTGGTGGAACATCAGAGTTTTTTTGACTGGATTGACTGACGAGTATTGTTTTACGTTTTTGTTTTGCACCGTCCTGTTTTCAGAAAAATACGGTGTGATGCCAAAGAAGTGCTTTCCAGAGTCACACAGCTCGGAGGCCTCCCGCAGAATGAATGACATCCTTAATCATAAGGTGTGTTGAAACGCTTTCCTTTTGTTCAAACTAATCACGTATATTCCGTGAGGCATTGCTGACGTTTCGTCCCGCCGTGTGTTACAGCTGAGAGAATACTGCCTAAGACTGAGGAACATGGTGGCCAGTGATGCGACTAAAGATGAACTGTCTGACGCTATGGACACCATGATTGAGGAGGTGAGACTGAAAAGAGCACGTGCAGCTGTTGTAGTATTTTAATTAGGGCGATCTTCTACCACAGGAAGTTTCAGAAGTATTCAATACCCCATTGAGGAACTCGGGGAAATATTCTGTGTTTGACCGAAGGAACTTGGAACTAAATTTAGTTCCTCAAATAGTTTCAGTTTGTGTCTTTCCAAGAATTCAGGAACTAACAGGGCCAACAGGCTGATACAACTTCATTCACAAAATACAAAAGTACCGATTGACTCTGGTTAGGACAAGGTACAGACATTTCTATATTTATCTCAGTATAATGTAGTCCAGTATGAAATGAATGGGACAAAAACATACTATATACAAAATGTATGGCAGAGCTGCTGCATTGCAATAGATAGTACATTGTTCCATTTTTACCAGAAGAGGGTGCTGTTAAATAAGTGACTGCAGCAACATCCAGCCGGTTGGAAGGGATACCTGAAAACAGTCTGCAGGCTGATCCCAATGTCCCAAGCCTTTAGCCCTGAACCTGTGTAAATGTAATATAGCAGGCTGAAGACCTCTTTGTCTACTTAAAGAGTAAAACCATTACGTAAACCAGTGTTAAACATCACAACGCTATGATTTGTGGGTAATTCCCTCAGGCAAAGTCTGCAGAGAAGCGGACCTACAGAAAGTGTGCATAAAGGGCTCGGCCCTCAAGCGCTTGACGGAACAGTTCAGTGAGTGTGGACGTTGGGATTTGGCCAACGTGTGATCAGAGTTTGGGTGAGAGGGTTGCGTGAAAACTGTCCCTTAGTTTGAAGAGATGCATCAAATAGTTATGGACTGATGCTTTGTTTAATGTTGACATTTGATGGGATCCAAATCAGAGGGACGCATTTAAGAAGCTTTAACAATCAATTATTCACACGGTGTCCCTTTGTAATATCTACAACAGTAGGAGTTAATACTGGACTGACTTAGATTAACCTTCCGGTGCGTTAACAGCCCAGGTGACACGGCCAACTGTTGCATTTGGCACGTGTAGTACAGGGAGACCTTATTCTTACATATAGTTGCAATAGAACCAAACATTTTTTTAAATTGAGGTCAATTTACTGTCTTTCTTCCAAGGCCAAAAAAAAAAAATGTACGTTAGTTTTTCCCGTAACGGAACCTGCGTGTACCTACACATACAGGTGTGAATGTATGTGTGTAATCTGTCCTTTCTGGACTACAGAGTGTGTAAAAGACAATAAATACATAAATGAATAAACACCTGCACACGGCCTTAGATGTCACAAAGTTGAAGATAGCGATCTTGTTTGTGGAACAGTCTGTCACAGAGTATCTGACGCTGTACCCTGAAGACGAATTCAACCCCTAAGCAAAAATAAAAGGTGAACATGCACATGTAAGCAAACTGTGTCTACAGTGTGTTTTTTGTGGCTTGTGACAGGTTTGCATAATAGGGTTTGTTTACGCTTCCTGTGTGTGTCTGCGAGGGTCAATGTATGAGCGGCCAGTCAGTCAATCAGCCTCCCATTGAGCCGATTGCACACGGAACAGGGGTCTGGTTATGCAGTCTGTGTTGTCAGCTGTTTGGTTGCATTGTGCTGCTGGCTGGTTGCTTGTTTAAACAGTCGTCTGTATCTCACAGCGCCTCTGGATGCCCAGCCATGACTGCACACACAGAGTTGTACACATACACACAAGCATATGTTGTGCAACAGTAAAGACTGCTCCCACTGCACCGCACGGCAGGGTTGGAGGGGAGCGGAGGGGTTGTCAGTGTGTTTGTTTGTCCACCTGGAAGTGGTTTGTTTTGCGAAACACGGCTCGGTCACGGCCGGCGGTGATGGAAGAAGCGGTCACGTCAGAAGAGCGGCTGACGTAAAGGGAGCCAAGATGTTCAAGGGTATCGTCTCAAGTACATTTGACCAGCATCACTCTAAAGATGGGTGATTTTTTGCAATCGTGACTCAAATAAATACATATTCATTTAGTTTTACCGTGTACATGTTTTTGTTCCTGTTATGAGCCTAGTAGATCAATTAACTATCACCTTTTCTCTATTTTAAAGTTAGCAAAAAAAAGTATCAATATACAGTTGCACCAAATTAAGCAAATGTCACTTAGGACAAATAGACCCATTGTAGTACTGTGCTAAAGTGTGTGTTGAAATGATTTAAGTTAATCAAGAGAAAACATATTTGAGTCCTGGTGACAGGTTCTTAAACTTGAAGATTTGCATGAATATCTCTGTAAATTGAATATCTTTCACTTTTTTTGTTGTCGTCAGCGGTTAGTTCCAAAGTTCAGTGGTGCATCCTCGATGTGTAAATAGGACTGTGGCGTCGTCACCGCACCAGCAGAACTTTAAAATCATGCCGTCTAACTACCAAATGGAGAAAAAAAAAAAAACTTTTATGAGTTAATAGAAATGATTGAGAATTGTTTTGGAATGACATCATTCTTTATTTACACTGACTGTAAGCTGCCATGACAAGTTGTTCTGGTGTGCTGTTTGATTTGCCTCCAGCGTCAAGAGCACCGCTTACATATTAGCTCTGTAAATTAGGGAAGATGTAATAAACTTGAGGTGACTGACATCTTATCGGGCTGCGCAGACAATTACCGAGGGTGTCGAGTGATTCATTTGTTGGCATCTCGGCATTTATTGGTGTCACGGCCCTTTTTTGTTTGTTTTTTAGCAGAGCATGTTCAGAAGCAGTTTGTTTATATTAGGTTTACCCACAGTTTCACAGGTATGTCGATGGCACACGTTCATGTCTCGTGTGCAAAACTGTGTCTGTGTGTGTCTTCCGTAATGGTGTTTCTTTTTTTTTCTTGGACTCTTTCAAGTGGCAGCCAAGTGTTTCCTCTACACCTTTTTTCGCGCGCACATGTGTCTCTTACTGCCGTTGTCAGTCCTACTTTGGCGCGTGCGGAGGTGACGCTGTCCACTCTCCCTGCGTTGCGGCTCTAATTGGGCGCTGGTCTTCATCACGCCAGCCCCACACAACACTCCCGTGACAGGCAGCCGGGGTCAACGTCTCTGCTTCCACTTACTTTGCCCAGGGTGCGCTTGATTTTTAAACGGATCCCTTTTGCGTGTCGGGCGACTTGCTGCTTTTGTTAACACTGAGTCAGAAACGTCGCACATCACATTTATTGGGAAAACCTCTGCAGTAGCAACTTTAGGCATTTTAAGATGCACCTATGCTAAGAACAAGCGAGTAATCTCATGCCCCGTTTGTCTTTACAGAGGCTGTTAGGAAGACAGTATCCATACGCTGCATTATTGAGGCAGAGAGGATTAGTTTAAGTTTCAAAGTCGGACTCTCTCTTTCATGCTGTATCTGCTGTGTATCCATGCGCCTGTACTCTCTCACTTGCATAGACAAGTAGGCAACACACACACACAGATGGTATCCCTCACACCACAACTGTAGCCCTTCCATGCTCCATTGCGTCATGGAATCAGAAACGCCATGTGTCTGATTTACGAGGCGGCCATCAAATCACAGAGGAGCTCTCTTTTGCGGCAGCTCAGAAAGTCCGCGCTGCCGGCTATTGACTCAGTTGATTTGTTCGATGTGGGTGGGTTCCTGCGGATTTGTCGTTGCCTCGCCAGTTCAGTGATGGCCGCTCGCATTTCTTGAATTTCTGCGCGCCATTGTTAGAACTTAACGTCGGCCACATGTGTTGCGTGTTTACAAAACACGGACGTTTAATCAAAACCTCGCTCATTTGTATCTAAACTGTTAGCATGGTGTCATTTGCTTACACTCACAAGTCCAGCTTCTAGACAATGGTTATAAATTTAACTCGGAGTAGCAATGAGGCGCATAGTTTTCTTGAATTTGGCTTGAACCGGTTGAGAGCCTGCTTCAGACAATTGTGTTCGGATTATTTTTGACTAAAAGCAATTTGGCTGCATCTATTACGCAGCAAAATGTATCTCAATAAAGATGCATTGCCCTAATTTCATTTGTAAATCACATTTATATGTTTGAGGTACAAAATACAAGGGCCTTTTTAATCCACTTTATTTCAAAGCACTTTTCACTCCCACACAAGGTGACAAAAGCAAAGTAAATTGCCATTTCAGTTTTCGTCTGTAAAGCAACAGTAGAAAATTAACAATTTAACTGGATTATCTGAATTCAAAAATGCCTTTTTTAATACAACACTAAATCAAACCCAAGGATAAAGTCACTTCGGGGTTCGTTCGGTTCTGAATTACAAGGTCTACATTTATAGTATCATATTTTGCCACTTTTTGTTTCACACAAGCAAAGTGCTTCGGCAAAGACTTAGTGGAAACATTCCTTACTGTGCTTTTCATGCTTTAGCCACACTCTTCACAAAGTCAACGCTGTCTGCAGACAACACGCTTAGCCCAGAAGAGAGGGAAGGCTAAAGTCTTGTAAACGGGACGGCCTTGCTTTAAGCTTACCCCTTTACATCCTGCTAAATTGGGGTTTGTTTGTCCCGCTCACTGAATGTGTTGGACTCCCTCTTGACTGCAGGTGATTTGTTTGGGTCGCGTGATACACTGGAGCACGGACGCTATCAAACATGAGCCCCAATGGTGTGCAGGCAGTCGGCTCGTTGTTCATAGCGAGACACGGTTGACGTAATGACGAACTTGAAGTCGACCCTGAGGGCGTGGGCTCAAATCATTTTGTAAAAAAATGCATTTGCTGATTGACCGTTTGATCGGTTTGCTTTTTAACGCCGCCAGTGCTTTGTGAAAGTTATTGTGCGTGAATCAAGTTATATATTAGTTCTATAAAAATGAACCATAAAGTAATTATTTGTATATGTTACATTTCATTTAGCTGACACTTTTATCCAAAGCGACTTACAATAAGTGCATTCAACCACGAGTACAAACGCAGAACAACAAGAATCAAGAAAGTACAATTTCTTCAAGAAAGCCAAACTACAAAGTGCTATAAGTGAGTGCCATTGAAATGCTACTAAAGTGTGTGTAATGTGTACATTAGGATAAGTGTGAGATACTTTCAATAAGTTATCCTTTTTTATTTGACTGGTTTACCTTGCCACGGCAGGATGAGTGGGCGCGAGGCTGAACTGGCATTAGGAGGGACGCCTACAGTACGTCTCGGGGCTTCTGAAAGACGAACTGTAAAGTGAGTGGAAAGGTTTTAAGTTACCAGGGAGAGTTATTCTTTGAAGAAAGAATCAAAAGAAAAGGGCGGGTGGGTCAAGGGGTCACGGAGATGTCTTGTCATGGTGCCGAGGGCATCTGGGCAAACACAGACCAGACAAGGGGATGGACGCCGCGGCCCGTCGTCTTGCCCACAGGGCAGTCTAAACAAAGTCGTTGAATTAGGAGGAAAATGGCTCGGGGTGCATGAGGCGTTGAACAGATGCCTTTGTTGACTCTGTGCATGTGTGTATTTTTGTGCGCGTCTGTACTTTTGACTTTACGCACTTCTGTGATGACGAGCGGGGATTGTTTGTTTGTGTAAGCCAGGCCTGAATTTATGCATTTCTGTGTGTTTTGTCTCTGTGCGAGAATGTGCCCCCGAGTATGTTTGGGGTGAGGATGGTGGGCTCAGTGGGCTCAGTGTCTCCTAACCAGAGAGCAAGAATGTCATCTTTATGTAGGGGTATTTAATCCGTGTTGACTAAGCGCGGGGAAACTGCTGCCATGGCTGCTATTTCTCCAGGCCGAGCCAAAAATAATCCCCCCGTCAGCTCCATATTCAGCTGAGACAGAAGTGTAATTCGTCTGGAAATCAGTGGCAGAAGTCAATAAAAATAGTGTTTTAAAATCTATTGGAAATGTGTCCTTTGCGACACCCACAGTCGTGGCAGCGAGCGTGTGATTTATCACCATTCATCCGCACAAACGGAACAGGGCTCGCCGTAGTACACGCCGTTATCTACCACCAACAATGGACTGCGTGGCCTCCTAATTTCTCAGCCTTTTTTTTTTTTTTATCGTATCTGATAGGAAAAGCATTTGCCGGGTCCTGGGAGGGGGAGAGCAGAGGATGGGAGAGGTGAAAAGCAAAAGGGGGAAATTCCTGAGATAACTATATCGGAGGTTAGAAGGGCCAGATTGACAGACGGCCCAGTCCAAACAACCCGATTTAGCCCACAGGAACTCGGTCTGAACTCCAGCGCCGCTGGAAGACACATGGTGGGAGGGAGGGGGGCGAGTGTATGGTGCAAATGGGGAAGTAAAGGGATACGAAAAAGATGGAGGGGAGAGAAGCACTGCAGAGAGGAAAAAGAGGGGAACATGTAGGGAAAGTTGAGAGGCCCCAGCTCTGATGGATGAGCTGTATGCAAGGACAGACGTGGGTTTGCGTGAATTAAAAATATGAGCTGGGAATTAAATGTACGAACATCTCCAACGATCCTCCTATAGGCAGGGACATTGTTTAATACAACGATTGACAGTCTGTGAATGTTAAAGGAATACTTTACCCACAAAATGACCATTTGATTATTAATTACTGACCGCGTGGCGCGTGTTCCCTTAAATTATCGAGGAAAGCGATTTTTCGGCCTCCATGTTTAACAGCAGCATAGTTCACGTGGTGAGTAAATATTAAGGCAAATTGTGGTCATTTTGTGGGGAAGTATTCCGTGAGATATGAGTATTACACGGAGTAGAAGGGCACGAGTTTGATGCTCAAAGTGTGTGCTGTGCAGGTGTTCCGGGTGGCCAGCGTTTGTCTAGGCAGCCCTCCTGAGACCATCAGCTGGGAGTACAGGGACAAGGACAAGGTTTTCCATCGCATGGGACCCCTCACCCCGCAGGAGTTCTACAGGGAGCACGTCAAACCTCTATACAACATTCAGGACAAAGTAAGTGACCCAGAAACGCATCAGATAGACCATGCCAACATGCTGTTTCTGACCCCATACTGTTCCCTCGCTACCCTCAGGTCTGCCTTGTGAACGACCCCCGACCCCAGAACCCTTACGGGAAGCTGTACAGCGTCGAGTTCCTGGGTAACATGGTCGGCGGCCGCACCACGCTGTACAACAACCAGGCCATCCAGCTGCTTAAAAAGGCTGCGGCCGATTCCATCAAGGAGGGAGAGGTAGGCCGGGGGCGAACGGGCATGAATGTAGACGCAGTCCGTCCGAGTGTGTCGGTGTGTGTGTGTGTGTGTGTGAACTTCATAAACGTGCTCTGCTTCTCTCAGGCGGTGTGGTTCGGTTGTGACGTCGGGAAACATTTCCACGGCAAGCTGGGCATTAACGACATGAACGTGTGAGTATAATGTGAAAGTTATTATCTCCGGCGGGGGGGATCGTGAGATCCCTGCGTTGGCGTGCGTGCATCCGTGAGTGATGTGTGCCTCTGTGTCTGTCCGTGGTTAAACTCTCATTCTGCTGCTGCAAACTGCATAACAATGTTGGGAGCCCAGTTATGGCCGCATGCTCCATGATTTTTTTCCCTTTTTTGAGTTTGTTTTTGGCAAATAAGTGTATTCTACAACGACTTTGTGCCGATTGTCTGCATGCATCAACGCTTGTTTTTGAGTTTGAAGTAAGTGTGTTTCACTCTATGGTGTTTTCAAGATGCCGTACAGCCCATTGGTGCGTAGACGTTAGCCAGTTGTGTTCATTCAGTCAATGGATCCTTCCAGACACATTTGGCAGAGATATGCACTCTACTGCACCTTTTCAAGTTTGACGAGATATTTGGATCAAGTCTTTCTGCTCATTTGTCCCAGATATTAGAAGCAATGCATTTAGTGTGACTAACATGGCTTTAGTTTCATAATTTGTTTGTTCGGCTAGGAATGCGGTAACAGTTTAGATTTTAAGCTTCAAAGCCCTTTGGGAGAGCAACAAGGGAATACAACAACATCCCACACACCGGATATTCAGTGTTTTTCGACCCCTATCACGATACTCAACCTTTCAACTCTGAAACACTTAAGACAGCTGAACACCAACACCCATCTAAATGTAAAGCAACTATATTAAAATCACTTTCTCCGGTGATTTGGCACACACCGTGTCGGTCACTGTTGAATCCCGGTCTTTGTGCCACGGCCGCAGGGTTCACATGACTGGAGCCTCGTCCGCCCTCATGAGGTGCGAGTCTCTCCACAGGGGAAGAGTTGCTCATCGTTGCACTTGCATCTGTTTCTGAGTTGCTGGCGCCAGGGTTAAATTCGCCCACTGAAGCGAACCAGCGAGGTGCCGAATGTCTGGTACCGTCTCTGCTGAAGCTCATCTTTCACGCAGGACTGTTCATGTGCTGGTGGATTATAATTGGAATGAGGCTGAGGCTTAATGGATCCCACGAAGCTATCAAAACATTGCCTTTTTCTCTTGAACTGATCAGTGTGGAGGTGAAATCAAGGGCAGAGTTTGACTTCTTTTCATCAGAGGAGGTGATGTGATTTGTGTGTGTGTGTGTGTGTGTGTGTGTGTGTGTGTGTGTGTGTGTGTGTGTGTGTGTGTGTGTGTGTGTGTGTGTGTGTGTGTGTGTGTGTGTGTGTGTGTGTGTGTGTGTGTGTGTGTGTGTGTGTGTTCACAGGTTCAACCATGAGCTTGTGTTCGGAGTTTCAGTGAAGAACCTCTCCAAAGCGGAGCGGCTGATATACGGAGACTCTCTCATGACCCACGCCATGATCCTCACTGCTGTCACGGACAAGGTACACTCTCACAAACATGCAGCATAGGTGGGTGACTGCTCAGTATACAGTACGTATACAAGCAGGCCGACAGGAATACACACATTCAGAGTTTATTGCATCAAAGCCTCGCTGCGTGTTTACGCTGCTTTAATCTGCTGCAATTTTTCATATTGATGTCAATTTCCCCCCCATGTAAGTAACCCCAGCTGTTAGGACACTTTCTTTTCTTCCTGTGTCTCACTCTTATCTCTCCATCGTCTTCTCTCTCTCTCTCTCTCTCTCTCTCTCTCAGGATGGGAAGGAAGGATTTGAGAAGTGGAGGGTGGAAAACTCCTGGGGCGACGACCGTGGGAACAAAGGTGAGTCGAGAGACACGTTACACATTATTACACAATTCTTACTTTCAGTCCTTTTTTAGGATGACTTTCTTGTCTTTTGGATTTAACCTGAAATGAATTTCCAGCAGAGTGTATTTCAAGCTGATTGTTGTGTCAAGTCACCGAGATGCAGCAGTGACTTCTAAAACAGTTGCTTGTACCTGGATCTGGTCCCGAAATCGTATTCCTGCTTTTGCAACGAAGTCCTCGCGCCTCCTCCCCCCCTCTCTCTCTTTCACGTCTTTCTCACACGGCGGTGTCTCGTGATAAATCCTCCTCTTCCTGTTTGTGTCTATTGCATTCAGAGCAGGATTAGAGAGGTTCCCCCCCGTGTTGCTGCTTTATGAACTCATAATTGTCTGCGTCCTGTTTCATAAAGACTCACAGACCTTATTGTGTTCCACGAGCTCAGCGCTTCTGGGTCAAGTTGCATAAACGTAGTTTCAGAATGAGCTAATCCGCAAGGTCAGAACGTGGCACGGCGGGAATGTCTTTGCAAAAATGTTTTGGTTTTATGGACTTCTTGTGCCTCGGTGACATTGTGACCGCTCACAGGGCCGGTTGGTGAGCCGGCCGGCGAACTCGAATGAATTGATTCTGCCGTGACATATCTCTGATATGCGTGTGTGACCAGGATGTCAGACTTTAGAGTAGACTCTGTGATTACAACAATGACATAAGACTTGTTTTTGTTTTTTTAAACTGGGAACTTTTTAACCAGATTCTTTTTTTCATTTTTTTGTGGTCAACTAACTGAGTTGTTTTTGTTTCTGAAAACCACAAATTTAAAATGAATTGAACAAACTTATTCCGTCTCTGGAGAGCTATCAGTAAGTCATTTTGATGCATGGAGGGAAAAACAGTTGTCATTAAGTAAGTAAGGCTGCGGCCCCACAACACAGCAGGTCGTCCACATCGCTGCCCCAGACTTTACCGTCTGCTGCTGTTATTCCCTCTGTCCTTTCATCTCTGCTTCTCATCTTCCTCTGACCCTCTGCCGCTCTTCTCCATCTCTGGTCTCCACATTCCGCTGCAAATTATAGGAGAGTATTTCAGGTCAGTCACGCATCGTCTGGCAACACACACATACAGTGCAGCGTATACACACACACACACACACACACACACAGAGAGACACTCACACTCTCACACACACACACACACACACATAGTCCTCACAATATTTGCTTGAACCCACAAACCGTAGTGGCCGTTGGGAAAACATGTGAAAAACCCCTCGGTCAAATCAAATGTATTTCACGCATATCTTATTCCATAAACACCGGCGGATCCGGAGAGCCCAGCTCGTCCGCGGCCAAATTAATAAAGTTCCTGAGAACAAGAGTTCGAGTTCACGGGGGGAATCCGGGGGCTTGGTTTGTTTGACCAACATCTTCGGTGGAGAAAAAAACAAGTGGAGAAAAGAAGAGGGAAGCACGAAGGAGCGGCAACAGATCTTGTGGCGTCGTGCAGGTAGAATCTGTTTTTAAATTAGGAAAAACAAGTCTGTGTGGAGATGATTTTGGAAAGATGACAAAGGAGGAATTGGAAGAGTCGTAACAGCCGTAGAGCAGAGGGAGAGAGCGGAGTTTGCTTATGAGGTTTGTAGAGGCTCAACATCTCCCTTCAGGCCTTTTCATATTCTTCCTAACCCCTAAAAAGAGTCTCACGAGAGGTTCAACTTTCGGCCTCCTCCATTTTCAAGCCCTCACACGGCCGCTGTTGTGGCTCCGCTCACTCGGCGGCTCGTACTTTTACACCGTGTCAGACGAATGCTTGGCCACACGCCCCGAGCTTTTTTTGTTTTCACTTTGATAGGACTCGAGGTGGACACCATAACAGCTCTGAATGAGTTTGACGTGTGGAGGGAGAAGCTATGATTTTCTCTACGGACGCGATTCCATTGTTGAGTAAATACAAGAAGATGACGTTGATGTGGACGGAAGGATTTCCTTTGTGGCCGACGCGACCGGTTCTCGGCAAGAGAAGCTTCATTAGCTTTACAGTATGCTTCTAATCCGTTGCCATTATTTTGCACCCAAACCACAGTTGCATATCTGTCCCCTCACCTCATTTAAAGGACCCATTTCGTTCTCTATGAAATGAAAAATGCCTCTTCTGCAGTCCAACCACAGCTCTGCGGGTGCGCTGTTCCCCTTCTATGTGGAAATAACACACTTTCCTCTCTGCTGTCAAAGGTCAACATTATTACACAGCTGCATCTTGTGCTCTAATCCTCGACCCAGCCAATCTCTTTACAATAGAGTCTGTTTTTGATGTGTGCAAATCATTGTTCACGTCCCTTATTTTGACGGAATTAACACGAGAATCCTGGTTCATGTCGGCCGGTAATCGGAAAGCAAGATGGCTGCTCCACATTCCTCTAGCTTCCAGTACATCCATCTGTTCTGAGACGGGACAGTCGGCCTATCCCTAAAAACAAATAAGGACACCCAACATTCTCTCACACACACCACTATGCCACCCAACACGCGGCTTCCAGGAAGCTCACATCAACACACACACACACGCGCGCACACACACACGGATACCGCAGTGAGAACCAGGCACCGTGCCATCTAAGATTTGCGTACTTGGAAGAACACACACAACAGACACGCCACCCCCGATACATTGTTTTGAACTGCGGCGCGTTCTTGCGGTTACCCTGACGTCTTTGATAAGTCAACTTGACGGTAGGAGGGATGCTCTCGTTTTGCTCAACTCTGAACACGCGAGGAGGAGCGGAAAAGAAGAGTTGTTTTAATTCACTCTCGGCTCTGGTTGCCAGTTCTCATCCAGCTTTCCCGTGTGCGTCCGTTCGGGGACCAAATCTGAGCCGCATTCTTTTGTTATCTAAGTAGAAGACAGACGTGCAGACATCTTTCATTTACATTAATCAGTTCAGCATGGGGCTACATCCTCCTCTGGAAGAGGAAAAAAAACGGGTTTAGGTTATCCCAACATGTCTTTTGTCAGTGTAAGTTCAAGGTTGGCTTTCATAACCACCCAGCTTTGGCCACGTTGACCTTGTTTGACTGCACACACACACACACACACACATATGCTGAGGGAGACAGAGACAGACATTGTTTAGTTTTATCAGGGTGGGCGTGCAGAGGTGATAGCAGAAGTGTTGAATGCAAACCGCACTGCGGAGCGGGAGAGTGTGAACTGTGACCCGTGAGGCTCCCCCACCCTTCTGCCCGTTGTAACAATGGAGTTGGGTGATGCAGAGCACTTAGAAGCGATCCAACAGTGTGTGCAAAGACAAAGTGTGTGTTGGACCATTCGGTGAAAGCAGAGCAACAATAATCAGCTTAATTAGCGACATGATGTGCTTCTCTCTGAAATAATGTCGTGATTAAGGCTCTCCGACACGGCCTTTTGCCCTCAAATCCTGCTATTTTAACAAAGAGAGTTTAAAGGCTGCAACACACTCACTTTTGGAGGAAGAAAAAAGTTCTGTTCAAATTTAGCACTTTTTTTATGAAATGCAAAAAACGTTGTACCCAATAGACAGCCGTTGTCTTGTTTATTTAGACTGATTTCATTATCATATTTAAAATCTACACACACACACGTCCAAAGCTGTTTTTCTTTATCAAACTTATTTGTGATGCAGTAAACTAATGAAAAATCTTAACTATTTACAAAGGAATAAGCAGGGGGTGTGAATCTAAGCTGCAAAGTGTGTGTGTGTGTGTGTGTGTGTGTGTGTGTGTGTGTGTGTGTGTGTGTGTGTGTGTGTGTGTGTGTGTGTGTGTGTGCAGCAGAAAATAATATCAAGCAAACCAAAACCTTTTACATTTGGAGCCCAGAAGAGAGAGACTAATAAAGAGCATATATTCTTGGAAGAGGCCTAACGGGTGTCACACATCAGGCTAATGACCAGTGATATATTTACCCCATAGCCATACACTCTGAAACCTTTTTTTTTTCATTCATAGATCAGCTCATAAAATTTGTGACATGAAGAATGTTTAAAATCCTTCCTAGATTGTTCAAGAAACCTTTCTCTTTCGGAATAATTCCTTTTTTTTAGTTTTCGTTACTTTACAATCGTCTGACATTTTATCCAACTTTATAGGTCGCAAGGAAGATCCCCCACGTTCCACTAAGGTCATATTTTTCTTCATGTCTGAGATCTGGCACTAGCAGCCATGCAGGACCGTGATTACATACTTTTATTTCTGTGAACTAATTTAGAGTCACACCCCCCATTTTTGTATGTCATTTGTTGATGCCTATTTCTGTAAATTATTCCTTTTGGTTTGTTGACGCCGAGTACATGTCTGATATTCAGATGTATCACATTAGAGCAGTCACATAATCTGATCACCCCTCATGAAGCGTATTTAAGATTGTGATCCAAACAGCTTGACCTGACTCGGATGGATTTCTAGGTTTTAATTTGTTTGTTTTAGATCTGTAACAACTTTAGTGACTGATTGTTTGTCTTCCCGTGTCCGTCTCCGCAGGTTACCTGATCATGACGGATGAGTGGTTCTCCGAATATGTGTACGAGGTGGTGGTAGACAAGAAGTACCTCTCAGCTGATGTCCTGGAAGTGATGAAAGAGGAGCCCGTTGTACTTCCTGCCTGGGACCCCATGGGAGCCCTGGCATAACTACAGAAATCCAGGTTTTAGCCCTAACCTCTGGTCTATTGGACTCCGCCCTATTCATCGGCTGCTTTTACCTCTCCAATACTTCCCCTGCACCTCCTTCCAAAACAGCCTGATCTTCTAGACAAAATAATAAAGATTTTGTTTTCTTTTTTACTGGACTCTCCTGTGTCTTTTGTCTGCCTTTATTTCTTCCAGACAGTGGAGGTTTACACCTTTTTTTTTGTTTTTGCGATGGTATAAGGCTCTAAATCTGGGCCTCAGCCTTTTTAATCCTCATTTTGAGACAAGGCAGCGTCATAAACGAGCAGAAGATTTAACAGAACAATCTGAGTTGTGGCTACGCAGTAGGTCATGTACTCACGAAGACTGTGAAAGGCAGGAAACACTGCTGTGTAGTCCCACTTCCACTCCTGTGTGGTCCAGAGTTTTAACAATATTTTTATATTAGATTTAAGTTGTTTTTCACTGCGTCTCTTTCCTCTTGGACACAAGCAAAACAGCAGTGATTTACTGTTGGAATAACACTTACAGAATTTCTAATAACACCCTATCTTACCATAACTTCCCCTCTCGGCAACCAACACAATTTAAACCAGAAAAGTAGCATAGGTGTGCATGTGTTATCTTCTGCCTGGATCTGTAAGGGTCATACCTCAACAATGCTCGCTCATTTCTGCAGAGAACAGCTTCATTGCCGTCTCTTCCTGCTTTAAAACACTCCTGTCAAGGTACGGATGACCTCTGACCTCCCAGCAGTTGGTCTGTCGCCTCGGTTCTTTCTGTTCACCCTCTTGCAGCCTTCAGCATCACTGGCTTCATAAGGCAGATGGGAGAGCTCAAACAGGACCGCTTTTATTATATGTGTAAATTCAGCAAAAGTCTAGAGGTGAAGAGGCCTTATTTTATTGCAATTTCCTGTCACATTTCACCGTGTACCGGAGACAAATTGGCATTAAGGTAATCCTTAAAAACATGCAATCCAGCCTCCCGTAATAACTCCTACGTCCTCCTACCCATCAACCTGCATTTTTTTCCCCTCTTAGTTTCTCAACTTCTCCGTCCTGGCATTCCTTTTGCTTTGCCGTTTTTTTTTTTGTATACCCTCTCATACTTTCTCCCAGTTTTCCCACATTCATCCTGTCGCCATATAATGGTTTGAGCCACTCTTCTTAAAAGACAAACCTGGAGATTTTGTGAAATATGTTCTCGCTACAGAAGCTAAACGGAGGGTGTTCAAGGATTTAAGGGTTAATTAAAAGGGCTCCCAAGAATTTCTTCTAGAAGTCCTCCCTTAGCGGAATGGTATTTTCTTTTTTATCTGGGTTTGATTTAGAGGAGAGTGCGCTGTAAATCTTAGCTGGAAAATCCCGGGTTTCGTAATATGTTCAAGAGGAAATGGGAGATACTTTGTAATTATCGTATTTCACCTTTGTGAAATTGAAGTTATCCCACCGAGAGTAATCCTTGTTGCTAGATAGAGGTTTCCCTTGAACAAATGTTTAAATGTTTGATAAAGTGTGTGTGTGTGTGTGTGTGTGTGTGTGTGTGTGTGTGTGTGTGTGTGTGTGTGTGTGTGAGAGACTCATCCCGTGTTCAGGTGAGCGCCAGGTTGTGTGAGCCTGGTCTTCCAGAAGTTGAATTCATCACCTCGGCTCACCTGGTGGAAACCTCAGAAGAAGATGATGAAGATGTGTTCTGGGCCTCAAGGTCAAACTTTGTGCAATAGTGAATTTTCTTGTTGATTAAATTTTTTTTTCGTATTTCAGGGTTGAGTAATTCCTTACGACACGAAAGATTTGCAGGAGAGACGAACTGTTTAAGAGTCTTGAAACGTCTAATACATAAAAGTAACATTGAGTTTCTCTGTTTGGTGTGAAGCAGTTTTTTTTCCCGTGTGTATTTTTGCCCTTTAGCTGTCTGTTAGTGGTGTAATGCAATTACAATACAATTAACTGTATTGAAAGTACATTTACTCAAAGGGCTGTGCTTGTACTACATTACATTTTTTACTCCACTACACTTAAGAGCCATTACACCATCGCCACCTTCACTAACTGACACAGCAACACGCTGGTTATGTAAACGGATACTTTGTCCACCGCTTCATTCGCTAAGTGAAGCATTTAGCAATAAAAGCTAATTGGCACGTTCCCACCATTGTTATCTCCTGAAATAGGAAGACGTAACCATGAAACTTTACTGAAGATAAGTCCAGGTTTGTACAGTAATGGTTTCGACCACTAAAACGGCTCGTGTTTTGTCAGGTTAACTCATGGATTAATTTAAATGATCTAACCAAAGCTAACTAAAGGTCTGTACAATAAAGGCTAGCCAAACGGTAATAGTTAGCACGCAACTTAACTCAAATATCTCTGTTTTACTTTGTTTTGCACAACTTTTCTGAATTTCAATAATCTATATTTACCAATGAGAATGCTCTCCTATAGCGAAATACTTTGGGAGTGTTACTGCAAATTTAAAGTGAGCTATTCCGGCTGCCCGTGTTTCACAATAAAAGCTTCCTACGCAAAGCTTTATTATGAAAATACCCGGTGCTTGTCATGGTTTGGGTCACTGTGTTTGCTCTAACTTGCTGTGCATTACTAATCCTGATGGCTGCTGCTCACATGGCATTCATAGGAATCCAGATGCTGCAACGGGCTAATAAATCTGAACAGTGTCTTGTATCTGTACATGAAAAGTGATTCAGATGTAATCTTTCGCTGTATTCCTGAAGGTGCAATCTGTACATTGTGTGAAACCGTGTGTTTTCAGCTCCAGCAGCCTACATCACTGTTGTACATCACTCATTGTGGATATGTTTTCGGGTATGGGACGCAGAACAAAGCCAGATTGTGAACTTCTGACCCCGTCCACCTTGGTTTACAAATATAAATGACGTCAGAAACGAGTCTCATGATAGTTTGTGTTTGTCGGGAGGAATTTGAGTTGAACCTCACAGGACTGTTCATCACACACCAGGTCTCATTATTCCCCTTTTTCAGTTGTGTGTTTGTGCGCGCGCGTGCCTCTGTCTGGATTTGTGTGTGTTGCAATTAGGATTAACCTAGTACTTCAGCTGATGCTGATTGGAATGACGTTCAACACTCCCTCACAGGCCGGCTTTTGACAAGGAGACGACGTGTGTGTTTTTGGGTCCGACCGAAAGAAAGAGGACACAGTGATTACAATTGAATGTCAACATGACGGTGACGTCTGCCTCCACCCAAGCCGCTGTCTTTTATATCTCTTCAATCTCTCCCCAAGTACACACACACACACACAATAAAGGTTTAGTAGACCGACTGCACTACTGTACTTGGCATGGTGCCTTTTGGCCCAGGCGTTTTGGAGTGGCTGTAAATGGTTTAGTTAGACCGCGACACAGACAGGCTGGGACTCATATAATCTCTCTCACACACTCACACACACTTCATAATGTAAATATTCCACTTTCCCTGGTTTTCTAAATTTTTGTAAAATAATTTATGTATCAGTATTCACCTCTTATTCCTCTCCGGCCCTCTTGTAAATATGCATCAAGGAGTCTTGGATTAGGGGCAGGAATCCTTTCCTAAAGCTCAGCGTGTGTGTGTGTGTGTGTGTGTGTGTGTTTGGGTGAGAGCATGTGTGGGTGCATGCATACTTGAGTGTGTGTGCTTGCGTCTTAAGCCAGGCAGAGCAGAATACGGCCTGCTGTAAGCCCAGGCATGTGTGATTTGTGTGATTGGGTTTAGGACGCATTGATAAGCGATGTCTTGGACACTGGACGACCAGACGCTCCGCGGTTCACGCAAGCTGTCAAGCTAAAAATATCAAGGTAAGACCTTCGCTGCCGGTCTGTTTTGTTTACAAGACATAATTATATTACCAGCGGCTTCATTGTCCCAATCAGTTCTCGGGTATGAATATGTATTGATAGCCATCTCTGTGAGATATGTATTAATGTAGTGCATGTAAGCCAGAGACCAGAGAGGGTGATTTACTCGGTAAGAGCTTTTCTTTTTCTTTCTTTTACGTGTGTAGATTTATTTTCTTTGATTTTTCTTTTCGTTATTCATCCTCCTCTGTGTTATTTCCATAACCTCTAGGCTTTCAAAATCAGACTGATTATAATATGTTTCCAATTTGGGCAAACAAATGACAAACTCACGGATTTTGAGGATTGGCTTAGAAGGGATATTTTATTATATTCATGTTTAATTTGGAATGTGTGTACAAATATGCACAGGAGCCTACATCAAAATTATTATTTTTTTACACAGTTAATAAATGTAAATGTGACTAAATCAGTCCTTGTATTAAATGAAAGAGACAATATAAATGATACTATGATTCTTCCCCTCTGTTCAGTAAAGTATGTTTTCATGTTCTACTTGAATATCTGTGTTATGTAAATATAGTACGAGAGGTTCTGCGAGGGGAAAGTATAAAAAGCTCACTGTGTTTCTGACTATCCATCCTTTGTCTTTCTGTCTATCCATCGATTTTTTTTCTTCTTCTCACACTCAAGTAAGAGTTGTGTGTGGTTGTAACTTTTTCAAGGCTATTTTTACATTATCTGGAAGGGTTTGAAACCCTTCCAGATAATATGAAAATGTGAAACTTTGAACAGGTCGGCTCCCTCTGTTCACTCGAGTGTATAAAATGTGGGCATAGAGCCATTCGGTTTTCAAGAAATCCCAAAATAATTAAAACAACGCGAGCCGTAACCCGCAACCACCCACAGATGATGCCTCTGACACGTTATGAAGGAAATCTCCGTATTGATTATTGTTTTTTCTTCCTCTAAAATCTATTGGGGAAAGGAAAACCTGACATCCTATTAGCGCTATGGGGGATATTTACAGTACATAATCTTAAACCCTAATAATACTTTTTCAAATAATGGATGAGGTGGTAATGTGTGCAGCTAAAGGTGGTCTGGAAACAGCTCAGATGCTGTGAACAATGTCACTCCCACCTGCATAGACCGTAAAATCATTCGTTTAATACACTTGGCTCGATGCTAATGCCATTAGCGTCATGCTAAATACATGTAAACATCCTTTGACACTGAAGAGCAATAACATGTTTCCTTCTTGCCCACTGTTTGGACTTTTTTTTCTGCCCGCAGCAGTTTCATGTCATGTCGCCCGGCTTGCTTTCTAAGCACTGTGATGTCTCGTGTCAGTCGATGCTCGCGTAATGTCTCTGCAGGTGTTCAATAGAGAGAAACCTCTGCTCCGTAATTCTTATTTCTTATTAAAATGTGTGAACGGTTCAAACAGTCGGGGGCGAAAAGTCTTCATTGTGCTTTTGGGTGATGTATTCGGCTCAGTGCATTCTGTCTGGATTCCTTGAACCTCGAACACAGAGGAGGCTACTCTAAACTGATACTGGGATGAGGAATATAATACTGTAATGGATTTGAAAAATTATGACATAAAGCTGAGACAAATCAAAGCGGGGGTTTATGAATCAGTAAGATGGATTGATGGAGTCATTCCACCAAAACCCAACGCTGATAAACCAAGGTGACTAGGCAACACCAAACAAGTTGAAGTTGAACATGCTGCAGAAAGACACGTGTTTGAGCCCCTTTACTGTCTATGACAACCACATGGCGATGTTGATGATGATGATGAGTGCCTATTTTTGGTGTATATCAGAGTTGTCTTGGGTGCACGACGGGGCCAACAGACAGATATTACACAGTCATGGCAGAAGCAGCATGGCCATAATGTGATAACACCCACATTGACATTTCCCAACGTCTCGTGCAACCACTGCTCCGCGAACGTAAGTAAATCTCTCCTTCAGGGCCGGTTACTGAGCATGTCTTGTCAGTTTGCCACTTGAAATGTGTGTTGCATGTCTACTTATCAGGCTGCCCCCTCAATCTGGGACAAGTGAAAGCCCAAAGTGTTTTTCTTTTCTCCTGGGAGTAGTTTCCTCTCAAAGTACTACAAGTTCCACTGACTAGTTAAGTGCTGTTTGTGCAGATGTGGCAGCGGTGGAGAGGCTGTCAGACTAGCAACCCAATGCACTGAGCGCTTTCCCCTCCCATGTCTGCCTGCACTGTTTATTTTTCAATTAGCCATGGCTTAAGTTGGCATGGTGTCAATTGGGCATGGGAACCCATAGCCCACACTTGTTGAGCACAGCAGAGAAGCCTGCGGAGGATTTTATAAATTAGGACTCAATCATTATTTTGTAAAGCTGGTTCCTCTCTCTCTCTCTCTCTCTCTCTCTATAAATCGGTCATGTGTTTCGATCTGTTTAACAGGAAGGTAAACTTGTATTTTAGGAATCCCGTGCTTGCTCAAAGAAACTTCAGGGTTGTTTGTTGACAAAGAGGCTTGAACTCAAGCTCTTCAGTTGAAGGATGGTGGTCTTTTAAAATGTTATTTCTTACTACCGAGCATATTCATGAAATAAAATATATTTTTTAATCATTTTACCAGATCCTTAGGTTTGTTATTACATAATAATTGTCAAATTCAGTAAAGATTGTGGATATTTTTATAAAATTTGATAATTTGTAAGTGGAAAATATGTGTATAGCGACCAGAAGACAGATATAGACAGATATATATACATATGGCCAACATTTAATCTTTGATGAGCTAATATTGGCATAGAGTTTGTCTATATACATATATATATATATATATATATATATATATATATATATATATATATATATATATATATATATAATATTTATTTATATATATACATACGTATATATTTATTTATATGTATATAGACAAACTTTATGCCAATATTAGCTCATCAAAGATTTGTGCCAGTATAAATGTTGGCCAGTAGGTCACGAGAAATTGCAGTACAGAAATGCAAAATATAGTTTGATGTGAACTGAATCAAAGCTGTATTACACAAGACAGAAAAACTAAAGTGGAGAGCGGACACATGCGGATGAAGAAGTTCTCCATTTTTGATCGTTACAAAAAAGCAATATGAACAATTTAAAATGGACTCATCAGTCAAATATGGATAGTATGAAAGTTATTTGCTCAACAGGATGGTGTGTATTCAATATGAATGTGTTTAATTACGTACTTAAGTACTTTCTATTTTGTGTTTTAAATGACATAATGTCACGTATCTGTAAAGGTTGTAAGACGAATGCAGCACATTTAACTGAATTCCAATAAACTGAATGCAATATTCTGAAGTTGAATTCAGTTGCTCTGATACTGTCTTTGACCCGCTGTGAAAAATTCAATCAAATCGAAATTCAACCGAATTCAAAAAGCTTTCGAGAGCAGGTTCACAGAAATCGTGTCTGTGTTACGTTTTCATAGTTTGTTTATTGGATTAAATGTAAAGCGGCAGAAACAAGAAAACAACTCGTGTTTTCCTTCCGTCCTCCTCATCGCCAGGAGATACTTAGAGCGCAAAGAAGAAGGTCAAACCCGACGAGATCGCCCGGAAATACTTAATGAAATGGCCGCGGCCTCGTGACTGCACATTATATGTGCCATCACCACGAAAACAACTACAATATGTTTGTACAGTGACAGTGAGCACCGGTTCAGACAGACTCTTTAGCGTGACACATTTTTGGGACGTGTTATTTTTCCCTTGCCACTGTCGCGAGTCCAACACTATTCAGGAAACCCCTGAGAGCTGCCAAAGCGGGCTCTGATAAGCACATTATATTTACTCAACCATTCTCAGCCTCTATAGCCCAGACCAGCGGGTGTTGTTCTGTGTTTGCAAACAGCTAGGTTACAAAAGCTGGCCGAGAGCCCAAAGATTTCTGAGTTGTTTTAGAACGAAAGAGAGTTCACGATAAGGGAGACTTTCGCATTCCAGCATGTGGTTTAATTACTCATTCAACATTTCAGAAATGACAATTTAGGATCGCTCTAACTCAGCCATGTGATTGCAGATATCGTTTTATGCAACGTGGGCATGCGTGAGAAAGTGCTTGCATGTTTGTGCTTGTGTCTGTCTGGACCTCTGCGCCTGTCTGTGCACATGGAAGAGAGAGATTCCTTTCAAGTTTTTGTTTTTAGGTATATACTATAAAGCAATTTCCTAAAAAACAACGTTTAGACCCTGTCATTCATCACTTACGGCGGTGTTTGTATCTGCAGAGAGTCCTCTGCCTGTATTTGTCTCAGTTCTCCTTGTTTTGCTGTTCGGGACACATCTGGGCGTCAGCCTTTGGGAAGTGGGTGTGAAGCCCCCCGCCAATACAGCACGCAGGTGAGGTCGGGCCTTTATCAAAAGGTAGCGGCCACATCACTGTCTCCATCTCTCTCTCTCTCTCTGTGTCATGGATGTATAAATAGGTCTGTGTGTCCGTTTGACCGAGGGTGAGCCACAAACACACACACACACACACACACACACACACGCACACACACACATAAGCCGTGCAGAGAGGCCTGAGCTTCGGCTGCATTCATCCAAAATTAGGGCCATGCAGCACCTTCCCGCAGGGCCGTGTGACGGTGTGGTCGTGTTTATTTGTGCTTTAGATTGTGAAACAATTAGGAAATAACATTTTACTTCTGTGATTCACCACTTTGTTTTCACTTACGCGGAGGCTCCCTCTCTTTCATTCATTATCTAGCTCACTCGACCACCTCTCTCTCTCTCTCTCTCTCTCTCTCTCTCTCTCTCTCTCTCTCTCTATATATATATATATATATATATATATATATATATATATATATATATCTCACTCATTGAGTTGGAGATGAGTGGGCAACTTTGGACGGTAATATACTTTTTTTAAAACTTAAAATATTTTGACAAACTTTTGTTAGCAGTTGGAACTTGACTGAGGCAGGAAAGCCCAAAGTGCAGCAGCAACCTGGGGGAGTACAGCTGCAGAGGATTGGCTCCATGCGGTCCGGCCCGATGTGATCGATGTGACCTCGCACACTTGAGTCTGCCACCAGCACCAGCACCAAGCTCAATTCAGTAGTATAGCGGTGGTAACATTGTGAACACACATTGTTAGCTTGTAAATGGATCAAAAGATTTCCAGAGAATTCAGTCGTTTTGCCTTTTGATTTTTTATTATTCAACAAAATAAATGAAATATCTGAATTTTAAAGTGTGTACTGCTGATGTGGAGCAGGACTCTAGAATTATGGGCAACAGGGGTCAAAGCAGCAAAAGTCTAATCTCTCCACAACAGGTGTGTATGATGACACGAGGAAAAAAAACAGGGGGGGGGGGGGAGGACCAAAGATTGATGGATGAGAGGAATGCTTGATGAGTTACGGAGAAGAAAAAAAATGAAAAAGGAATATGAGAACTCCTGCGGAGCTTTACCAGGCGGTGTGTGTGTGTGTGTGTGTGTGTGTGTGTGTGTGTGTGTGTGTGTGTGTGTGTGTGTGTGTGTGTGTGTGTGTGTGTAAAACAGACTGCAGCACCCTGACACAGAGCCCCTCATTGGCACACACACACGCCTCATAGGTATGACTTCCCCTCTCCACAGTGTGTTTCTGTGCTTTCCACCATGACCTCGCTGTGTCAGAGCATTTCATTGTAATTAAAGCTGTTTGTGTTGTTATTGTGTGTTTCAAACCAAGCTGCAAAGCGTGCGTGTCTGCGCTTGCACAAGGTTTCTCCAGTATCTTCCGCCTGAGCGCATGCATCCAGCTCTGCATATGTCTGTGCGTCTCTGAACACATTGATGTGTGTAAGAGTGTGTGTGTGTGTGTGTGTGTGTGTGTGTGTGTGTGTGTGTGTGTGTGTGTGTGTGTGTGTGTGTGTGGTTGCAAGGAGAGAGGGACAACAAGGGAGGGAGAGGGAGCGAGAGAGAGAGCGAGAGAGAGAGAGAGAAATGAGAGAGGTTTGAGAGCTCAATGAGCAAACACTGTGTCCTGATGTGCTAGTGCACGCTGTTTCTCCGGCAAGTTTTTGCAACGCCACACAGGATTCTTTAAGTTTTTGGTAGAAGTTGCTTCTGCTGTTTGTTTCTCTTTTAGCCGTCGCAGGTCTCTGCTGGTCTTCATTTGCCATCTCTTGAGGTAATGTATGAGATGCATTTAAGTTGGGATAAAAAAATACTATTTGGTGTGTATTTACCATAAAGTGTCAGCGTGGCGACTAATGATTTGTCTTAAGCTTAAGTAGAGTTCACTCAGATAAGAGATGTGTCTACATCTTTTACATTTGGGTTGTTGTATTATGCTTCATGCGTATTTTCCTCCTTGCACCTCTTTCACTTTATCTTTGCAAAAATCTTGATGTTATCATCTTACTCTGTCTTTTTTTTATATTATTAAAATCGTCTTCGTGGAACGCTAAAATATTTATAAAAAAATAAATCAAACATTTTGATTTCCAGTGACTTTTATGCAGAATTCATTTTTTTTTTAAATAATGGATTATGGGAAAAACATTTTTTAAATGTATTTGAATTATGTCTGTTCCAACTTCATGTGGGGGTTTTTTTCAGACGAGGTCAGCTTTAGTATGAGCACCGAGCCGTTTGCCACTGTTTGTCTTTCTTGACTTTCTATTGTGAGGCAGTGTGGCAGCGGATACAGATAACCGAGAGTAAAGTGTAGTGGAGAAGATAACACTTTTCAGTGACATCATTTTTGATTTGCTGTGAAAGTGAATGAACTTTTGCCTTTTTCATTCTCGAATCTCTTCTCGGTACCTCTCGCGTAGAAATGCTCAGATTTCCGTCGAGTTCAAGCTCCTCGAGCATCTTAAACGGGTCTGTGCCTTTTGTCGGTCTTGAGCTTTCAGTTGGAAGTGAAGTCACGGTTGCGATGGAGAACTTGCTTTCATCAGGAATAAAAGTGTGTTTTGTATGAGAACAGTGTTTATGTTGAAAGGAAGGTTAGCCAGGGCTTCTCCTCTTCCAGGTGCATGACGTGGTACTCAGATGTTAGCGCGTCGTGCCAGGTAACACCGCTGGACACTCGTTCTTAATTAAGATAATGGCGTTCCATGTAAATTGAGTCTCCCTACATTCTGGCATCCGTTACTAAACGAGCGAACACTCTAAACAATCTAATCCACTTTTAAGTTGCTCTCTCCTTTTGACTCATTACTCATGTGATCACATTTTGGACCTCATGTTGAGTATGTGTGAATTTTTTCGCAGAAAATGTAATGGCTGTACTGTAAGTGTAATTTGTTGCCAGGGTTAAACGTATATTTGTTTCTCCAAACATAGCAGCCGTCCTCCTTGCCCAGTTTAAATAAAGTGTTTTTCAATGAGGCTGTGCAACAAGTGAGCGGGAATGGTATACGCTTATGGCGCAAAACGGGCGAAAAGTATCTCCTGATGCACTGATCTAGACAAAAATATAGACATACAATTCAGAAGTCTCGTGTTTCAATTACATTCAACATATAAAGTAAATATAATTTAACTTTTTATGATGAAATAAAGGAGTTAAATGTGCTGCATTCGTCTTACAACCTTTACAGATACGTGACATTATGTCATTTAAAACACAAAATAGAAAGTACTTAAGTACGTAATTAAACACATTCATATTGAATACACACCATCCTGTTGAGCAAATAACTTTCATACTATCCATATTTGACTGATGAGTCCATTTTAAATTGTTCATATTGCTTTTTTGTAACGATCAAAAATGGAGAACTTCTTCATCCGCATGTGTCCGCTCTCCACTTTAGTTGTTCTGTCTTGTGTAATACAGCTTTGATCAGATAAGTATCGAAACAGGTTATGCAACTGCGGGATAGCGTGAAATCAGATACATGAGGAAAAGCTGAGGAAAATCGTTCCGTCCCGGCACAAAGTATCTTTTAAAAAAAAATCATGTTATGTAAGTTTTACCCACGTAAACATTGTGCCTTTAATTTACGATTAAACAGGAGGTAAAGACAATACCTGAAACTGTATTCGATAGCGTATTTCATTGTCATAATTCAAGTGCTTCGACTTATTTTATATGTATTTCGTACCATGGGTTCACTCAAAGGTAATCTGTGTATTTCCCCTCTGTGTTGCAGCTCGCTCCGTCGCTGAGCGTCTCAGAGGACGAGCAGTCTGTGGAGAAGACACAAGATTCTTGTAGAACTTTTCCGGCTGGCCACTTCCTGTTCAGATCCTTTCCTCTCGCCTCCCCTCCGTCTGTCCTCACTGCCTTCTTGCTCAACAGACACATTTCATTCCACTCCCACTTGCACGCGCCTCCCCTCATTCTGGCCCCGTTCTCCATTCTATTCGTTTTTATTTCTGCTCTCCTGTCCCCCGTCTCTTTTTACCTGTCCAATAAGGACAATTCCATTTTCTGCCAAATTTGTACCTACACCTCCATTGCTCCATTCCCTCTTCTAACCCCTCTGTTCCCCTAATGGGCGCCATATCAGACAGCAGTGCCACATTCCCTTCATCGTCACTGGGCGCCTCTCTGCACCCCTAACCGCCTCGCCAACACTGACACCGACGCAACCCGATGGAGACCCAAGATATGATGCTGACGAGCATGTTGACGATGGACAAAGGGGAGAATGAGGGAGAGAGGGAGAAAGGGGGAGAAGAGGAAGGGACCCAGCAGGAAAATGGTAGACTGATGCTGGCTGATGGTCTTGCAGAGAGAGGACCCAAGAGCCTGACTTCTGGCTCCGGGCAGCAGGTGTCCAACGGCTTCACCACATCCACCCCTCAAAGCCCCAAGGAGGGGCCGGGCACCGCGGCTTGCTCCGAAGGCACGGCCTCCGGGCCCGGAGGAGGCACCGGGTCCTCGGTGCCGCCGGCAGGCCTCAGGACTCTGGTGGTCCAGCAGACCAGCTCGGAGAGGCCCAGAGAAACCTGGAGCAAGAAGATGGACTTCCTGCTCTCTGTGATCGGCTACGCGGTGGATCTGGGAAACGTCTGGCGCTTCCCTTACATCTGCTACCAAAACGGAGGAGGTGAGGGCGCCAAAAGATAGGTTTGAAAACAGCGGGAGAGGAAGACGAGGCGTTGAGTAGAGAGCCGTGTACAGGACATCCCATGTGAGGGTAGACAGAATTTAAATTAGAAAGAAGAGAAGAGGCGTTTTCATGGTTTGAACTGTCCTGCAGCGTATACTGTACATTTACAATAGTCATAGGAATAATTCACAACATATAGTCAGGTTACTGCCCTCTCACTTTAACATCATTAAAGATGGAGGTGTAGACCTGTTGATAAGGAATGCTGCAGTTAACATGCTTGTTTATGAACAGCACTTAATTCTTGCACATTCTAACTTTCTAAAAGGTAAGCAAACATTTTCTAACAGTCAGTGTTGTCTGTATGGGCAGAAATAGATGAACTAGAAATAGAAGTTGAATAATTTACATTTTAATTAGAATTGCTCAACTTGATAATTGTATTGAAAACTGAATCTGAATTAGCATATATTGAAATAGACTGTATTAGTTTAGAACCAGTTTTAGATCCTCAGTGAAAATTCAACTTTTATATACTTCCACATTCAGTTCAATTCAATTTCAGTTTACTGAGACGCACATATTGAGCAATCAAGTTCAGATTCACAGAACTCCGTACTATGAACTTTTTGATGGTTTGTTTATTGGATTAAATCCAAAGTGTCAGCAACGAGAAAACGACTCGTATTTTCCTTTCGTCCTCCCTGCTGCCAGGAGAATACTCCGGGAGGAAGCTGCAGTTTGCTGAGCAAACTGTCGAAGTCCTTAAAGCCCGAACTTTCTGTTGCTGCAATTACATCTTACAGAAATATGTGTAATAGCACGACTTCTTAATGCATTACGTGGTTATGGCACATAATGTGTCAAATTTAAGTGCCAGTACAACGGAAACAGATCCAAAGTTACAAATTCCCAGGTTCAACAGAAATACGTTTTATTTAAAAGGAGGAGGGAGGATGGCAGGTTTATGGATGGGTCGAGCACGGGACTTTCACCCATGAGACCGCTGTTCGTGTCCCGTGTGAAACCAAAAGTCCACGTTGGTTTATTTTATCGTCGGTTTTTGCGCTGGAACTCCTCGTGGCGGGGAGAGAAAAAAAAGGAAAATACAAGTAATTTTCCCGTTTCTACCACTTTGGATTTAATCCAATAAACAAACTCTAAAAAAAAACGTTCACAGATCAGAGTTCTGTGAATCTGCACTCGATTGCTTTTCCTCAGCAACCGGATGCGCGTGTCATTAAACTGAAATTGAATTGCAGGACCTAAATTTGAATTATGAAAACTGAATGTGGACGTAATAATAAACTTTCAGTGAGGATCAAATACAGTTTCAGAAACTTGATTCAATTTCATGAAATTCAGTTTTAAGTCGAGGGTTCTAAACTAATACATTTTAAATTATGATATTCAGAGTTCAGTGAAGTTATTCAAATTAAACAATACAAATTAAAATCATGTGATTCACACTAAGTGTTTTTTAAATGCAATTAATATAGTTGGGCAATACAAATATACATATAGATATATTCAATATATATATACACACGATTCAAACTCAGTATCTAGTGACACATAATTCTGCGAGTAGCTCGGCCTGTGGTCTGTTACTACAGTCTAAACAGGGCCTCCCTTTCCACTTTTATTGAATTTGCAATAATAAAATCTTTGCAATTTCCTGTGTTCTGTGTGTGTGTCTCACGGAGCGAGGTAGAGATGGGGACTGGGAGACACTTGATAGAGGCAACAGTATTAATTGTGGTTTTTATGAGAACACCTCCAGTCTCTTTCTCCTTGCTTAATAACCTGTCTCCCAGGCAGCTGCTCAATCAACCCTTATCTGTGCCTCCATGTCACAACGACACACACACCGGCCCGCCCGCACGTACTCAAACGCGCGCGTGCACACACAACTATAGTTGATCATCAGATAGACGGAAAGAAAGACAAACACGGAGAGAGAGATTATCAAGCTCCGCACGGTGGGTTGGAGAGTTCAAAGATCTGGCTGCCATCCTGCTGCTTCTCAGTGTTTGGCCTTCTGATTCTCCCTTCATCACTTTATACTTTCCTTACCGAGCAGCCAACATCGCAGTATAGTCCTCCTTTGTCATCGCAGGATTTAAACAAAATGACCCTCTCGCTGCGTGTTTCCACATATTTAACTGTTGTTTTTGAATGGACTCGGGTTATGTAAATGATAGGGTACTTCCAACATTTAATGAGTTTTACAGAGTGCTTTTTAATGTTCTGGGTTCTTGTCGATCGGGAGTTATTGAGA
This sequence comes from Myoxocephalus aenaeus, assembly GCA_038501785.1. Taxonomy (NCBI): domain Eukaryota; kingdom Metazoa; phylum Chordata; class Actinopteri; order Perciformes; family Cottidae; genus Myoxocephalus; species Myoxocephalus aenaeus. Next base: position 5,130,476 of record JBAMJR010000180.1, read on the forward strand.
GGTCCGCAGATGGAGTGTGAACGAGTAGCATTTCTCAGGAGGGCAATTGACTTTTTACTGTTCGTCCATAACTTATTCTCCTCTCACTTTCCCCGCTGTTTTCACCCGCTCCACATCAATCCCCACCTTTGTAACCCTGGATCTCACTCTCTCTCTCCTTCCCAGGTGCCTTCTTGCTGCCCTACCTGTTGATGGCCGTGTTCGGAGGCGTCCCTCTCTTCTACATGGAGCTGGCTCTCGGCCAGTTCCACCGCAGCGGCTGCATCTCCATCTGGAAACACATCTGCCCCATCTTCAAAGGTAACGGGAGGAGTGGAGAGAAAACAGAGCAGATGGAGAAATGAGTTAATAGCAATAGCTCGGATTAAAAGGATGGAAGAGGACATGAGAGAACTGGGCTTACTAACAGGGAAATTGGCAGTGGGAGAACGGAGGACTGATAAAGGACAGTGGCAGCCCGTCAGAGCCTGAGCGACAGCTCATTCAACCTCCTGGTCCCGCTCAGTACAGTTCCTTTAAAGAGCATCCCAAGCGACTTGAACGTCTAATGAGATATACCGACTCTCTGTTATGGAAATTGTCACATTTCCATGCCAAATGCCAGGTGCTCAGAAAAGTGATAGTACGTTGGTTGTTGTTGTTGTTCGGAAATGTCACCCACTTACCCCGCAGCAACTTGAATTAGCTTGGAAACGCCACTGATGTCGCTTCAAGTCATGACTGACTGCTACTTTTTTCTCTCTCAATAAAATGGCAGTTGGGAGGTTTATGATCAACAAAGGTCACGTTTGCATTTTTTTTTTCTTTACGCTTTTGTTTTTGTGCTAACAATAGTTTCTTCCACTCGTGCAGGGATCGGCTTCGCCATCTGCATCATAGCCCTCTACATAGCCTTCTACTACAACACCATCATGGCCTGGGCCTTGTATTACCTGCTGTCGTCCTTCCGGCCCACTCTGCCCTGGACCACCTGCACCAACAGCTGGAACACGGTCAACTGTAACCGCTACATGTCCACCGACCACAACGTGACCTGGTCCAACTCCTCCACCTCCCCGGCCGAGGAGTTCTATACGTAAGTGCATGTAAGTGGGATGTAGAGGCGTAGGGGGAGGGAGAGCTTCTCAGGAGGGAGACGTCAAGTGAAGGAGGGAGGACGACTTCCACAGAGCGATTACAGGGTCGGTGCTGGTGTTTAGATTTTCACCGTCCCTTTTTTTTTTTTTGTGCAAAAATTCACTTGGATATCCGGCTGTGAAGACGTAGCAGCAAGAAGAGATTAGCATCACTGATCTCATCTGAGATGGTTAGACATAACAGAGTGATACAGGTTACAAACTATAAAGAACAAAGCACATCCTCATATTTCATACTTACTGTGACAGTTAACTAAAGATACACATACAAGTCAGTTCAGTGGAAAGGCAGAATTTAGTTCAATCAGGAAAGACAACAGACACAAGCTATAGCGAGAAGGCAGAAGCTTGATTTGATGGACTTTATTTGATAGACTTTGCCGTTGACTCTGGCGATTAGATTTATGTGGATGGAGCTCTATGAATAGCCTCTTAGTGAGCCACAGACGGGGCCTGGACCCGGATGGCGCTGATGAAGCTGCATTGTCTCAAATGACTTCTTTTGATGCTTTTACTAATGTATATAAAAGACACATTAAGTATATTTATAACTAGTTTTATATGAAACCAGAAGAGTATAAATCTATATAGATATATCAACATTAAAGTGCAGATAAACTGAAATCCGTCGAGTCACTTGGTATGTATGTGTATTATTAAAATAAATGTTAAGCGGATTCATCAACTTCCTATTATCAGTGTTGTGAAACAGACGTTCGTTTCTGTAGACCAGCAAACAATGTGTGCAAATAGAAAGCAGAATACTTTAAATTCACTGTAAATACGCCAAAATATGAACTAGCTTAAGTTAAAGAAGCAGGTGGAGAACGAGAGAGGCAGTAGATGAGGACGGAGAGAGAAAGGAGAAAGAGCTATTGTCTATTTTTGGATTATTGGAGGATCAAAACGAGATAGATGAGATGGTAGTGAGACAACATTTGTTGAATATCCCCCAGATTAAAACATTCTCTTTTATCAAAAAAAAGACAGTTTCTGACATGACATTTTTAACAGATTATTTATATTATTCCAAGCCTTCCAATCTTTGTCTGCTTTCCCAGTAATTAACTCTGTCAAGTTGGGTGTTTTTTTTATTATCCTGTAACTTGCAACCTGAGCTGTGACTTTATTATTCCTGACTGCTTTGGCACTCCACACTCGACTGGCTCAGTCTTATCAGCCGTTCACTCGAACGTGTCTTTGTCTGTCCGCCGAGACAGATTCAGGGTTTATCCGTAGTTGACTTTTCCTAATACAGGTTTTAAAGAACAAATTCCTCAGTCTGGCGCCAGAATTTCCTGTTTTCAACATAAATCACGTCTCCGTTTTATCGTCCGAGCTCTGTGTGCTTAACCTGTGACCAGATGTTAACCTCACTCATTCATTTCAGCCTCCTTCTTTATTTTTTTGCCCTGTAATGTTTTTTCTCACTTTGGCTTGTGTAAACGTCTATGAAGTCATTCTCTCTCGCATCCTCTTTATTTAGTCTCCTTATCTTTTCCCTTTCCGTGAACTTTCACTACAGCTCGTTAAAACAGTATCATTTATGCGTGTACATTATATCTGCCAGGGCTCTATTGTTCTCATATTGTGCGAAGAGTTCACACCCTTATATTTTTCCCTTCCCCTGACCTCCCCATACCTTTATTCATCTCCTCTTCCTTGTATCTTTTTCTCCGTTTCCCATTTTCTTTATTTCTTGCTGGTTTTTTCTGCATCCCATTTCCTTCCATCCATGTTCTATCCTTGTTGTCTCCTTTCCAAATCTTCCAAACATCCCTTCTACCCACCCTATCTTCGTATTCTCACTTTGTTTTATCTTCTCTCTCCCTTCTTCACATTCTTCTCCTGCCCTCGTACCTTCTTCCTTTCCCTACTCTCTTCCACTTTTCTTTGATTTTCGTGACTCCCTTCATATCCTGCCGACACCACTAATGCCATCTCCCTATATGCAATCGCCTTGTCTTCCTCTTTCCACCCCCTTGGACCTCATATCTCAATCCCAACACCTCACCTCCCTCCCTGCCCCGTCTCCTCCCTCCAGTCGCCAGGTGTTGCAAGTCCACCTCTCCCCAGGTCTGCACCAGCTGGGCTCTGTCAGCTGGCAGCTGGCCCTCTGCCTGTTCTTCATCTTCATCATCGTCTACTTCAGCATCTGGAAAGGAGTCAAGACGTCTGGAAAGGTAACCAAAGGGGCGCCTGCATGGCTAATGGGGGTGTCAGTTAGAGTAGATGATGGATGGATGGATGGATGGATGGATTGACGGAGCCAAAGAGGCCTTGAAAAACATGGCTGTTCTGCCGTCATCTGTTCACCCTCGGTATCATTCATCATCGTGGATCACCGGATATCAGCAATAAGAGTTGTTTCTCTTTTCGGCATTAGGTGGTTTGGGTGACTGCTACCTTTCCCTACCTGGTCCTCCTGGTGTTGCTCGTCCGTGGGGCCACTCTGCCGGGAGCCTGGAGGGGCGTGGTCTTCTATCTGAAGCCGGACTGGCAGAAGCTGCTGACTACGACAGTAAGTCAGTTGGTGCAATCTAGCCAGGCTGTCTCCCGTTTTTGAAATGTTATCTTTGTACAAACGTGTGTTCTCAACACACATTGGTCAACCTGACCGTGCTCTCTCAGGTGTGGATTGATGCCGCAGCTCAGATCTTCTTCTCTCTGGGTCCGGGGTTCGGCGTGCTCCTGGCCTTTGCCAGCTACAACCCGTTTCACAACAACTGCTACAAGTGAGAACCTTTCTTGAATGCACGTGTCGGTGTATGTTTCACACTGCACTGAAACCTACCTCTCCTTTTCCACCGTCCCAAAAAGAGAATTGTCAGAACTTGTTTTTTTGTTGATCTAGAAACATTAATATATGCAGGTGGAACAAAAACAATTGTTCAATGATTCCTGTAGTCTTATTTTAACCCTTTAAGCCCACACCCTAACCCTAACCCCTACTCCTATTTATTGTTTGAGTTGTGTTTAGAGCTTGTACATGGGGATTATATATTATTGTAGCACTGATTTTTATGTTTAATTTGATATCTAACATGTTTTTTTTTTGGGGGGGGGTGGGTTATACCATGATTTTTTTCTTGATTTTCCTGATATAAAAGGGTCTACAGGTTTTAATAATCAAGTCTAAATACTTGTAATACTTGTAATATTAATGTTCTCCCTAACTCTGTTATCTTCCTTCCCTTCTCCATCTCAGAGATGCGTTGGTCACCAGCTCTGTGAACTGCCTGACGAGCTTTCTGTCTGGCTTTGTCATCTTTACCGTGCTGGGCTACATGGCGGAGATGAGGAATCAGGATGTGGATGCTGTGGCCAAGGATGCTGGTAGAAGAACCACGCACAACAACACAATCCCAAATACATAAGTCTTCACTCGCATTTTTGGAGGGGAGAAAAACAATGCATCCGTGATTGCATTTATCTGAATTTGACATATAGGACACGCAGCTACAAATGTAGCTTTGGCCCAAAATACATCTGTGAGGATGAATTCAGAGGAACTCTTTTTTTAACCTGCCTCTCTTTCTCCTCCCCAGGTCCCAGTCTGCTGTTCATCATTTATGCAGAAGCCATAGGAAACATGCCTGCTGCTACTTTCTTTTCCATCATCTTCTTCCTCATGATCATTATGTTGGGTCTGGATAGCACGGTTAGTTTGTTGATTACTCATTTCAGACAAACATTCTTTGTAATCCACGTGCCTCTTCGGTTGGCCATGGCTCTTGTGTGCTCTCTCAAACCCAAACAGTTTCATATTTGCCTTGTCATACAGGCACATGTCTTGTTCTATTTGACTTGTTGTACTCCTTGCTCCATAGAGATACCGGGTATTATTTGTCCTCGCTGTTCCATTTTGGATAACAGTCAGCGAAAACAATGTGATAGGACTTTTCATATCACTGTTGTGTAGCGATCTTGTCTGCTTGAGCCAGTGTTTATCGGCTCAGAGGCAGCCAGCTGGAGAGGCCCGCGAGGCTGTTATTACGTGCTGATAATCAGGGTGGAATCAGCATCAGGGCTGCTATGCTCCTCGATTTTACGACTGAGGATATTACTACAAAACGTGTCGCTGCGTTTGGACTCACGTTGGATCGGCTGAACTATTGTCTTCGTTTTTTTTTGTCATTGTGCCAAGGAGAGGATACACAAGGCATCGTTGGATGTTTTCCATCAGTGTACTGTGGATTGTCAAAAGAGTGTCACTTTACTGCCGGATGGATCAGATCAAACGGCTGATTAGCAACACGTAGCGTTTAGGTTCTCAAAGCTCGCAGCCGAGGGTGCATGTACAGCTGAATTTCTTTCCGAGATCAGTTTTCTTCTCATTTCTTCATCTCCTCTTTTTCATTCTGCACCCTCTGATGAGCTCCTCTCCTCCTCTCTGCCCGTTGTTCTGCTCTCTCCAGTTTGCAGGGTTGGAGGGCGTGATCACGGCCATGCTGGATGAGTTCCCTCACGTCCTGGTGAAGAGACGAGAGTGGTTTGTCTTAGGCCTGGTGTGCGTCTGCTTCCTCGGGGCTCTCTCCACACTCACATATGTGAGTTAACCACCACATTATTAAACACTGGCTACTATTAAAATGGCATCTATCATGACAACATCATGTATAATCAATGTCTCTAATACCACAGATAAATCTATAATTTATCTCACCTGACTGCTCGTAATTAAATAGATGTATTGTGATATCTGCCGCTAATAAGAAACATTAATTCAACCCTTCATGAAAAGTCTCTTAAATGTTACTGCCATATTTTAAGTAATGTGATAGACCGCAGTTAGCAATTAGCCACAATCAGATTAGAGCAGTAATCTGTTAATGAACCCTAAACAAAGTGATAATTGTCTTACTCTGAGTCGGTGAAGCCGCTTGCAGCAGAGTAAATTAACATTCCTCTCTCTCTCTCTCTCTCTCTCTCTCTCTCTCTCTCTCTCTCTCGTCTTGTCTGCGGTGTCAGGGAGGAGCGTTTGTGGTGAAGCTGTTTGAGGAGTACGCCACGGGCCCCGCAGTCATCACCGTGGTCCTGCTCGAGGTCATCGCCGTTTCCTGGTTCTACGGCAAGTTTGAGTGATGTTGTTTGTCACGTGCAGCGATGACTCGCAACCTTTATTGAGCGTGGCGGCAAACGTTGGAGGGAAAAGGGGTGACACTAACCTGTATTACCGTTTGTGGTCACGGACACACTGCAAAAAAGAGACGCACTCTGATAGTTGGGGCCGTGTAATGATTGTGTGTGTGTGTGTTCCAGGTACCAACCGTTTCTGTAATGACATCCATCTCATGCTTGGGTTCTACCCGGGGTATTTCTGGAGGATCTGCTGGGTGGCTATCTGCCCCTGCTTTCTGCTGGTGGGGCCCGTGAACAGTGTTTACACACACACATGCAGTAGTCCTCTTTCAAATGAGTTTAGTCACATGCATCCTGGTGTTGGATCCTTGTTCTATCTGACCTCTGCTTTTTGTTTTCCCGTCCCTGTGTGCAGTACATCATCATCAGTTTTCTGGCCTTCCCACCAGAGGTCAGGTTGTTCAACTACCACTTCCCGCCATGGACCACTGCCCTGGGCTACTCCATCGGGGTGTCTTCATTCATCTGTGTGCCGCTTTATATGGTCTACCACTTGCTCAGCGCCAAGGGAACGTTCAAACAGGTACAGCCTTTCCTCTCTTTTCCTTCACAGGAGCTCGGGAGGTAGAGCGATTTGCGCACTAATCGGTAGATCGGCAGTTCGCTACCATCATTTTATGAATGTGTTTGTGAATGGGGTAAATGTTGGCATGCACGTAAAGCGCTTCTAGTGGGAAGTCGACTAGAAGGACTAGATGTCAGGCGTGTCTTCTCTATAGTTTGCCTCGTCCTCCCCACATGCCCTTCTCCTTCAACCCATATCCCTGCCTGACCTTTGTTTTCTTGCTGACACTTCTCCAACAACAGGGATTGCCCCGTCAGAGTCGACCCTCTGCAGTGAATACGTGATCAAAGGAGCACAGGACAAAGATTAAAGCCAAGCCAAAGCCAGGAAAAAAAGCCATGACAACTTCCAGGCCCCATAGAGGCAAAATTATAGAGCAGACGAGGCTGGTGTCATCAACAGCCCTTTAGAATCGGATCAACCTGCGTGACTAACCAAATCAGCATTGTTGATAAAACTAGTCTTCAAAGCATCAAGACAGATTTTAGACATCTGCATATTATATGTTGCTGCTGTTTAATTCCTGCTCCTGCGGGGTCCAACCTAAAATGTTCAAGTGTGTATTTGCTCTTTGTGGTATATTCTGAGCTTGTAGCTTACATAATAAATACTAATACTTTATCATATTTATTCATTAGTTATATTGTTATCTTGTCGTACGCTTTGTTGGAGTTGACAGACGGTAGGAGGATATCAAAGAGGCTGGCAGACAGACATCTTTGGCGGTTGTCCAGTGTTGACACTGCTGCCAGTGCACACAATGGCACTAATACACACTGTCAACACACGGGAGTCCTGTTTTTGTGTGCATGTGAGTGTGAAAGAAGACAGCGTCAGTGTAACTCACGAGGCCAAAAGCGAGGTCAAAATGTCCGAGTGTCTCTCTGTCGCAAAACCACCGGGGTTGTGTGTTTATGATCTGTAACACCTGTTCACTTTAGAGGTGCATTCTATTCTTTCTCTTCCCGATTCTGTAATGTTTTTGATCACGTCAGGTGTGTTTGAGATTAGAACCAAAGGGATTTGTCAATCAACAGGCAAATATTCTGCAAACATTCTATAATCGGATAATTGTTTGAATTGCGTTTTTAAGCAAAAATGCAAAAAAATCACTGATCCGAGCGAATTGTTAATATTTGCTAGTTTCCTAATTGCCAGGTTAAGATTGACTACAACCTGTCTGATAGTCGTCTGACTGAATATCTTTAGGTTGGGTGGGACAAAACAAGACAATTAAGAATGTCAATTTAAGTTCTGGGAAATTGCAACAGATACATTTGTTTTTACATCTTTTAAACCTAAACGATGAATGGACTATTTAGCTGTACAACGGAATAACGATTCTGAATCCCTAATGAGCACAATACTGCCCCTATGGCCTGCTTAAGAGTAGTGAGGAGTCAGTAGTCAATCACCGTATACAACTGTCAATAAAATATGTTTTATTAAAAAGTTTGAATCTCACAAGAGTCCTTTAGCATACAGTCAGAATGAGCAATACAATATATTAGGCTGATGGGAGCATTAGTATGCGAGATTAGCCGTGGACAGACAAAATGGGGGAGGGGAGGGGGGGGTAGCAGTAGTGTGTAGCATGCCGTGAATTTACATTTACGTTGAGATCGGTCGACCAATGACAGTTCTCTCTACAGTCAGAGCTTGCGCAAGAAGGTGGAACATGAGGGAGATACCATTTCCAAAACTTGTAAGGGGGTAATAATTATTTTCCCGGACGTAGCAAAATCCCGGACGTTTTTGGAATCCCTGCCGGACGCTTTTTTTAGGTCTCGAAAAGAGGACATGTCCGGGAAAAAGAGGACGTCTGGTCACCCTAGGTTTACGTGACAGAGATAACAATGCATACTGTACAGATGTGGTTAAATACATCAATCTTTGGATATTTATATTTTATTTCATAGATCTTCAAACATGATTCTAGCGCTGGTATTTAATACGCCTGACAAAGACTAAGCCAATCAAAACCTGCAATAAGATGAGCGGCACACGAATATTAGAGACTGCTTTGTGGTTGATTCCTTAGTTTGTGTCACTTTAATTTTCTCTCTTCTCTTTCTCTTCCTTCGCAGCGTCTGTTAAAGAGCATCACTCCAGAGCCCAGCGGTGAACAACACAGAGACTTCATTGTCACGAACGCAGTCTGACCAAACCTTGACCCAAAGAAGGCGTCACTCTAGCCACATAGAGCGCCCTCTTCTGGACGAACTGCAAAACTACAGGACAAGGGGCTACCTTTCACCGTCTTTGCCTCTTTTTCATACATCATACGACACTTGTTTTTAGCTGTCTCCCACCAAGATCTAGAACTAGTGGTGGAGTTATGCGGAGCCAGGCTGCAGTAGTTTACTGAGCTTTGTTTAGTTGTGTTCCTCAAGCTGTGTTCAGCTCTCTGTAGTTAAAACCCGGAGCTCACAGCTTCAGTATCGTCAGATCAACATCCTCTCTCTATTTGTCGCCTAAGTCATTTTGTGAGCAACCTTTCTTCAGGTTATACGGTTGAAACGAATGTTTTATACAGTATTAGTGTATGATACAGTCTATGTTCATGTAGACAATAACCTGGAGATACTGCACTTTGAGATCAGTCCAAGAAGGCCAGATAGTTACATTTATATCCTCTCTCAGTCTTTATGGTTGCGTTTTCATATTATGGTGTTAAGTTATGCATATGTAGCACTATTCAGGTATCTGTTACTGAAGCCAAATATATGATATCTGTTCTGTTCATATTTCTAAAGATGTTCCCATATTTTAGCTGTCGCTTTGTTGTGTTGACTGTCAGCCTGTGCTTATATTTGGTGGCATCCTGGACAAGCGACGGATTTGCAATGAGTTCTCTACACTGTGAAGCACTGTCTGTTAGTGACATGAATGTGTGTGACTGTGTGCGTGCGTGCACGTGAGTGTGTGTCTGAAAAAAAGACTGTTATAATTTCCAGTGGGGAAAAAAATAGATCACAGACAGAACCAACCAAGTGTATTCATCCTATAACTGCAATATAAAATGTGTATTTATTTTATAATGTATAATTGTTGTCATTTTGACCTCCCACACTTCAGTGTGACAGACATTACATGTGACACAACCTGACGCAGTGCTGATGGTCCTTGTTTAATCACAGTGACATTCTGCACCCTGTTGTCATTCTGCATAACTGTCAGTAATAGAAACCAAATATGGATCAGAGCTAATAACATTATCAACGGCATAGTCTGAAAATCAGCGTTACTGCTCTTTACTTTCTACCAAAAAATTGTGTGCGTGTGTGTGCACATGTGCCTGTGTGTGTGTGTGTGTGTGTTTCTGAGAGAGTATGTAGGAGCAGGAGTTAAAATATGGCGAGTACTGTTCATCTACATGTGTATTTACTAGTCAGTTTAGTATTGGTGTAATCTATCCTCTCCATGGATGTGTGTTTAGTTCTTGTGTGGGCTTGAGTGTGTGTGTGTGTGTGTGTGTGTGTGTGTGTGTGTGTGTGTGTGTGTGTGTGTGTGTGTGTGTGTGTGTGTGTGTGTGTGTGTGTGTGTGTGTGTGTGCACCTTGATTAGTGTGTTGGTGCACGTATGTGTGGTTGTGCAAAAAGGATTCGAGGTGTTCAGCCCCTTTATGTGTGCATGCCGTGATGTGTGTGTGTGTGTGTGTGTATGTGTGTGTGTGTGTGTGTGTGTGTGTGTGTGTGTGTGTGTGTGTGTGTGTGTGTGTGTGTGTGTACTGTACTTCAAATGTGTGTGTCTGTAATGTGATCTCCTATTGTCTCGTTAACTGCCAAAATATCTTATGAAGGAAGTAAACTCCCTCTTGCCTCTCTCTAGTACCTCTTGAGCTTATGTAAAATATATGTATGTCAATAAAAGACTGTATTGAGAAATACACCTGTATAGAATAAAGATATATAAATATATGGGAAATAACGGATAATAAAGATATATGGAAATAAATGACCTCTGTTAGTTGATTCTTTTCTTCGTTTGTCAGTCCTGTCTTGAAATGAAAGTCTGTTTTATTTTCTTGATGCTTAAAAAAGTCAACTTACTTCTGTAATCTACAAACATACTGAACTTAGATAATGAACAAAACTAAATACTTATATATATATACTTATAAATATGTCTATTGTACCATCTCCAGAATCAAACCCATACTGTCACACTCTGATCTGGAAAAAGTTATCCATGCACTCATCTTCTCAAGACTAGATTACTGCAACTCACTCCTCTCCGGCATTACCCAAAAATCTATCAATCGCCTCCAACTAGTCCAGAATGCAGCAGCTAAGCTTCTTACTGGTTTTAAAAGACAACATCACATTACTCCAGTTCTGGCTTCTCTCCACTGGCTCCCGGTTGATTTTAGAATTGATTTTAAGATTTTATTGATCACTTTTAAGGCCCGCCTGGGTCTGGCCCCAAGTTACATTAACGACATGCTAACTCCATACAAGCCAACTCGCAGCCTTAGATCCTCCGGTGGGGCCCTCCTGGCTGTTCCGAAGTCGAGGCTTAAATCAAAGGGGGACCGTGCTTTTGCCATCAAGGCCCCTCGACTTTGGAACGACCTACCGGAGGAGATAAGGCTGGCAGAATCAGTAACTTCTTTTAAATCACTTCTTAAAACCCATTTCTATAGAATTGCTTTTAAGTGATGTCGTCCTTTTACGTCCTTTTATGTCCTTTTATGATCTATTATGTTGTTCTTTTATTCCCCTGGTTTTGTTTGTATATTTTATTTATTTGTCTATTTTTGATTGATTATTGTAGTAATCATTGCCCATGGTCCTTTGTGTTTACTGATTTTTAAGTTATGTCTTCTTTGCTTCTATGTAGAGCACTTTGTGAACTTTGTTTTTAAAGGTGCTATATAAATAAAGTTATTATTATTATTATTATTGTAAACTTTAAATACATCCAAAAGTGAAATGCAGCTTGGATGAAAGGAGATTCATCACCACTGTGCATTTAAACACTTCAGTCCTGGAAAGGCATGAAAGACTTTAGAAGTCATGTATCTAATGACATGTCTTTCATTTATTTAAGTATGAAGTTTTCTTAAATAATTACAGCTAACTAAAGCGGATGTACTCATGCTAAAACCAAACCAAACTATATAAAAAGCAACATCTCATAGTAAGTTCTTAACTTTAAGTTAAAGAGGACACCTATTGATAATAATCTGCAGCAAATTAAGGAGAATATACTTATAACAACCAAAACTACATAATAAGCAACAAAAATATTTAATCTGCAGACCTCACATTCTCCAAAGAACAGCAGCCTGAACTGATAGTTCTTATCGTTTCTGTATTATGTATCTGCAACAGTCTGCCATATCAACTCTTAGAGGATCCGTGCAGCTGATTTCCCCTTAACCCAGAGCAAATTCATTCTTTGTCTTTTATACAAACATCATTATGATATATTTATCTTCATAATGTGCTGTTACTTTTATGAAAAAAGATTTGTCAACACCTTTTGTCTTTTTTTCAGTTGGATAATCTTTCAAATCTCTTGCTGGTTTCTCCAGCGTTACCTTTCCAAACTTTAATGTGTCGTTTTTGGGGGGGATGTGGTCGAACCAACCCTTTAAATCTCTAAATTGTTTATACTTTTCTCTGCCCACAAGACAGAAACCAGCAGAATATGTTGGATGATCTGCATCAAACTCCACCACCATGTGCAGGGATGAATGCTTTTTAACGAGGTGGTAAAACAGTGGCCCTCATCTGGCCACCGGATCAGGATCAGGTTCTGATGCGAGTGCACTGTGGGGCCCCTTGTGAGGTTCCTCTGTGTGCCACTGTTACTGATACCGTGTTTATAGAGGTTACTCTATGAGCCGTTCACAGGGACTGCATCGTGAACCGCTCGGCCTGCTTTCACGCGTGTAGCGGGACGTGTGCATCGTCTTGATCAGAAGCCCGAGAACCGGGTGTTGGATTGAGCCTCTTTAAACGCTGGCTGTCCCAACCTGTCAGGACAATCATTGTTTTTTCTGTCAGCCCGAGTGTGTGTGTGTGTGTGTGTGTGGAGGGGGGGGGGGGGGGGGTCTGTCTGTCTGTCTGTGTGTACATATGTGCACCACACAATGGTTCCTTGTCACCACTGATTAATCCCACGACTGACAACTGTAATCGTCAGCTTCTGCAAGTCTTGTGGTCATGAAGACACACACACACACACACACACACACACACACACACACACACACACACACACACACACACACACACACACACACACACACACACACACACATTTAGATTGCTGTGTTGCTGAGAGGATCAGCTCACCAATCGGAGAATGCAGCAGCCAATGTAGAACAGATGTGCAGTCATACTTTATGGAGCCATGAGTACAGTATATCATCAGAAAGTGGGAGAAAACTTTTAAAGAAGTGTCATCGTTTCAGTTTTTCAGTTTCCACACATCAGCGGTTCTATCTGTCGGGTTCGAAATAAAACTCAGAATGGAGATTTTCTTTTTGGGGGGGGTTAACCGCACCCTTTATGAACACACACACACGCTGAGCTTCTCCCATATGTGTGAATGTGTAGGTGTGTGTGTGTGTGTGTGTGTGTGTGTGTGTGTGCTTTATTGTGGCAATTTCCTCTTAGCTCCCTTCCCCTGACTGATGGACACATCCTGTGTTCTGTGTCTTGCCTTATCACTGCGGATCTATATTAAACAGTGCAGCGCGGCCGGCGTATCCCTCCACCTCTGCTGTACCTGCCATCTCAGCATCTGCCAGCGCTGCCAGCCAGCCAGCCTCTCCCACTATCAGGTGTCTATCAAGACCTGCAGCTCATTTCATCTCTTATTTTATTTTGTTTCCCCATTTCCAGCTCTCGTATCTTTGCCTGCGTTCTCTCATATTAATTTGGGCGAGCCGACTGTGTTTGTGTGTGCATGTATCTGCCCATACTTACTCAAATGGTGGCTGTCATTCTCAGAAATATCCCTCATGGGTTTTGTTTAGCCTTTTGCACCGTGACGACCCTTCATACGACCTCATCCTACTTCATACCCGTCACACTAATCACAGCAGCTCACTTTGGCTCTCCACTCTCCAGAGAGCAGCTGAGTTTGACATATCTTTCAACTCTCTTTCTGTCTGTCTCCCCTCAGTTCTCCATATATAAATGTGTTTTGACAGCGATCCAGAGGGTCCGTCTTTTTTTTCTTTCCTTTCTTTTCTGACAGAAAAATCTTGGCATTTACCTCTCTGACTTGCTCCGTCTGTCCTCTCCCTGTCTCTCTATTTCTTCCCTCCACCCAGCCTCTCTGCTGATCCCCTGATACGGCCGCTGCCTCTGAAGAACAGGAAATGAAACTCTCTTTTCCCTCCGATCTGCCGCTCCCAACCTTTATCACGCAGAAACCTCTATTCCCAGCAGTGGCTGTCTCTCACTCCCCTAATGAACTCATTTTGCACGAACGGAGAATGCCATCTTATCTCTGCAGAGTAGGCTCTCTCTTCTCTCTCTCTCTCATGCATCGCTTGCTTCACATGCCTTCTTCGTCCATATAATTGTTGCCAGGATACAACGAGAGGTCCTTGATCTGTTGTCTTCTCATTACAGGTGAGGAGAGGAGAAAGAAGAGGAGAGAGCGTGAAATTATGAATAATAGTAACTCTTCCATGCATTGGCTCCATCCTGAAAGCAATGAATATGATGATTTTACATCATGTCAAATGACCGCCATGCGGCTAGAAAGCACGAAAACAAAGCAAAAAAAAACAACATTCAGATGATACTGAGTGGGTGGACAGATTTATCCATCTGTTTTTCGGGGCTGCAGAGTTGACGGATTCATCTGTCGGCCTGTGGCAGCGTGTGCAGAGGAGGGCCAGGGGACACACACTGACCTACAAATAACAACAAGTTTACACTGCTGACCCTGAAGCAGACCAGTTTTACACGTCTTGTTGAATTAAGTATGCTTTACAAATCATCCTGGAAAGACATTCAACTTTATTCAGATTTGTAATCATCAATGTTGAGCATTTGTATTTTGTGTGTGTGTGCGCATTTCATTCCATTATCCAAACCACTTATCCTATTCAGAGGGGTTGGGCGAAGGCCCAGCTGACATTGGGCGAAGGCAGGGTTCACCTGGACAGGTCGCCATCTATCGCAGGGCTCATATAGAGACAGACAACCATTCAGGCTCACATTCACACCTACGGGCAATTTGGAGACCAATTAACCTGAGCTGCATGTCTTTGGACTGTGAGGGGAAGCCGGAAAACCTGGAGGGACAACATACAAGCTCCAGACAGAAGGACCCAGGCCAGGAAACGAACCCCGGCCTCTCTTGCTGTTAGGTGACAGCGTTAGCCACTACACCACTGTGTGTATGAACATGCTAAAGTTAAAAAAATGTAAACACAGGTGTAATTAGTTAAATGTTTCATTGTATGTGTCACAATGCCAACAATGTATGTTGTGCATGCTGGCTCACTGGTATGACTTAATGGTAAGAACAGAGCCATCGTTAATCGGTCTGTTGAGCTGTATGAGCTTTTTCTTGTGACGTCAAGTCGACAGGTCTGCCGTGAGAGTTGTCACACTGTTATGTGACTGCTTCCCTCTTTGTGTGTTAGGGTTATACTGGGTGCCACTGCTGGAAAAATGGAACCCCCTGATAATATGTGTTAGCATTCAACAACTACTTTTAGAGCATTGTTTAATAAAAAGTAAAGGTTGTTTGTTAACGTGACACTGTATTCAAGTAGAGCCCCGAACCTCCTCATCATTAAGCTTCGACCGTGGACATTTCAGACAGGCC
Organism: Myoxocephalus aenaeus; assembly: GCA_038501785.1. Lineage (NCBI taxonomy): Eukaryota > Metazoa > Chordata > Actinopteri > Perciformes > Cottidae > Myoxocephalus > Myoxocephalus aenaeus. The sequence continues at coordinate 5,146,124 of JBAMJR010000180.1, forward strand.
TAACCTAAGAGAAACACCTTATTATACTATTATATTATATAATACCAGCGATCGCTTCCTCCATTTGCCATGAAAAGCATTTTAAACAAGACCCCAGTGCCCAGTGTAAGCTGCTTTTTAATGTGGTCATATCCCCCCCTGTTGGTTTTAAGGAGTATCATGTCAATAGAATCAGAACTGCTTGTTTTGACGAAAGCTGACCACTAGGGGGACTGGAGCTCCACAGAGAGAGAGAACGTGCTGTGTGTGTGTGTGTGTGTGTGTGTGTGTGTGTGTGTGTGTGTGTGTGTGTGTGTGTGTGTGTGTGTGTGTGTGTGTGTGTGTGTGTGTGTGTGTGTGTGTGTGTGTGTGTGTGCGTGTACTTACTGTGGATTTAAAGATAGCAGGGATGTTGTCAGGAGTTTTCTTTTTCATTGTGCATTAATATTAATTTTGCACGTGAAACTGTACTGGAGAAAAAGGAGTCAAAATGTCACCTCTATTGTCTTAATTTATTTTTACTTTCCACACATGTATACGCAACCACTTCTTTCCAATTTGCACACGCACGCACACACACGCACACACACGCACACACACGCAGGGCTGTGATGCAATCTCTTTTCGATAGCAGAGCTTTAATTACAAGGAGGATTGTCTCTAGTCCCGCTGTCTCTGTCTTGCCACTAAGGTCCCTGAAGTAGAATCATCTCCTCTAATCCTAATCTTGTTTGTTCCTACACACTTCGCTTCCTCGCTCTCTCCCTGGCTGTTGTGGTTACCTGTTGCCCTCTCTATTACTATCTCTTCAGCTGCTTTTTTTTGTAATCCACCTTCTTCTATTAAATGTGGTTTGGATATTGTGTCGTCAGCTAAGAAGGCAAACACGTGAGCTCTATTTACGCTGAAATGTTATGCGCACTCCACTTTATTAGAGCCACGATATAACCGATAATTGAGAATAAATAGGAATAGATCCATATGCACTGCTGCTTGCTCACACACATACATGCAAAGGGGTGCACTTTTTTTGTTTTTATTTTCAGTCACTCCTCCCTTCATCATCCACCCAATTTCCTCACCATGCTCTTCAAGTGTAACAGTCACTGCTTTTTCTTTCTTTCTCTAAGTACCTGCTTATCAGTTTTTTTTTGTCTCACTCTTTTTTCTTTTGCCTTTCCTGTTTTTTTTTTAACACAGGCTTATTGGATGATCAATACAAAGGAACGATGGAGAAGAGATGGAGGATGGAGAGGAATGCTGAGAAGGACAGGGAGAGGAGAAGGAGGAGGCAATGACCCAGATAATGCAATGAAGTGAATCAAAATGAGCCTCCTCTCTTCACACAGACCTCAGCTTCACGCCCAGCCGCACCTTCCTCGGTCCCCAACAGTCACAACATCATTTGCTCTTACCATAAAATGCATCGACAATGATAAGTCAGAGGAAAAGGTGTTCACGGCCTCTCTGATTTAACACCATACGTCAAGATTGTCAAGGCTCCTTGAGATATGGGTGTGTTAAGGTGCTCTATATCTCCTCCCATCTTTCACCTCTTTTCCTCCTCAGTAGCCTCCTCTGACTTTCACCATCACCCCTCCTCCCCCCGCCCACCCCCACCTCCTCCTCACCCCACATAGAGACACCTCCCTCTGCATTCACCCCCCCCACACACACACCTCATCTCCCAGGAGAGGTGGGTAACAGAAAAACATGGGTGCAAGGAGATGTAAGGTCATGTCTTCTCCTGCTAGGAACAGAGAGACACACATTAATGCATTATTCATGATGCACTATGTCACCTATCCAATACCTCAGCCGACACACACACACACACACACACACACACACACACACACACACACACACACACACACACACACACACACACACACACACACATATAAAGACAGAGCCAAAGCTAGAGTTTTGGTTCAGTAGCGTCACCCATTGATCCGTATTATCATCAGTTTAATTGATCAGTTGGTGACCTTTGCATGAATGGGAGTGTGTATTCAAGGGGCTGGCCAGTTTGACAGCTGGTCGCCATTGCGCATGCGCATCTTTGTGTTACGGTGACTGTCAAAACCCTATGGAGAGCTATGAGAAGTATCTGTCAAAATAAAAGCTTTGAATCGTCGGCTTTAAAAAACAACGTGGATTATTCACCACAAGGGCCCCAAAAAAACATAAAAATAACAAATTAATGATTTGAAAGCCATGTAAATACTTAGTGAAATCCTAACCCTCAAATATATTGTTTAACAAAAAACTGGTTTAGTAGCATTCAACGCTTTCGGAATACACACTTTTATTTTGAAAAAAGGTAAAGACCGGAAACGCTCACCGAGTCAGTTGAGCTTGACAGCAAAGGGTCAACCGAGCAACGGCCGGAGGAATCGCTTGGCGCACTGTACGTGTGTTCCTGCCCCAAAAGATGTCTGGTATCCCGACGCTTCTCTCTCCGAGGTGACAGAGGTCTGAGCAGCAGCAGCCGGGATGGCGCTGGTCACCGTCCAACGGTCGCCGACGCCGAGCACTACCTCCAGCCCCAGCGTGTCGGTAAGTACCCGTGAACCCGGTTTGACATTTTCTGGCTCGGTTCCGTTTCTCTGGTCTGTGCTCGGCGTGCACCCACGGGTGCGTGTGTACATGGGAGGCTAACTTAGCTATTAGCATCATACTGTAACGTAAAAGTAGCCCCAAACAGTCCGGCGGAGGGACACAAGTTTGTCTTCCAAGCTTTGCGCGAAGTTAACTGGCTCAGTTTTGTGGTAAATGTGTTTTTGTTTTTCTTGTTTTTTTTGCAAACTTAACTTAACTGATGATTTAACTAAGCATTTAGGACCCGTTTGCTAAGTCACTTTCTCCCCGGGAAGCAGCCTCACAAACTAACGTTTTTTTGTTGTTATCTTTTTCAACCGCAGCTTCAATTAGCTGTACAATTAATTATTGGTTTTATTCTGTGATTACATGCACCTGGGCTCCACTGCCTTCTGCCATGCCAGCACCACAGGGTCTACACACTGATCACTGGGATCTGAGGCTGGTGGAGTGACAGTGAATGGAGAGAGGAGCTTTCCTGGAAAGCGGGTTAGTGTGACAGGCCTGTCAGACCCTGTTGGAGGCAGTGGGACAGTCCTCTTATCCCCTCAGACACTTCGAGGCTCTTCACGCTTCACGCTTCAGGCTTCAGGCTCTTGACCCAGACCTGGAGGGTGAGGGTGCCATAGTCGAGACCTGTGCCATCACCCAGGAATATGATATTGTCCTGGGGGATATTAGTAGAGGCTGATGAGGGGGGGGGATCCCGAAGATCCTGAAGATCATGGCCTCTGGTTAACGCCACATGACAGGAGTTCAGCCAAAATGCGGCTCAATTTAACCTCGGTGTTTTTGTAGTGAGTCTGACTGTGGTCCAGGTTTCAAAGCCAGTTTGACGGAGTATCCCATTGGACAGCCGTGTCGAGTGGATTAGGGAAATCCCTGGCTGCAAAATGGTCAGAAACTATGAAAGTCATATAACCTAAACCCATCATTTGGGGCATTTTTCAAATGGCTGTGCAGTGAAAATTATTTTATTATGGCTGTTGGCGACATTTTGGACTCGTGTCCATTAAATCCGTGACCAGTCAGCGGCAGATCAAAGAAATAGCACACGTGAATTATGATTTTGATTTCTAATTCTGAGACCCGGCAGTGAGTGTTTGTGGCTCTGTGGCAGGGAAAGGATCCCATGGTGGAGGCTACCAGCTGCTTGTCATGAGACCCGCTCCTGATGGGGAGCAGCCATGTGAGTGCTCTTGTGAGACGTCTGATGCTGAGAGGGGCGGATAAGGAGGGGGGCAGAATAGAGAGCTGTGTGGCAGAAAGAGCTGGGAATGAGCTCCAAAAAGAAAGATGAGCAGTCATGAGAGGCACAGCTGGAATGCCATTGTCACTTCAGCATATCTGTGAGAGGCGTTTCCTTGCATGCTGCCTCCTAAACATTTCATCAGGGCTTTGGCAAATTATACTCCGGTTTCATACTATTGACCCATCAATTAATAAAGACATCATTTTGCCTTCGGCACAGTGGGGAGCAGCCACCCTACAGTGGTGGCGTAATCTGCCTAGCAGCACACCAAATGCCCTGTTTTCATTGGCTCTCAAGGCCACTCCCTACACATCTGTGCAGTGGCATGGTTACCATGGAGATTGGCCTGTGCATTACATCCCAGCCATGGCCGGGTGTATTATGGTATGCTGTTTTAATCGCATATTAGAGTATTACAGCCCCTAAAATTGTCAGCAATCTGTGTCTGAGTGCTACGCTGGCGGCGTAATGTTATACTGGTATCGCATTGCCTTTGAAATCTGCTGAGAGAGGCAGTTTTGCAGGGCTGTGTGTGTGTGTGCAGGAAGCATTGGAGTCCATGCATGAGCTCCTATTTCTCCTGTGTCACCATATTTTGCCTTGACGGCAGGCTGTTAGGCTGCTCGATGCAGAGCGCGTCATTCTGCCAGCTGCCTCTTCGGGCCTAATCACGTCCGTGGATGCGGACGCAGGGATGGACGAGACCGCCGTCCTCCTCTTTCTCAAGCTTCTGCACCTCCTGACCTCCCCGCCTAATCTTCCTCATCCATCATCATGTATCCTCATCATTCATCTGCGCCGGCACGTTAGCGTCTTCGTTATTGTTTATTGTGTGTGTGTGTGTGTGTGTGTGTGTGTGTGTTGGCCTGTTTGGTTGCCGGGATTGACAGATTGATGCCAAAGAGAAAGTTCCCTGAGTTTTGTAAGGGATTACCAAAACAGGCTGGGATTAAAAATGTTGTACGTGTGTGCGTGTGTGTGCGTGGCGAACTGTGCTGGTTGCAATGGCGGGGGAGGAGGATGATTGCATTTTGGAAAAAGATAAACGGAGAGGGGAGGGCATGGCCACTCAGTCTGTTTCAGCCTCATCCCCGGTCCCTGCTCTGAGCCTCCGTTAAAATACCACGCTGGCCCGGGCCTCGTAGCTGAAGTCACAGATGAAAGGCTCCATGTAGCCGCCAGACAATTTAGCCCTCTTTTAATGCGAGGTTAATTGAGTCTGACTCGGCGTGTGATGCAAATAGCCTTTGCAAGTCTCTTTGATCAATATGATACAGTGTGTCCTTTCTGAAATATCAGCTACTGGTACAGTGAAGTGATGCAGGTGTTGAATATTCATTTCTAAGGTTTATTTTTTTCCTAATTTTCTGTCTCTCTCTCTCTTCAGGAGTCGGGCAGTGGTGAGGATGACCGGCGCTCCCATCCCAGGAGGTGAGACCACTTCCTGTTTTGTCATACTCTGTCTCTAGTTTTCCTGTTTAACCACACACTGTGCTTCAATAGCGTCACTAGGAACTGTTGAGTCAGACCACTAGGGGGAGACTGCGCATCAGATTTGCAGTGTCTCCTCAATTACTGAACTACATTTTCTGTTCCAGCCTCTAAAGCGTTCATGCAATTGTTGCATGAACAATTCTTCTTTAGACCTGCAAAAGACCAACTTGTGTGTGAAAAAATTAACCCAGTTAATCAAAAAGGAGCCTAAACTAGTTGTGTCTGTTGTTAACAAAAAGTCTATTCAACAGATTCACATTGTCATGTTGTACCTTACTCAATACGCCCCCTTTGAAATACAAAGTACCTTTCACACAGCACTTTAATATAAGTTTTCCTCAATAGTTTTTCATGCTGCAAACAAATGATGTCTTTGTGTGTGCTTTGGTCAATACTCGGTGAGTCCACTGATGTCACAGGCCGGGGTGGATTTGCATGATTTTACTTTGTGGATGCTTTTGATGTGCGTGTCTGCAGCTTCATAAAAGACAAGGACGTCACCGCTGTTATTGTCCTCGTGTGTAGACGACTCGGGTGTTTTTTTGCTTCTAACCAGCGGTGACCAAACATGAGGACTTTGTCTTCGCTGTCTTTTATCACTTTCAATGTAATCCCTACTTTACAGTCATGTCCGTGGAGACGGAAGCACACAATCGTTACACAGGGAGTGGAACATCAAAGTCTAGACATACTTTTGGGGGGGACTTTTGTGGACCAATCAAAGCTTAAAGTGCAATCTAAACAGCCTATTGGACCTATGTGTCTCGCTTTGAAAGTATTGTTATCAGTAATAACTCATATCTGTCGATGTTTTCTCGGGAGACTGGGATACAGGGTAAAACTGAATGCTTTGAACAAACTATATGATGTTTGTCCAAAACCCGAAATAACAACAGATCACTTCAACTGGAGTCCTCACTCCGACAACCTGCCGGCCTGCACCAGTGTTGCAGGGCAGAGTTCCACGCTGTCAGAAGGCGACTCAACTTCTTTATTGCGGCATTTTCTTTTTCTTCACCCGTGGGCTTTTGCCGTTGCCCGGGATCGCTCTCGGCTTTCCTTCACGCGTGTCTGGGATCCCCGTCACACAACTTGAGCCCAGCGAGACTTTGCCTGGTGAAATCGAATGCCTCTGGAAAAAAAAAAAAAAAAGCTGCTCAGGCTCCCACTGGTCTGGAGTCGTTAGGAGGGTCAAAGTCTCCGGTCCTGAGTTCTGAGCTCATACACAGCAGGAGAATGTGCACTTACTATCAGGCTAAAGAAGTTTTCCTTCTGAATGCATTTGCTAAGAAAAGCCATATTATCAGTGAGGAGATTATTGACAGCATCGTGAACGATTGCGTCTCTAAATTAGCCAGACAAGAATAACTTTCAGTGTGTCTTTGTCTTACGTATGGTAGCTGGCCTTCTGGTTGAACAACAACATTTAGGGGTGGGTGGTGGCAAAGTGCTGATGCTGAATCTACACTACTACATATGTAACGGCACAGGAAAGTAGTGAAAGCGTGGATGTTTTAATATGAACTTCCTGCGTCAAACATTTATGTATTTGCACCAAAAACAAATTGCCTATTCTTTGGGCCTATGGCCTCACCTTCTGCCAAACGTTTTTGAGAAATCCTGCTCAACAAAACATGTACAAACTGGTCTGAAAGCATGACCTCACTGGCGGCGGTAATAATATTGAATCCCCACACACACACCATATGAAAATAATTTCCGTTTTAAGCCAAGGGCCTCTTGTGGAGCACCTATAGTGCGTGAGGCCTGGAACACGGTGGGGTTCAACCCCAAGTGAAACGTACTATAAAAGCTTTTATGCAATGTCACACATATATGAAAATTGAAACTTGGTGACATCACTCCTGCGAGTCTTTAACGCACCCCAATAGTGCCAAGAAGGACATGTGGTCCAAATTATCTGTTAGGTAATACAACAAAGCAGCAGCAGCTGGTGAAGTCATACCCACGGATGTACACACACACACACACACACACACACACACACACAGCTTATTCCCCATACGCCTAACATCATTACAGTCCTGTTTTACCATTTGCATTGTTCGGCATAGCACGAATCCACTCCCACGGACATGCAGGGTGCAGCCAAGGGCCCTGCAGAGTGACCCCTAATGCGTATTACATAGGAGCTGAGGTCCAATGAATTCCCCACCCTGCATATGGAACCCAAGTAGCAACAGGGGCCAATATATCGTATAGGAGCGACTGAGGCGAGCTTTGGCTTTGGCAGTCATATGTTCACTCTCTTGACTATTCACACCCTGTATCTCTCCCTGTTATTCTCTTTCTCTCTGTGCACACACACACACACACACACCCACACACACACACACACACACACACACACACACACACACACACACACACACACACTCTGAAGAGTCACTGCAGTGCAGTAATGAATCTCTGCCACACACTGTTGCCTCAGGACTGACACTGACTATCAAGGACACTTGAAAAGGATACTTTTAGTTTTTTTGTTTCTTTTCTAAATCAATATTTGGAAAGCTGCCGATGAACTTTGTTCTGCTGCGGCTGCCGCCTGTCCATCTTGGGACTTTCTGCAGGGGTGTGATGTGGCACAACTGTCGACGGTCGCAGCATCCCAAGATTGAAATATGCTGTGAAACATCAGTATTGTTAAAGCACACCCAAATACACCTTGCATTTAACTAGTTTGAAAGGCGCTTTATAAATAGAGCTTGATTGATACCTCAGATAGAAGTGTCTCACTGTGTTGTATCCACTGTGGTCAGAAGCTGGCTGTGGATGAGAAGAAAGAATGGCAGCTCCCTTCATGTCTGACCTTGTCTTTACTTTGCAACAGCAGACTGACCTGAAGATACATTCTGACGCCTCACTGATCAGAATCATTTGTGGTGCGAGTCCCTTCTTGCACAGTTAGGAATGCATGTTATTGACTCGTCACCTGGCTAAATCATTTAATGAGTCTGCTATTAGAGGAATAAGAAGTTCAGGGTGCAGTAAAATCACCCAACACAGAAATTGGGCGTATTTCTTACCCGGCATCGGGAAGATTACTTTCAAAACCAAGAACAGATGTCCAGCCAGTGCGTCTCAGCTGCAGCGCAGTAACATGTTTGGTCGCTGTACATAAGCTACTTCTGCTAACCGGTCCGTCTTTGTCTGCCTTATCTGGCTGGTAGGAGCGCTCCCTGCTTCTCCAAGGTTAAGTGCTCCTATTGCAACAGGAGTACAGGCTGAGTAGTCTGCAAACATTTGAACTGAAGGCGTTGTAGTCCAGCTGTTCTTTGCTTTGCTCGGTTCGCAATTTAGGAACCGAGTTGGATGTTGTCTGTTTTGAGGCCAGGTGTTTTTAGCCACAGCCACAACTCCCTCACAGGAGGATATTTTTCAAGGCAGAGTAAACAAATCTGCACGTTTATATAGCTTTTTTTGTAGAACAGTATGCTAACAGTAGCCCGTCTCCAGCTCAGCATATGGTAAACATCTGGCTTCATGCACTGACCAAGGAGGCAGCAGGATGATGTACTCTATGGTACACACACACACACACACACACACACACACACACACACACACACTTAGAAATATACACAACGTAATAACTACAGCACCTTTGGCCTGTAGTTTCTGCCAATTCCCATCAAAGTGAAAGAAGAAGACGGTTGTGCAACTTTTCCAGGTCTCGAGGCGAAACACCACAACAGACTCTCATGTTTCCAGCACACAGACACCGAGTACTTGTCAATTTAACGACACTAAACAAAACCACATGGTGTGTGTGTGTGTGTGTGTGTGTGTGTGTGTGTGTGTGTGCCTTGTGATGCAACGGTTGTTGATGGGAAGGTGAGACAGAGTCGAGCTTACTTTAGTGTGAGGGCAGGTGTTGATGTGTTCATATTTGATGTTATCAGTTGAGCTGAGCAGAAGTCACATGTAGAGTCGCTAAAGGATTGTAAAAAAAAAAAAAACGGCCTGTCACAATAACAGCTTTGGTTGGACAATATTGTCTGTGGAATGATTGCGATAAACAATGTTATTTACATGTGATTTTAAGACCATTTTGTGGCAATTATGACATAAAAGCATTTAATTCTTTAGAATATTGGAACTAATATATGAAACAAATATTAAAATATTCAAGATAAATTTTATAAAACCATGCAACTAAAATAATGAATAAAATGTGCAATATCTGCGCAATACCATAGTCTTATAATAGTACGGAAAACCCTGCTGTTATTCTGGCATCATGAAACCCGAACCCAAAATGTTGGGGACATTCTAATGTGAACAAACATGCATGTAAACACACTGGGGCAATATTGAGATCAACAATAATTGAGGTCGTGTCCCGATATTGGACGGTAAATTCAATTATCGTGAAATTATTGCTAAATTGTAAAGCATTGCTAATAAGATCAGTTATGTAGTTTATGATATCCCATAAAGATCTTATCAGTTACACGAGCCATTTATGGATTATTTTATCTGTAAACATTTCAAAGTAACAGGAAGAGTTTTGAGTAATAAAGAGGCCGGGTTCCTTTTTGCAATTTAGTCATGAAGAGAAACAATTATATTTCACTGGCAAGAGGTGGACGTCTTTTTAATTAGTTTTGAAAGTTTAATAAAGTTGTAATTTCCCCTCGGTTAAGAGTGTAAACAAGGTTCTTCTGATTGGTTACCGCACTCGTGTGAAGAAGAGATTTGCCAGAAACATTCCTGTATTGTTGTGTATTGTGCGTTAGCCGTTGTTGTGGTCCTCCAGGGAGAAGGAGGAAAAGGGGACTCACCTCTGACTTAAATTTAAAAAACAATGTAATAGATCTGATTCCCCGTGTGAAGGAAACCCGGCTTTTACAAATAGTCCCCCTTTGTCTGTTATAAAAAAACAACACAGGATGTAGGCTGATCTCGACATGGTAGTATTTTGCAGAACAAAATGTTCGCCTCGTACTTTTTGGACATGATACTGAATGCCCTGCACAAAATAATGTCACAATACAATGGATTTCAAAGTTTTATAAGATGCATAAACACTAGAATAAGAGACTTTTCAGACAAGTCACATCCTCTAGCAATACCACAAGGCCACACATCTGACCAAAATGGGTTTCCATTGCCCAGAAATGTAGCTTGTAGTTTGTGAACACCGAGGTGTGGTTTACAATGGCTTACTTAATTGTGCCCCGTGTCTCAGTCAAACTCCCTATTGATAATCATGCAGCTCTGGAAAAACAGCCCAAACTTCGTGTCTATAAGTATAAAAATAAGTAAAAATGTTCTGTTTGTTTGTTTTGTTTGTTCCTTTGTCTTCCTATTTTTTGTTTTGTTCTGTTTGTCTCTGCCTTATTAAAAGCGTCTTTGAATACTTAGAAAAGTGCTATATACAATTAAAGTATTATTATTATAAGCATTACAACAAAGCTTGGCTCTGCTATGTCCAAGACTCCGATGTCTTTGTTTTTGTTCCCGGGCTCTTGGCGTGGCGCTGGCGTGAATAATGACGAGGCTGCTGCAGTTTTACAGTGTTTTCCAAATTGTTGTCAGACCACACAGGGGCCTTCCATGTCGGCACGCCGGCAGAATATAAAATGTTTAATAGGCTGTAAAATGAACCAAAGCACTGCGTCCGTCAGTGTTCCTGTTGATTCTTGCCGACCTCGGACCACCTGAATGGAGAGGAGTGAGCATCAAACACAAAAGCAAACCAAAATCTAATGTGGGTTCAATTGACTCTAATTCATTAGTTTAATGAGCCTTTTTTTAATCCCTTTTGACCCTGTTGTAACAGGACACTCTATTAGCCGGTGGGCGGCAGTTGATTGTAACAATATTACCACGTTATTAGGATTAATAAAAAGGTATCAGTAGCCTACAGCATTATGTAACCCATCATGGGCAACCATGTGCCATGTGGTACCAAGAGCATGCAGCTTTTAGGCCAGTGGTTCTCAAACTGTGGGGTATTACAGGTGGGGCGCAAGGAAGAAATGCAGAATTTCTTTATTTCAAGTTTTTTTTTTGAGACAAAAGTACACGGACATAACACGTCATTAATATATAAATGGCCGAAATACCTGTACTTTCGTGGAAATGTTTACGTTACGCCGTTAACAGGCTATGCTTATTAGTTATTTTTTGCATGGATAGAACTTTATTTGCATGGTTCTAACAAAGTGATTGCACATTTTATTTGTTTTTGTCTGATGGAGCAATCTGGTTTACTTGTGATAGCAATTTTCTTTTATTCTATTATTTGAAAAAGCACGGTTGGAGGAGTCACACAAATTGATTTCAATACAAATTCAGCATGGACCATTTTGTTACAATTTGGTTGGCGGTGGGGCGTGAACATTTCTCATTCTCCAAAGTGGGGCGTGACAGAAAACGTGTGAACCATCACCATCACCATGAACCATGTGGTGCCAAGAGCATGCAGCTTTTAGGCAAGCGCCACACGCCGGCAGCGCGTTCTCCGATAAGCACGCCCTTCCGCCGGAGAGGAGGACCCAAACAGTCTGATAAACTGCTGGATTATTAAATACCTGCAGGGCTGCCAGCGTTGTTCTATCCCACGCGTTGCTGTGGGCGGCCCCACACCCCCGCTGTCCTCATTGGCTCCCCGCTCTTCCCAAAAAAAAAAAAATCCCCACACGTCTCCAACTCCTCCCTCCTTAACTTGAGCAGCGAGAGTTGGACCCAAGTCATATGTTTTGTACTGTACGCGGGTGAGGACGTAATTTAAAGAGGGATGAATAATGTTTAAAAAACTCTGCGGACACTTGTTCGTTATGGGCCTCGCTTCCGCAATATTTGGAAACCTCGGACAGCCAGACGTCCCCGTTTGGAGCCAAAGTGCGCGAGACTGAAACACTTATTTTAGTTGTGTTGCCCCGCGTCGTTTATCACGACAGAAATAAGCACGAGCGCGTTCACGTCGCGGGAGTACTTGGTGTCATATTTGTTTCTACTGAGGAGTTTTTGTGGGACGTTTCGACATGACCGTGGGAACCGAGTAGGACGTTTTCTGTCTGGGACCGAAAGAAACACCTGACTCTCTGCGTCTGCGTCCCCTCGCCGCCGGCATGACCCTCGGCGCGGTGCCCGGATCCGACGGCTCGTCTGCGGGCAGCTTCTGCTCCTGCTGCGGGGCCAAGATGGTGCCCTGCTTCAGCGAGGACGCGGTGGTGTCCAAAAATCAAATCAACCAGCTGTAAGTTTCTTAAAATAATATAAAAATAATAAATAAATACAAATAAATATATTTTTATATATGTTTTTATTTATATATATATATATATATATATATATATATATATATATATACACACACACAGGGCGGATCGTATTCTGGATTATAATGCGGTTTGAGAAGGTTTTATGCATATAAAAAGACTTTAAGACAGTTAAGGTTGTCGAGAAACTAACAGGGTCCTCCATCAATACATAGACTGCTCCAGCACCCGGTTAAATGTGAGCACAACTTCAAACTGGGAAGTTACTATGTGTTTTGAATTGTGTGTTACTACATCTACACGTGGGTGTAAACGTTTCAGCATTTAGTCTGCGATTTGGAAACACGGTTGTACATATTTTCAACACTGCGAGGAAGCCGAGCATGTGTCAGAAGAAGTTTTGCAACATCTGTGTCGGGACGCGTTTCCTGCTGACGTAGAAGGTTCTTACTCATCTCAGTGGCGCTTTCTGACCTTACTAAGACATGACGGCTCTCTGCACGCAGCCTGACTCATCCTACCTGTGTCCCAGGTCCACAGGAGGGAAACCACATCGCTACTGATTTACTGAAATGAGCACCTGGTTGTCATTAAAGGGTGATTGTCCCTCCCTTTATTGTTTGTCCAAGGCTGGAACATTGTGTGTTTTGAACCCTTCAGTAGGTGGCGTGATGCCCATAGTTGTTATTAAGCAATTAAGGACTGAAATGTAAGCCAGAGGAAGACCAGAAAGACAGCATTGTTGTTTCGAATTAATATATTTTTGGATCAAATTTGGTGTTTGACCGTAAACAACTTGGACACGGATCCACACTTATTGATGCTTAGTTTAGGAAACCAGGATACAAGCAACTGAAAATCACTTTTAACACAACCCCAACTATAATATGCTGCACTGGACATGCTTGCATGTTTTGCCACTGATGAGAAACTCTAGTTAATTTTTGACCTACCCACTGAACTCGGTATACGTTTCTGGCTCCATTGCTACTAATGCAGCGATTGTGCTTCGACGTAAGAGGGTTCACACTGATGCATCTCGGCCTGATCTAATACGCGGTCTTCAGTGTCTGCAAGACATCAAGGCAAAGTGAGGTAAAGGCTCCGCTCTGCTTGTGAGATTTTAAAACTGATTTATTTGACTTGCTGAAGTTGTTGCCCTTCAGGTCAGGATCAAAGGCATGTGGTCTTCTACAAACTCATGTGGCGCTGGCCCAACAAGTTTTGGTGGGAAAATCAATGTGGAAAATTACTGCAACTGGATTAAAAGATGATGATATCAACATTACCTAATTTATTGAGTTCCAGTGTCGGTGTTTTGATGTTGTTGTGTAACCTTTCCGTGCAGTAGGTAATTGGTTGTGCCCTGCATGAGAATTGGCCTTCTGTGGTGTTTTTTTTTTTTTTTCAGCAAAAAGTCGAGGTCCGCCTGCCTCTTGATTGCATCGTTTCCCAGCAACTTTACACATGATTGTGCAGTGAGGTTATTGAGTAAACTGAACATTTCGTCTTTATTAGGGCTGCACCCTGTCTTTAAGTAAGTTTATTTTCTTTTTTTTTCAGCAAGTTTGCATAAAGAAAGTTTATGGGAAGATGTTACTGCATGACGCGCACGCGCACACATGCGCGCGCACGCATGAGTCTAGTAAACAGCAGCAGATGTGGGAATCTTCTGACTTCCTGGTTTGGTTGGCCACGTTGCATGATTGTTTTTAATCGCCCACTTCTTTGTTGCTCAGGATGGCCCTCGTCACAATGCGCAGGGATTTTGGCATCCTTTCATGTGACTACAGTGCGTCGGCATGTCTAATGTTTGTGCACATGTCTGTTTGTTCAGTGTGAACGCCAGTACGCACCACAATGTTTAACCTGGGTTTGAATGAGTAATTACAAGCCTAGAGGCCGTCCGTGGAGTTAAGTGTTACCTGTGTCTAACTGGCGTCTAAAACCCCATTGTTTCCCCAGCAATTTTAGAAAATGCCAGTAAACCCCTCTCTTCCGCTGCACTTGTGTGTTTTGTGTTGTCTCCGTGTCTTTCAAAGAAAAACGGAAGAGATCAAAAACGTGTCTGTGTGAGGGACTTCAGCAGCTGAACAGGTGTGTGTGTGTGTGTGTGTGTGTGGGTGGGTGTGGAGTCCACAATCAAATTAACTGAACCTCAGTAAATGGCTCGAGATCAGACCAGCTGTGTAGCTACCTGATAGTGTTTGGTAATGGGCGTAGTTCCTGGAAGGTGTTGTTCCTCTTTCTTTCTTTCTTTCTTTCTTTTTTTCTACCACAAGCTATTAAAATGGGAGTGCAACCATTTATTGAGCCAATGTTACTGCCGACTGAGCTACAGATGTCTTCAATCATATTTCACTGAGCTTCTTTAGTGGGCTTTTTTCTACCTTTTAGTTTGTTTAAACTGGAAGTTAAAATGTAATCCGAATCCTTCTCAGAATAGCGCGGCATGGCAAGTTATGTTTAGTGCACTCAGGTGGCTGCCGCTTGGACCACGGCCTGCACACTGGATTATTAAAGAAACCGGAGCAATATATGCAAAATATGTGGTTCTCGCTCGCACACATCCAGAGGACAATGGGTTGACGGTCATCTGTGCTGGTTGATGAAAGTCTGTTTAGTGTGACCTGCTATTCATTTCTCTTTATCAGCCCTGACCCTCTCCTGTCCAACCTGCCGTCTGTCTAAAGCCTTCCCCCAATAATCTGCTTTGCAAGTGTAATAAGTCTTGAATTCATTTCGAGGGCAAAATTGCCTTAACCGGACTGTAATGTTGGAGAGTGAGACAACGCGTTGGGAGTTTTGGGCCTCGGCTACACGGCGCCCCATGAACTTGACCTTTGCCCCCTCTGTCCCTATCTTCTGCTTGTGACACATTTTCCACGGCCGAGCTTCCAAGCATCAGTGCCTAACGTGCACCTGCGGACACACACACGTTAACTCCCTGTCTTTCCCATGGGCTGTATCCGTCTCTGGTGCAAACTCATAAGGCCTTAGCGGGGCTTGCCCTCCATAGAACCAGGCCCTATATTTATCCCACTCTCCTCCTGAGAGTGACTAATATGGACACGGGCAGCAGGCGGGGGGTCACCCACTTATCTGCCCACTATGTGGAGTGGTCCTTACATAGTGATGATTGTGTCTGTGACTGTTGCCCTAACAAGTACCTACCGCTTCTCTTCTGCCCAAAGCCCGGGATGGCTGAAAGCCAAAAGATGAACCCACTCTGACTCGGTCTTCATTCTGTATCTCCCTTCCTTCATTGTCTATTCCTCATTTACTATTTTTATCTTCACTAGCTTTATCCGTCTGCTTTGATTGGCACCTTTCCAGTTGTCCTTTTTGTTGTTGGAGCGTAACAATGAGCTCAACATACAAATATTGTAGTTCATCTGGGTGCACGCTAACAGACTGACTAGTGGTGTTATCAGTCTCTGATAGGCTACATTAGTAATGCTGTTTCACTCACTTCAGTCCAGCTGTATTACATAAGTTGACATTGTAACAGTCATTGGTGCAGAGATGTTTGCAAAATGGGTTCATTGTCAGTCTAAACATATATTGTTTGTGTGTGGTATTGGCTATTTTGATTAGTTAATTAATCATTTTGTTTATGGAACACAAGAAAAATGGTTTCATATCATTTCCCACAGCCCAATGAGACGTCCTTGTCCAGTTCCTCATCGAAAATTTACAGTTTACCATCAAATATGGCAAAGAAACCATCAAACCCTTGCAATGAATGAGGTGTTTTTTTGTTTTGTTTTTAAAATCATTGAAACAATTGATTATCAAAACGGTGAATACTGGTACATTTTGTCAGTCTATCAATCGATCAATCGCTGCAACTCTGTGTGGAATCGGTGGGTCGTGGTGTGCATGTTTTGTCTCTGCTTAGCTATACCCTGTTGTATGTTTCTGTACGAGTAGCCTAAAAGCAGTCCCCACAATCGGAGCACATGCAGGCTTCAGTGTTAAACCCCTGCAGAAAGCAGTCGTATCGAAGAAACGCTTTTATGTACAGTAAGTCGTCCGTGCTCTTCGGAATGCAGTCTATCAATAGCTGAGACTTTTAAAGGACTACAGTATTTTTAGAAACTGTAGTTGAAAGTCGTTCACAGGCCCCCCACCACCTCCCCAGGCATCGGGCTTAGAGGCCACGTCCTTGATGTGTCTGTGTGCAGGTGTGGAAAAGTGTGTGTGTGTGTGTGTGTGTGTGTATACATACGTACGTGCGTCGCCTCATGCGTGATTTTCCGGGAGAGTACACGTGTTACATTACAGATGACATTGTGTCGGGAGTACTGCTTACACACGGTCATTGCCAAGGTGGGTGTTCGTGTTCATGTTCAGTGGGACAGCAGGACTGATGGACATGAAAAGTTGGATGAAATTGTGAGAAATGCAGAAAAGAGGAAGTGACAGAGGGCAGGGTGAGAGGAAACGGCTGGGTCAAGGGCGGGTGGATTAAGGGAAGTTAGCTCAGCACAAAGCTGTGTTTTTTGTGGGTTTTTTTTCTCTCTGTCTCCGTTGTCCGTGTCTCCTGATCCTGTACATCCACGGTCTCAGCGAAACTCAGGAAGGACAGTAGGATGCAGAGATGAAGTTACAGAGAAAAAGGTCATGCCAGGAAGTCTAAATGGCAGACAGTGTGAAACTGAAGAACCACAGAACCTGGTGAACTGTCGAGGCCAGGTTCATTGAGTGTAGACTTGCTGCAAGATGGATTCTCCAGCGCAGTGGTTAACCGTCAAAATAAGCACGTCAACCTATTGTTTGCGCAATTTCTGAATATGTTCGTGGCTCTGATGTCATCGCCCCACTTGGATTGATCCCAGCGATCGTCAGCGTGTGCAGTTCTCATAACACTCGTCTTAAAGTTTTAGCAGAACCGGTCGCCCAACTCCCCGGATCAGTGTTTGCTTTACTAACGCTCGTGTCCCCAGTATTTGTTCCGTGTCGTTATGGACGACACGCGGCAGTTAGCTTAAACCTGTTAGCTCTACTGCATTTGACCGGTGACTTTCCCCGATTCAAGGTCCAGGGGACGAGGGGAGTAACGGTATAAATAAACCCAGGGAAAGAGTCACGGGCAACGGATGAATAAACAAAATAAGGAATTTATGAACCAAATAGAAAAACTGCAAACTACTTTCTAAAAGGAAAGCGGTACTGACTATCAGAAGCAACAATTTAAGACTTAAATCAAAAGACCGCAGTACAAGACAAACTAATTGGTCACACTAACAAACCCCGGCACACACGGCTCAAGCAGAAATAGCACCACAAACGCACACGCGACACACACAGCTTGAACGCTGCAACTTGGCCCACTGGGGCTGTCTGCCTCTACTGGCCTCTTGCCTCTTGACCGCCAGGTTGCTAATCAGTGATTGAGCCCAGCCGCATGCACACACTGCAGCTGCTGGGCTTGGAAAAGGGTGGCACCGGAAGAGACACTGGAGGGAGGGAAGCACACACACACACACAGACACACAGACACAGAGCACGTAACATGACCTCTTAAAAAAAAAAATCTCCTTCCGTCAAATGTTCTTTGTAAAATGTTCAATGTGGCATAGCGGCGAAATACCAAAATGTGTTTTTCTTGGTGTCAGTTTCCCTTTTTAATGCCCGCGTTTGGCTGGTTGACAAGCTTGTGGCTGCACATGTTCCTGTTCCTCGATGGGCTGCGTTCCTGCCAATATGACTTGCGGTCTCAATTTTGGCAAAAGCCAGCAGTCACTCCGCCCATTGTGTGATGAAACATTCCACATGCTTAGTTTGATCTGACATGTTTTGGTGCTCTCTGCATCCAGTGGTATAAAAGCAAGAGCACCATTGCCCTTAGTGCTCACTTTCTAAGTGGCCCAGCATCATAAAGGTTATGGTTTACTGGTCCCGTGGCTGTCATTCGACATGAACATAAGCGGCAGCAGAAGTGGGTCTTCAACCAGTTTTATTGATATCTAACGTGCCTTCGGTCGGTGTGCCACTGTGAGACCTTGAAGAAAAGCTTAGTTATGAAGTGCAAGCACACAAACACACTCAAGGTTTGGTGTCCAGTTGAAACACTGACCTCTGTTTTATTATGCAGCGTCCTCCTCAATGCAGTGACCTCAGTCACAGTTAATACGATGAAGTGTTCCAGAGAGGTTTTTCTTTTAATGTACTGCATGGTATCAATCAGTGGTGGAAGACAACGAAGTACAATTAATAAAGTACTTCTGCACTCGAGTACAGTTTGTATGCATCTTTCTACTCCATTACATTTCAGGGGGCAATATTGGACTTTTTAGGCTTCAATACATTTATTTATAATGGTTATTTTAAATAAAAATGTATTGCTATACAGAAACCACCCAAGTCCATAAAATGTACTCCATTGCAGCCAGCTCCAACTTTAAAATGCATCTTACATGTTACTGTGTAGATAATAAGAAACTGATGTATAAATATATATTAATGTAACAATGTCATTTTAATCAATGACACTGTCTCAGTCGGTGGTTTTCTGCCGCACAGACGCGTCCATCGCGCGCTGTGCACGGCTACATTTTCATGTACGCGTGCACAAAAGCGGTCCGTCTAACACGGAACTGCTCAACGCCCCTCTTCAAAGTCACTTTGGAGGCGGGCGGGGTTTGAAAAAGACAAGAGGCAGATGTCCCTGCTCCATGATGGTCATCATGCACTCGCATGAATGCAGTCACGTGACATGTTTAACTCACTCACACAAAAAAAACACATACATCCTGTCCCTGCTTGTGTGCTGGCCAGCTCTTATCTCCGCTCAAACATTGTGGAGGAGAGGACTCGTTCTGTCTTCCCTCTCAGACCCCGAGTCTCCTCCCTACTGGCAGCTGCAAGTGTGAGTAAGTCTGTGTGTGTAATCCAGCTGTGTGGAGGAGAACATTGTGTTCCGAGTTCAAACTGGGGCTTGAATCTTGTTTTACTTGCACTGGACTGCCGGCTCTGATTTGGGGGAGCCTGTCGACCAGAGGCCAGCTGAGTGGATCTTTGTCACACTGACATAAGCCCATGGCGATGCTCATCTGTTCCCTGTCCCTCATCTCTTGCTTATAATGCGAACAAATTACACAAGGGACACTAAATAGCAAGTATGACTGGATCACTTGGAAGGAGTCTTTGTGTTTTGAGGCTTCTATTCATGTGTTTTTCTTTTCTCTTCCCTCGCAGCATCAGTGAGAGTTTCCTCACCGTTAAAGGCGCGGCCCTGTTCCTTCCCAGGGGAAGCAGCCCCACACCTAACTCTGCACCTTGCGTCAGCCAACGCAGGAACAAGCACACAGGTAAAGACCCGGACGCACAAATGACACCTGCAGCCTCTCCCACCGCCGACTCTCGGCCTCAGAAATGAACTCCGCTGAGGAACATGATGTTTTTCAAATGTACATTCCTCTACAGCATCATCGGTAACAGCTGGTGTAAACTTGACCAATGGCTCTTTCACAACACGGCAGATGAGTTCATGACTGCAGTCAGTTGACTGCGGCATGCAAAATATCTTCACACTTTTAAGATGAATGAAAACAAAGTTTAAACATTTTGGAAACAAGAAAAGTAGAGTCTGCTGCTGTCTGTGGAAGAAGACGGCCTCTGTGATGTGAAACGGGCTGATTGCTATAAAAAGCGTCAAAAGCTTTGGTTCAGAAATATCAGTTTTTCTTTCCCTCAGACGTAGAGATCAGGTTGAATGTGGGGCCGAGTGAAAGAGACTCCAGTGTGAAAGAGACTCCAGTGTGAAGGCACTGGGAACTCGCCACAGGCTCAATGATGCATTATCTTAGGTGTTATGTCAACCTACAAAATGCCAAGAATGCAAGTGTTGTCCACAAGGACCTGAAACTAAATGAGGATGTTGAAATCCAGGTGACCTCCAGAAACATCTTCAGACCATGTTCACTGTGCTGCGGCCGGAGGACACCATCCGACTGGTGAGAGAGACACACACACACACACACACACACACACACACACACACACACACACACAGGAGAGAGGTGGCATTGTGATCAGGGGCCGGTTTCAGTCCTTTGTTAGTAAACAAAAAGACCTGAAACTGGGTATAACAAAAAGCTTTCGTTGGACATTGAACGTCTTAACCTTGATATCTGATAACAAACATACTCTTACATAAAACATACAGTAGGCACATTCCTTCTATGTTTTCTCTGTAACATCTTTGAAAAAGAGGTATTCCAGCAATTTCTGGCAATCCGTCAATCTCCTCTCTGTTTTTGCCCGCAGGCTGTGCGTCTGGAGAGCGCCTATCCTCAGGTAACCCGCTACATGGTGGTGGTCTCCACCAACGGTCGACAGGACACGGAGGAGAGCATCGTGCTGGGCGTGGACTTTGTCTCCTCTGATGGGTCAGTGCTTGATATTAAAACTCATCAAATCCCACACTCGTACCAACGACACAAGAGAGATGGCATGTTGCCCTCTCTTTTTTTTTTTTTTTTTTGGCGCTGCAATAATATTGACTACTCGAGTCTGACTTCCTCTACTGTGTTTCTTCTTAATGTTGTCCTGGACACTCACCTGTATCATGTCAAAGCCAATGTTTTCTAGTTGCTTAACGTGTCGATCTTCTTACCTGCAGCTGCACAGTGGGTCTGGTTCTACCTCTCTGGAGTGACACTTTGATCCACCTGGATGGAGACGGGTAAGACGCCACACCTACCGGCTCACTGGGGCCACTGAGTCTGACTCTGATGACTCTTATTTAGTCATTTTATTGAGGGATGATTTATTTATGTTGTAAAAAGGCAATAAACTATAAAAGGGAATCCCCTTTCTAATCTCTCTCTCTCTCTGTCGTCACAGTGGTTTTAGTGTTTCGACGGTGAACAGGGTTCATGTTTTCAAGCCAGTTTCTGTCCAGGCCATGTGGTAAGCAAAACCTTTTATTGTTTCCAGCAAATGACAGCTATGTGAAGTTGCATGAAAGTTAAGTTTGCGGCCTTAAAAAAACTGTCCATTGTAGCCCCCCCCCCACACTTTGACTTTGACCTCCAGCCTTTGACTTTGTCGCTGTTGCTTATCTGACCTTTCCGCTTCATTTTATTTTTCTCTTTCTCATTATCTCTCTTCCTTCCAAGTCTCTTCATTATCTTCCCCTGTCTCACATGCCAGCGCTGCCTCCTCATTTCCGTACTGGTCTTCATTTCCTCATCCCTTTTGTTACCTTGCTCTCCGCCTGACCTCCCTCTCCCTTGAACATCTGCTACCATCTATCTGCAGTTATATCTCCATTCGGTCTCTTCATCTGCAATCTTTCCGTTCTTCTCTTCTTATTTAGTTTCTCTCCCTAATTACTAAACCTTCCTTATTATGTGTATTATTATATTATTCATTCCTCACACAAGTTTCCCGTCTTTTTTTTGGTGTGCATTTTGCATAATACCTCCCTTCCTTTGCCCTTTGTTACAGCCTCTCCTGGTTTGCATACTTTTACTCTATCATTTATTTTAAGAACACTGTCATGTTAAGTCCAAAGTTCACTGCAGTAGTTTTTTGTTTTTTGTGGTGTTTTTGTCCCTCGAGACAACCCCTCAAGTGTGAACCCTCCTCCTCCTCCACTGTGCCTCAGGTCAGCCCTCCAGTCGCTCCACAAAGCGAGCGACGTGGCCCGCTGCCACAACCACTACCCGGGCAGCCTGTTCCTGACCTGGGTCAGCTACTACCAGAGCCGCGTCTCGTCCAACCAGGTCTGCGTCAACGAGTGGAACGCCATGCAGGACGTCGAGTCGCACCGTGCC
Organism: Myoxocephalus aenaeus; assembly: GCA_038501785.1. Lineage (NCBI taxonomy): Eukaryota > Metazoa > Chordata > Actinopteri > Perciformes > Cottidae > Myoxocephalus > Myoxocephalus aenaeus. The sequence continues at coordinate 5,168,491 of JBAMJR010000180.1, forward strand.
AATTCACCCGTTCTCTTCACAGACCTGTGAGTAGAGACCACATGACCGCGCACACACACACACTACGCAAATCCACAGTTCATACTGATGATGCAATATCTGGAATATTATTTGTTTTGTGGGGCAGTGCTTCCATTGAAATGAAGTGCAACATTCCTATTGAGTGAATGCTCGAAGCAAAAGATGTGTTTGCATTTCATTCCACAGGATAATATATAATGCATAAAAAAATGTAGTGACCAAAACTAAATAAATTCTACAGCAATAGTTGTTTTTGACAGTTTCCTTTTTACAGTAAAGTATTGGGACACTTATCTTGATCATGGTTACGGTAATCAACCGCTTAAAGGACGACGACATTCCGATAGAAAAGCTGTTTGGATCCTTCACTTATTGAGGCGTCCGCTTAGTGTTCATTCATTCATATGACAGAAAACAGGGACAGCAGCGATAGTTGAAGCTGCCCTCGTCAAGTGGATTGATGATGCCTGGTCACGCAATGCCCCCTTGACAGGGCTACGGGACACTATTTTTTTTCTGTGTTATAGTGTATTTTAATTATACAGGGACAGTCATTTAACTTGCACAGTAATGTAATTTGGAAAGCGTTGGAAACAACTGAACTGTATTCCGAAACCGTCAATCAACTTAAATAACTAGCAACGCTGCCCATTTTATTACTTTTGTATTCATGTAATAAATATGCACGTGTCGATTTGAATGAGAAACAAAGACTGAAGTTAATATAATAATCATAATTTGACAATTATCCGTTTTTATATAAATCAATTTGACAGTGTTGCTACTACAGCAGGGCATCAGTCTTCAGAGGCTCTCTATGTAACCGAAGTGCAGTCAGAGTAGACAATCCGTAACAATGCAGGTAGACGCATGCTGATAAACACTTGCATCGAGTCTTTGCGACAAAGATGTCAAGAGATCCACGAGGGAGCCTTGAAAGCACAGACACAGGCAGCTGGATTTATGTCTTTACTAATAGCAGAGAAATTCCCCCCTCTGCTGCTTCGTCACGGGCCTCGCTACTTATTTGGAGCGTCTCTCATTCACGCGCACACACACACACACACGCACACTTCAGACATCCTCCAGGGTCCAAAATAGCTGAGGCTTTGGTCGGCTTGATTTACGGTTGGAAAAATGGAAACCAGACAGACGAATAGCTAGACCGACAGAAGAATGGACGGAAGCAGGTGGTAGACAGAGAGGAGTTCGAGGAAGGGGGTCTTAGGGGAGGATTAGGAAGAATATTCTGCTACAACATGCACCCACCTGATGCCCCTGGGTGGAGAGGAGGAAGACGCACGGACAGAAAGAGAAATCAAGGACCACTTAAGACTTGACATACAAGAAACGCCCATGTTTACCGCCTGTCTGGAAACAGAAATACTTTGCGCACTCTATTTTCGGAAGAGGTGTGTTTCCACTCGAGTGCCCTTATCCTTAAGATTTCCACCTGCACTTTATGAGCTCCATGCGTACACATATCCAAGCGCATAAAAGTTTGTTGTGCGGGAAGACTGCCAAAGCACCATGACTCTGCCAGTGTTTGTTGACACGGCGGGTCGTGTCCTTGTGTAACCACTGGACGCGAAGTTCAGATAGCAGGAAGTGGCACGATCTCTGCACATTATCGTCTTTGTTGACTAACGAGGGTTACTGTGAGTTCCCGTCAGCCGTTCAAGGAAGTGACATGGAATTTCCATTCTCCAGTTACTCACTGGTGTCGTTCCTTGTGTCGTCATACACGTGTCCTGTGCTTTATTTTTTATTTTTTTATGGTTTGTTTTTCCCAGCCATCCCTCCTTCAGGCAAGTCTAGGCTCGCTGTGGGGTTAAAGTTTTATTGGATGACCGTAACTAACCCGTATTTGTTCCTCTTACCCCCCCGTGGACTCGATCTCTCGGGGTCAGTAAGACGTTCAGCGTCGCGGTAAACAAGCCAACGTTTTCAGATTTGCTTTTAAGCCTGCAGTCACACACTTTTGGCCTCTTTGTGACTGCTGCCCCACACTGCTCTCTACTCCTACTGTGAGGGTCCAGTGAGAGGCAAAACAAAAGAAATGTAGACGACAACAGAAGGAGACAGACTGAGCTCTTCTCTCCAGAGACGTAATTGGGCCACTTGTTTGTATCATCAGTGTGACGTCCGAGGGCTAAATGCGTCCCCCAGCAGAGTGGTTAGAAACAGGCACAACAACAGGCGCACTCCACAAGGGGACTTTGTTGTGGATCGCTGATGGGCCACGCTCTCAGATTTTTCTGTTCCCTCTCCAGTTTCTGAGAATAAGAACAAAGTGGCGATTCTCTCTCGGAACAAGTAATCTCTTTGATAGCAAAATGAATCAAAGACCAGTAGGAAAGTGTTGTTGCTGTGACTGTGAAGGTGGTTAATTGTGTCAAAGTGCGGTGTGTTTTTTTTGGCTTAGAGAAAATGTGTTAATGTTGTCTTCTCATAAAGGTTTGTGTCTCCATGTGCAGGCCCACAGAGGGGGAGCGCACAGAGCGGCTCATCAAGATGCGCCTCAGAGAGATCATGATGCAGAAAGACCTGGAGAACGTCACCTGTAAGGAGGTAAGAGGCACACGGAGGAATGCGGTGACATTCATGTGCACATCTAGGTTTAGCAAATGCAGCTTTAATTGTTCAGATACCGGAGTGCTGATTTTAAATCGTTTTATAATTTTTTTTTACCGTCCCAGATCCGAACAGAGCTGGAGATGCAGATGGTTTGTAACCTGAGGGAGTTTAAGGAGTTCATAGACAACGAGATGATCCTCATCCTGGGTCAGATGGACAGCCCCACTGAGATCTTTGAACACGTCTATCTGGTGAGTCAAAAGTGTGGATGTTTGAAACGATGTACACATCACACTTTTTGTCACGCGCTCATACACATTGATATTAACTGGACTTGTGACGTCTCCAGGGCTCTGAGTGGAATGCCTCGAATCTGGAGGAGCTGCAGAACAGCGGGTATGAGTCATTACCTAAACGCACACTTACACGCTCACTAATATCATTTTAATAAATGGAGACGCTACGCTCCGTTTATCAAACATGTTTTCTAATTGAAGTTCATTGAAATGAGAAAATACATTACCTCTGAATCAAAGTATTGCTGCAAGGGTTCAAACATTGGATTGAATACCTCAGTCTTCATCCGCATCATTATTGATTACTACTTCAAATTCGAGGCCACCCGTTAATTGCATTGAACTCCACATTTCTTTCCAGCAATGTCTGACCCCCTGTGGTATTTGTGAAGCATTGATCATCTGAACTACCAAATGTGATTTTAATGCCTTTCCCTGTCCCTTATGCAGAGTGCTCTACATCCTGAACGTGACCAGGGAGATAGACAACTTCTTCCCGGGGATGTTTCAGTACCACAACATCAGAGTGTACGACGAAGAGGCCACCAACCTGCTGGAGTACTGGAACGAGACCTACAAGTTCATCACCAAAGCCAAGTAGGATAAACACACATAAGATTGTCGGGTCCTACTTGGGTTCTCAAATATTGTAATCACACAATTCTCTCTCTCTCGTCTGCCTCTGTCTCTCTCAGGAAAGCTGGTGCTAAGTGTCTGGTTCACTGTAAAATGGGCGTGAGTCGCTCCGCCTCCACGGTGATCGCCTACGCCATGAAGGAGTACGGCTGGGACCTGGACACGGCGTTTGACTACGTCAAGGAGAAACGGGCCGTCACCAAGCCAAACCCTGCCTTCATGAAACAGCTGGAGGAGTATCAGGGCATCCTGCTGGCCAGGTGTGCTTTCATGTCGCAGCAACTCTGCAATGTGCGCGTTCTTCAGGGAACATTTTGGTGCTAACGAACTACTGTTGTTCTTCACTTCCGCAGCAAACAGAGGCATAACAAGCTATGGCGCTCGCACTCTGACAGTGACCTATCGGATCGCCCGGAGTCCATGTGCAAAGCCTCGTCTCACTCTCTGGGTCGCTCCGACTCGTACAACAACAACAGCACGTCCTCCCCCTCCTTGCATCACTTCCTGGGCGTGGCCGTGCTGCACACGCTCGGCGCCGGGCCCGAAGACTCTGCCGAGGCCAACGCCCCGCTCGCCGCAGACTCCGACGGTGTGTGTGACTCACCGGATCCGGAGGAGGTCGGGTCGGGTTGCGGAGACCCCCTCCTGCTTCCCCTCCCCAGACCCCGAGCAGCAGCAGCAGCCGCCGCCGTCCCGGAGGGAAGGCTGGACAATTCAACCAGCGTGGCCGCCGCCGTGCCCGCCGCTTTACCCCACCCTCCACCATCACTCCACGTCTTACCCCCTACTCCTGAGCTCCAACGTGCCCACCGGGGCCCGCCCACACATCTGTCCATCTCAGTGCCCAAACACAAACCGTTGGAACTGTCACTGAATTTGCCTGAGCGAAGCAGCTCAGAAGAAATCTCTTCTCTCACTCTGGGATCTGCTGACTCGGACATGCTAGACTCATTATCAGATGTTACAAGTGAGAAACAGAGCCCCCTCAGCCCCGTGAACATCACCCCCCTCCCCTTGGCTCTTCCGCTCGCTGCCAGCGACGACAACAACAACCCCAGCGAGCTACAGATCGGGCGCGGCGAGGCCGACGGGTCGTCTAACCACAGCGCCGACAGCATCGACTTCTTCAGCGCCAGGGAGAAGTTCGTGGGCCTGGCCCAGGATGGCAGGTCCCGGACGCTTTCTGAGCAGGCACAGCAAAGGGCACCTCTGTCATTTGAGGAAAATGAAGACCCTGAGGTTCAGGAGGAAGAGGAGCAAAGCTATGGGAGTAGTCAGGTACACTATCATTCAGCTTTATATACTGTTATCATTTTTTATGTGCGTGTTGCATTTGCTATGCAAATGTTACCTCAGTCTGCTCATGCCGCTGTCGCCGCAGCGTCTCATTTTGTATTATTTTTCCAGACTGCATATTTAATTCAGGAGGCCCACAGCCATTCTAGAAGAGGGAAAGGTTTTCTTTTGCATTGTGGTATAATTTCAAGCAAACTTCACTGTTGCCTTGTACTGGACGTAAAGCTGGAATCTGACTGCACTGGAATTAGTTTGTACGGTTGCATTCACACACAGTCGCTCGTAGGACCTGACACACGAGCAGCGTGACGCTCCTCGTTGTCACGCTCCACGATGAACTGAGCCAATAGCACAGATTCCACACTAAATGTTTATGAATCATAGTGACCCCTTCTGGAAGACGAGAGAATAGTCCAGATAATATGGGCACGCGTGTCACTCCACTCTTGCTTTCTCATTTTCTATTGCGCTCTCCGATCAATGGTGTTTTACGTATAACTTCAAAACTATTTATTATTAATGTCACAAAAACACACACTGCTGCAAGCACACAGTGACTAATATTATATGCACATGACTCACTATATGCGCTTGCTCTGTTTGTCTCTCAGGCGTCTCCGCAGTCTGATGACGGCGTCGACAAAGCCAGCCCTGACCGCACTCCTCACGACAACGGCGTCTCAGTCCGCCATATTGTCACAGAGATTGAAGCCATATGCCACCCTGCCTCCTGCCTCCCCTCCTCCTCCTCCTCCCTCCCTCCGTCCTCCCACAGCCCTCAGCCCATCCGATCGGATCATCAGACGGAGGCCGAGGCTCCTGAAGCCGCGGCCGGCTCTCTAACGCCCCCGTCCCACCCGCAGTCCCCCTCCATGCTGCCGTGCGACTGGCCGGCGGGCTCGGTGCGGCGAGCCACCGAGCAGCTGGAGCAGAAGCTGAAGCAGGAAATGGAGATGGCCGCGTCTCAGCGCTCGCCGCTGCATTCCCCCGGCGCCGAGCAACCTCCGGTCCGACTGTCGCCGTGTCCCCTGAGCGCCGGACATCCTCCCCTCGACTCGCCTCAGGACTGCACAGAACAAAGGATCACTCAGGGAGAGGTCGCGGGCGACTCTGCCAAAGACGAAGAAAAGCACACGGGGTCACAGGCAGAGCTCAGCTCCTCGGGCCTGGACAACCTCCCAGACTCGAATATCAGTGCTATACCCATCATTGTGCCCACTTCCATAGACAGCCATATGTTCACATCATCACTGGCATCATCTCTAGATACCTCAGCCCAGTCCCAAAGACAGAGCCAGCTCTGCAGCCAAAGCCAGCCACTTCAGACCCAGATGACTCTGGATGGGGCGACAGAGCGAGAGTCCGACACAGACGAGAGGATGGAGTCCAGCTCTCAGGGCGGGCGGGGCGGCTGCGGCCCCGGCTGCGACGCCGAGAGCAGGCTGGCCCGTGGCAGCCAGGAGCTGGAGAGGATTCAGCAGACGCTGAGAGAGCTGCAGGCCTTCCTCCACGAGGGCGTCGGCCTGGAGACGACGACGACGACGACGGACAGCCAAGACCAGGCACCGGGGCCGAGAGACGTCATGGACACGGAGCCGGATCCTTGTAAAGATTCGGGCTCTGAGCAGACGGAAGTAGGGCAGCGGCGCCGAGAGAGACAAGGGGGCCAGAGTTTCCTGGAGCCCATCGTGTGGCACAGAGCCATGGAGCTCGAGGCCCGCATCCGCCAGGCGGGCCTCACCCCGCCTTCTCTCATGAAGAGGTCGGCCTCCTTGGCGAAACTGGACTGTCTGGAGCTGTCGGCCGACGACCTCAGCGACTTGGACCTGAGGACGCACACCAGGGCGACGTCGTCACATTCCCAGGACTCCTTCTCCGCGTCCACGCCTCACCCCGACGACACCTGGAAGAAGCAGAAGGTGTTGTCTCTCAACGCGCGCATAGAGAGGACGGGCTTGTCCCGCGGCGTCGGGGAATGTCCCGAGTCCTCCTCGTCGCCCTGCCTCTCCCTCTCCCCCAACGGCCCCCACTGTTGTCCCAAAGACGACACGGGGGAGAGGGAGGAGCCGGGCGGGGGCGGGAGCGGCGCGGTGGCCCCGGCGCGTCAGCAGGGGGCCCGGGGACACTCGGCCAGACGATCTCGCAAAGGCTCCGCTGAGAAGAAGCAGCGAGCCGTCACCGTGCTATACAACACCATGTAACCTCAGCCAGCGGACTGGAGCGGACACGACTGGAGCTGCGCAGATGTGCGAGAGGCACGATGCGTACCAATGTGTAGCAGGAAAACTGGAGACCTCGCGTAACCTCCCGATGTACGTCTAAGAATTGAACTACAAACATTTGTTTGCATGTAAACCACTGGATGTGTTGTTTCAACTGGAGTTCAGGTTTGTGCGTACAGTAATGAAATATGAATGTGCAACTGAAGGCTGAACCAGTGCATACTTTATGCACTCCACTATGTCTGTCCCCCTCTCTCTTTTAAAGAAGCGTTTGTTTTCAGTGTTTGACCCTCACTGCCTGTTCAGAGTTCCTACAACTACGAGAGGGGCTTTTTCTCCAAACATGCACTTTACTGTTTCAATGATTTAACTTTATTTGAACTCTGTTTCTTACCCCGGGGAGGATTATTTTGCACTGATCTCGGTCGACTTGTCTTTGTATGGGTGTTTTTTGTTTTGTTATATTTTGTTTTTCAAAGTGCACAGACGTGTCTTTATTCAGATTTTAATTGAACCAGGACAAAAGCTGATACCTTGTTTGTTTTTTTTATTCTATGCTTCAGCAGTAAATAAATATGTTGAGTTTGTTTTGACTGCTGTGATGTACGTTTGTTCCGCGTGTTCATCTGAAATATACACATACATTTGAGGTGACTATGAGCTACATATGAATTTATAAAATGTATTGACAACGTCACTGCCACCTAGTGGCCAAGCAGAGAACTACAGTTTGTAACCTGCTGCCGCAGTAGAGTGAGAGAAAGTGTGCAAGTGGGAAATTACAGCAGTGTAACGACCAACGAACACTTTTAATGGGTGACAATGAAGCTCATAACCTTATTGTTGGACTTATTGTTCTGGCTGTCATTTTTAACTGCCGGTGTGTGTTCCTACAAGTCAATCCCGTCTCCTCGGGGGTCGGCACAGCTTATTTCAGGCTGACATTTTACCCACCGTTTCATGTGGGTAATTAAACCCGGAGATGGAGGCCACCGGGGCCCCTGCTGTCGCCTTCTTTGGAGGACCCTCCCCTCCCCGCAGTGGGAGGCTGCTGCTCGAGACTATTAGTGAGATGAGAGAAAGTGTTGCTCAACGTTTCACCTTCTAGCTGAGGCCGCAGCACAAGCCTGCTGTGTGGTTAGCAGAAGCTGAATTATGTGGTATATTTCTTTTATGACTTTTATCATACTATACAGAGACTTTTTAATCCTACTACTTTTTATGACTTATATATTGTGACATTTTTATTTATTTTTTTACATACCATAGTATGAATTTTTATCATACTATACAAATACTTTCTATTACTATCACATGCTATACTATTGCTTTTTTAATTACTTTTATACGATGACTATTACAAACAAACTATGACATCTTTAATGTCTGTGACATTCTCCTCTGATCTTTTTTTGACAAAACATACTATTACCTTTTCTGACGTGTATATATACTGTGTATGTGTATATATATATATATATATATATATATATATATATATATATATATATATATATATATATATATATATATATATATATATATATATATATATATATATGGAACAGAGAGGGCGTTACGCTGCGTCCTTCCTCTTTGCATATTGACGCTCTCTGCTTCACGGTCTATCACACACACACACGCCTTGTTTTGTCTGCGGCTCTTTTACAAATTCACTTCACACGCCTGCAGCCCAGTGCTTCCACCGTCCTGATGTTATTCATAACGTCGAGCTGAGTCAGGGCGCTGGAGAAGTTGCGGCTGCATACTGCTGATTCACCGGGATAAATTCCTTTATTCTCTCTTTTTGCCATCAGCCCACCGCCAAAGCACAGAAAAGCAGCCTTTGCACAAAAAGCAGTGGGGTTTCTTGGCGGGTTTAGAATCTCTACGCTGTCCTGTTCCTCCCTGTCAAGCCTTAAATAACTACAGGCACAGCCCCCTCTGGATTAGGCCGAGGCGCTGGGAGTCCATGTCACAGGGAGGATGATGGAGGTGGGAGCTGCTAAAAACAGATCAACTCTCTGGTGCCGAGTGACGCGGCAGCTCTCTATCTCGTGAGAAATGAATTGCCTTTGTCATCGTCCTTCACTCCAGAGGACCAGGAAAGTAACTTCCAGTGGAAAGCTGCAGCTGGAACTTGGTGGGAGTCTCACATCAAGGGATTAGAAGCATGTGAAAGCTGTAATAAAAAAATAATGAACCCACGCTGTTCCAAAAAGATGTTTCTTTATTTGAATCATTGTCTCAACTCAAATCCTGGCATTCACCATGAAAACATCTCACTGCATCTCTTTTATGCATCTCTTTTCTTTTAGAAAGTAAAAAACTGAATATCATATTATCTAATAGGCAAGCTTAAATGTGAATTGGAGAGGAGGCAGAGGTGGTTCACCTCCGTTTGTGCTGATATTAGTGAGAAGGTTGTACATTTATTTTGAAGAAATAATACAACTAAAAAAACAAGCTGTCCTTGTCGACCCGTGGAACAAAACTGCAAAATGTGTTCCTCGGTGGTTAGCCTCGAGCTCTGCGATATGATGTGACTTACAATTATGAGAGCAAGACTGAACAATCTTTCCAATCCAAGAACATAACGCTCCACAGTTGTTTTTTGGGGTCGATTTTTCAGATTTTGTTTTGTTTTCAACGTGTTGTGAGCCTTTCGGGTCACGTCCTCAGAGAGCGTGCTCTGATATTTAGGACTCCAGGCTCGACTCAAAGCCGGACTAAATGAAGCTCACGCGAGTGCAGACCATGCTTAAAACACACATTGTACCATGGAAATCATCCGCTCATGTAAGGTGAGAGGATGCAAAATGTACACTAACACATCTTCTGTAACAATTTTATTCCACAATCCACTTAAAAACCACTATCAAGTCCCTTTATTATTGTAATTACACACAGGCCAGCCACAAACTCATTCAGTCACATACAAGTTAGTGAGAACCACCGAGAGTCCAATCTGTGCTGCTGCAGTGTGAAGTCTAAACCTAGAGCTGGCCTGAGCTTAGCTTGTGCTCTAACTTGTCATCTACATCCATCAACAGTCATATCCTGTACGTGATCTGCCAACAAGCTAAATACATCTGGATTTTGTGCAACAAAAAAAAAGAAAAAAAGTTGTAGTCAGTCAATTTAAAAAAAACACAAGTTGTTTTCATTAAAAGTCAGGTTTGTCGACATTCAACTCAACTTGATCAAGGTTACAGTATTCTCCGACACCACTGGTCCTACTCTTTTTTTATGTTTTATTTGTTAAATCATTTAAGACTGAAAACCACACGACTCGGTGGCAAAACATTGAGCGTGTGTGTGTCAATATGTTTTCAGGACAGAAGGTGACCTGTTAACAACTGTGCTGAGAGCTGGTTTTGAAACACACACACACACACACACACACACACACACACACACACACACACACACACACACACACACACACACACACACAACTCATCCATGACACTAAACTTGTTATATTGGATGTATTGTCGGTTGTAAACTGGCCCTGGCCTAGAAAGTACCGTACCGCGGGGCCCCAGAAAGACGCCTCTCTCTCTCTGGCGGTCTGAGGCTGCAGAACCAGATCACTGTGTATGGCTTCATGAGAAAGGTCCGGAGAAGGAGATGGGAGAGAAAGGAGGAGGCCAATTGATCGCATGCAACCAGCGAGATGGTTCTGCTGTTTACTTCCAGCGTGTGCTTTTAAAGGAGCCTTTGCTGCCCTTTTCTCCCATGAGCCCTTGGTCCGGACCGCCCTCCTCCCCTCAGACCCCTGCTGGGCTCGGCCACTCAGCTCTCACTTCTCCATGAGTGACAGCCGGATGATGCGCTGCAGCTCGGCCTCTTCCCGCCGCCGCCGAAGCTCCGCCTCTTCCTGCTCTCGAGCCGAGATCTCCATGGCAATGCGCAGCTGCTCGTCGTAGCTGCAGGCGGTCGGCTGCTTCTTGGAGGGCGTGGAGCAGAGGCTGGAGGGGGGGCGGGGCTTGTGCTGGGGGGTTCTGGGTAGGATGGAGGAACACAGGGTAAAGCAGCGGCTCTGGGAATGAAAGCACGGCACTTTATTTCATTCCAATACATTACGATAATCAAATAAGAGAAACTGGAAGTTTAGTTGATGTAGGTCACATGACTGAGCTGTGTGAGCTTCCACCTTTATGAAAACACACATTCTGACACCCGAGACATGAGTCAAACTTCCACTTGGCAACCACGTTAATGAAAGATATGACTATTCACAACATCGCCCTCATAAAACACGCGTTTCCTTATTGTTCTGCATATTTGAATATTGATTGACGTCCACGTTGAAAGCAGACTACCTCTTAGTCTCCTACGTATGCTGCTTTTGTCCTGCTGCTGCACCAGACTGGGGTTGGATGTGTAAACTATCCACATTCTCCCAGGCTTCAACTCTGAATAAGCTTTCATGACACTGCAGGTCGGGAAATTACAACCGTATGGTGTGATTTAGAAGACGATAAGCGGTTTCTACTACAGTTAATGCGATATGTTTTACATGCATGCTCCTTTAACACCTGTCCTGCTTCCAAATTAGAGCTGTGATTAAAAAAAATGTCACTTTGTCGCAGTCTGAAGCAGCAAGAGAAGGGCTCAGGACAGCAGGCTGCTGCCTTCCTTCTTAGAAAACACTGAGGATGTGCTCTGACCTGTTTGGCCACATCTGTTTAAGCTTCTCCCGCTGTAGCTCTGGAAGACGGCCAAGGACGATCAGGAATTTAGCGTTTAGCTCCTTTAACTGCTTTTACAACTGCAGACTGGATCGTGGATTTATCAACGTTAATTTCAAACGTTTGCTGTCGGCTTAACTGACCCTTTGGACCTTTAGCAATGACTTCATTGACATGCTTAGCTTTAGAATTGATGGTTTATTAGAAAGTACCATAGAAGACATTGACAGAGGACACTGTTTAAGAAAAAGACGGATATGTGACTCAAACGTTGCTTGGAGTCATTTATGTGACGCTGATCCATACGGGGAAAGAGCCAGGCTTGATATTGTTTATGAAATGGATTCTAAATGAGTTAGTTAGTTTTGACAGAAATTAGCGCGTTAACCCCAAAAGCAAATATTTGTTCAATATTGTATTTACTTTACATTTACATGCTGTTGTTCCACATCTGAACAGCTTAATACGTATTAAGAACATTAAGTTGGACCCACTGCCCTTCATCAATATTTCACCAACGCTTAGATGTAAAGCGACGAAGCAAATGTCGTGCTGGGATTTTTTCACAACCTGGCAAACCAAAGGTCAGCTATTAGTACCGTCTTATAAACCGGTAATTACCCATAAGCGGTACCATGTTCTCCATTCTAGTTTCACTTTTAGTTTTTTTCTCACTTTCTGGGATCATTTAATTCTTGTCACAAAGAGGACATGTTGAACTGGCTTTTTAAAACGTCTTAATACTTTCTATAACGCACGCAGAATAATGTGTTTCAAGGTGTTACCACGATAAGTTCAACAATCATGTTCAATCAAAACAGGCGAGATTGCATTTGCTTTTTTTTTTTTTACCCCTTACAGGACATGAATTAAAGAACACCACAACCACAGTTTCCTCGAACATCATAACGCTGATGTCAGTAAACACTGCAACAGCAAGATTGTGTCACATAAGGGAAAGACTGCGTATGCATCCACTGCCCTACAGACAGGGGGAGAAAACACCGGCTAAAGATAACGCGCTTAAGTCAACAGCCGTACTGTCGGCTGTGAAAGCAGGAAACTCTCCCATCCTCCAGTCTCCCCCTTTCCACACACACACACACACACACACACACACACACACACACACACACACACACACACACACACACACACACACACAGCAAATAGGAGACGAGAGGAGAATAGCAGGATGGATAAGAGAATGGAGTCGGGGAGGACAGGACAGGAATACAGGATGTGAGTCATGGATGGCGGGAAAGATCTGCAGGATGGAAAAAAATACAATGGAAGACTGTAAGACAGTGAAGAATGACAATATCTAACAGAAGTGAGAGGAAGTCAGAGACAATATAGGTGAAGGAAAAGCAGGAAATATTGCCTTTGTCCTGACAGTCATGGAGATTTATGTGTGTGTGTGTGTGTTTTTTTATAGATTTCCAGCTCTTTTGAAGATAAAAGTTCCATTCATTTTTAAACGACTGATGCGTTTATCCGACTTCATCTGCAGCTCCTGGTTGTTCTCCTGATAATAGAGGGGTTGGCCTATACAGTGATGTACAGAACAGAGAGGAAGCCTGAGGATGAAGAGAGACTGAGGGAAAAAAGAATAGGATTGAAGAAAAAGAGACGTCTGACCTCTCCTGACGACTCGGGTCACAGGGCAGAGGGTGTGTTCCTGGCTTGCTGTTGGTCAGCGCCTCCCAGATGGTCACCTGGACACAAAGAGGAGGCACAGGAAGTCAGAGAGCAGACACAGGAAGTGGGTAGTGGGCGAATAAAGAGACGGCGGTGCATGTAACACAACGGCATCCTCCCTGCAGGCCTTTCCCTGTTAATGTATGCTAAAGTACCTCTCACACACACACAGCAAGCCGGCTTGATTATGAATTATGAACTGACTGAATGGGAACTAGATCGATCCCTGGCCTTGGTTCTTTTGTACATTATTATTACTACTGATACCGCTATTAATATTGATTGGCACCTGTTAAAAACTCTACACATTGAATACACCGTATACCATCCGCTCTTTGAGGGTTGGATGTTTGGCCTGATTTCACAACAAAGTTTCTACTTAACCTTGAGACCCTGTTTTATAATCTAGTTAGAATATTTTTAATATTTATATTTTTATTGTGTATCTGAGGCCCCTCAAATTAGCCTCGGCTCCCCCGAGCTGGTAACTCCGGCCCTGTTCCTTTACCTTCTATCGGGTCCCTAATTTAATTTCAGTGCGCTGTGAAAATCTAATTTGAGAAACTTTGGAGAAAGTTTAGTGCAGATAATTCACATGAATTGATCCAAATCTTGGTTTCTTTGACAACGTTGTGTGTTTATGCGGCAGGAGCTCCTCACAATGGAACGATCGGGCGAACATCCGCCTTGTGAGCTGCTTTTGTCCTGCACCTTCACCGAGCTACAGGGTTGCATCATCAGTCTTTGAATACACTTCTATGACACTGCAAGTTAAGATTCTGGCTGTCGTCAATTTAAAAAGGGAAAATGGGAACGAAAGACGGGGAATGACAACGTTATGGTATTTTAAGAAGATGATAAGCAATTTGTACAGTCGTTATTACTTTGTATGTTTGACATGAAATGTCAGCAGTAAGGTCCTTTTAAAACCTGTCCTGCATCCAAATTAGATTTGTAATAAAAAAGGCATTTTTCAGCAGCAGCAGTACAGAAGTTCAGGACCGGAGGCTGCTGAGGATGACTGAACAACTTACCGCACAAACCCTCAGCAGCAACCCGGCTGCTGCCTGCCGTCCTTCAGCCGAGCTGAGAGAGCACTGAGGATGTTCTCCGACCTGTCTTACACAGCCTATTTATACTTCTCTCCCCGTACCGCTGGAAGAAGGCCAAGGACTATCAGGACCAGGATCTCTGGGATTTTTAAAACAGCACCTATCGCGGGGCCGTGTTGAGTATAATGGGTCTGGGCTCCACACATCGCAGGCAATTTATTCTGCTTATTGATTTCGCTTCAGCATTGATTGTTTGTATTTTGAAAGTGGTCGCTCTTCTGCTGCCGCACTGTGTCTATTTGTCTGGTATTGCTCGACTTGAATTGCCTGCTGTCATTTTGACTGGATCTTACAGCTCGGTTGATATGGCAACATGTCTCTGTGAACCTTGAAAACGTTGTGAAAAACCTTTGCAATCTGCGCTAACAAGGAGGCAGGAGAGGAATACACTTACTTACAAGTGCAAAAGCCCCACATCTTCAACGCAATCAAATGTGAGATAATTGACTGATTTGATTGACTGCAAGCCCCTCCCCTTTAACAGCGATTGTCCAATCGTAGCGTAGCAAACGTGACACGGCACGCCAGGTCTGTCATGTTTTGGACTTCTGGTGTGTAAAGTGTGCATGATGTCAATTTTTGGGGCTTTTTGGGCAAAAACAAGAGAAAAAGTGATGGATTTGACAGAGCTAACTAGCTTACTACAGCCAACTAAAGCCAAGGCGCTATTCATTAGCTATCTACAGCTAGCTAGTGGTTAGTAGAAGAAGAAAAATGCTTAGCTTAATTTGTAGGCTGAACCTAGAAATGAAACTGAACCTTCCAGCAACAGTTCCTCTCACAGGCAGCTCACCTGATCGTATTCGGAGCCGGCCTCCAGCAGACTCTGCTGTATGGCGAACTGCAGCAGGTCCTCCTCCTCATCCCTCATGCTGTCTCTCTGCTTGCCCCCTGTCAGCATGGAGTACCCAGACGGGGCCTCGAACACACACGGGGGAATCTCTCCGGCTCGACACGACACTGCAACACACGGCAAAGGGCAAAGTCATGTCCAACGACCTGCAGGCCGCAGCTTCAGTTCACACATTTTACTTTATCGCGCACTTCCCATAACTTCATGACATCTCCCGGCTCTTTTCACATCAACCCTGAATAAAAAAGATATTGCAAATGAAAGAACTTTGTCTTAAAGTAAATTAAGGTCCCAAGCATGGTATGTTTTAGGGAGTGGCTACAGTGTGATTGACAGGTCGCTATCACAGCCTCTCTCCCACGGCATCCCTCCTCCGCCGTCCAAATATGGTCACTTCTGTTCAGTGGTTACAAAAAAAACAAGATGGTCGATGGCCAAAAGGCTTCAAAACCATAGTTCACAAACCAATGCGTGACTTCCCGACGACTACGTCCCCTTCTCATCCACAGTGGATGGTTTCACTTTATTGTGCGCTGCACTTTACAACTTCAACACATCTCCGGACTCTTAATAACAACCCTGTGTGGCCGACTGTCGTAAAAACAACAGCCGGGACCAGTGTTGCTGTTACACAACCGTAAGAGAGGGGAAGACGTTTTATTTAACAGTCGAGGAGATTATACTAAAGGAGAAGAGCAGGAAAGGAAACACAGAATAGTCATTTCTGAGTGAAAGGAAGATAAATCCAAAGTTAAAGAAGTTGTATCAGGTCCTTTTCCTTGCATACTATTTGACTCAACTGTATGTATTTTTACAGGACTATAACTCAAGATTCAAGGTTCCTTTGGATATCTTCCCTCTGCATGGATGCAGGCTTGAACATTGGACTGTTGGGATGATGAGTAAACCATAATCTAACACGTAACGTAATAAAGAACATAACCTATATTGTCCAACGTGATGAATACTCCTCGTAAGTTATCACGCAGCTGCACGGCCCAGATTCCTGCAGTGAATGTTAGTGGAGATTTATACAACGGCTCGTTGAAAATAAATCTGCTGAATATACAGTTGAGCCGAACCTCATCTGTAATTGTATCAGCTGAAGAAGGAGATTTACTAAAAGCCCCCTCCGGTACAACAAATAAAGCGCATGGCAGTGTGTTCTTACTGGTGGAACTGGAGCTGGAGACGCTGGAGGAGTCGCTGCCGGGAGACGGGGTTTCGGTCCTCGGGACGTCCCTCTGTCCGTCCCCCTCCACCCCCACTTCGTTGTCAGCGCGGACGCCGGAGCCTTCCTCGCAGCCGTTCAGGTTGCTGAAGGTGATCCTGGCGTTGAGGATGTGGTAGAGCGGGATCTCTGCGGGGAGCGGAGAGAACGTGAGCAGGAGGTGGCCTTCTTCTTTGCATCAGTCTCATCATCCGGTTCATCATGCATATCCTTATATCACTTCTTTTATTTTAAGTGGGCACATTTACAAGTTATTTTTTTCTGTTCTTTTCACTCGCTTTATCTCTCCGTCTTCATTTCTTTCCACCCATCTTTGTATCTGTTTTAATTTCCCACCGCCCCCCCCCTTATTTAACGCTCCCATCCGTCTCACTCACCGATCTTGACGGGGAAGCCAGGCGGCAGACGCAGAGTGATGAAGTCGCGCAGCTTTGCGAACAGGGCGTTCGAGATCGCCATGAGATCGATGATTGGCACCACTTGTTCGGCCAGGGACAGAGGGTGGGACTCGCACAGCCACAGCTTGGCTTTAAACCTGGAAACAAGAACACAAACACAACCTGAAGGATGCTGATGAGGTGCAGAAGCAATGCATGTGATGAGCTCTTTCACCAGACACACACAAAGACATTGATCCCATCGGCTGGCTGTCCACAAGCTGCTGAGTTGTGTGGAAATCGAGGCCAATCAATGCTTATATTTTAACTCGTCCAATAATGAACACAGCATTGAGAGGCAGCTCTGAAACCTCCAACACTTCATTCTCACGATGTCAAGTCACTGTTTATTGAGTGCCAAAGAATAACGACACTTTCAAATGAAAAAGACAGCCAGGCCGATAGGCAGTTGGAGGAACACGGGGCAGATGATTGCACAGCAGGTTGGCAGGTGGATTAGAGAAGCAGGATCATTGAAAACCAGCATCATTAGCGGCATTACAAATAAATAACACAAAATGCCTCAATTTATCCTGAGAGAAACTGCAGGACATCTTATTTTAGTTTTTTCTTTCCTTTGCTCATATAAGAAAAGATGACTTGTCATGAGCTGTTTGAATACTCTATTATTTGTCTGTCGTTCCCAGGATCTCGGCCGTCAGCTGCCACGATCGGCTGGCTTTACTCTGCCTGCATGTCCGCGTGAGCCTGTCTCCTCTCTGTCCATCAGCTTGTCAGCTCTGGCACTTGGCGGCGATGTCACTGTACGCATGGCTGCCTGTCTGTTGTTGCCGTCTGCCTGTGTCACCTCTGGGTCTTGGTGGTGAGCTGGCACGGGTGGCCGATGTCCCTCTGAGTCGGTGACGAGCCGGGGTTGAAGTATTCCTCGGCCGTCAGCGCTGCGGGGTTGGTGATCCCGGCACACGTCATCTGGGTCACCAGGGCCTGCAGAAAGTAAAATAATGAAATAAAAACCTGACGTAACAACGTTTTTCCGTGATCCATACTGTAAATGCCTCTGGCATTTCAAACTAACTTTATTTGCTATTCTCTGTCTTGGAGAAAACACTCACCACCCACTGGGATTTCAAGGCTATCCTCTTAGTTGCTGGCATTTTCAAAAGCTCAATGAAAAAAAAAACATCTGCTCAGAAGCCAGAGCTTGAGAACAAATGACGAGGCAGTTTTCTTATTGCAGTATTTCACACTGTTACAGTAAATGATGCGTCTGTTGGTTCGCTGCTCTAATTAGTTGCTCCCTGTTTACTGTTTGACCTTCATAGACCTGGAGGAGGCAGAGCCTGCTCACGACTTGAGAAAAAGAAGAACGGCATTCTTTCCATGTTGTGGAAATTTCCTTTCAGTTGCAGTCAATTCTTCACACTCAATTTAACATTGCAGCTTTATAGTTGCACAAAGTATCTGCATCCGTATGTCGAAGCCAAAAATAAAAGCACCAAGTCGTGGGTCTTTGTTGTGTCGAGAGGACAGAGAGGCATGAAGCTGAGAGGAGCAGAGGTGACAGTGAGGGGGAACAACAACAACAACCACAAAGACGGAGGGAGGGACATATGAGTCATAGAAGCTCTCCAGCAGAAACAAATTAAAAAAACATAATCAATATTTCAGAGGAGGTCAGAGCCCCTGACTTATTGTTCTACTCTGCAGGCGTGCTCTCCTGATGACACGGTGAACCAGGATTCACACACTATCCACACCCAATGAAGGAGATGATGCCACTATTAAAGACCATGATTCATTCTTGAGCACCAGCACCCATTAATCACATTAATCACATTAATCACCCAACACATCCTTGTTCCCTGCTTGTGCTTTTAAATGATTGGGGTTTGAAAATATTGAATTTAAACATAACACAGGGCAATCACTACAATTGCAATTTCAACATCTAAATAAAGTGTCCACTTACGCCGTTGTTAGGTCCCATGTGCTGCTCAGCGATCCCAAGGAAGTTCTGCAGTGGAGTCTTCCCACCTGCTCAGAGACAAACAGCAGTTTGGTTTAGTCTGAGCTTTGTAAACACTCCCTCCACTACAGAAGCGCCCGGAGCTGGCTTCAGTTGGTGCTCGTCCATCAGGAGATGATGACGAATGGGCTCATTAATCTCCACTGTGGTGTCACTCCGCTCCACAATGTTTTGCTCAAGACAACTTAGTGCATTTTGTGTTGTGGTCTAATCATCGGCGACGGGCCAGCGTTACAGAAACAGAGCCACACTGGACTGAATTTAACGGGAGTAAATCCAACATATGTTCTAAATATCAGTGGATCTGAAACTACCGGCAATATGGAGTCCATCAACAATGAAACCCTGAAACCCTGAAAGTCACAATTAAAGATATTTATACAATGCAGTCAGTATAAGTGCCTTCAATGTATATATTGAACCCAAAAATCTACTAAAAATCAGATTAAAGTCCACTTCAAAGTAATATAGAGTCTGCACAGCAACATGTGTGACTTACCGTCACCATTAGACTATAATTGCATAAAAAACAGGAATCTCTAAGTCTGTGAACAACTTTGTGATCGAAAGGAGATCTTCAGACTGCAACAGTCAGAGAACCGTAATAGGGTCTTAAAGAGAAAGAATAAAAGTTGTTTTGGGGGCGTGTCCAGCTGTCTTCCTCCCTCCAGAACATGTTTTACAGTTAGACACGTAGAAACACTCTGCTCGGCATGTGTCTGATGTGTTTTACCTTGTTAAAGAGTCCTACAACTACCTCTACTCTTTGCCCTCTATAAAGCCAGAATTTACGAATATGCAAAAATATTACCTTTCCAACTGTTGGACACAAAACTAGTCCAAAACTAGTTGTGATATCACACATTGTGTGTTTATATGACGAGGTATTAAACTGAGTTTAAGGTGACCACAGAGAAACTCTGCACATGCATCATTCTGACACAGCGTCATAGTGAAGCTCAAAGATCCAAGTACCAATAAGCAAAACACATTGTTTGAGTGGAGGGGAACTTTAAATTAGCTACATATAAATACACAAATCAAATCTGAAGTATTTATTTGCAACATTAAGAATTCATAACAAAGTCAGCAAGTATCAGTTGGACAAACACATCTTCGGTAAATATTTAATCAAGCGTCTAACTTTTAAGAGCTCAGCTAGTCTGCCTGAGCAGGACCGTGTGGGTGTTGTTGACCAGATTTAATAGACAGTGACCACACAACTGGCATCACATATTGATTCCTATGTGGCTGAGTCCTGACTGGTACTTGACGTCACCTTTTTATAACTGGGCCACTGAGAAAAGCACAGAGAAATACACAAATACAGAAATCTCTTCTGTGAAATGTCCGTTAACTCTCATAAAATTGATTGAGAACACAAGATTTCCGGGTCACACAATGACCGGCAGAGTGCAATTGGAATACCAGCAGCTCATTAGCATATGAGGGGAATATGAGCAACATGTGAGTGTGTGGCTTGTACTTTCAGACAGAAGTGGTGCTGTGGTTTTTCCTCACTAACCAGAAACTAAATGAGTGCTAAAAGCAAAGCAAAGGTCCACCAATTAGTGTTAATGACGGCGGTGTCATGGTGTGTGTGTTATGAGACAAGTGTCCACACTTTGACCTTCGGACCGCTGATCAGCTGCTTGACTCAAGATACATTGTGTGTGTCTCTCTTAGGACATACTGAATATATAATAACTCATAAGTCTTCTCTACAGTGTTGACAAAATGATGACAAGTAGCACAAGGGCAGGCCGAATGGAGTGAGTCACCCATCCAGGAGTCGGTGTGGCGCTTCCAGGAGCACTCCCGTCCTGTATATTGGCAGAGTGCAGATGGGGATTGTGACCTGGGAGAGCGGAGCCCTCCGAGGAGCATGTGACGGTTGATGCTCGCCGACAGCGACAGGCCGGCTAATCCTGTTTGATTTATGATCTGAACGAGAAAACGAGCCGGAGACAGCGATCTAAAGTTACAGGCCGCCAGCCGGAGCCTCGGGGTGATCTCACCGCGCTCAGGTGAGCGGGGTTACTCATCAGTGACCCGGTTATCGGACATGGCGCAGCACTTGGGCTGAAGGGCTACGGCGGCACAGGGGGGATAACGGAGAAATTCTGCTGCTGCAGCTTAAGCCATCAAGGTCCACGAGGAACACCTTGATGGCTTAAGAGGTGACGATGTCTTGACAAAATAAAGGGACGTACCTTTTGTCTTGTTCTTGTTCTGGTCTGACAGGTGGTCAGTTCTGGTCCTGGTGATCAGCTCCACGTTGGATGCTGCGAAGACCTGAAAGAGGAGGAGACGATTAACGTTCAGTGTTCTTTTGACACCGGACAAACGTCCTTGTTTAATAATGATCATTGCAAAAATCATGCATCTATTCCTTGAAAAAATATATATGTTTTTCTGACCTAATTAAAACATAGACCCCAGAGAAGTCTTGATTCACTGTTTAACCTCTGATCAACAAACTTCTGAAACTCCAATAACATATTTATTTCGGGTTTGCGAGGGGCATTGTTGTGTAGCAAGTACTGTCGACAACAATCACATATATAGAGCAGTTGAGAATCCATTGTATTGAACTGCGTTTTACAGTCTGGGATCCCAAACAGAAGTAATACATGAAACATGTCATGAGCTCACAACCATGTTTATAAGAAACATGAAAGTAGGACATTAAGTATTAAAGTAGGACAGCAATGCTGAGTATGTTTAGTGTGACCCCAAAATATACATTAGAGGTATAGATTGATGGTAGAAAAGGAGCGAGAAAGCTGATTCAGAAGCGAAAAAAGTTAAAAATAAATAAATAGGGGTGAGAAAATAATAAATAAATTGGGGCAATACTGACTCAGCCTTTTGTTTTCCTCATTATTTATTCATGTACATGTTAGAGTGCCCTCATTTTTACAGCATAAATAGCACTGCTTACATTTGTCAGAATAGGAGAAAAACTAATTTTAGCTTTCTGTTTTTGTCCCTACATCTAACATTTACAAAACACCTACAATCCACCTATTTTGTCTGCTTCCTCATACAGGACCAACTTATTCGAGCCACAGCTCAGAGCAGAATACTGGACTTCCTCACTAGCGATCACATAATTAAAAATTGAGCAGGCTGCTGGTTCTGAGTTTTACACTGGCCGACGGACAAGAGGAGGCAAGAGCTAAAGAAACGTTTGTGACTCTAAATCAATGATGCAGAACATAGATGCTTTTCAGGCAGCAGCATTCTACTGTCGAGCCTGTCTGAAGTGCTTTTAAACCAGCAGTGACAGATGGTCCTGGGTGTCTGACTCCCATCTATCCCTCCAGGGGTTCAAGGAAACAAATGGGGTCAAGGTAATGCATGTGTCTGCGTAGATAGATAGACTTCTTATTTTTAACTAAATTTGATAGGCCATCTGGTCTTTTAAGGGCTGATGAATTTCCCCCCACTTTAGAGCGAAGAATTCCGGTTTCAGAAATTCATCCGTCATTATTTGAAAACGCAGAAGGTTATGTCCTTGAAAAGGTTTTAAAATGGCCGTGGGAGTGATTCTTTCTGGAAATGAAACTCTTCAAGTGGAGTGGACTTTCGCGGAATATCAAATGGAGCTCCGGCAGCGGTGGTTTCTGTGGACAGAGAGAGAGATCAGCTGTCCGAGGCGCCTGCGCTCTACCTTGGCTTCATATCCATTCACGGTCTCGGTCTTCTCGCTCCTCCAGCCCAGTATGCCCGTCTTGTTCCTGCGACAAGGATTCAACACATGCCACACATCAGTTCTCTGTGGTCTCGACAACAACAACAACACAGTTGTTGTGGATTATTCTGTTTTCCTAAGCAATCTGCAGATATGTACTGGAGAGGAAATCATGAATACAGATACATTTGCAAGTCACAGGCTCTGTTTTCTCTCTATAATATGCAGCCAGAAAACATTTCAGCCATTGTCCTTGTTTGTCGTCTGTGCTTCAACAGTTCCGTGTGCAATCAGGAAGTCTGCCCAGAAGTTAGTGAGGCACATCCCATCCTCATGATTCACGTCATGGAAGTCCTTCAGGACCCCACCACAGAGTTTTCATTTCCATTGCCCCATATTAGCCCTTATATTTGAAAGGTCACGGTATCTTTGCAATGATATCAAGTATATTCCAGCATATCGTAAATGATGTGACAGTTTTGGAAGGAAGGTTTCTCAGACATGCTATCGGCGTGGCTCTTGGTGTGGCGAAATCGGTGGCAGAATTTTTAACACACATTCATGTTCCCCTCAGGATGAATTGCAGTTACTTTGGTTGGTCAGCTACAATTTCTAATTTGTCCAATACTTTGGTTTATGACCAAGCAGCATCCCGCCGGAGGAAACTTCTTGGTCTTCCTGGGAAACGCGACAATACTTTCACGATGCCACACTTTGACAGCGCCACATGATGTTACTCCTTTAGTTCAGCCCTGAAAACAGCAAAACTGCAGCGCTGCGGTTTCTTGTCGTGCATGGCTGCGTAAAGACGTATCAACTCCGGAGGTGGATGTCCCGTCTGTGGAGCTTGACAAAGTTATTTGCACTAAAGCATCATAAATATAGTATTGGCATGTAGACAGAAGTGCTGACCAGGGAGAATGCACATCGCGGTGACACTGAGTTACAAGTCTGACAGGGAGATGATTACCACGACTCCTCCGCCTCACCCAAACATTACCTCCTCCGGCTCGCTTCTCTCTGTCGCGCCTCTCTCCATCTTCTTGCTTTTTATCTTTTCACATTCACTCTGCGTCTCGTTCCATGATTCCTCCATCTATCACTGTGTCTCTCCACGGTCCAAAAACCATCGACTCCCTGTTTGGGCCTCCATATTGTACTTTTGTCCCCCATAGTTTTGTGTCCCATTCATCTTTCTCTCCCTGTTTCTCTCTGCCTGTCTTCTCTTGTTTCTCTCTGTCCCTTCCCTTATTCTCCTCCTCATCCCCTTTTCCTCCCCTCCTCTTTCTTTTATCCCTCTTTTCATCCTCCTATTTACGATTATCTCCCCTCTATCCCTCAATGTCCAACACTTTCCTTCTTCTGTCATCCCTCTCTCTTTCTTTGTCACATCAGTCAATCTCTCCTCTATGCCCCCCTCCTTTTTTCCACCTTCCACTTCTTTAATTATGTGAAACTGAGCCGTAAAACTGTACCGTTAGCGGAATAAAAAGCTCATAAATTGACTGCACACAAGCGTCCTGCTCATCCAATTTTCTTTTCTACACCTCTTCTCCATTCCTCTTCTCGTGGGCTTCTGTATTGACTGCCTCTTCCATGACTTTCTGTGCTGCTATCTGCCTCTCCATCTTTGTGCAACTCACTTGCAATACATTGAACTTTTTTTTAAGTGACCTGAGGCTGATTCACACAGCCAGAAGCTTAGTTGTGCCTCACTACCTCCACAACACACTTACGCCTGACATGTTAGCCTTTTTTTAAAAGGTATTTTCTTGTCTCCTATTCCCCCTTTACTGCTTCTATTTCTTTTAGTGTTTTCTTATGTTTCTGAAAATGCATTTATACAGCCACCAGAGAACGTGCCTGAACTTGTTGCACTCGGTTGTGGGTTGTAGCGTAGGAGACAGCCGCTGCAGAAGAGTGTCAGAAATTCAACAACAAAAGAGCGATTTTCTCCACTTAGGGGAAAAAAGAATGCCAAGCACTCAGAGCAGAAAATATCTGAGGCTGAATTACAATGTGTTGTACTGAGGCTGCCGTTGGTGGAGAAAATGGCTACTGTGCTTGTTCAATGGAAGATTTCTTCCAGTATGATTGTTCAATATCGCTGCAAAATGGTGAGATTGAGGCCCTTGCTCTTGGATTCTGAGTTATATGAAATAGGATTTCCTGATGGATTTTCTGTTACAGTTGCATTGGACACATCATATCATCTAATTTTGCTCAGTTATCCACAAAAATTTGGAAAAAAAGGCGCCACAAAATGACAGAAATGCAATGCAGAGTACATCAAGAACACTATGTATATATGTATATATATGTATATGTGAGGGTGTATATGTGTGTATGTGCGTATGTGTAGACATACCTTTGTTTATCTATTTTTATTTGCATTGGTTATGTGCATGTGTATCTTTATGTACATGTAGTGTGCACATCTTTCTTTATATGCATATCTAGAAAATCTATAAAAAATGTGATCACAAAAAAAAAAGAACAGCTAAGTATTAGTTTCATCAGCTGGGATTTCTCCTTGAAAATGAAGCGTGTTGGGCTCACGATCATGAGCATAACGTTCTCATGTTCATGTTCCGTGTGCATCAGCGTGGCGTCTGACCTCTCGAAGGCGATGTTGCGGGTGTCCAGCTGGGTCGTGACCACGGCGGCCGACAGCCTGGCTGCTACCTGCTCGTCGCTGGGCTGCGTCGCCCCCAGAAGGCCCAGACCGCCGGCGTTGCTGCCGCAGGCGCCGGTGTTCCCCCCGCCGCCAGGTGAAGGCGTCGTGAGAGGCGAGACACACAGGGTCTCGCAGAACACCAGCTGCCTGTCGTGGTCGACCTCCATCACCTCTGCGCTGGAGTCTGAGCGGGAGACAGACAGGGAGAGCCACGTCAGTGGGCACGAGAGAGGCCGACGTTGACAGTGGGGAAGGACGACAATACGAGCGTGCCAAGTGAGGCTGCGGGACACAAAGACACACATGAACATGTAAGGAAGAGTCAAGGGAGATGATGACTGATGTCGAGAGACTGCAGATGACATCTGCACCAGTCTGTATATTTGCTCCATCTCACGTTTACTTCAAATACAACCTGTGATAAATAAAGTTTCCTAAACTTAAGCTTTGTTCAACTTGGACCAGTGACTTCACAGTGTTGTCTTGCTGCATATGGTGTCCCACAAGCTTGTTTAATATAATATGACACTACTATGAAGACAACTGTGATCATAATCTGTGTGCTCACACAGGGGAGGAGGAGGAAGGAGGATATTAGAAAAGGAGATTGAGATAGCCAGCGCAAGACAGAATGACAAACACATGCTTACTTTATATGCAAAGTTTGGCATCTTATCTTAAATGTTTTTATTTTTTGGGATCTGTGCATAACCCCTTTCTTGCCGAGAGTTAGTTGAGAAGATGGACACCACTCTCGGTTAGCTTCACATAGCACAAAGACGGGACACATTCACACACAGTAGGTCAAGAGTTTGACCTCTGACCTTGTCCCCTGAAAATGAAGCTCCGGTTTCCTCTCTGCCAGGTCATCTGGTCGAAGCCCATCAGGGTGGTGTCCACGCGAAGACACTGGCCACTCTTCCAAACTCTGTAGGTGTCGCTGGGGCAGATACGAGACACCAGCGGCACTGAGGCAACACACAGACGGGCTTTAAAGGAAACTGTGCCTTTTGTAATGGATGTGTACAGAACTGAATTCAGCTTTCTGGTGTTTTCATGTTAACAGAGACATTTCAGTAGTTGCAACAACAATTTACGCACAAAAACATACAATTAGTCACAAGTCCGCTATGGAGACTAATACTGAAATAACATCTACTTGTGGTTTTCTAAAGCACTTTAGCTAAAACGCACACGCTGTTTAACTCTAAAACCAAAGTCACAGACATGCATTAAGTGTGTGAGCATCAGTGTCCAGTGCAACAGGAAGAGACAGGCCTCTTCAGCCCAAGAGGGAGATGATAACAGGATTAATTCTGACTTCACTGCCTGGAATGAGAGCCTGGACTCACCCCAGCTGGTAAACTCCCATTTCATCTCCACGTAGAAGTCCTGGGCCTGGACAGACAGAGGAAGAGAGAGGAGGAAGACATCAGGGTGTGTGTGTGTGTGTGTGTGTGTGTGTGTGTGTGTGTGTGTGTGTGGGGGGGTGGGGGTGGGGGTGGGGCGAGGGGGAATATAGAGAGAGATTTGGGAAGATAGAGAGTGATGAATTTAAAGATGGATAGACAGAAGGAATTGCAGTGATGCTGCTTCATTGTCTGTTCCAAAGATCGGGGGGAGCTGGCACAGATAAGTGTGTGTGTGTGTGTGTGTGTGTGTGTGTGTGGTGTGTGTAGGTGTGTGCGTGTGTGTGGGTTGATAATAGAAGTGATGGATGGAGGGGTGGAGGACAATTATGTGGATGGGAGCAGCAGCAGAGGAAGTACGGTGTGCGATGGGCATGTGTGCTTGAGTGAGAGTACTCATTGTCAAAGTGTGAGGGTGTTGTGTCTACAATACAAGTATGCTAGAACGTGTATGTGTGTGTGTGTGTGTGTGTGTGCGTGTGTGTGTATTAGGGAGCCAGCTGGAGCAGATACACAGGCAGACAGACTGTGTGAAGGCAGTTCCCTGCATCTCTGCCACGGTTCTCTGCAGCTCTACCGCTGCAACTAGATCAGCTGCACCTCCGTGTTTTCATAACCGCCAACCTTCAGCTGGTCCATCGCTGCTATTGTGCCGTTAAGCGTGGCACTCCATAACCCCCTTCAGGGGAAAGCGATGACTCAAATCACACAGAGACAGAGGAGGGTTTTTGCAGCATTGAGACGTTTGAGTGTATCCCCCTTGTTGGGTAGTACACAAAGCTATTAATACCTTCAAACAAACCAAGAATATGTTATCCTCAAACAAAGATGTTGAATATTCAAAAGATTGATCTACATTTTAAATGAGTGCATCTCTGCTCAAAAACTCCCTTCATGTGCCTTTGTAGTTGTATGTAATGTTGTTGTGTCTGTGCTTACAGGCTTGTTTGTGCCTGTGCAGGTGTTTGTGGCCATGGATAGGAGTTGTTTTTTTCCTCCATGTGTGCATCAATGTGTGTGTGTGTGTGTAAATCCCCACTTGGCGCAGTTGCTCCAGCAGGACGGGGATGCCCGCCAGTCTCTTGGCAGTCCTTTGGTAGTCACGGTAACGGAGCACGAGACGCACCAACTCCGGATCTCTTGTACTCACGGCCTCCTGGAGAACTGAGAGAGAGAGAGAGAGAGAGAGTAAAACAGAGCCAGTCACTCAGACCTCATCTAAAATGAATGTCCATGAGTAATTTTAAGGGGGGGCAGCGCGGATTGCCGGAAAAAAAACTGAAGTAGGCCAAAGGAAAAGGTGCGACCAATTACTGCGGCTCGCCACTTTGCTGTTAATCTTACACGCTGTTCTGCACTTGAACAATTAGGTAACAATTGAGTTTCTCTCACTCTAACACCAAACCTGTGAGTAAAGGCTCAAACACACAGAAACAATCTACGACCTGCGGTTTCACCTCATGACGCACAACACAGTAGTCAGATCAGAATAAAAATAAATAAAAAGATGACATAACGATACTCTGCACCACAGAGTTTCTGTGAACAAGCGTGACAATAACAACGATTTGATTTCAAAGCGATTAACTCATCAACATCAAGACAAAAAAAAGGCTGTGTGTTACATGTAGTGTCACACAGATGGGAAAGACGGCAAACAAACAAAAAGAAACCCTCAGGATGAGGGTGGGAAATCAGCCAATATAATTTCAAGGTTAAAAAAGGAATTGATTTCATGCTTCATTAGTCTCCAACTGCCAGCCAGACCTCCACATTATATTTGCACAGTGCCGGCAGATAAGAGGAGTCTGGCAGAAGCCACCGCTGTTCTACGAAAGAGGTGGTGAAGGAAAAGCACCAGGAGCGCTCGTGTTTTTAGAAAACAATGAAGAGGACCTCCTTAGCGTCAATGTAAAATAGAGCCAGTGGGAAATGATGTTGTGGACACCATTTTGCATTTGCATTTTGAATTTTTTGGTGCATAATAACTCACACTATATATTAACATAGTGCTCTTATTGTGACCAAGGAGGCCATAACCACAACCACAACTTAAACTCTTCTGGTCCTCACTCATGCAGGACTAATCTTTAGTGAGCTCACTTAAACAAAGACAGAGACACAACTAGTAAAGCCATTATTCACTTCATTCATTATGAAGCACATAATACATTCATAGTTATATATAAAACAGGTAATATCCATATTAATTAGTGGTTAGTTTGTGTTTTATTCATTGGTTACTAATGAAGATCGTGACTCTGGGCCAAATTGTGTGAAACCCCTTTCTGTGTGAAGGATGGCCCCCATTAACTAGTGCAACTGGAGCTCGCTTTCACGCTTATTTGCAATGACAGATACCGAAAGGAGTTAAAATCCATAACATGCGTATCCTCCAAAGGAAGCAATTAAAAATATAAAAATGTTGTGGATTTTAATTCCTTTCATGGGAAATGTGGTCATAGGTTTTAACCACTGGTGTGCAATTTAAAACAACAATTGTTTCCACTATGATCTAATTCTCTCTCTCTCTCTCTCTCTCTCTCTCTCTCTCTCTCTCTCTCTCTCTCTCTCTCTCTCTCTCTCTCTCTCACCGGTCCATCCATTGCGGTTCTCCTTGCTAACATCAGCTCCGTGCTCCAGCAGGACCCTGGCACAGTCCAGGTGGCCAAGCGTGACAGCCAGGTGGAGAGGAGTCCGACCACGAGGGTCCTGAGACTCTAAATCGGTCTGGATGGGAGAAGGAGGGGGAGGGGGAGGAGGAGGAGGAGAAAAGAAAAGAGAAGGAAGAAAAATGAGAGAAATAAATAAATAAAAGGGAATAGTGTAAGTTAGCATAAAGGTGAGAGGAGCGGACAGAGAAGAAACTTTGGGTTAATTGTGCATCATTGTAGTTCTCTTCCATCCCAGAGAAGGGGCATCTTTACACTTGTGTGAAGATAAGGATAGAGAGAAGGAAAGAGAAACAGTGGCAGGTGCTAAGTGATCTGTCACCACTCCAACGTGACTGGGTGTTACACTCGATACTGTTCACTCGACACACTACATGTGTCCCCCGTGTTCTCTGGGCTGGATGGATTGATTTTAGCACCCAGAGCTCTTTAAGCTGCCTTCTGTCATCCATGTGATCCTTCAGAAGGTTCAGAGAAGGTTGTCAGTTGGAATTCCTGGCAGGGAAATGGGAACAAGGAGCACAGTTTTCAATATGGCATGCCATGTTCTTTATTTTCTCCGAACATGTGTAGCTGTCTGAGAACAACATCGATGAACAAAAAGCCTAATTAAAAGCTTAAGGCTTGACGTCGGCTCTCAGCTCCACTCTGGATTTAGAACAGCATGCCAACGAGATCTCATCTGTCAGCCATATTACATTTGTGTTATTCTGTAAGATCATCCACTGCTTTTAAATCCCTCTCAGACATGTAAAAACACACTTGGCAGACAGCCATGGATAATTTAAGATTCTCAGAATACTGACTCATTCATGTCTCTGGTATTGGGTGTATCGTTTAACTTCTTTTTTTTTTTTTTAAAGGGGGGTTATTGGTTTTTGCCAGGGCGAAAATAATTGCGTATGTCTAATTTTGAGCCCTAAAAAAAAACATTCTCTTCTCTCGTCGAGTGTTAGCTGAAACAGGTGTCTGTAACTAAGACGATTAGCTTAGCTTAGCCTAGCATAAAGACTGGAAGCAGAAACAGCTAGCCAAAATGCACCACCCAACACCTCTAAAGCTTAACATGTTACTCAGAGAGCATTCAGTGTGGTGTTAAATCAGAAAGACCTACCCAATACTGTGACTTTTCATCAATATATATCGAGGTGGGACAATGGGATGAATACCGAGCCACGGTTGTAAAGAAACCCTCTACTGCAGGTCAACAGGGTCACATGTCCTCATTGATCATGGAGACTGAGACTCCTACAAGTGTTTGCCTTGAGTCAAACAGCAACGGGGCCCACGTCAGTGACAGTCTGTTCATTACGGCATGAGCCGTGGCGCATGTCCACCTGATGAGGTATCATGTCTCTACGTCCAGTCGATTAAAAGGCTGTGTCGCTCTGCAGGAACTGCTCTCTCTCCTTGTTCGCCAGGCCGCTCTATGCACCACTGTTGTTCCTCTGCAGTGTGCTGCACTGATCTCAGGTCTGCCATCCAATTAAACCGATGCCGACAGCCACCATTATTCAAGACCTTGGCTGATCAAAGGTCAGTTCTGTCAGTCCGTGGCAGGCTTGAATTCCAATTAAGGATTACCCTCGGAGATAAGTGACTCAGAACCGGCACTCTAACCTGAAGGAAGCTGTGGGACATTCTTTCTAGGAATAAAAATGGCACTATTTGGAGATTTTATTTGATGTATTAGAAAATATATGGCTGAGTATGTGAATTTGGGGAAGAGAGAGGCCTTATTGATCCACATAAATCCTTAAATCAAAGCAGTGCAGGCTGAGAAGATGAACTACTGGAGACTAGACCAAACAAGTCAACAACTCAATATGAGGAAGCTGCCCTGACTGTTTACTGCGCTCGGTGTATAATATCCTAATAAAAATGACTGACAGCTACTGTCCGACTCAGGTTTGCTGCTGCGCTCTGAGCAGCACACATTGTGAGCAGAGCAGGAGAGACCGAGCAGTTACATTACTGCGGGTTTCTGTTGCTGGTATTTGCAAGGGAAATGAGGAAACCCGCCCGGGACGCACACAGACACTTAAAATGTTACATGATGTCATGGTTTGGTTTGTTAATGGGTGTCGTATCTCTGTGTGATCCCTAACCAGCCACACTTTGGTTAACAGTTCTCTGCTCTCCCCAGCGCTTTCCAAGGAAACCCTGAAGGGAAAGAGTAAGAGTGAAAGAGGCTGACAGACATATTTGTGGAAATTTCTATTGAAAGAAACTGCCCTTCAGCGACAACTGCAACGTGTAAGACAGGCGAAGGTGGAGAATGAGGCAAAAAAATGAAAAGATTGCTGTGGCAAGCGTTGGCTCCGCCACACAAAAGATATGGCAAAGGAGCGAGGAAAGAGAAAGAATGGAGGATGGAGGCAGAGAGACAACAACATGAGGGAGTCCCTCAGGAGCCGTGCAGACTGGGGAATAGAGGGAAGAAAGAGAGGCGCCGGCTCTGTTTGTGTGTGCTGGATAACGAACATGGTGTAACATGCAAACACAGCCACATGCAGTGCTGTGTGTGTGTCTGTGCGTGTGTAACACAAGCAGTGTCTCAAAGGACAGTTGTGCATGGGCAGCACAAATATGAAAAACTGTCACAGGGAGAAGAGTCTGAAGTGGAGTGTCCATCATTTAAACAACACAAGAGACCGTGGAAGCAAAATCCCACGCTGAATATTAATATTGAGTCTTTGAAAACATTTCCCGCCCAAGTGGAAACATTTTTTGTTTTTGTTTTTTTGGAAAGAAACCCCTCACATATTGTTGTCAGCACATACAAACAAAAAAAATTTGAAAGAAGAGAAAAGCAGAGAGGCAAGAACAAAGCTGGTGGTGAAAGAAATAGATGAGAAGAAAAAGAAAGAAAAAGAAAGAAAAGGAGCAACTCGGCTCTTCTCTCAGTCACGTCTCCTTATGCCACTCGTGCTGTCTCACAGCGGCCCTTTCATGATTCGCTCCCCCTTTGAGAGGCTGAGTGTAATGTCGGTGATTATCAGTTTAAGCTCATTTTACAGCATGCGCTTGATTTCAATGACTCTGGATGGAAGAGCGGGGTGGGAAATGCTGCACGGTGGCACAAGGGGAGCTGGAGAAGGAAGACAGGAGTGAAAGAGGGATGCTAATAAGGGCGAGGCTAAACAGGAACATGTGGAGACATAAAGAGCGGGGCGGTAAAGTCAAGAAAGGGTACAGCAGCGAGGTGATCACAAGGGAGGATGTAGGGGGCGACAGTTCGGAGAGAGGGTGCAGGATGCTGCCACAAAGCTGCGTGTGAAACACGTAACATGGGGCGACGGGGAAACAGCAGCGCAATCCACTCAAGTGTAGCTGGAGCTGCTTTCACCTCTCTGCTCGACTACACCTGGTGCAGCTCCGTCTCAGGCAAAAGAATAGGAGCGCCATGTCTACATGGCGTCTGTGATGAGGCCTCCTCAATCTCAATCATGGTCTTAATCTAGCAACCTGTCCATCAGCAGCTGTCCGTTATCATTACATTTGTTTTGCGATGGCACTTTCAGGCGCTATCAGAAATGCAAAATGTCAAAAGCCAAAGCCTCAGTGATTTGCTGCGGTTCCTTTGGTTTAGTTTGCATCAAAAGCAGGAGGGGAAGAGAGAGAGAATGAAAGTGGTGAGATCAGAGTCAACGGGGCGCACAGACCGAGCCACAATTCACACCGTGAACTCTACTACAACCGTTATTGATGGCTACAGCGACACGCTAAGCTATTCATTTAGCAGCGACACATTAACATTAGTGGCACACACACACACACACACACACACACACACACACACACACACACACACACACACACACACACACACACACACCTCTTAAACCACTCAGAGGTAACGTCCTCCCACCTCTAGACACTGACTGCAGACACACTGAATTACTTATTCACATGTGAACAATGTTCGGTTGAAAAACAAAACACACACACATACAAACACACACCGAGTTCCCTTCCCCCATTAACAGAATAAGAGCTCTCTGGAGGAAATTGTTTTTCTCTCTCTCTCTCTCTCTCTCTCTCTCTCTCTCTCTCTCTCTCTCTGTCTTAATTTCATACACACACACACACACACACACACACACACACTGGCCTTGTTTGACTTGTGGTTCTGCCGTTACTATGGACATTATGTCATCGTTGCTCATCTCTTTTTGGCAAGATTAAGTATTTTTTTGCTTTGTTTCTAATTGCCCAGTTTATGGTTTCACGAGTTACACTGCCATAATTGATTAATTGACTTAAGAAAGCCATTAAAACAAGTAGTATTGCTATGGGCAAAGACTGATAACAGATAGTGAGGAAGTGTACAGAGAGAGTAAATCAAGCACTTGATCACTCACATTGTAAGGACGCGATGTATCACTAAGGCTCATGTGACAGCAGACATTTGAACTCGCCGTAGTAGGAAAGGTGTTAACATTTAAGGCGGCTCTGTTCTATTCAAGAGCCCCGATAAGCTACGGCACTGTGATAGTGAGCCAGCATGCACAATACCTGCACCCGAAACAGAAGCCGCTAAAAGGAATTCAGCCATCATTCATTACGTTATTTACACCTGTGCTTCAGTGAAAACAAAGAACAAAAAGAAAAACAGATTACAGATTATAAAGCCCTCCGAGGAAAATTTGGAATTTGTGATTTTGAGCGATACAAAATAAACTGAATGGAATTGAAAACAGGCCAATTATGACAACAACCCTTTTCACAATGAATGTTTTCTCATCACAATCGCGATAACCAAATGCATTGAATATTTCTCTAAAGCAGATACAAAGCTACACAGTATGTCTGATCCGGGACAGACGTACTCACACAGTGCACTTTTGGGGTATTCTATCCAGAAATCAACTTCAAAATGCGTTGTAAGATTTTTGCAGAGAGGTAAGATGAGCAGATTGATAGCACTGTGAATATGAATCTACAGCCAGCCGCCCTTTAGCTTAACTTAGCCTATAACCCCTAAAGCTCACTAATTGATTAATCCTCAGCCCATATCTAGGTCTCATAATCAAACTCTTTACTAATTATCCTCTCCTTCCGCTTTCCTCTCTCAGTTGCATGCGTTCCAATTTTGCCCTTCCCTCAATAGTGAACTCAGTGGAGGTTGCATTATTGATAAGCATCTCTATCTGTGGCATCTGCTCCTTCTCTCACTTCCCCTCCCTTTCTCCCTCCCTCCCTCTTTCTCTCCCTCATCTCTCCCTCACTCAGTGTGTGCCTGGCCTGATGCAGCTTGGCAGGTACTTAGGCCGACATCAATCTTTCATACAAACACCACACACACACACACACACACACACACACACACACACACACACACACACACACACACACACACACACACAAAACTGTGCATATACTGTACAGAAAGCTTTCCCAAAATGTTTGTGCATGGGGCGCAGAGGAGCAGGGGGTGTTTCTGGGAGGGAGGAGAATAAAAATAACTTTTCCTCCCCCATCCCGCCTCCCTTCTCGCTCCTCTGTGATTCTACATGCGGCGGAGACTTTGACGAACGCGACACTGCCATGAAACCCTGATCCGTTTTCTTCGGGGCACTGCTAGAGGTAGTATAAAAGGACAGGACCAAACCTGCGTCACAGATATTGAGCAGAACAAATGTTGATTATGAGCCCCCAGAAGAGTAACAAAAAACCTCTCCCCAGGTCTCACGCTCATCTTAACGCAGCCATTATTTCCACTTGTGCAGGTGCATTGGAGCCCTGTGAAATCAAGCAGTAGAAATAAGACAAAATGTACAAAATCATTAATGAAAACGACCAGAATGGCCTACATTCCAGCAAATGTACTTTCTCTGTTTCACGGCGCTTAATTCAGTTTCCCGTCCTCGGCAATCTTGACCAGACAGATAAGCGGACAGACAGAACGAGATGGAGACAGATAGAGACTGCTGTTGGACCTGTCAGAACGGCAACAGAAGAGTTTCTCTGACGTTGATCTGAAAATGATGACACCTATTTGTTGCAGTGAGCTGGCAGACCTCACCAAAGCGTGAGGAAAGACGTTCAGCGCGACACAAGGACTGGTTCTCACTCCTCGCACCACAGATGGAGAAAACAAATCTTTTCTGCTTGAGGCAGACATCGCATACGCTGTAAAAGAGCATCATCACATAATGTAGCGGCTGTAGCCTATTGGCGTGAAACACCACAGCTGTCACTTTCTTCCTTATGTGTGTGTGTGTGTGTGTGTGTGTGTGTGTGTGTGTGGTGTGTATATGTAATAATTTCAGTAAATCCAGTGACATCAACCATGTCTTACCAAACGGTTAGACATGGTTGATCTTAGGCTGAGCTGATAATGAAATCAGAGGAAGTCTTTTTCTCTCAGACATTTAGCATTTAACTGGCAGAAAATGTGCTGGTCAAAGTAAAGGTATATCACGGTGGCCGAAAATGTATTTGCTTACAATTATTGGTACTCGGTGCCATGGTTATGCATAAACGAGTTGTAACAACATAGCTAGTATTTCTCCCTGAAAACAAAAACAAAATTCACCATATTGATTTAGCGTGTTCCACGACCGGAAATTGTTCAAATCTGTCAGTAAAAATATAAATAAAAATGACTTACAGGCCTCCCGTTCATGTTTCACTACCTCTTTACTGCCACGGTCCCATATGACATCAATAATACTACAGCTGCTGCCACTAGCTGCTCTTGAGAGATACTTGAACTTTGCCAGCTGGGACGGCAGCTAACCAGCAGAGTCCTGCAGAGTGGAGGTTGCAGGCAAAAGAGGCTGGATAAATAGCATCATCCATGAATCCAGCAGATTGGACAAATCCCATAGTATAATAGCATGCCTTGAAGGTTTTTTTTACGAATGGTGGGACTTTTTGACTTTGACTTTTTGACCTGTGAGGAGGTTAAAGGTGATCTATTGTTCCAGTTCTAAAAAGCTGCATTGTACCATGGCACATTGGGTGTAAACCCTCCAGTATTTCTATCAGTCCTGTATAGACTTTTATCAGAGTGGCCTAGCTGTATGACTTCCTGGGAATTAGATCTGCATCACCAAGTGCTTTATTTAGATTTGGACACCCAGACCCATCAGACACTGATCCCACTGTCCATACAATATTGAAATAGCACATCAACCACAACAACACCACAACCACACAACACTCACTGAATACCGTAGAACACCCTTGGTGCCGTGCCATCACAGAACTATTGAACTTGACTGGAAATTTACCTTTGCATTAACATCGACCCAATTAATGGGATCTGACCCTCCAGACTCCTCCGACACTGCACTCTGCACGGATGACATGTTCCCTCGGCCTTGGGTGAATGCTGGCTGGCTGACCAACAAAAAAAGAGGAATACAGCGCCAAAGACCGAGAGTCAAACATGGTGGTTGAAATATTGAGACGTTTGGATACTATGCCTATTACAAAGGATCGGTAACACAGGCATGAAGAGAAATGTCCGCGTCTAGATGGGGACCCAATGGCGAAACTCTCAGGTGACTCGCTTAACCTCACCCATCTCGCCAGAGTTTCTCAAATGGAGGCTTACCATCCAGCCCGACAAACAATCCTAACCTTAATCATTCAAGGTCAATGCCTTACCTCAACCAAAACGAGGGTTGCCAGAGAAATACTGGAGGCAAACTGTGGCAGAAAGGACTCAATGACCCTTAAAATAATGTCTGATCCTTCCTTGGACTTCGAACCAGGAATATTTGATGTCCAGCACTGATGACTTGAATCTCTAATGTCAGCATTGTTTGTGTCATGTGTGCCAGCCTGTCTGTTGCACGGGTCTTTACTTCCAGGTGTTCAATCTCCTCTGATGTTTCCATTCCTCACCACCTCCATTTCTTACTATCCCATCTTTCAAATAGCAATCTTCCTTTCCCTTTTGCCTATAACTGCTGACCTAGCTCCATCTCTCTCTCTCTTGTTGTTAAAAGCTTTAAGCAGCTTAACTAAATCTGACCCCAACCAAGCCCGATAGCCTCTTTTTGTGGCTTCGCTGCGCTGCAATTAGGACTTGGTGTTTCATTACTGATGAACGTAAGACGGGTAGGTGGGGTTGATAGCTGGATAGTAGAAGGTACAGAGAAAGGGAGGGCACCGGGGCATAGAAGATATGAAGAAAAAGTGGTTGGATGTGATTAGAGGAAACAGGGAGAAGCAGGCTGAGAAGAGAAGAGAAGAGAAGGAGGATATGTGAAAGCAGATAGCAGATGCAGATGGTTGGCATAAAGATAAAGATTCAATGACAACCCGTGAGATTTCATTTATGGTTCCCTCGTGCCAGCCACCCAGCATACGATTCTATAAAGCTGATTTAATATTAGCACCTTGCTGAGGGCTCTATAATCAAACCACGCACTGTGAAAAAGGGAGCAGGGGTCGTACACGGAGTCACAGGGAGGACAAGAAATTGCAATGAGCAGAGCTCTTTGCTATTTCCTGCCTCCGTCTTGAGATATACCATCACCCTCTTCTTGGCTCTGTTCTTCTTCAATCACCCTGTGCTTTTACGACTGTTGCAACCCAGATGGACTCTGTTCACGGTCAAAATCTGTCATTATTTTCCTCTCCACCTCCCCTCACTCCCTCCTTCACCTTGTTTGTGCCTCAGTCAGCCAATGTTAACTCCTTGCTTTCACTATTTCTCTCTCCTTCATAACTTTGTTTTATGAATCTGGCGACCACAGCTAAAAATGTATCTCTCATCACTTCCTTTACCCGCCCATCCTCTGCCTATTTTACTACTCCTCATCTCTGTCTTTCCCTTTGTACTCCTCTCTGGGGTCAGCTGTGAGTCCCTGGCATTTACTCAACCGCTCCTCCTGTTACTATGGTCCGTTTCCTCTCTCGGGCTTTGCGTCGTAACATCGATATTCAACGTACCAATTATTCCACTGTAGCCTGCTGTGGCAGCGTTTCTGCTCTCCTCACTCACTCGCGAATACAATCTGTTACATGCTGCTCATAGAAGATTTGGCCAGAATAGATGTCTCCACATATAGTTGGCCAGTCTCATACCACAAGTATTGGGGGAAAAGGATTTTTTTGTTGTTTACTTCATCAACCAGCCATTTGTTGCATTATTGTGCTGAAAGGAAATACGACTGTGATCAGAAACAGTGCCAGATATTTCATGCATGGAAAAATGAAATGACTCTCATCATTTCACCAAAAGGATGGGCAGGCTTTTAAAAAAAGCTCCGATATGGAGCCGGCTGTAGATTACCTTTATTTTACTGTGGCATGAAGCAGAGATCAGAAACATTACACGGTCCTTCTACAGCTGAGTGGGTACTGAATTCATCAGAGACCGACCACTATCATGCAATATCTGCACACATAATGTGATGTCATATGAATATGTATTTCTAATGTTCTTCTTCGTCTATATTTTCCAGTCTTTTTCTGTCATGGCTGATGCTCACAATCTAAATGTCTCTCTGCAAGTGGATCATGAAGTCAATTTAGTCTGCCAGGTGCATCTCAAGTGGACGTAAGATATCTCTGTCAGCCATCCAAAGAGAATATGTTCAATAAAACCAGTCAATACATTGGGACACGATGTCCCAATGATGCACGGCAGGCAGGCCAACTATGGCTGGGATGTACTGTACTTGGCCAGGTAATATTGGAGTCTTGGTTTACTAGAGTGGACCTTTCAGCAGCTGCAGAGAAATTAACATTTGACATATTAAGGGCAGTTAACTTTTTTCATTGGTCCTGCAACATTCAACTTCCATCACTTGCCTGTAGCTATAAAAAACAAAAATATCTTTGACCTGACCAGAGCAATAAGAGTCCTACAGTTATACAAAAGGCTTCTTGACACCTGTCATCGTGTGACTGGCAGAAGATTGAGGTTGGAGCAAGGGTCTGTGTGTGTGTGTGTGTGTGTGTGTGTGTGCGTGCGTGTGTGTGTGCCGTCCTAGCTTAAGCAGCACTACGCATATAGATGACATCTACTCTATGACGTAAAGTGGATGTCAAGCGAATTTCGGGATGTGATGCTGACAGTATACTAAATGAATTGAGGATGTAAAATGTTTGACTATGCAAAAAAAAAAGCACTGCGTTGGATAACACGTGCAAAGCCATGATGCATAGTTACACGTGCATGAACCCACACACAGATACATGGAGACAAACACACGCAATAGCAGGTGATGCAGAGGTCGTTTCAATAGTTACAGTTTTAGACTGAGCAGAACCTCATTACCATTAAGGAGGGAACAGGAGTAGAAAGAAGTGAAGCTCTCCTTTTCAGTTGTTTACTACCTGCCTCCTCACAACTTCCTCTGATCTACCTTCAAACACAGATAGCTGAGAACTGAGGTTTAGGGTCTTGGAGAGTGCCTCTGGAGCTGGCATGAAAAGAGAATAATGTAAAAAGTGGAGAAACAAAACAAACTCCTATTTACTGCCTTTCTCCCTCGTTTCTATTTCATTTGTCATTCTTTTGAAAGCATTGAACAGCTTTAAAGCCGAAAAAACAATAGAACCTAGGGAATCCAATATAGTCAAGAAGCCAGGCAATTCATTGAAACATATAGTGTGTGTGCGCGTGCATGTGCGTGTGTGTGTGTGTGTGTGTGTGTGTGTGTGTGTGTGTGTGTGTGTGTGTGTGTGTGTGTGTGTGTGTGTAGACTTATAGGTTTACATTTTGCATAGATTTAAGGTCTTACAGCGTTCATGTTACATAAAGTTTCTACTGTGGTGAACAACATTACATAATATATCCCAAAAAAATGTGCCATGATGGATCTACACAGATAATTACAATAACCAGGAGTCCTTATCCTAAACAAGCACACAGAGGAGGGTGACTAATCAAAGCTTTACTAAGAATCAACATCTAATCTTCGGTGTGTGAGATGTTCATCGTATTTGTGTTCGTTCTTGCACAAGGAGCACAAGGCAGTCTGGTAGTATACGTTTACGATCAAATATGAGATCCTGGGTTCAAATGCACAGCAGAGGAGCATTAACATTTGCATCATATAATATTTATAGATACAAGGGTTCCTGAAAAATGAATGACAATGGGATTACGAGGACTCACTTAAAGAGTCTCTGTGTAACCCAAACACGGCAAAAGTTTCAATTTAGACAAACTGATGTAAAATATTACCATATGTTAATAATCAATATATCAGCAGCACTTTATGATTTCACATCAGCATGAATCTCAGCCAAGACCTGTTCCGGTCACGGGGTTTAGAGTCATCCTGCATCAGTGTTGGACCACTTTTAGATTTTGACCAGTTGGTGGTTGTAGATGTAAATTCAGGGGATCTGCAAAGTCGTCTGAATTAATTATATTCTAGTTTCAAATTGCTCCGTTTTAAATGACATGGCAATCCAGCCAATCATTTTGACTTCTCAAGACATTGTAACCGCTGGACTGACCGACCACCCTGACATGATCACCGTTTGAGTCACTACTGACTCAAAACAGATCATTGTGCGTTGGACCTTTACATTTGATAATGATATTTAAACCAAAGCACCAATGAAGAGTCATCTGTTCAATCCAATATAGTGTTGAGCCAGCAGGGGATGAAAATGTGCATTCAACAACCGCAAAGTGACATAAGTTTGAAAAAGGTTTTGTCGTCTCATCTGCCTCAAGGAGACCAGCTTCCCTTTCAAGGAAAGACATGCTGGCGTTACCTCAGACATTGACTTGACTAAACAAGGTCTTAGTCCTTTCTTAGAGCCTCTTCACTGTGAGGTGTATTCAGTTTGGACATTTATCTCCCAAAAGTTATAATTATGGTCTACGATTAAATGGTAACGTCACTTGCATGCTCTCCTGTGAATGTAAAGATTGTGGTAAACCATCTGATAAGCTGCCTTTGGGGCACTAGCGGGCCGTTTTGGTTGTAAAGGAAAAGCTTACAGTCTCGTGATTTTGTAACCACGAGAAGGTAAGAGTGAGCAGGGAAGTGTGTGTGTGTGTGTGTGTGTGTGTGTGTGTGTGTGTATGCGTGTGGAAGTGTGGCGTCTCAATGCATGATGCATGCACTCAGATTTCTGTTTGGTTGCTAACCTGGAGAGCATCTCTTATATAATGGCAAAGCGCTTCAGTGCATTTACAAAAGAAAATAACTGAATTTGTATGCATGCTCCTGCTCTCTCTCTCACACGCAAACACACAAACACACCAGTGTGTATCTTATCATATTATGGAGTTCCTTACCATAAACTGAAGTACTTCAATTTTACCAGTGGGTGAAATAATTTGCCATGCTTTTGATTATTATAAACGTCTTCTCTGGGTGCCTAACCCAATACCTTAATGCTTCTAATATTGTTTATGTGGTGGTGGTTGGCCACTGGTCGCTCACATGCTCAGCATCTGCATTGTCTTACCCACTCAAAAATGGTTTGTGTGTGTGTGTGTGTGTGTGTGTGTGTGTGTGTGTGTGTGTGTGTGTGTGTGTGTGTGTGTGTGCGTGTGTGTGTGTGTGTGGAGAGCTACAATTTTGAGCTAGAACACGCAATATTGCTGCTTTTACACAGGCATAACACACACACACACACACACACACACACACACACACACACACACACACACACACACACACACTGCAACACCATCAGGGTCAGCAATTACAGTAATTTGCAGTTTTTTTTCTTCCTAGGAATAAACTCCAGTTCAACTTCCCCATTTTTTTATATATATATTTCACACCCCTATGCAGCAAATGACACAGATCCTTGCCATATATAAAGTGTGTCGTGTCACTCTGTGAGTTCAATGTGAATGACTTAAAGACAATGTGTGTGGAGGATATTATCCACACGTGTCCTCCCCCCCCCCCCCCCCCCTCCTCCACCCCACTGATGACAATTGACTGCGCTATTCCCAGTTATTGAGCAGGTTCTTGAACGAGGCATCTGCCACCTATTCCAGTATGGACCCGCACCCATACAGACGCGCATAATGAAGACACAGGCCCCCGTGTCTGAGGAGGAGAGGGGCGTTTAATCGCTCGTCGCCGTCTCACCTGCTCGTTCGCTGCCAGCGCCTTCTCCAGCTGTCGGTGTTTGTTGTGCCACACCAAATAGTGGACAGGATACCGACTCTTCTCCGGAGTTTTCTTAGCAGAAATCATCCTCGGATCATAGCTTGCAACCACCCCCTCTCCTCTTTCTTCTCTGTGGATTGTAAGGAGACTTTGTTATCAATTCACGCTATATAATCAAAAACGTATCATCCTTTATCGGCGTTGATGCCCAACGGCGTATAAGGGCAGCCTTACGCGTCAGAAACAGTGGCTGACTCCCCGCATGCTCTGCTTAGAATAAGCTGCAAAGCCCAGTGAGAAGCAGTTATAGAGGCAAACCCCTCGGTTGACTGTCTCCGTGTTCGGCTACACCTTTATTTCTTAACTACCCGTCCCCCTCCACCTCTTGCCTCCCTCTCTCTTTCTCCGCTGCCTACTCCAACGCATCTATCCTCCTCCTCTCCTCCCATCCGGTGGTGACTGAGAGAGAAAGATGCATTGACAAGCTGCAATGAAATGTGCGCACACTCAGCCAATCCGCTGTCAATGTTGAGGTAAAAAAAGCCTATGCCTCGTGAAAAAAAAAGAACCGCGTAAATTAGACACAAATGTTTAAAAGGAAACTATATAGCACAACCTTAACCCCCTACAGGAACCTTGAAGTAGTGATGGGGGAGAAAAGCATACACCTTGACTGCAAGATACCAAGTAGTTTTAAGCATAACACCTTGCTTTGTAACATGCTAGTTGGTTTTAATCCATATTTTGTCTCTGACTGTCAATATCCCATATTGAGTTAAATCTGTGTTTTAAAATGTGTGTGCGCGTTTTGCTTGAATTTGTGTGTATGACAGAATGGAATCAACATGATTATCAAACACAACGACAATAACAGCAGGAATAATGATAATAATAATAACAATAGCAACATAAAGATATTCGACACATTTATTTAGTATATTTCAACATTTATAAAACAAAATTGTATTGTATTTTATATACCAAATCTATAAATGAGCCTAAAGCTTCTTTTTTATTTTTTATAAATACATTGTTTTTTTATTAAAAAGTTTTGTCAAAGGTATATGCTCGTTATAACGTTTTTAAAAGTCACCATGGTCCTTTCATCTGTTGCTATTTTGCCTATAATGACAAGTTTAAAAGTTCACAGATGCGAGATATCTGCAGTAATAGGCTACTACTACACCAATCCTACTGATTTTTTTAAGGAGATGAAATAAGTCTATAGGTCAATATCTTACATTTAAATTATGTTCGTAAATATCTAGCAACATGTGAACAAAATATATTCGTAGAGTTTGATCTGTCCATGAAAACCCACCCCACCTGCTTGTGTGTGTGTGTGTGTGTGTGTGTGTGTGTGTGTGTGTGTGTGTGTGTGTGTGTGTGTGTGTGTGTGTGTGTGTGGAAACTGACAGGTAGAGAGCTGCCGTCTCTCGGTGAGTTGCAGGCAATGCAGCGAACAGATTTAGTAAATATTCCGTTATGAGGTTCATGCAAACAGCCAGATCCACTATGTTCACGTAGCCTGGCTCCAGACTTGACTTCGGCAGTGGACGTAGGCGAGGAGACCGCAGGCGCAAACGGGAAATCCAACTGTCAGCTGGCCGGGAAAACCGATCGCACCACCCGGCTTCCGGGGATTCAAGGGCCGCGTCGGTAGACAGCAGACGTCGGCCGGTAGCTCCGGGGAGTGAGGGCGAAACAACCACATCATCGCCGACATCCACCTCTCGATCTCAGCGACTTTCGAGATGTCACGGAAGCTACAGAGGACAGAGGTCTGCGCCGACTGCAGTGCGCCAGGTAGGGAGGAAGGGAAAATAAATCACAAAATAGACCACTTTTACTTGAACAATA
This sequence comes from Myoxocephalus aenaeus, assembly GCA_038501785.1. Classification (NCBI taxonomy): domain Eukaryota; kingdom Metazoa; phylum Chordata; class Actinopteri; order Perciformes; family Cottidae; genus Myoxocephalus; species Myoxocephalus aenaeus. The sequence continues at coordinate 5,212,933 of JBAMJR010000180.1, forward strand.
CGTCGGGGGGGCGATGTGGTGGGACGACAGGGCCGAAGCTGCTGTCACTGTCGGCGGGTCCGCAGAGCAGGAAAACGGCCAGGGCGCCCAAGCGTCGCTTAGGCCCAAAATAAACAGTGAAAAATAGGCGTGTTATCACAACGGGAGAAAAACCTTTTGGCTGTTAGCTGCCCGACGTTAATTCAGCGGCTTCATGTGCATGTTTATTTAACAAAGAACATATGCGAGGGCAACCACCTAATTGTCTGCATCGCATCTGAGCGTCACATTTTTGTCGTCTTCCTACTTGAGACGTTTGTTTTGATTCCTCGTAACCGGGGACAGACTTCTCATCGCGTTAGCTTAGCATGCTAACGAGCAGGCGCTTTTGATTCACTTCGTTGCTATCTGTTGTTAAACATTTAGCTTCCACACATTGTACTATAATCGTGATGTATTTCAAACAAAAAAAACAAGAACATTTGGTTTAATGTTGGCTCTTAGCAGCGGCGTTTTGAGACTGTGTACCCGGCTAGCTTAGCTTCAGTGTTAGCTAGTCCGGCTAACTTTTGCTAAACAGCAAGTTACTGCTGAGCGGATTCAGCTAGTCGGTTTACAGGAATCTGACGTTACTTTATTGGTAGTTTCCCGTCCTCAGAAAGAGCTTACCTGATTGAGTTAAGGTTTCTACAAAATACTCATTTAAATGTCACTGTTTTTTTGTTTTTCCTTAGTGTAGACATTTTTTTTTACAAACGCTTAGGAGCAAATTCAGTCGAAAGCCACCTGCAAGTGGAACCTTTAACCCGCTTCAATATGAAGTCAAAAGGAATAAATAGGTTGAAACTCCACCTGTCATATTGTGTATGAAATGGGTATGACCACCGCAATGAGTATTCTTGTTTGTAGATTTATTTTTGACCTCTTTTACCCCCATCTGTGGTTGTCAGAAAGCGAGTTTGTGCCAAATCAACCTTGGTACCCCCCTCCCATGCCTCTCTACCTTGTAGCCTCACATGCCCTCACGTCTAGTTTGAAGCACTTGTTCGTAGGTGTGTGTGTGTGTGTGTGTGTGTGTGTGTGTGTTGCTTGCGTTCATTCATTCATCTGTACATGCATTACTACAGCTGGCCCTCTTCACAGCTGCTCCCCCTGATAGCAGAGTATGTCTGTGTGTGCAAAACTGTCATAAGCCCTCCTGCTCAGTGTTCAAAAGCTCGCTGGCTGCGCCTCTCTTCTGCTTTCTGACCTGCACCTATTCCCTGCTCCTATTGTATTTACTCCCCCCTCCTGCTGTCTGTCCTCCTGCCCCCTGAATTGCGTTCCCTACTTCACGAACTGACCGGCACTAACCAACCAACCCCAGTTGAACGTGTTTTTCCTTGAACTTCATAGAAAATGTACATTGTTGGTCAGTGTGTGATGTCCCTGACAAATTAATCCTGTTTGAAAAAAGGTGTGTGTGTGTGTTGCAAGGTAACTGTTTCTTTACGTGGGTTTTCTCCAATTCATTCACAGTTTTTCATAACAGTGGTGGTCTTGTTTGCGTTGGTGTACCTGCTATTCGCCATATGTTTCTTCTACTACCATCAGCTCCTTTCATGTATCCCCTCCTTACGACAACACACACACGCAGTGCGTTCTGCAAAATGCTGACCTAGCCACCGGTGACGAGCCACCTCCCTACTGCCCCAGCTTTTGTGTTGTAGGGATAACTGGATGGCATGGCGACAAAGGGCGACTGCTACTCCCAGTCCATTGCCAAGCCTCAGGAGGCTTTAATGTCATGCCGTGGCAATCTGCACAGTTTATAGCAACAATGAATCACGTTGTCATGATAGTACATTCTTTATTGAGAACAGATGCAATCGTATAAGAAGCTCTCATGCAAGCATTTAGAGCAGTTATTTTGTTATGTCGCCACATGTTATTGTTGACGTTGTTTGTTCGAGTTTTAAAAAGCAAAACATAAGAGTAGATAAAACAAGTGCCGAAACGTACCAGTTACTTGACAAATTATGTATTTATGTGCAAGCAAAAGTTTGTGTTTATTTCAGCATCATTCATTCACCATTCATACTGTTTTCACGCAGTCTTGAGCGACAGTTACAAAAACAAATGTCAATGTTTTATTGATGAATTAGGCCAACTTTAGGTTAAAGGATGTCACGCTGCAGAATTGGCCAATACCCACTGCCAATAGTTTCAGGTCTAATAGCCTAATGGGCTATCCTCATATTGATCCAGCGAGCCAGGCAGATAGCGTAGCCTGTGGGCATTTTTTTAAATTTATTATGAAGATTAAGGAATTAAATTGCCACAGTCCAGCCTTTCGAGCCCACAAGCTACTGTTCTAAACTAGGCTAGAGCTCTTATCAAAGCCATTTTGCGAAAAGAGACTTGCAGCGTGTCAGTTCATCTGATGATGGACTATTTTAGCTCCATTAATACCCTAAGCCCACACAGTGTTATCCCTGCCTGAGAGTGACTAATACAGATGAAGTAGATGTGCGTGTGTGTTTGTGAACAGTATGCATGCAAGTCTGCATATTGTTTTGATATTGCGGACCGAAGGAGTTGTGAGCTTTTCATCACATCAAGAGTCCTGGGGGCATGAATATGACCCAGACTCTCTGACTAGTCTGCCAGTATCAGTGACTGGCATTTAGACTGTAGCTGCTTCCATGCCCATTCTTACCTCATTCACACTCATCTATTCCAATGTCGAGTCCCCCCCCCCCCCCCCCCCCCCCCCCCCCCCCCCCCCCCAAGCATTACGCACACCACTGTAATATCACACGGAACAGACTAAAACAAATACCAAATGTTGTTATGGAAACTTCAGATTTTGTAGAAAACTTGTAGATCTGACATTTGGCGCAGCCAATGAGGCACTGGTCTCGTACCAAGCTGCTTGTGACTGAAAGGTTACTCTGTATGCTTGTAGAGGCATGCACAGTTCAGTGATATTGCTTTTAACATTTCCCCTTTTCACATACGTGTTGCTGTAATAATTAGTATAACCAGTAATATATAATATGGTAAAAAAATCTTCTGGGCATATACAGTATAATGATTCTTGGTTCAATTGAGCCCTACATCAGTGAGCGCTTTTACCAAAGCTGGGCTCTGTGCATGTATTGGTTCATTAATGAGTAACAGTACAACCCAGCATATGGAATATTTAATGTGTGTGTATAATGTATTTTAATCCAGGTATTTGATACTTCCACATGGCCTCTTCCAACTCACAAAAGGCTCGCTGATAATTCAGTATTATGTACTGTATAATTATTACGGCATAATTCAGCATTTTCTTCTCGCCTATTCCTTGCAGTGAGGAATATTCTGTTCCCGAAATCCGTATAGTTTAAAGTTTAAAATACGTATAATTAGGAGATTTGGTGACGTAGGATCACCGTTAGTGTTGTGCTGTTGCTCATTACAATGCTGCAAAGTCTCACCTTCACACCCAGCATGTTTTATATGACCTATAATACTATGATATAATAATTAATTCATGTTTCCCTGTCAGACCCGGGATGGACCAGTATCAACCGAGGGGTCCTGATCTGTGATGAATGCTGTTCAGTCCACCGCAGCTTAGGCCGCCATATCTCCATAGTCAAGCACCTGAGGCACAGCGGATGGCCTCCCGCACTACTGCAGGTAAAGGCTGAGCAATGAAGAGTGAAGGAAAGGGTAAATTAAGCTGACGCAAACGCAGTACATGAGCCCCAGAATACTACCACAGGTGATGACTGGTACAGAAATCTGACTCGGCACCAAGGATGCAACTCCAATTTTTTTCTCTATTTATGTTGAAATATATGCATATTCATCTGTTTGTATCTCTATCTTTAAAAACAACACTTTTTTTTTAATATTGCAAATTTGCAATACAATATTGCATTTGGGCTGTAAACTGACACCAGATCATTCTTATAGTAGTTCATTTTTATTATAAATATAATGATCGTGCACTGCGATGAACCGTCACTGAGTCACTGCTGCATGTGGGTTTCAGATGGTTCAGACCTTGGCCAGCAACGGGGCCAACTCCATATGGGAACACAGTCTCCTGGACCCGGCTCAGGTACAGAGTGGTCGGAGGAAACCCAACCCCCAGGACAAAGTCCAGTAAGTATACTCCCTCCAGGCTCCAAATTCACAGAACAAAACTATCCCACTTTTGCTGTGGGAAATGATTGTCCCGGCTACACAAGAATGTTATATAACCTTTAACTGGTGTTTGCAGTGGTGAAGAGCTATTGCCACCCAATTGTTGCTTAATGCCCTCTAAGCAGTCGTTTGACCGTCCTCATGGATATTGTTCTGTTCTCAGGGTTTCTGTATATCTAAAAACAGGGTAGGGTTTGTCGTTGTCGGTTTTGAAATGTGGCGAAGGGAGTGTCGTGAGATCAAGAGTTGGACCTGCGCGACATCATCTGTTCTCCTCATGTCACAAATGTGTGGAAGCACATTCTGCCCAATCTCTTAAATGTCTTCGTAAAACAAGCAGAAAACCAGTAGTAGTAACCCATCAGTTCTGACTCATTTAGTAAGATGTGAAGGAACCCCACTCAGGGCTGGCTGAGAAACCGCAGTCTTGTTTAGGCATGTAGTCAAGTTCTGAAGACTTTTTTTTTATACATTTGATTTCTGGGTGGGATTTTCATCTAAGAGAAAGAATCAACTAATCAAAGGAGAAAATGAAAGTCAAAGCTTGAACTACTTTTCATTCAAAAAATACAAATCCGCTGTTGTGCCAGCGGTAGCTGGAGAGGGCCAGTTCCTCTCCTGGGTACTGCCGGGGTGCCCTTGAGCAACCCCTAACTGCTTAGAGCACTCACTCTGACATCTCTCTACAACAAATAATGCATGTCTATACACAGTAAACTCACATGACTACACATGCCTGGGTAGTCATGTGGGTTTATTTTCGGAACATTTCATTTCACCCCAAGAGGAATTAATTAAGCATTTCTTCTTCTTCTCCGTGTTAACCGTCTTATCTTCTACTCTGCTCCAGTCCCACTAAGTCAGAGTTCATCAGAGCCAAATACCAGATGCTGGCCTTTGTGCACAAGCTGCCCTGTCGTGATGATGATGGCGTCACTACCAAGGACCTTAGTAAGGTGAGGGCTCAGTATTTCCCAGCAGGATTTCAGCACAATTAGCCCGCGTGGATATTGCCATATTGCTGAACTGCATGTGTAAGCACAAATTATGATTTATTTAAAGATATCAGTCGGGGACCTCGCATAAAATAAAATAAATAAAACGTGCACAAGCACACAAACGCACACTCACGCACACTAACTCCCAGGCAGGAAGTGGTCTGAATGACACAGCAGGATGTAATGATGCTCTCTAACGCTGTGGAGCTCCATAGGGCTAATAAGGGGATTCTGCCTGTTTCTGTCTCTTCGTGACATTTATTCTTTCCACCCCCGTCACTCTGTTTCCCTCTCCCTCCTCTCCTCTTTGCGTCTCCATCAGCAACTACACTCGAGTGTGCGGACGGGGAGTTTGGAGACGTGTCTTCGGCTCCTGTCCCTCGGCGCCCAGGCCAACTTCTTCCACCCGGTCAGGAAAAATAATTAAAAAATCTACTCGCTGACTCACTTCAACGAGAAAAATGAGCCGTGCTGTTCAGTTACTCTCGCTTGTCCTGACTCTGTCTGTGTGTCTCCAGGAGAAAGGCACGACCCCGCTCCATGTGGCAGCCAAGGCAGGGCAGATCCTGCAGGCCGAGCTGCTGGTGGTGTACGGCGCTGACCCCGGAGCGCCTGACATCAACGGACGCACACCTATGGACTACGCGAGGTACAAAACACTACCTCTCACAGTTTGCATTTAAATGAAATCTGCAACAACGCAACAAGAAGGTAGAATTGTTTGTGTCTGTGTTCCAGGCAGGCCGGCCATATAGAGCTAGCAGAGCGGCTGGTCGAGTGTCAGTACGAACTGACGGACAGACTCGCTTTCTACCTTTGTGGACGGCGTCCAGGTAACCCACTGCACCAGTTAGTGGGCACCTCACATGCCCTTGTACTTTTGTAGTTAACCTCAGTGACATATGCGGTAGCTTTTATCCAGTTGTTCAGTCTCCTCTCTCCCTCTCCTTCTCCCTCTCCTCAGATCACAAGAATGGCCATTATATCATTCCTCAAATGGCAGACAGGTATGCTCCATGACATGACATGTGTGCTGTGGTTTGATTGCATGCAGTGTCTCTGTTAGCGTACTTGAACTTTGTACCTACCTGACTTGCTATACTTCTATCACTCTTTTCTCTGCGTCTCCCTGGCGTGGACACACTGATACTGAAGCACTTTAGTGCTCTAGCCAGATGTAACCCCACCCCTAAAAAAAAATGGAGGTAATTAAAGGATGGCTTTGGCATCGCCATGAAAGCCGGCTGTTTATCGTAAATGCCGATCTAAGCTATTGCAGGTGCCCGCGATGATTTAGATACTTGAAGTGTGCTTGGTTTATTCATCCTAAACTGCAGGTTTGATATTGAGAGAGGCCAGAAGTGCACAGTCAGGTTACGATAAATCAAGTTCAGTGCTACTTGGCGCTGCTTCTTTCAAATATTTGATTGGCGCTGGGTTTTCTCAGCTGAGTCAGAGAAGTAACTCAGAAATACACTCGCACATGTAAGTAAGTATTTGTTGCTTAAGTGCGTCTGACCTCTGAGCTGCCGTCTAACTCCACTCCCATCTGTTCTGTTCTGGTAAATGGATCCTCTTGATGATAACAATTGAAGCGTTTTTGATGTGGCCTCTCTATCCCTCTTTCTGTCTGTTTTCTTCCTTTTTTCTCACTCGTCTTCTGTTCTCTCCATTTCGCTGCGCTTGGTGGAGCCAGAGCTCGTCCTAAGTGCCCAACACAGAGGTATCTTTACTTTCCTTGTTCCTATTTCCCCTCCCCCACCCCCAGAATCTCTTCCTTCATTTCAGTCCCCTCTGTCTGCTACCCCATCTTTTATAGATTTTGCTTGTGGACCACAATGCGCCTATCTCTTCCTTAGCGGTTTCACAGTAGGGGGAAATTGTTAGGCCTTCATCTGCTATCACGGGAGAAATACAGCTGCACAGCAGGTTATGAGGAAAGAAACTCTAGAGGACTAAAAGCTGAAAGGAAATAGTGGCAGAGGGCCTCTTGCAGTAAGCAAAGGTGTTGCTGTGCTCTGGAGAATCACACCAGTCATATCTATATGTTCACATGAGTGGACACATAAACAATAAGATTTGACCTGCAATAAATAAATAAATATACGATAATGCAGGAAACTGTTTAATTTCTAGCTCTTGTGTCCTCGAAGTCAAATCCATTACATTCATAACGCATTTGAGTGAAGAGAGACGTATAGTATAAGTACAAATATGTGCAACTATTCTAGTTTTTAGCTCTGACGGTCAGTCCCCGTTACATCTCGCCCTTTCGATCTGACACCCCGTACCCCCTTCTTCCAACCAAACACCCTTCCCATCCCCTCACCTCCCACTACTCTCTCCATATCCATGTCTTCCTCCCGTGCCTCTCCCTCCGTCTCTTTATTCCACTGCGTCTTTGTGGTAACGGTCTGACTGTTGTTCTCTGTGTTTTTATATTTTTTTAGTCTGGACCTCTCAGAATTGGCCAAGGCGGCCAAGAAGAAGCTCCAAGCGGTGAGTTGGGTTGAATTATGAGATATTAGATGATGACTTATTGTACATTTACGTTACATTTCTACAGACGGTGCTAAGAAGTTACAGTAGATTTTATTTGGTTTTCCTGTGTCTTTAAAATGTATGTAAAAGGAAATTAATAATTAAATAAAATAGGTTAAAAAAAGTTGGTTTGTGTATCAGCCAGATTTTCCATTCCAAAATTATGTTTGTCCGTTCCAGGGCCATCTGTTCAGCCCCACGTTTCAGTAACAAAAAAAAACTGAGAGCTGATGGTCAGTTATCAACATTTAAAGTACTCTCAAAACAAGACGCAAAAGTTTTAGCATGAATAGGATAAGATAAGATGAAACTATATTAATCCCGAAGGAAATTCTTGTGCCAGAGTTTGATCAAATATTACAACAGAAGAATAATAAAACAACAATATAATGGAAATATAAACATGTATGAGGAATAGAATAACAATTAGTAAGTGTAAAAGAAGTAATACCGACACTAGTGCAAAATAGAATAGAATAGCAATTACTAAGTGTAAAAGAAGTAGAATAGAATAGCAATAAGAGAAAGGTAGGTAAATAAATACAGTAAAAATTTGACTAAAATAGTAAAAGTAAAATTACAAACACAAAGATTAAAATACATGAGGAAAAAATATAAAGTGCCTAAGAAGTAATACTAACACCAGTGCCTAATTGAGACTACAATAGAAAAGTAATATTAAACATGATTGACTAAAAATGAGGCAGTAAATGTAAAATGTAGTTTAAAATCTTAAAGTGCGTGTGTGTGTGCTCAACAGCTCAACAACCGACTGTTTGAGGAGCTAGCGATGGACGTCTATGACGAGGTGGACCGGAGAGAAAACGATGCAGGTGAGCCTAGTCTCCTCCCTCTTCACATCCTCCTGTTGCCCCTCCATGAAGTAGACAGATCCTTTTTCCCTTGTATGAAAGCTCGATGTTGAAAGTATTTGAAAACACCCCCATCACTGTCATGAACTTTAAGAAGAAAAGAAGAGAAAATAGATGTTGAGAGAACAGAGAGTGAATTCAAAGGACAGAGTGAGGAGAAAAGGAAAATTACTATTGAGGGAGGAGGGAGTGAAGGAGGAGGAGGAGGAGAGACGGAGCGAGGAACTGCCTCAGAAATTCTTGAGTCTCTCTCCTCCTCCTTGGCTCTTTTCTCCTTCTCTTTTTTTCCCCCCTTTCTTCTCTCTCTTTTCCTTCAGTAGCAGTAGCAGTCAAATTGTGCTTTCTAACAGAAGCACAGCAGGTAAGTGGCAAGGATACAAACACACACACAGACACACACACACAAAACGGTGGATTATAGGGGCTGGAATCCAGTTTTAGGATCTTCTGTATGGTTGTTACTGTGCTCTTGTTTATGTTTGTATGCATGTGTGGGTGGATGGACTGGGTGTTCCTTGTTAAACACATATACACACACACAAAGACTTATTTTTTGCTTCATATTTGTGTCTCCAGTGTGGCTTACAACCCAGAACCACAGCACTCTGGTCACAGAGCGCAGTGCGGTGCCCTTCCTGCCAGTCAATCCTGAATACTCTGCCACGCGCAACCAGGTAAATACACACACACTCCATCCTACACGCACACAAACACACACTCCTTCCTACACACACAAACCTATAATGCTGACAACCACAGGTGGCATGCGTGTACTCGTATACATTTATGTTGTAGATATTTCTTACCTGTGCACAATCCTAAAACCGAAAATAAGAAAAAAAATAATAAGAAAGAACTTGCGAGTGAAAAATCCCAAAAGAGCAGAGGGATATCTTGGCCCGTTGGACCGCCCGCGTATGTGTTTTGGGGAGAAGCCGAGAATGAGTGTGTGAAATTGACGAGCGATGTTCCTTGCCCGTGAAAAATGAGGAAAAGATGTAATCCATCTGTGTTTCTCTCCCTCCTTCCCTCTTTTCTTCACTCTCTCTGTGTGTGTGAGAGAGAAATCCCATATGTCCTCCTCTCACATAGTTTCTCCTCATCTGCGTGGCTCATTAGTGTAAACATTGACTTCTAACACACGCCGTAAAAAACACACCTGCGTCGCTCACGTTAGGGCGGCTCACTGTGGTCAGTACCTGCTGTCTATTTATGGTGGGAAGAAAAAAACACACTTGAGCACATTTATATGGGGTGAACTTTTTACCTGCCTTTGTCTTCCAGACTATGTTATGAATAGCACGTCGCTTCGTGCAGCATTTCCACTTCATTTGAAAGTGACCTTTTAGATTCTCGTACATGGATGCCAGCAGGCTCGTGTAATTGCACGGTTTCTTTCCTGCTGTTTGTGTGTGTGTGTGTGATGAGTGTTAAGCATGACTGTATTTTTCCACAGCACATGGTCATTGACCACAGTCGTCCCACAGGCAGCGAACCACTGACTGTGGGCTGGATTGTATCTGTATTCCACACAACTGATGAGACAATTTGGAGAATTTTTTTTTTCTTGCCAGTAATCCCGAGTTCTAACTCCCGCCTCGCTCTGCTCTCAGGGCCGTCAGAAGCTGGCTCGCTTCAACGCTCGGGAGTTTGCCACGCTCATCATCGACATCCTGAGCGACGCCAAACGGAGACAGCAGGGGAAGGGACTCAGCAGCCCTACTGGTGAGACACTGGGAGGAAGGTGCAGATGAATTAGGGTAGAGGGCTGAAGGCAATTAGGGAGATTTTTTTTTAAAGAATAGCAAAACTTTTAATTTTTTTTACAAATATAGATAGATATCAGCTCACTTGACTATTCCCAACACCGCTATGTACAACAATGTGGAGCTTTGAAGCCTCAAACATCTTCGAAGCAAAAGTAATTATTGTTCCAAGCAGCAACACGTTGAACGGGCTCCAGTCCAGCAACTTGGGGATTTCTTTAGCAGTGGTTGTTAAAGAATTACATTTCCATTCATATCTTTATCATTGCCTCTAACAACTGGTTCTTATGTGAAACCAACATGCAAACCCCCGTTGAAATACGTTGGAGGGGGAAAAAAGCTGGCCATTCCTTAAAGCACAGATTAAAAGACAGGAGGGATAATAAATACAATTTAATGTTTAGGAGAGTAATAGATCAACATTTTTGCCTTGGCAGACACGATAGATCTGGGCATCGATGATGACCAGCATGACTACGACAGCGTAGCGTCGGATGAAGACACAGACAGCGAGCTGACCACGCAGAACAACAACAACACGCAACGCAGCAACCGTGCAAAGGTATCGTACTCAAACACACGCCGTATTCTTGTCACATGCACGCTCACTCGCTTGGTTTTGATCACAGGCCCGACACACTCTTGAGTTTTTAAATGTTACTCAACAATTCAGTTGCGTTCCTCTCAATTGGGATTATATAGAACAAGTAGTGGCATTAGCTCGCAAAGATATGCTCCGTGGTTTCCATCTTCATGACTGCTTGTCCCAGCATGCTTTGCGGGGAGTGGCCACAGTCGGGGCTGCCACATAGCTCCTGAGTGACATCATCAGCTACTCTGAGTGCTTGTCAGAGAGGCATTGTTCATACAGAGAGAGAAGGAAGAGAAGAAGAGATTGAGCGAGGGGGGGGAAAAAAGAGGGGAGAACTGGTGCAGAGTGGGAGCGGTAGAAATTATAAAGTAAACCACAGCTAAACCAGTAACTATCTCCTTTTCCTGTGGACTTGTTTAGCTCATCGGGCAGAACTCTGACTAACCACAAGTGTGAGGTTCCTCTCCCATCTGCACTCTAGAAATACGTGCATTATGTTTGTTGTGCCCGTATCAAATGTCAGTGTATCCAGTTACGTATTGTGTTATCTATAGTACTAAGTGGAGGCATGAGAGTAAAATAGAAATGGATTGGGGAAGAGGAGGAGGACGAATTTGTAAACAAAGCACTTTTAAGAACAGTCAATGAAAGATGTTCTATGCGGCCTTTTAGGGAGCGGTATAGACATGCTCCAGGGTCACAGGAAGTGGGGCCAGATGGTGCCTTGGGAACAAGAACTGAGGCACCACTGTCTATATGTGTGTGTGTGTGTGTGTGTGTGTGTGTGTGTGTGTGTGTGTGTGTGTGTGTGTGTGTGTGTGTGTGTGTGTGAGATCAGCTGTAGTGCTGGCCTCCAGGCTGCATGCCAGCCCTCCTCCTCTCACACCCACACAGTTGTAAGCTGTGTTTTATCCAGTTTAAAAGGCACTAAGTCGTACTTCCTAACCCCAATCCTTCCTCATAGTACCTCTGCGGAAAGGCTGCATACGTTACATCCTGTATATAAGATAGAGTGGTGGGTTAACGGCACATTCATTTGTAAAAGCACTGAAGAAATTCCACATTGGGTTTTTACCCTGGAGTAGCCTCGCAAGTCTCACAGTCAGTCTCCTCACTTTGTCTGTGCATTTCTGTCCGTCTGTCTTTCTTTCTGTCCCATCAATCCAGAGCATGGACTCATCAGACCTGTCAGACGGCCCCATCACCCTGCAGGAGTACCTGGAGGTGAAGAAGGCCCTGGCCTCCTCAGAAGCCAAGGTGCAGCAGCTGATGAAGGTCAACAACAACCTGAGTGAGGAGCTCCGGCGGCTGCAGAAGGAGGTAGGAAGTCTGGAGCGCGGAGGAAAGGACGGGCAGAGAGACGCATAAGGTCTGAGGGTCAGCGTATGCAGAACCGTACACAGCAGAGTGTTTAGAAGTACAGAGCGAAAGAGAAAGCAGAAAGTGGGAGTTTAGCTCACTTCTTACGCTGTTTGATAAAATCAGAGAACAAACGGGGGCAGGAAAGAGAGATGGAACGAAGCAAAGAAGGTCAGCATGAATCGTTTCTCAGATCGACATAAAAACCTGAAATATAAAAGTTACATTATACAATCAGAAGAAGAAAGGGTCTTGAAGAACACACCAGGTAACGAGACAGGTTGACAAAATGAGAAGGAACAGTTGATGCAGACAGAAGGAGGCCAGGATGATGGAGCGACGCGTGCATGTTTTAATGTCTTTTTGCAAGCTGATGTATTCTTCCTGACAATCTTGTCGTTTTCCCACAACGTTGCGTCTGGAAGATGAATGTGGTCACACTGTGATTTAGTAACTAAAGCAGACGTCGGTCCAACATGGGAGCGAGGCTGCAACAGATACTCATTTCCGTCGTCATTCTCAGCCCGGGCAGTTTTTTTCACTTAATAACGTCTATTTGCGGTCGCTTCATTTGGTTTCCATGTGAGTCATCATCATTAGCTCGTCGTAGTCATTAGTGGCGGCCGGTGTCAGCTTATGTGACCCGTGATTCATGCAGGCGTTTATTTTCGGCATTTGACTGAGGAGTTAGTGACGAACTTGTAAGTACACACTTATGTGCACAAACGCCGCAGATAGCAAATACTCTGGTTAAAGTCCCTCAGTGCAGGTGCGCCCTCACTTACCCTTGAAAACAATACACACATATACACATATTAGTTTTTCTTCCATCCCATTCCCAAAATCTAACCCCTACTTCGACATGTAACCTATTTAATTGTCTTTACTACATATTCCCTCCCTCCCCAGTACTAATGTGAGTTAACATGTATGAGCCTTTTTACTGTACCTGTGAATTTGGATGCTTGTCTTTTGACCATTCAGTTGACACCCCCCTCCCTTCCCTTCAACCTCCCCATGTCCCTCCCTCCATCCTCTCATCCCTCCCTGCTCCCTTCCTCCTCTCCTGTAGATCACGCGGATGCAGACAGAGAACAGTGCGCTGCGGGGGTGCCAGCAGGCTGGGGGGCCAGCTGGCCATGGGGTAGGGGGACCTGGCGGAGGAGGAGGAGGAGGAGGAGTTGGGGGTGGAGGAGGCCACTGGCAAGGGGGCGGGATGAGAGGAGGAACAGGCGGAGGGGGCATGGGTGGGTTCGGTACAGGAGTGGACCCCCCGGGGCTGTCGGTGCCCTCCTCGGTCGCCCCCAACTCCCACCCCCATCGAAGGGACCGCCAGGCCTTCTCGATGTACGAGCCGGGGGCGGCCCCCGGCCCCACGGCTCATGGTCCCCCAGTCCTGGACTCCCTGGCAGCCCGCCTGCAGCCCCTCAACACACACAGCGTAAGTTAGATCTCCCCCGGCCCCCTTTCTACTTCCCACCTTCCTTTTTGGTGGCCATGATTGGCTCTCTTTGCCCTGATTGACGGGTCCAATCCTGATCTCTCTATTTCCCTTTCGACTTTACCCCTCCCCGCATCTCAGTTCCCGATCCTTCTCTTTTAAAAGGCCCTGTTGTGCATGAACCCCATTCAAATTTGACGTGTGTCTAAGAACAATAAAACCTGGACCTCTGATTTTTGGCACCCTAGAGGGGAAGTGCATAACTGTGGCGTTAAGCAGAAAGATGGAAAAAGGGGAATATGCTCTCTGATCGGTTGCCTGGGGACGCCTCTGATTTCTCCGCTCTCTGGCCTTCTCTTTACCTTCTCAATCCCTTTTGACCTCCCAGTTAGCTCTCCTGCTTCTGGACAGCTGCTTAATTTATTTCAACTTTGCTATGCTCACCCACCCACACACACGCACAAAAGGGAAGGACATTTTACCAGTGATGGCATTCAGCAGCATTTTTTTAACCCACAGTATGCAGACACACACACCGCATCTGTCAACCATTCTAGGGAGACCTCCACGGAGTCCAAGTCCCCGTCTCCGTACACAAAGATTTACCTGTTTGTCTGTTTCCTTTCTGTCTGTCTGTCTCTTCACCTGTCTGTCCCTTGCTCACTGCAGTGCAGCCGTGCATCCTCTGGATGTAAGCATTCTATCTGTCATTGCATTGTTTGCCATTTCATCAAATAGTACAATAGTATTCTCCCACATGCAACGATGCACCACTGCTGCTTGTTATGCATAATCATAATGGAGATCAACGCTAGTATGTGTGTAGTCCATTTTAGATGTGCCGTGCAGTCCTTCATCTCCAGCTAGTTTAGTTGACGGTGTTCTTAGTATTTCAGTGTTAGATAGAACTATAGAGGCATGCGGTCTTGAGAGGATGATGGGTGAGCTGCCGCTGCTCCCACTGGCTCATTCATCTTGTTTTTCTGCTGTTTTTAAAAACATCTCTTCTCTCTGTCCCCTCACTCTTCTCCTCCTTCTTCCTGTTTCTTCATCCATCTCTTGTCTGCCAATCTTCCATTCCCTTCTCCATCTCTTTGTCCACACATCTCTCTTCCTCCTCTCATCTTTATCCCTCCACCCCTCTCTTCCTCTCCCCGTCCCCGTGTCCTCTCCCACCTCTTTTTCACAGGGACGGAAGGGCGGCACAGGGGGCCCGACGTCGTACGGGGGTCATCATCTGTCTGGGTCGACCGAGATGGGCCGATACATGGTGAGTGTCTGACCTTCGGGATCCTGCACTCCATTTACAGCGGGAGGTTGACACATACATTTAGATGTATCAGTGTCAAAATCAGTCTCCTACAGATATTGTCTCTAATGTCTTTTTGTTCATATTTATCTTGTTTATTGTATATAATATGTACATGTGTACGACGAGAGCAACGTGTAATCAGAGTCAAATTCCATGTATGTGTACACACACATGGCCAATAAAGCTGATTCTGATAATTAAGAATATTAGACTTTTTATTAAAGGAAACTTTTTATCATCCAAATTGGGCATCAAATTGCTTTTTAAAAATAATTAAATGGTCATTTTAAATATTCTAACTGATGATTTGACACAACTTTACAAATATACACAACTTATTGGACTTCTTGAAGAACTCCTCACGTTCACTGGGAACAAATGCCTAAACTTTGTGGTATTAGTGAACACTGAGGAGGTTTGGTGAGGAGGTAATCGCCCTGACGGAGTGCGTTTCTTTCCCCAGGTGACGAGATCGGAGAAGCACGGCAGTGGCACTGACAGCGACTACGACAACACACAGACATACGACTTCTCGCTAAGGTCAGACACACACACCGCAAGTCATTGCACACGCAAGGACGAATGTGTCATATATTTTTGGAAGGTGTATGATTAATTGCTAATATCAGTCAAAGTCGGCCCCTCCTCCGCTGTTGCTCATCGCACCACCTGCAGCATCGCTCGTGACAGATTTACTCTCCTCTTACTTTAAGCTTTGTCCTGCTTTGCTTATCTATAATAATGTAAACATGTTGTCATTAATTCAGCGTTACAATCATTCGGAAAATTGATATTTCACTTGGCTCCGTTTGCTCCATGTTTGTGTGTTCTTACTGAGTAGTAGTTCTGTGACTTCTGGCCGCCCACTGAGAGGGTTAATGGTCTTTAATAATGGTTGTTAATGAGAAAACAACAGGGTGTCTCTTAAGATGTTGGACTCTGTTACGGGATGATTACTGTCCTCTGTGACTGATTTATTCCAAGGTGTTAATTAAGGTGTATTTATGGGTTTCCCTCTCCTCAGTATGGGCCGCAGCAGCGAGGAGGAAAGTCGTGGGGACTCTGAGGAGGGAGGCGGCGGGGAGGCGTGGGAGCCGGACCCCACCTTGCCCTGCACAGAGGACGTCATACTGAAGACTGAGCAGGTGACCAAGAACATCCAGGAGCTGCTCCGGGCCGCTCAGGAGTTCAAACACGACAGGTAGGTGTGAGACGACCCAGAGATGAAGGGAGGGGGACGAGGACACATTGTGTCTGTCTTTTAGAATAAACGATGCTCATTATATCCTCGCTGACACATTTGGATAACACATTGAGAAGTCACAGGACCCATTAACCGCTGCACCAGGGGAATGCAGTTGTTGGTGTTGCTATAGCCACTGTTGAGGGAGTTGTGCACATACTTAGGATGTGTAGATATAAAAAAAAAATGTCTGTGCTAGTTCAAAGCATAATTTAGTACTAAATCGTTCTGCTCATCAGCTACTCAACTAAATATCACACGTCTCTCCTCTTTAGCTTTGTTCCGTGCTCTGAGAAGATCCACTCTGCTGTCACTGAGATGGCCTCCCTCTTCCCCAGAGTAAGTTCCCCCGTGTTTCTGATCTTTGTGTGTCTCTTTGCTCTCTTCCTCTGTCTTGATATGCCGACACTATGCGAGTTGAGCGTTGATCCGCTTCCTTTCTCCGTAGCGCCCGGCGTTGGATGCGGTCCACTGCTCCCTCCGCTTGTTGGCGTCCAGTGCCTCGCGGTTGCAGGTGGAGTGCCGCAAGGCAGCGCCCTCGGAGCCCGGAGGCCCCGCGGTGGACTACCAGCTCCTCACCCAGCAGGTCATCCAGTGCGCCTACGACATCGCCAAGGCTGCCAAGCAACTGGTCACCATCACGACCCGAGAGAAGAAACAGTGACCCGACAAATGCATGGATGGACGGATGGAGAGGGGAGCGGAAGAGGGAACGGATCAATGCATGGGAGGGGCCCAAGAGGGATGGGAGGGGCTTCGACAGCAGGAGGGGGAAACCTGATCACACTGAAAATGTTGAAAAGAGGGAGGGAGAGTGATTGAGAGAGTGATGGGCGCAATGAGAAAAGAAGACGTTTGGAATATGCATGGAAAAGGAATCGGATGAAAGCAAAAGATAATTGATTGTTTAGTAGAAACACTACAGAGGACTGGAAAAGGGAGAAAGTAGGGAAGGACAAGTGGAAGGGTCCCACATGGGAACGACAGCCTGTTGGAATCAGATGTGTATAATAAACCGCTAAAGACTGTGACAAGCATACGTGAGACGCAACAACGACATGTACAGTGAACTGGATCCGGAGACGTTACCGCTTTTTATTTATTCTTCCCCGTCACTCGTCGTCCCTCTCCCGCCCCGTTTACCTGAGCTAGAGAGTGAGGGAGGGTACGCTGCGAGAGAGGGAAGTAGATCGACCTGCCATGACATACGTACGCTACATCATCTCCATCCCTCTGTCCGGTGGAGTCAGGACATCCCCCCCCCCCCCCCCCCCCCCCCGGTCTCTTTTTCTCTCTCTCACTCTAACCAGACGTGAGGCTCCTCCGTCTCCTATCCCGTCCCAGACAGGATGCACTTGCGGTGCAGAGAAGAGACCCCCTGAGACTCATCCAGCTCCACCCGACCCACCCTCCCCCACCCAGGCTCTCAAGATGCTTCCTCCTGGGTTATTCTTTTATGCCAGAAGGCTCCAGTATTTCCCCCCCTATTGTCGGTGGTACACAGCATGATCCGGCATGTTTTAAGTTCTTTCCTCTCTCTATTCTTCTTCTTCTTCTTCTTCTTCTTCTTCTTCTTTTACTTTGTTGTATTTTTTTAATACGCAGATGGGTTTGGTCTGCACCTCCGAGGACAAAGATTACTGATTTACACAAACAAAACACTTACACTGGAATATTTTTTGAGTTATTGTTGTTGTTTATCATGCCTATTGTTTTGTTTTTTATTGATATTTTTACTGTCATCTTGATTTAACTGTTCATGTATGTTTATTTTATTGTCTCAAATATGATTCTCATTTTGTGGTGGGAGTATGTGCTCAACTGGGATTTAAGAAGAAAAAACACACACGCACACATACACACATACGAAATAACCTGTGAAATGGTCCTCAGACTTGTCTCGAGCACTCCTTAGCTGGGTGACAGTTGAGGGTGTTTCTTCACGCCATGAGGTGTCCTGTGGCCAAGGGGTTGCCAAAGGGGAGAGAGGGAGTCTGATTTTCTGTCAGCCCGAAAGCCCCTTGGTGCATTATGACAGGACTCAGATCAAAAATCGTATAATTTGCCAGTGGAATCATCTCAGACTTGCATTCAAGCAGCATGCTACGCACATGGTGGGTGTGCACCCGGGTGCTTATATTACACAGCAGCCATTATTTGCATGCATGCTGACAAATGTTTAGTCCCATTAGGTCCGTGCACATCCCGGTATGTTGCAGCGCCGCTTGAAGTAGTCTCGTAAAAAGCTCCAGAACCAGCGACCTGAAAAGACAGATGCTCGTCACTTCACCTGAGGAAAACACGCTCATCTGAAACGGATTCAACCACCTCAAGTGTTCACGTCTAGGCGAGCGCAATCAAGCCGATCGATTCTCTGCCTGCTGCTCTCGGCCACAGAAGTGGTCACTTCTAGCCAAACGGGAGACGGCATTGGGAACAAAGATGTTTGTTTTTTTAAACGAGAATGCAAATCCGGTCGTATCTGTATCAAAGCATGTACAATGCTTCCCTTGCTGCCAGGAGGACCGTCCTCTTCTGGTTTCCACTCACCTCAAAGTGTTCATGTTTTTTATAAACTGGTTGGTCTTGCGTTGGTATATTCTATAATCCGGCTCGGTGCTCAAACAGCCTCTGCACATAAAATTGACTATCCTGAAACACTGACCTCATCCTCCAAACAGCTGTTGCATCTCAGTCTTTTTTTTTATTTTTCTCATACGGCTGCCTTAAGCAAGAAGCAATTAGACCTTAATTAGCCCGGACACTTTGAGAGACTGATGCTAGCCCACCGTCAGCGCGTCCCTGTCCACTTTATTCATGTTTAGTTCTTCACTGCCCCTCTTATCGTCACTCGGGGTCTCTGGGTGTCCGTGCTCATCAGTCTCTCGCACAGTAGGGAAGGATGGAGTGGTTTTTTGTTTGTTTTCTGTACCCTGTCAAAACCGATCATGTCCAGAAGCCTCGTGAAATGTATCATCGTTTTGATATTGGAAGCCCTTCGGACATCATCATCATCATCATCATCATCTCCTGACTGACTGCTGAAACAACAGAAGTACACGCACACAAGGGGGCCGGAAGAAACACCGGTCCCTTCAATCACGATTGCCCAAGTTTTAGACTAGAGCCATATATATGAACATATATTTTCATGCTATATTTTATATTAAGCTATATGTTGGGGAATGTCTGCGAGATATTTATGTCTATTTGTTGGCCCGAGTGGGCTTCAGGCTACGGGAGATGTCCACGTCTTCATTCAGCGCTTCAGTCTTGACACCAATGTACTTGTAGATATTTTTGAGTCTTGTGAATATGGTTATGCTGTGGTATTAGCCCCTTATGTAGTTATAGTGTACATATTAGCGACCCTACCACAGAGCCAGAACACCAGTTTCTCAGCGGCGTGATCTTGAGTTGCTCTGTCTTGGTGTCGCAATCCCCCCAAAGGTCATGGCTCAAGTACATTGCGTGCAGGATGCAGGGTTTGATTCGGGATGGGGCAATAGGAAAGGTCTGAAGCGCACTTCGGCTGAACGCTACGGTCATCTCAAAATGTCGGGAGGAGGGTCAACAATGCACATGGCCCGGTCCTTTCCCGAGTTAGTGGACACTACGTAGGGTTCCTCTAGTCAGAATGTTCAACGCCGCCACCGGTTCATGTTCAGCGTTCTCTCACCTTCATCATGTCCAGGATTCAGCACATACTCTCCAACGTCAGAAACACACTCAACTTATCAGTTGGACCAAGCCTTCTACGAAGTACAAACATTAACTCTGCAGCCAGTGAATTACACACACACACGCACACTTGTGATACGCAGCCATCGGCAGTGTACTGTTGCTGTGCCTGTGTCTGTTCACAGCGCTACACTTTGGGAGATGGGGGACGGGAGGGTTATCTTTTAACAGAAGACGTTTAAAAACTGTATAAAGTAGACGAAACAATGACTTAATAAAGAGGTCAAACGTAATGGAAACTCATAAGCTGTACATTTGTAATAAAATAGTAAAACAAGTCAATTGTCCTGGATCTGTGTACACGTTTCTTCTGACCGTGTGGATGCTCACTCTAACAAGGACAAGTGTGCATTTACATCTTTGTAATGTGTTATAAACTTTTACTTTCTGATACATTTATGAAAGCCTTTTTTTTCTTCTTTTTTCTATGATGACATTAAGCCACATTTATTTTCTTATTTGTTAGTTTTTAGTCATTCAGTCAACGGTCATTTGCAGATGGCATTTCTATCATTAGAGGTCATTCATTCATTTTATTTTGTTGAGCTGGTTCTACGCTGAGATCTCAGTTTCTTAATGAAGACAATCCAGCCACTGTCGCTGCCACAGCTTTTATTTCCATTCACAAGCTCGAGAAAAAAACACGCTGGCCTCCTCACGAGAAGCATGTAGTGACATGTAGTTATGACCACGACTACCCACCACAGCATGTAGAATCTGCATGATAAGAAACAATTTTACATTATAGGTCTTCAAACAAATTATGTTTTTATTGTGTATGCGCTCCTGAACAGTGCATTATCTTCATCACGACTCCTTAAAATGACACATTTAAGACCAACATATATTTGTGTTACGCGCTATCAACGTTTCCGCCGGGAAATGTATCGTCTTTGAAAATCCCTCCGAAGTCTTTCCAAAACCGCCTTCGAAACACAGCCGTGTGCATGTTTGTACCATTTAATGACAACACACACTGCGCACAACGTTGCTTACAACAGCAACTTACATATTCACATAATAAACCTTCACAGGTAAAAGCAACATATTCTTTTTTTTTATTACTATTAATAAAACCAAAATATTGACAAAATGTCGCACAATAAAAATGATCCTCTAATAGAAGAATTGTCAAATATTGTTGCAATACATGGAGTGAGCACAATAAGGAGTATGCACTATGGGATGCATTGGAAGAAGTTGTACAAAAACATAAATCACTTCATAAGATCAAAGGGCTTCTCTGTGGACTCTTTGATGTTGATATGGATGTCCTGAGGGGTCAAGGGATTGATCCAGAACCACATGACTGGTGAGGGTTGTGTGAGCTCACATCAATATACAGCAGCCTCTTCACCAGATATTCTTAATGCTTTTTTGCCTCTGTCTTCTGTCTTTTCATAACAACAAGCTCATTTTGGATGGTCAAAAAAATAAATCACAAGGAGAGGTATGACGATGGTCCCAATCTAAAAACACAAAAATGTGAAAGGTTCTCTTTCAGATCCCTCTACACCCAAGGGATCTAACTGACCCTGAAGCAGTTATGTGGAAATACAGCTTCAGCTTTCAGGTTATCCAGCAACTTGTTTGGGTCGAGGTGGTCCAGGCCAGCTGTTAGATAAACAGCGTGGGTACCCGACAGATACCGAGAAGACGCGTCCAACAGTGTCGCCATTGGCTCAGGGATATTCAAACGTAACTAGTCATTGAAACTACGCTTTGTTTGAATTACTGTTTTTGTGAATTCTTGAGCCCATTTAGATATAAAAGTAGCTGGCTTTATAAATTACCTTTTTTCTTTTTCTTCAATTTGCTGTAATCATTTCCCAGTACCTTCGCAGCCCACTAGATGACGCTGTGAGGCCCACCAGTGGTTAAGAATAGCTGCTGTATGCTATGTATCTACTGTATCGATAGATTGATTATTAGGAATGCTGCCCTAATGATGAGTTTCAGTCTTTTTCATTGACAGAGTCTCTTCACCTTCTCTACATGCAATGATTGCACTCTGAGGGCCGTGTGCTTCATTTCTCTACAGATGTTCATCAGAGCTGGAGGAGCTGGGCAGAAGAACACACTCCCGCCTTCTGCCCCGTTTCCGCCTCTTGTTTGCAATCCGTAGCCTCCTGCGGATCACATCTAGAGGACACACACACACACACACACACACACACACACACACACACACACACACACACACACACACAATTAGTGAGATCTCTTAATTTGGCATAGGCTGAGGGTAACCTAACAAGATTAACTAACAGGATTCTAAGCTCTCTGCTTTTCGTCCGCCTACCTGCCACGCTGTCGTAGTCCTGCTGTGGGTCGCGCCAGTAAAGACTGGGCGTGGTCGTCCAGTGGCGGTACAGGCGTGTGTGAAGCACCGACAGTGTCAGGAGAATCAGCAGGAAGCCCAGTGCTGCCGCTGCCCACACCGCCTCGTCGGTCCTCGGGGTCCTCGGCAGCGCCTTATTTACAGCGTCCGAATCCTCGTTGCATTCACAGCCGCCGCCCGCTTCGCAGCCGTCGCAGGCGGGGCTGTCGGGCAGGTAACTGGCCGGCTGCGGGTTCTGGTGTTGCTGTGGCTGGGACTCTGATTGGGTTTTGGAAACGGAATCAACGCCATTTCCCCCCCCACTTGTGTGATGAGAGTGTGTGTCGCTGTGTGTTTGCTTGTGTTCCAACTCTCTCTCTTTAACTTCTACTACTTCGTTATCCCTCCTGGTGCCGCCTGCTGTGTTCGCTTTAGAGACATTATCTTTCAGGCTGTGTTTAACAAAGTCTTTGTCTCTCTGCTTGACTGGGTCTGTACCTTCATCTTCATCTCCAGGCCTGGCAGTCTTGTTATGTTCCCTGTTCACACCATCTGTAAGAGGGTTTATGATGTCGGTGTGTTTCGGACTGGGCTGCTGTGCTGCTGGTTGCAGTGTCAGTCTGCTGCTCTGAGAATCCCTTGGAAGTGTAGTTCTTGACATATTTGTCCCCAAAGGAGTCGTGGACCTGGATGTTAGGCCCTGATTTGTGTTTTGGATCTCGGACTGAGAGGAAGCTTCCCTGGAACCTGGAGGATCTAAGAGAGTCCTGCTCCTCTGAGGGGAATCCGTAGACGGTCCAATCGTGAAGTTGTTGTTCTGGACGTCCTCTGTCCTGCTGATGGTGGCGGTTCTGTTGGTCAGGTGTGTTATTGTGTCTTCTCCCTCGTTCTCCTCCTCACCATTCTCCCGTATTTCTTTAATGGCGGCTCTTATCCGCCTGCGTTTGCCTTTCTCTCTCATAGGTTTCAAGCGTTCTCCCTTCATGTTGGACTCCAGCTCTGTCTCCATCGCTCCCTTCAGCTGAGAGGAGATGGTCCGCTCAAAGCATTGCCTCAGAGACTCCTGTGGATTTACAACAACAGCTCCTTAAAGACATCTACAGGACCACTTTCATTGGAGCGCATTTAACATTAATAATAAGTCACATCATGTAAATAAACATGGTCAATGTCTGCGAACCTTCATTTTTGTGTGTTGCTGCCAGCGCTGCTCAGCTGACCGGGTCAACAGCAGGTTGTACTTCCTGCTCTGGCTTGCGCCAACAACCTTGCTTCTTCTCGTGGACGCCGTGGTCTCCAGCCAGCCGTAGAGGTCTGACGATGCCGCGGTGGACAGCTCCAAGGTGTGACCCCACGACACAAAGGCTATCGGCTGAACACAAAGCAAACAGTGAGGATCCCACTCACTCTCTTTCACTCAGTTGCCTAATAAATGTTACCGGGGCACAAAAGTGACCTCTGCCACGGCTGCTCTTCAAACAGTGGCGTTAAAGTTTCCATCACACTTAACATAAAGGTCGGCCTGGCCTTGCTTAGTCAATACCAAATATGTGAAAGAGCGATATTGAGCGATATCCTCAGTTGTGCTGAGGTGATAAAGTCAACAAAGACATTTGTTTGCAAAGTTTCAAACAGAAAAGAAAGCGAACGGCCTTAAAAAGGCCGGGCGTGTCTCACCGTGTGTTCTCTGAGCTGTGGGTGTGAGGTCACGATGTGGTCTGGCAGACAGCGGGCCAGGGCCGACAGGAGCAGACGCTCGCGGAGAGGAGCACAGGGGTGGTAGAGCAGCACAGTAGCTCCGTGCTGGTGAATACACACACACACACACACACACACACACACAAGCACACGTGTGATGATCTTCATCATCAGCCTTCATCAGGGCTCATTCTGCACACATGACATCTATTGCTTCTGTCCATCCGGGGAGAGGGATCCTCCTCTGTTGCTCTCCTGAAGGTTTCTTATCTTTTTTCCCTATGAAAGTTTTTTTTCTGGGTTTTTTTGGGAGAGTTTTTCCTGATCCGATGTGAGGTCCCAGGACAGAGGATGTCGTATGTGTACAGATTGTAAAGCCCTCCGAGGCAAATTAGTCATTTGTGATTCTGGGCTATACAAAATAAACTGAATTGAATTGAAAATCAATACCACGGGGTTTCCCCCACCCTGATTTGTTTTTTTACCAACATTTATGTCACAATTACGACACAGCAACTTAGACTAAGTGCTACACAGTAATATTGTATTCCCTCCTTGTCTGTTAAGTATGTTTTTTTTTTTTTAGCTGACAAAATATTCGTGAAGGGGACATTTCTGGGTTCCCCTGTGGAGAAGAAAAGCTGACAATTACAAACTAACGTGTTCAACCTGCTGTGATCGGCAGTACGTTCTGGCATTACGGTCTACAATGGCTCATTAATTAAAAAATCCCTGACTCCATTGCTGTTTGTTAAATCCCTGATATTAAAAACAATCTGCTTTCAGTGGCAGCCCTGGGACTGAAGGTCTAAACAGGTAGAATGTGAGTGTTGGCAGACTTCCCTGTATCACTCTTAAGTGAATTTGCAAGGAAACAATACATCGATTGTGTCTTAACTCCACAGTGGGATGCATTTCTGGTTGAAACAGATTGCTAGATTGGGAAATAATACTGAAGGGACTGTGGGAAAACTGGTGACTCAGGCCATATGGCATCTTAAGGAGAACTAAACAAGATACACCACACTAGCATCACATGTTTACTCTTTTCTATCATGTCATCACTTCAAAATGGACTAACAGGAGTTACCACACAAACGGCCAGTCTCTTCAGCGTCGCGCAACAACTGAAATCTCTGTTAATTCTCTGTGCTCAGCAGACAAATTGATTCAACGACTGTGAGAGTGGAGACAGAACACCAAGTCGTGTCGGATGTTGAGACTTACGTGCAAGTTATTGAGCCACCGTTGAGGAGGACAGTACAAGTATTCTCCACTCTCTGCCCTCACTGGTCTGTACGCTCCACTATAACACACACACACACACAAATAAAGACACACATCGCAACATCCTCAAAAGCCCTCAGCGTCATGACAATGAGAACTTTATTGCAGTAATACAAAGCGAAGTAAAGGCCATCAAAAACACTGTAGTGAGATTTTTGTGAACAAAGGTGTCCATATTAATATACGTGTGTGCACGTGTCCACCTCATTTGTATTATATGTCTTACCTGTTGGGAATGGTATGGTTGTAGGAAATAGATTGATCCATGCAGATCTGCCTGGCCGGCTGCAGGGAAAAGAAATCGGGTCATATTAGATTATGTTGCCCAATCGCCCGGGTTAACTATAAACACTCAGTTAGCGGCCGTCCCGTTTGCACCCTTTTGTTGTTGACATCAATAACATGACGAGGAGGACGTTTACGTTATCGCAACTAAAACATTTCCATATGTCACTTTTTGTTTGTGTGTGTTCGAGGGGCCAAGGGTTAAATAAAGTGCTCGGTAAAGTGTTTACTCACCACAGGATCATACACTGTGTCAACACTGGGACGTCTCTGTGGATGAGAGAGACAGAGACAGAGAGAAAGAGAGAGAGAGAGAGGTTAAACCGCTGATAGAGCAAACTTGAACAAACCGGGTGGGGTTAGAAGCTGACTTTACACCACCGACTGAGTGCCAGAGGATTTACCACAACAATTACTTTCCCATGATTGTTTAAACTTCCTGGCACCCAGTCTACGGAAGCACCCACCCCACCCATCCCATCTGAGCCAGTGATGGGAGGAGGAGGAGGTCGGTTGTATCCATAGTTACCTGAGAAGACTCAGGCCATGTAGACCCAGGACAGTCCCAATAAACAGCATCCGCAGGCAGGTCCCTGTCCAAAGACAGCTAACACACACACACACACACACACACACACACACACACACACACACACACACACACACACACGTTATTACATGTTAATGACTGGACTTAACTGGGTGACATCGACAGGTATCACATTGGAAGTCACCTTTCCATTGTCGCATCCCGGCCCCGGAGACCCGGCGACGCCGCACCGAACCAAAGTGACCCACAGCGCGGCCAGCACCGTCACCGACACCGGGGACGTCGTCTGGCTCGGCATGGTCACGCAAGTGTGGCCAGACGCCTATTTTAAAGAGCTGTCATGGCGTCTCTTTGATCTTCTAGCAACCGAGTGGCTGACAAAGAACTGACCGTTCATTATTCCAAAACAAGTTTTCTTTTTGTCAAAGTCCCGTAACGGAGGAGGAGCGGTGTGTCGGTTAAAGAAGGGAGTTAACCGTCGTGCGTCTCTTGTCTTCTTTAAGTTCCTCTACGTTGCACTAAAAAGTCTAAACAATAAGAGAAGCTCTGTTAGTTCACGCGAAGGTGGTAATAAAAAGTGTAGTGTACTTCCATGACTACTTCGCCAGTGTGTGTGTGTGTGTGTGTGTGTGTGTGTTTGTGATACGCGGACGTCAAGTCGTTCACGCCGTTGAACGATAACGTTTTCTTAATTGTTTCAAAATAAGATCGCTGTGTCGTCTTGTATCGACTTCATTAGCCCATGTTTGTATCTTATCTGATTCTACATGTAATAAGTGAGTGTTCCTTATGACATATGATAGACTCGTGCGATCCAGTGATTGTTCTTTAATCATGTTTTAATTGAATTGTGATATCATTACCTTTATTTTGAAAACCAAATCCGATTTCCGGAATGGCGCTGACTCGGTTGTTTCTGAGTAACTTTACTCAATTGTTATACTACGGAAGCGGAAAGGGAATGGAAAATCAAAGTTGTATACTACCCTTCTTAGATAGAGTCTATGATGGTACCCTGAGGTTTTACACTGTGAATGTCCTCTTAGGGAGACACATGGTCACTCCAGGCCAAAACAACGACGTTCCTGTCTGAGACCCAAACAATAGCTGTTTGTTAATACTCTCTGCAGTAATAAAGCCTTAAGGCAACACTTGCTTTAGAGACCCCATCTTGCTGAGGGGCCCTTAGTTAAAATCTAGTGTTAAGGCCTCGATGATCTCAATATACAATACATTTGATAAAACGAGAAATTATATTCATATATACACAATAGGACCATCCCTTTTGAATAGAAATCAGAGCATTCTACCTGGGAGAAAATGTATAATTGCATAAAGACATGTACACATAAAAAATGTACAGTCTTTAAGCACAACAGACAATTTGAAGTCTGCCTTGTCAAGGTGCCCCTGGTGGATTAATCCAGGCCTGATGTCAGAACCCCTCACAGGCCCCGTAGTCACATGTAGCACCTTATGGTACAACGGGTTGCTGGTGTTGGGACTGTTTTTAGATGCATGGCTTCGGGTCAAGCTTTGTAATTCTGTGGATCTTATTCTGTGGTTCATATTTTCTTTTGTTTTTTGGGGATCGTTCTTCCAGTGAGGCTTCATAATAATGTGTTTTTTGCAATTTTCTAAATGTTATGCTCTCTTCTTCAGTTTGCAGTGTGCGTGCAAGGCACGTGCACATGCTTGGTGAGTAATCCCACTTTCTCAGAGTACTTTGTTACCACCATTCTTCTAACATTAAAATAGTGGAAGTCAATGTCCCAACTGATGAAATAAATGATTGTCTCATGAGAACATGCCTTATAACCCTTATCTTTTCGTGAGTTTTCATGCCCATTCATTGACGTAGATGCAGTAACCTCACTGACAAACCCTCTTTTATGGACGATGTCTATGTTGTCTTCTCCTTTCCTTTTTTTTGTAAAGGAAATCTTTGTTTCTTATGAGGTTTATGGTAAATGTGCCTCGCCAGTAGTTTGTGCCTCTCGTCCTCTGCAGTTTGCTTTTGATTTCTTGTGTTTTATAAATTACACATTCTCAAGCTGTTGGCTGATTTTACAAAAATAACTTCACTAGTTGAATTCAAGTATATTAAACATAAAATATGTCAGTATTTCAAAAGGCTGAAGTATTGATAAGCCCCGACATAACAGGTCCTGTTTATTAGTATACGTTTGGATGTTTTGGTGTAATTTATTATCATGCTGCAGCGAGCATGTCATCTTCTCTCTCTACACACACACACACACACACACACACACACACACACACACACACACACACACACACACACACACACACACACACACACACACACACAATCACTGAACTAAGTGAGCATACAGAGCAGAGGCAGAGAGGAGAGGGTGGAGACTATTCAAGTTGATGGCAACTTTGCTCATTACTGCTAATTACTGTTATACAAAGCCTATACTTTGTCAATAAACCTGTTCAAGAAGCATGAACATGTAAACCAAAGTGAAACCTAATGCAGTTGGCTCTATCGCTCATCCATCATCGATATGTTTACATGAGCACAACAAGGCCAATAAGTCGGCCACAGTATTACTGAGTGTACGGATCACAGGAAAAGTATGTTTTGTCAATAGCTTTGTCGAGGAAACAACTTATTGTTACTTATGAGGATTAATACATCACTCAGTGCCTTTGTGCACTGACAGGCCCAGCCCATTGGAGTGCAACGACAAGTAGTATCAGACCTGCAGAAAGATATTTAGAACACAAAGCAGGACCTGGGTGTAACATTTTGTTGCTTTCAAAATAAAACCGGCTGCATAGAAACAGCCTGTGAAATAAAATTGTACACTGTCAGCTGTTATGACGCAGTAAACAGAGTAATGCCATTTGAGGTGGCACATTAGATACAGCATATACGATGTACATATTTGTTAATGTCAAACATTGTATTTCAGAGTGGGTTTTATTTTGAAACCTGTGTTGGGAAGTCTCTTGGATTTTGTACACTCTGTGAGTGTCCACACCCATAAAACTCTCAAGCGTCAGGTACACACTTGCCATACAAGTGCACAGGTGGGTCCGTGAGACGAGAAGTGGGTCCCTGGACAGAGGACAGGTCCGGACCTAATGGATTTACCTCCTCCACTCAAAGGTGTGCTGTCTTTTTGAATATGATTTTTCTTTTTCTTAGTTTGTAAAAGTGCAAAGTGTAGACTTAATTTAATTGTGGCTAGTGTCTTTCTTTAATCAACAGATTACAATTTCAGAAAGAAAGCTAATGATCCATTTGTAAAAAAAAAAAAAGTAAAAAATGATGTAAAGGTGTTTCCATGACAGGTATAGCCTATTTACACAAAACAAAGACCATGTCGTCTTTCCTTTTACTGTTCAGGGTGTGGTGCTTTTCTGGATTGTGGCATTAGTTAGGCAATTGCCTGGGTTTATGTAAAAAAGTACAACTACAAAGTAACGTAATGTAACCGATCTACAAGCACGATTTCATTCATTTACCACCTTTATGAATGATTTTTGTTCTCTTCCCTGTTTTAATCTGGATGCCCGTTTAAGGAAGTTGGACAGTAAGGAAGTGCAGGTTGCTACAACAGCTGATCCTCCATAATGTTTGTAGATACTGGTGGCTCCTCGGCTGAGCGTTTAGGATTCAGAGTCCTTGTAGTGTGTCTCTAACCCTGTCCCCCTGTACTGTAGCTCCAGTTGGAGCAGGCGCTGCAGGTGTCCAGCAGCCAGCGGCGGCCCCGCCTGGCGGTTTGAAGCGCCTTGCTGAGGTAGCAGAGCCTGAAGACCCGGACAAGGTGGAGGGAACCAAGTGCAAACCTGGACAACCTGCAACGGATGTGAAGGTGAGCAGGAGGGGCGTTTTAAAAGCACAGAATAATCATTTGAATAAAAGGTGCATGTGTTACTTTTTCCACCCGATATTCAAGACACTTTACTGTTCATTATTTATAGTAATAACTAAATAACTAGTTATAGTTATAACATAAAAAGATACATATGAACTGCACTGTCACCTGCAAAATGATTAATTGCATTAAAGTAAATGTTTGTCAGCGCAGTTTGTGGGTAATTATTCCCACCAGGCTGAATTCTAAAGATTGTGTGAGGGGCATAGTATATCATTTCAACCTTTTCTTTTTGGTCTGTCACCAGCAGCTGTACTCATGTGACAGCTCTCTGTCCTCCTCGGACAGCGAGGATGAGGGTATCGGCAAGAAAGACAAGAAGAAGAAGAAGAAGAAGCTGAAGAAGAAAACAAAGAAGAAGAAGAAAGTATGTGTTTCAAAAAGCTTATCTTGACCGCCATTATTGAGTGTTTTCTTGAAAACTCTTCATCAATGTCGGGACGGTGCTGCTGACAAACCCCCAGCCTCCTCATGCCCGACAGGATGAACTTGTGTCTCTAAGATCAGTTGATCCTATGGCTTCCTGAGGGTGTTGCCTTGATTCTCACCTCCACACGTGAGGCATAAATCACGACTTCTGACATCTGACTAATGAAGGAAGAGCAGTGTGGTCTGCACCCAGCAACAGCCAGTCAAACAGGGTAGAACAAAGAACTGATTTAATGTCTTTATAATGCAGCTCAACTGTCAACTTTTGCTTTCATGCGCTCCTGTGCGATAACGAGGTTGCTTGTGCAGATTCTTTTGTGCGTTGCTGAGTGCGCAGAGAGCCTCTCCCTTCTGCTGCCAGCAGCGCCGCGTACTGGTTCAGTTCCTCATTTATCACTTTCGCCAACAAAGGAAGGTATAAATAAACCTGTTCAATTGACTTGATCTACAACCTCCCTACTTCTTTCTTAACAGGATTCCAGCTCATCATCTTCCTCTTCCTCCTCTTCTTCGTCCTCCTCCTCGTCCTCCTCCTCCAGCAGCTCTTCAGACAGTGACAGCGAGGTACGTTGTGGTTATGCCGTAGGTGCTGCTCAAGGATCACATGGTATATAAACAGATCTTGCTCTAACATGTCACGCACACATAGCTGACATAACATCTCCAAACCACAGAGCCCTGCCCCAGACTCACTCAGGACAAGGAACACGTTTTAGTTTTGCAAAGTGCATTGTGCTTGATGCACAGTTCCCAGGATTCTCTCAGTTGAAACCAACATGTTTCCTATGAAAGGAGTTCAAGGGACCGTCAAATTGACGTTTTCACGATGCAGTTTTGTTTATGTAAATCCTTCGCAAATCTTTCCTGCAGCATTGCTGAATTAAGTCCTTGGCCTTGAGCACAAACAGTTTCACATCAGCTCACGGGGGATTCCTAGTCCCTTCTAACTATGTCACTGCCTCAGGTGAGGATATTGTCAAAGCCAACAATACAGTCTGTTATGAGAATATTTAGGGTGGAATGGCTTTTAAATTGACCATATTTAGAAACCAAAAAATGGCAAATCAACCTTCCCCAGGCGTGATTTGTCGACAGTTTCAGCTTTTGAATTAGCTCTAATCCAAAACTCATCCACTTTAGTATTCGCCTTGCAGCGTTTAGCTTCAAGTGACTGCGTTCGCACGATGGCGCGTTGCCTTGCTGGCTCACTGAGGGCGTGGGTGGGAAATCAGGTGATTCAGGAAAAGTGAGCGACACAGCTCTTGCGAGCTTTGAACACGAGACAGCAACAACGTTTTGCGTTCCACAAACGGGCCAACACCCATTTGTGTACCTTTGATCGGACTCACCCCTTGAAAAGCCAAAAAAAAGTATATGTCAATAGTAGAAAACGGAAAAGTAGGTGTACATAACATTGGAATGCATTTAACTCTGGGCTGTAAGCGGAGGTGCCAGGATCTGATAACAGGTGGTAACTGACAGGAGAGGGACACACCCATTGACAAAGTGTTAAGCAACTTCTGCATCTGCCACAGCATGCCATTGCAATTGTACACATACTGCGGGCTCATGCATCCAGTATATGCCATTACAAGTGCACATACTGTATGCTCATGCATCCAGTATATGTGTAATGATAGTCACTTGCGCAGTCTGTGCATATCAACACTCATATATAGTTTTTTGGTGCATGTCCACAGTAGGTGTGGACATTTGTTATCTAATTGTTTTGAAGGCAGATCATTTTTAATGTGTAACTAGTAGGTGACACCCAACCCTGATCCGGATGACTTTATCTTTATATATATATATAAGTGCAACACTCACTTGGCAAACAAACTTCATACACGAGCAGACGGGCAATACAACTGTTA
Organism: Myoxocephalus aenaeus; assembly: GCA_038501785.1. Classification (NCBI taxonomy): domain Eukaryota; kingdom Metazoa; phylum Chordata; class Actinopteri; order Perciformes; family Cottidae; genus Myoxocephalus; species Myoxocephalus aenaeus. The sequence goes on from JBAMJR010000180.1 coordinate 5,245,316, forward strand.
ATATATCTAAACCTATACTGTTTTGAAAGAATCAACATGTCCTTGCAGGATGACAAGAAGAAGAAGAAAAAGAAGAAGAAGAAGAACGAAGAAGGAGAGAAAGAGTACGTCTGGGACAATGCCATCATATTGAGTAAGTGCAACACAACATTTGTAATTTGGGTATATTAATTCCTCAAGAGGATACTGCCTTTCCTGGTTCTGCGGATTCTCCTTCATAAATACAAATATTGCTTATCATATTCCCACCCCATGTACGTTTGGGTGTACGCTTTCCGAGATCTCGAAAAAGTCTTTCTCAGGTTCTCTGCAAGAAGTTGATTTCAGTTCATCTCTCCTTTCATTACTTCAATCCTTGTTGCAGAGCTCAGCCTCTACGTGTGTGTTAGGCGGTGTCGTGCTTGTCTTATAAGGGCGACTTAAGTTAACGACTTGAGTTTAAACTTCCTGCTTGTTCAGAGCTGCCAGTCATCATGACACGGCCTCTCAAGCCACCCTGACGCCCACATTTGCACATTATTTAGTCATAATGGTCTGGACTGACAGTTTAAGTGTGCGATGACACAAAAGAGACTCATACGTCAGTCAAACTCTGAAATGCAATTTATTTTCGGCCACATTTGGCCCTTTCTTAAAGTAGTAAAACAAAGCTCTGTGTTTACAGATTTTAATTGATTTAATTTAGAAAACTTAGATGACTGTAATTACATTGAACAATATTCACAATTGCGTTGATTATGTATAAATATCCTTTTTTATTCTGCCGCAGTGACAATTTGATTAAAGAAATGTCTCTCAGCTGACAAAGCATGTAACTGTTTCTTTTCATTCATTAAACAGCATGCTTTACATTTGAATTTATTGAATGTTCTCAGGTCCTGAAGGCCAGATGGAACGGCAGTGTGCAGAAGGTGTGATGATAAGCCAGGTGAGAGAGATTAAATACACCTTCTTCCATTTTGCTGTTTTAAATTGTCATTATGTAATTTTTGTCCTCGTCTTGCTTCAGGATTTCAACTCGTCAGATGGTGAGGATGACAAGAAGAAAGAGAAAAAGAAGAAGAAGAAGAAGGACAAGAAGAAGAAGAAGAAAAAGAAGAAGGTACATACACATTTCCAATAATATATCAGCTTATACAACAATAACTGTTTATTTCTCAAACTCTGTTTTTATTGTTTTCATGGAAATGAGAAGACAATACATTACAATCCCCTCCCCACTAGCTTGACAGCAACAACTGACAGAGAAAATAGGCAAACCTAAGCGTGCACACACACACACACACACACACACACACACACACACACACACACACACACACACACACACACACAAAAAGAAAAATGATATATTTAAAAAGTGAAGAGGGTGGGGTTTTGGTCTGATGTTAGTTTGGTTTCATGGAGATAATTGAGAAATTAATGAATCATTAACATATTTATTTTTATGTTATTGAATATCTACCGTACTTCCTCTGTCCCAGGATTCGTCCTCTTCCTCATCTGACAGTTCATCCTCCGACAGTGAGGATGAAAAGAAGAAGAAAAAGAAGACAAAGAAGAAGAAGAAGAAAAAGAAGAAGGTATATTTTGTTTGACTATGCAGTTGCAATATTGTTGGGTTTCATCTGTCAGTTCCACCAAATGATCAAAACGGATTCTTTAACGCTTTTGTTTTGTTCTTCTTTCGAAGGACTCCAGCTCCTCTTCCTCAGATAGCTCTTCCTCCTCCTCCTCCTCTGACAGTGAGGACGACAAGAAGAAAAAGAAGAAAAAGGACAAGAAGAAGAAGAAAAAGAAAGACAAGAAAAAGGTAAAGCAATGCTGAGGTTTACGAGCCGCTTGCTTATTATGAATGTATACAGTGCTGCCATTGTTTACTGTGTCAATTACAATTGGAAGGATTACATATACATATACAATTACAATACATCATTTATTGTATGTTTTCTTGGCAATTACGTAATAGTGTAATACATGACTTGTGTTGCTGAATACATAATAATGTCACATATTGTTGTATGATTGGCAACCAGATTCTTTATCTAGAGAGACTTTTTTCATTGACACAGGATTCCAGCTCCTCATCTTCTGACAGTGATAAAGATGAGAAGAAGAAGGACAAGAAAAAGAAGAAGAAGAAGGACAAGAAAAAGGTGAACATTGTATTCTTTTTAAAAAGCCTGAAGCCTCTAATGATTTTGTTTTGTCATTATGTGTTCAGGTCAGAGGTGAAGCTGCTCCTCTCGTAAACCTTGCAAACATTTAATTATTGTAGGAATGCTGAGTCAGGTTTAATTTGTATTTCAAACAGTGCACACGCCCTCTCAGAAACGTGTATGTGTACTGTGCACTTCTGTGCATACAGTGCACCATTTAGAGGAAAAACAGGGTGCAGCTCATGCAGTAAACCTGAGCTTGATCGTGTTTGTGATTCCCGCAGGATGAGGAGCAGAACGAGCTCTGCAGTGTTCCTGCTCTTGCAGCTGCTGGTGAGTGTCAACAAACACACCAGCAAATAGACATGACGATCATTGCGTTCATGAGGTTGATGCTGTATTGCTGGACTTTTCTGCAGATGGTGAGACTGATGGAGATAAAAATAAAGAGGAGTTTGCTGACAAGGTGAAATACTCACACATACTGTATGCGTGGCAAATATGAATGTGACAATGCACATAACAAACATTGCTTTCTTTTGTCATGGCAGGCCAAGAGAGACCTTAAAGAGAAAGAAGAAGGCAAACTGTCCTCTGCAATGGCTGGTATGTGTGCTACGTGTAGGCTCTTAACACCATGCACAGGTTGGAGGCTTGGGTATGAAGCGTTGTTTGGTTTGGTGGTAATGGCGCTTCTGGTCCAGCAGGGGGAGCAAAGGCATTCCCTGATGGCATTGAGGACGGCCGCCTGAGTGATGATGAGGGCGAGGGAGGGGAGGAGAAGGAGAAGAAGAAGAAGAAGAAGTTGAAGAAGAGGAAGAAGGAACAGGTGATTATACTATGTATAAGCTGCATCTTTCAAACAAAATGAGACATGTTGATAGGTATAATAAAACAAATTATAAAGGATAATCAAGATCACACTTCTTCTTTTTTTTGCTTTGTTTTGTTACAGGATTCTGGCTCATCCTCAGACAGTGACGATGATGATAAAAAAGACAAGAAGAAAAAGAAGAAGAAGAAAGAAAAGGTGATTATACGATGTACAAGCTGCACCTTACAAATACAATGAGACATGTTGACAGGTATAACCACCATGTACTGATGCAACTTTTACAGCAAAATATACTTATGATAAAGGATAATCAAAATCACACTTCTTCTTTTTTTTTGCTTTGTTTTGTTACAGGATTCTGGCTCATCCTCAGACAGTGACGATGATGATAAAAAAGACAAGAAGAAAAAGAAGAAGAAGAAGAAAGAAAAGGTATACAGAGCTGGAATAATATTAGTTTTTATCAAATTAGATCACACAAATAAATAGGGATCTATTTTGTATGTTGCCTTTTTGTCATTTACTATCGTGGTACATTTTGTTTATTTGTATAAAACGGATCCATGAGTAAGTATTTTGGTGTGCAGGCTGGATTTCAAATGGTCTGTTTGTGGATATCAATGTGAATATTTGTATTTGATCTGATCCATAGGACTCCTCCAGCTCCTCCTCTTCTTCATCGGATAGCTCCTGCTCAGATAGCGAAGATGACAAGAAGAAAAAGAAGAAGAAGAAGAAGAAGAAGAAGAAGAAGAAGAAGGTGAAGAAGGTGAAGAAGAAGAAAAAGAAGGATTGTATAATATACACTTCTGTATATCACATTTATGTATGTGTATTGTTTAATATTGTTAATATATCATCCTCCCTTTTACAGGATTCCGGCTCCTCCTCTTCTTCATCCTCTGATAGTGAAGAGGACAAGAAGAAGAAGAAAAAGAAGAAAAAGACAAAGAAGAAGAAGGATAAGGTTTGTATTTAAAACATGTTTCAATATTTCTTTTTTTTGTACTTATGCTGTTATTATAGCTTTATTATATCATCCTTGGCTCTTTCTTAACAGGACTCCTCCTCATCTTCATCATCTGATAGTGAAGAGGACAAGAAGAAGAAGAAAAAGAAGAAGAAGAAGAAGACAAAGAAGAAGAAGGATAAGGTTTGTGTCTACAACACGTCTTGATATTACTTTTTTTGTACTTATGCTGTTATTATATCATCCTCGGCTCTCTCTTAACAGGACTCCTCATCTTCATCATCTGATAGTGAAGAGGACAAGAAGAAAAAGAAAAAGAAGAAGAAGAAGACAAAGAAGAAGAAGGATAAGGTTTGTGTCTACAACACATGTGCATTACTTTTTTTAGGTGTGTTATTTTATGTTAATAAGCATTAATCTGCTCTCTTTACAGGATTCCAGCTCTTCCTCTTCTGAAAGTGAAGATGAAAAGAAGAAGAAGAAAAAGAAGAAGGTAAAACACCTGGGAAAACTTAATGGATTAACTCCACGCTCCTGATGCTCATAAACAGTTTAACGAATGAATCTTAATGATCCAGGATGCACTTCTCTGACTGACTGATATCTTTTTTTTTTTTTAGAAGTCCAGCTCTTCTGACGATGACTCCTCTTCTTCCTCCTCTTCCTCTGGTAGTGATGATGACAAGGTTAGATGACACACACACACACACACACACACACACACACACACACACACACACACACACACACACACACACACACACACACACACACACACACACACACACACACACATACACACTAGTATGGCCCCTACTTAGTGAATTATTCATCTGTAACCAAGTTTACGAGGTTAACAAACGGCAACACATCATGAGTACGTGTCTATTTATTTTACTTTAGAAGAAGAAGAAAAAGAAAGACAAGAAGAAAAAGAAGGATAAGAAGAAAAAGAAGGTGAGAATATCCCATCCTTTGTTTTTGGTTGATTATATGAATTACAACGTTTGGTCGTTGACAACTTGTTATATGGTGACATTTCCTGCAAAATGTGCTTTTGATGATCTTTGGTCATGAAACAGCTGAATTGTTTTACCTATTTGCACTTTATTATTATTATTATTATTATTATTATTATTATTATTATTATTATTATTATGTTGGACAGGAGAGGAACATATTTATAAATCTTCTGTCTGTTTGCACATTGACATTACAGCTGACTTTGACTTTTGTCATGTCATGGCATGAGGTGGTGTAATGACCAAACCAAGGCATTTTGGCTTGTTCCAACTCACAACAGGAGGATACATCACCACTATTTAATAAATACTGTGTGAATGAAATACTATGCGTATTATTAGCATCTCTCTTTCTGTCCAGGATTCTTGTTCTGAATCGTCCAGCGATTCTTCGAGTGATGACGATAAGAAGAAAAAGAAGAAGAAGGATAAGAAGAAGAAGAAAAAGAAAGACAAGAAGGTAAAACAATGTGACTTGTGTTTGTCCAACGCAGCCTCCTGCTTAATATATTTTTAAGTTTCCTATGTATATCAAGATGGGATGTCTTTAATAATACAGTAACACAATTACCATATTTGCATCCGTCAAGGACTCAGATTCTTCTAGCAGTGATGATGACAAGAAGAAGAAAGACAAGAAGAAGAAAAAGAAGAAGGACAAAAAGAAGGTAAACTATTGTAAAGTATGGGGAAGCACATGTATGCATATTTTTTGTTTTACATAGTTGATGGAGTGTTCCATGCTTTATGTTTGAGCAGGACTCGAGCTCCAGTTCATCTGATAGTTGCAGTGGCAGTGACAAGGAGAATAAAAAGGACAAGGAGGACAAGAAGGACAAGAAGAAGAAGAAAAAGGTGAAATACTTGTGAAATGGGATTATGCATCAGATGATGGAAATGTGAAATTACTTAATTTTTCCCTGTTTTTCCTTCAGAGTTCTGGCTCATCAGGAAGTGAATCTGACAAGAAGAAAAAGAGTGTAAGCTTTCTCTTAATATAAATTATGTGACAAATATTTCGCCCAAAGTCAACCTGATGGTCTTCATCTTCTGTAACTCCATTTTCCGTGTACACTATCCTTCATGTGGCGGCTGTTGATGTCATTGCAGGAAAGCCCTGAGTGTCAGCAGAGCGGCCAGCCAAAAACAGAAGCTTCAGGCTCGGGTGACGGCGGACTTTCAGCTCCCAGCGGCAGCTGCTCGAAGCCTGGCGCGGCTCCTGGCGGTGCTACTGTCGTCTCCTACGTGTCACTCCCCTCCAAACCTGTTGTGAAGCTGGATCCTCTGAGTACTTCAGCTGTCTCAAAGCCCTCCACCCCTGGTCACTCCGCCCCTGCCTCTGGTCACTCTGCCCCTGGTTACACCGCCCCTAGTCACTCTGCCCCTGGTCACTCTGCCCCTGGTTACACCGCCCCTAGTCACTCTGCCCCTGGTCACTCCGCCCCTGCTTACTCCGCCCCTAGTCACTCTGCCTCTGTTCACTCTGCCCCTGGTTACACCGCCCCTAGTCACTCTGTCCCTGGTCACTCTGTCCCTAGTCACTCTGTCCCTAGTCACTCTGCCCCTGGTTACACCGCCCCTAGTCACTCTGTCCCTGGTCACTCTGTCCCTAGTCACTCTGCCCCTGGTTACACCGCCCCTAGTTACTCCACCCCTGGTTACTCTGCTTACTCCGCCCCTGGTTACTCCGACCCTGGCTCCACAAAAGGTATTGGAGATAGGCCCCCCAGTCGCAGACCTCCCAGCCCAATGGAGTCACTGATGGGGAACCCACGGAGGTATGGAGACACAGGGACCCGCAACACCTCCCATCTCACCTCGAGTGACCTATTGAAAGGCCCCAAGCCTTACCAATAATGAGACGTCAGAGATCAAAATCGATGTTACAGATATTTTTTTAAAAGCACAGCTTATATGACACTGGAGGATGTTGATTGTAATGATGAGATAAGCTATGATGCCCTGATTTCATGCAAGAAAGATATGATGAGTTTACTGTGTAAAGACGCATTGTGACATAATGGACATGTTCACGTTGAGGAATCAAATGATACCATGAAAAATTATTATTGTAGCTTTTTATTATTATAAATCACATTTGTGGAATTCACAAGCACATGAAATAATGAAAATAAAAATCCTCACTTTGCAGAATAAAACAATATGATTCTTTTTGTTTTGTTTCTTGTCTCCTGCTTATGTTGCGTTCAGGTACTCCTGCATCTCAGGTTATTTAGGTACAGAACAAGAGCGCTCTGGATTTAGACATGTATTTTCTGCCTTTTGGGGCTTCCGAATGAAGAAGGAAGTGAGAATAAATCTTCAAACAGATGTAATACTAAAACAGTTGGCAACGCTTCGGATTAGTAAATGACTGTAAATATTGAGAGTGTAAATATTTACTACCTGCCCGTGACATACTGACTGGAAACACTGCAGGCTGTTTTATTTTACAGCCTGCACATAATAATAGGGGTCATTTCTCCCATATTGTCATCACTTTGTCTTAGCGGTCGTGTACAATCAGTTTGGAATGACATCAGCTGGGAATTTAGAACATTTTAGAGGGATACTAAATTGGACCCTTTTCCCAAGGCGTAGCCTTTAATCCACAGCCATTACAAAGTGTAGTGTATGTGACCCGGTGATAAACCCCGCACAACGCCCAGAGTAAACTGGAGCCAGAGACTACGTACCAAACATACGTTTTATTGACAAATTGACATAAACTATACCTAAATCAAAAGTGCACAAACAAGAAAGTAAACCACGTGGGACTAAAACTGCACTGTCAGGGAGTTCAATGTAGAGCAATAAAAGCAGTAAATAGTCACACAAACCAAATAAAATGTACTTATTCACAGCAAACACAATAAGTAACACAACAGTAAAATGCCCATGCAAAAGATATGGCTGCTCTATCACTGTGTCCCTCTCTTCAGCACAGCACAAAACCACACAAGCTCAAATCAAATATAAAAAGGCCCATGCAATTGATTACTTTAAAAAGGACATGTAAACGTAAAAGGCCTGGGAAAAACAGCAGTCGCTCCTTCAAGGTCTCAAATGAGTCCCCCAACACGGCTGGCCTCAGCTGCTCTCAGGTGCGTGTCGTTAGGAAGAAGGGCCAGGTGAGCTTCCCACCCCTTTTAAAGGCTCTGCCCCTTTGCCTGGGTCCTTAATTGCAGGCTGCCTGTGGCCTGCCTTACCACATGTATACAAATGTAATATAACTTGTTTGGACATAATTGAAGAAAAAAAAGAGTAAATAATACAACAACTAGTGGTGAACAGTATACATGCAGTTACTGGTGTACTGCACTGTTGAGTGTGTGCAATTTTGAGGAATTCTTATCTTTTGGAGTGATTTCCTTGTGTGCTACTTTATACTGCTACTCTCCCACATTTCAAAAAGAGATATTGTACATTTTACTCCAATGTATTTATCTGTTTGTTTGAGTTACGTTGTAGAGTATTTGATTTTGCATACTAGTGCAAACACTGCAAAACTGTGAATTGTACGTGAGGTCATTTCTTTAAAAAGGCAAATATTAATTTAAATATGAAAAACTCTGCGAAGAGACCCTCTCCATGATGGTATTCAAAGCATTATTGTTGTATTACTTCCTTCCTTTATACAAACACAGCTGATCTCAGGGACTCTCTGGTGTTGGTGCTTTGTTTTTCATGAAATATTGCTGCCAGTTTGTAGGGGGGCGGAGCTAGCTCTCTCCAGGTGTGTCTCTTCAGGGGATTCATTCAACAACCTACAGAGCAACAATACTGTTCTATAGTGCACACGATTCCTAACGCTCAAGTCACTTGAAAAAACTAACTTGTCCGGTGAATGTTTAACGCGTCTGGGTCACGTGTTTAAGGTGCGGTTCATCCCAGCGTCTGTCTTCAGTGAGAGAGACTCTCATTTGTTTGGAAAAGCGCGCAGCAAGAAGAGGAGTCTCGATGTCTTTCGATCTGTCGTCAGGTAGGCTCCAATTTCTGTTGACTGTTTTAGGAGGAATACTTCCAATGCTAGTCGAATGTTTGTCTCGGTTGACTTCCGTTTTAAACCCCACAGACAAGCCCAGCTGAGTGTATTCTGTGTGCAGCTGTAGCCTGCACTACACACAGCAGCCTGCTGTAGACTGACTGCTGCTGCTTTTCACTCTGATTCTGTTCACCGTCTGTCTCTGTTGCACGTGTGCAGCTTTAGGTGGGGCGGAAGATGAGGTGAAGTGTAAAGAAGCTCAGAAGGATGAGGTGAATTGGCCCTGGAGCAAGGATAAGAAGAAGGATGGGGACAAGGATAAGAAGAAGGATGGGGACAAGGATAAGAAGAAGGATGGGGACAAGGATAAGGTTGGTGTTTTGTGTGTGTATGTACTGACACAGATAATAAGGCCGGCTAGGTGATGAGCCTAAGAGCTTCTCCAGGCACTGAGGAATAATATTTTGCAACTACTTGTATGTTTGGGGGGTTTACAGCAAGTGCTTCTCTGTTAAATCCGCTTCACGTCCCCTTTCGCTGCCAGCTCTACGGCACAATACACTGCAGCCAATAAAATGCTTACTCTCGATAGATTAATTATGATTACTCTAACGCAACACTTAAGACTAAACCAACGCAATCTATGATGTTTTCAAAGTCATCTTTTGCCCTTTTTAGGACGGCTGCAAGGGCGATTCCGACAAAAAGCACAAGTCCGACAAAAAGCACAAGTCTTGCGAAGGAGGCAAGTCCGACAAAAAGCACAAGTCAAAGGGCCACGAAGGCAGAGAGCACAAGAAGAAGAACAAGGACACAAAGGATGGAAAGAAGGAAGGACATAACTCAGGCTCATCATCCTCCTCCTCGTCTTCTTCCTCAGGCTCATCCTCCGGCAGTGATGAGGTAGGCCAAACTCTGTCGTTAATTTTTTGAGATTTCTTGCTAATATGAATTGTAATGCAGGCATTAGGACAGACCTGTATTACTTCCCAGTGTTCGGTTTATAGAAGTGTTCACACCATGAACTTTCGTATAGTTTGTTGACCTCAAGACCTTTCAATCTCTAAAAGCAATAAAATGCTGCTCAACAGGAATCCTCCCCGCCACACCTCCCGTCAAAGGTCGTGTGCGTACAACAAGGTCTAGAACGGCTGGTGGAACAGGTCTTGCCAACAGTACCAGTTTTAATCAGCTGTGTGACACACCTCTCCCTCGTGTGTGCTGTGTGTGTGTGTGTGTCATTCATATGGTTGTCAATTGAAAACATTCCAGATTCCTTTTAAGCTCGTTAAGCCGCAGACACACTTCTGTCTTTTGTTGCAGCTTTATTCAGAGGAAACGGAACAACATGTCGGTCGTATGAACAATAGGCTTACCAACACGAACTAATAAAGCAAAAGAGTAAAGAGCCAAGCCCAGGGGGGGAGAGAAGGGAAACGAGTCAGATAGGGGTCATAAAAGAGCTGGGGTTGACTCATCGCCTCCTTTACAATGCTTTTTAATAAATCCTGTGTCCTGTGTGAAGCATAGTGTTGGTACAACAGGTACCTGGAAGGGTAAACTACATTCCACTTGGAACAAACAGAGGTTAAATTAATGAAAAGTATTGTCAGGAACCAATAGGCCTTTTAACCTCTATGTCACTATGTATGTTGTAAAGTAGGTATTCTTGTAGTGTGAGGGATCAGCTGTGTACCTACAGGGGACTTCAAGTGTCCGAGGTAGCACAAGTTCATGCACTGAAACCCAGGAGAGTTCATCTAGGTGTAGAAGAGTTTCGGAATGTCAGGGTTCCGGAATGTCTGGGTTCCGTTTCAGAATGACTGGTGTAGAAGAGGATGTCATGTTCTGTTCTGTCACAGCGTAACTGTCATGGAAAGTATAGGATATAAATACTACAGTCATTGTGAAAAGCACACCCCATGCCCAAACCACATGCAATAGGCAAATAATTCCAGTGTCCCTCAGCAGCTGCTGATGCTGGACCTTGGTGACCTGGAGCTCTCAAGGATGGCCACCATCATGCTGGCCGTTATATTAGAATAAGTACCTGGTGCCTAAATGTATATACTTTAAAGATACTTAAAGTATATACATTTTTATTCGGTTCCCACATTGTCACACCCTCATTTCCTGACTTCACAAGTTGTTCCCTCCTACATGTAGCCCTATGTATTAGGACATGGTGTGCTGGAACACCACAAGTACAAAGAAGTACACTATAAATGGGGACGATTACTTTTGCTGTACGTTTGCCGTCTGTAATCTGAAGTGTTAGCCCTTTCTGCAGTAACATCATTGTCCTTTTTTTGTAATTTCAGGAGTGATGCTTCCTGGGGAGAGAGGACTGCTCCCTTAGTCTCTTAAACAAAATGTCTGTGTGCAGTAGTACCAACTCTCTTTCCTGTCCTTGCATTGATGTTTAATGAATCTGCCGATTCCTAGAAATAAATGCTGCGGCACTTTTTTTTTTCCCCCATCAAGTAAAGTGTGTTTATTTCACCATAACATAGGGGTGCAGCTTTATTTACCAGAGTATCACAATGTTGTTGTTTACATTTTGTTGAGATAACAAAACATAAATATATATATATATAATCTATCTATCACTGGTTTTATAGAATTCACTGTTGGATAAATATAGTGGAGTGAAACATACAAATTCTCCCACTGAAGTGTAATAGGAGTAGAAGTATAAAGTTGTGTAAAATGGAAATACTCAAAGAAGATTTACCTAAAAACTATTGTACTTTATAACTATTATACATAGTTACACTCAGTGAGTCACTGCAGTGGACACACTGACATGCAATTTGAAGATGTCACTTTTTGCACTTGAAAATTGGGATGTTTATAATAAATAAACATGGCGATGACCAAAGTCAGAATAATGTGGAACCAACTATTTAAAACGTCAGTATATTTCTGCGGTCGATCAGTCGATCCACAAATGAAGCAACCATACATGTAGGTCCCAGTCGTCATGCTGTTGATCAGGTTTAGTCTCACACCACCTGGAGGCTTTTGTTCTGTCTGAGGGAGTTTACCCCGAGTGACGTGTGACACTAACAACTGTTTCTTATCCTGCTCTGCATCTGTGTATCAACACAAATGCCAGTTCATTTCCTGGAATAAATTGCTGTAAAAATTCAGTCAAATTCTAACAATAACGTCTTCCAAAATGTAAAATATTGCAGATTTAAACATAAACCGTAAGCTACCGTAAGACTTGATGGCATCATGCAGTATTTTCGTGCGACCAAAAGTAATTGAGAAGCCACATGTAAACATCTGCTGATTACTCCTTCCTTGCTGGTCAGTAATATGTTGAGAGAATACAATTATATTGACTGAAGTTCCATTTGCTCAGTGTGTTTTGTTGCACTAGTGGAGGACATTTTATTTTAAAAAAATGTTAAAGGTTGGCAAATTAAAGTAAACCTGTGACGTAATCTGTTTACGCCTTGTCGGTGAATCTAGACTTGCTCAAATGTAAAGCTTTTTGTGTTCTCCTGTCTAACAATACTATTTAATACTTCTGTTTTAGACTTTCTGAATTAAATGCAGCATTTTTTCTCTCATGTAAATACACAACCCGTTTCTTGGAGGGCTCCTTCAGTTTAACTGAACCAGCAACCCCTGGTAATTATATGACCTGTTCAAAACCTGTTCAGTTTTCATTGTTGAAAGCAGAGAGTACACCCTGTTCCCCATCTATTGAATCAAACCATAATTATAGCTTCAGCTACGTTCATTCACAGCCTTCTGTCCAGGCGGAGCCTTTTACCCCAGCAACAACAATAATACTATAATAATAATAAGTACTACTTATTTAGTTAACATCCCAAAGAATATAATTTTGCAAGTGTATTAGAATATTTTAAATGAAATCTGCTCAATCAGCCTATGTGCAAATGCTTTTCACATCTTATGCAGAGGTGAGTATATATTTATGTAATAATGATCATTCTTCATAATAACTATTTTTCACTTTGGATACTTCAATTACATTTCGCTGAAATGTACTCTTACATATAGCGCAGAAGCAACCCGTACATTTTTACCTCCACTTATTCACATTATAATAACCTATCATGCTCAGACTTCCCACTTTTCAGGTTTGTGATGCGCATATGTTTGTGTCTCCACCTGCACTGAACCCGGAGGGAGCCGTGGTTTGGGGGCGTGGTTAGGTTGAACGCGTGCTTCAGGTGAGGCTAATCCAGGTACTTAAGGTTGAGTCTCTGTGGACGCAGTGGTTTGTGAAAGTGAACAAACAGGAGACACCATGTGCGACAAAGGTAAGCTCATTTTTATGTTGACTTTATTTCGGAGTAACACCTTAAATGCTTGTCTTTGTTGACTTTTTTTTAAAGAAAGCAAAGTCTTAGAAAGTTGTATTTTATTCGTATACTGCACTCTTGATGTGTGAAGAGCTTTCTTTTGTCACAGGATAATTCTGTTTTCATATCTCTTTTATTCTAACCTGATACACCTTTTCATTCTTACCTGAACAGAAGACCATAAGAAGAAGAATAAGACGGATAAGAAGAAGAAGGAGGTGAGAGCTTGGCGTGTGTTGTTCATAAGTGTGGTATGAATCTAGTGATTCTGTGACTTTATTGTCAGAACAAGTGCAATCAAAACGTTGCTTCTCTATTAAATCTTCTTAATCTGCTTAATTATGATTACTGGACTCAAACACAATCCCAAAGACTAAACCAACAACATCAATGATTTATTCAACTGTCAACTTTTTGCCATTTTTAGGGAGGATGCAAGGGGGATGACTCAGGCTCAGACTCAAGCTCAAGCTCAAGCTCAGGCTCAGGCTCCAGCGGTGATGAGGTAGGACCAATGCTACTGTTCATTTTTAGAGATCTGCTGTCATTTCCATTTTTGATAGCAAATGGCTTTACTCCAGGCCTTGCTGGGTTTGCTTTTTATTACACCTCAGTACTCAGTTTGTGAAAGTCTTCCCAAGTTACTGTAACATGATCGCAAGATGCAATAAAATGCAGCTCAGCAGGTAAGATGTCTGTCAAACCTTGTTTCAAAGGTTGGTCCCCAGATAACATAGAGTCTGACCCCAGTGCCAGTTTTAACTGGGTGTGACACACCACGCCCTGCAGTGTGTGTGTGGGCTGTTTTTCTTTTTGCCATTTGTTACGGGTCATGCTGCTGCCACAACCATTCATACACTAACGATACTGAAGGAGCTGTGGCATTTTAAAGTATTTGAAAGCAGTTATATTTTCAAAATTCACATTTTAAGAGTAAGAGTGTTGTTTGTCATTGTAATAGATTTTTAATACATTTTGTTGAAAAGACAAAACCGAAATGAAAACAAAGTATGAATAAATGTATCTTATTTATTTAGTCACTTCTCCTAAATAGTTAAATAGTTGTTTTGGATTGAAACCATGGAAAACCTCAGTGACACTATCATTTTAAAAATACTTACAGATGGCAAAATTCTGAATTCCAAATCATCAGAAAAACGTACTTGAAGTATCAAGTAAAAGCCCTGATAAATGGAGAATGACCCTTTGCAGTGCAATATTTAATTGTGTTGTTAAATTGTAATATGTGTATAGTATCATAACATAATTTTACTGAGGCATATATATATAAAGCCTCAGTAAAAGTATAACCATATAACGGTTTAGTTAAACGCGTGCTTCAGGTGAGGCTAATCCAGATACTTATGGTTGAGTCTCTGTGGACGCAGTGGTTTGTGAAAGTGAACGAACAGGAGACACCATGAGCGGCTGAGCTAAGCCAAAGGAGAAGGGTGAGGCTGAGGCGAGAGCTTGGCGTGTGTAGTTCATAAGTGTGGTATGAATCTAGTGATTCTGTGACTTTATTGCCAGAAAAAGTGCAATCAAAAAGAAGCTTCTCTATTAAATCTTCTTTATCTGCTTAATTATGATTACTGGAGTCAAACACAATCCCAATGACTAAACCAAATCATCAATGATTTATTCAACTGTCAACTTTTTGCCATTTTAAGGGATGCAAGGGGAAATCTGGCGGAACAAAAAACAAGAAGGCTGGACACGGCAAGAAGGGCGGACAAGGAAAGGACAAGAAAAAGTGTTAAGACTGAGGCTCCAGCGGTGATGAGGTAGGACCAATGCTGCTGTTCATATTTAGAGATCTGCTACCATTTCCATTTTTGATAGCAAATGGCTTTACTCCAGGCCTTGCTGGGTTTGCTTTTTATTACACCTCAGTACTCAGTTTGTGAAAGTCTTCCCAAGTTACTGTAACATGATCGCAAGATGCAATAAAATGCAGCTCAGCAGGTAAGATGTCTGTCAAACCTCGTTTCAAAGGTTGGTCCTGAAGTGGAATTCCCCTCGCCGGGATATTCCTCGAGTGTTCAAGAATTGACAGAACGGGTTATAGTACAATAATGATTATTTATTTAGCAATTACATACATGAAATGCATACCTAATACAAGGCCTTGGACTCCGCTCCCCTGTCTGTCTGCCCTTCACACGGTCAGCACGCCTCAGGATGAGTGAGCCCCGAACTCAGAGAGTAAAGGGTTTTTTATCCTCTTTCTATCTGACTTCCTCTTTCATCTGACTCCAATGCTTTTCAAATACTCCCAGTGAAAAACACAACCCAGGTTCCCAGACAATTATTTTTGAAATACTGCTGCTTTCTCCTCAAGGCCGGATACAGGACGAGGGTGAATAGATAAGTTTGCACCTGCTGATAAATGTAATTAATAGTTGGAACAAGAACACAAGACCCGTGTGTGAGACTCATATTATGGTTCTCTTTCAAGTGTGCTGCTCATCTTCATTGGACGTCCCAAACTTCATCTGACAGACAGGGAAGTAAGAGTTCTGCGGTTTCTCACACCTGAGACACGCACACACATCCTTCAGCTTTAAGCAAGCATTATCTTAAAACAGAATATTCAGCCAATGCTGTATTAATCATAAACAGAGTATTCAGCCAATGCTATATAAATCATAAATTCTCTTCAGTCCCCAGATAACATAGAGTCTGACCCCAGTGCCAGTTTTAACTGGGTGTGACACACCACGCCCTGCAGTGTGTGTGTGGGCTGTTTTATTTTTGGCGTTTATTACGGGTCATGCTGCTGCCACAACCATTCATACACTAACGATAATGAAGGAGCTGTGGTATTTAAGATGTTATTGATAAGCCATGCCTCCTTTTTGAGTAACAGCATTGCTCTTTTTGTCCTTTCAGAAAGGATGCTGAGACCGGCCTGCTGTCAGTCGCTCATTAACTCGTCGATCGACTTTCCTTCCTGTCCTTTCATTGCTGGCAAAGAGACATGCTGGTCTTGTGTAAACAAACCTGCTGAGTCCTAGAAGTAAATGTTCTGTCAAAATAAAGTGCATTTCCTTCACCACAAGAGAGCAGTGTTGTTTATTTTAAAGCTCAATCAAAGTTAAAGGTCCAATTATTATAAAGCAGTTTTATTTTCAAGATTCACATTTTAAGAGTAAGAGTGTTTGTCATCGTAATAGATTTTGATCAATTTTGTTGAAAAGACGAAACGGAAACAAAAACAAAGTATGAATACATGTATTGTATTTATTTAGTCACTTCTCCTTGATAAGTGTTACTTTGTTAAATAGTTGTTTTGGATTGAAAGCATGGAAAACCTCAGTGACACTATCATCATATTTAAATTATTTAAAGTAGCAATACCACAGTTTAAAAATGACTACTTACATATACAAATTCTGAATTCCAAATCATCAAGTAAAAGCACTGATAAATGGAGAGTGACCCTTTTCATTGTAATATTGAATTGTGTTGTGATATTGAAATATGTGTATATAATATCATGCTATAAAATACTTTTACTGAATCATTAATGTATCAGCAGCATTTTAATGTAAACTAGTGTACATGCTGCGTAGTTTATTCTAAAAAAAACATGATATTTAATGAGATGTGTTAATGTGTAAATATACAAGTTATATAACTGTAGTGGACTAAAATGTACAGTATTTCCATCTGAACTGTAGTGCAATAGAAATATAAAGCTGCAAAGAAAGTAAAGAACAAGCACATTAAGATTGTTCTCTTAGTGTAGAAGTACAGTAGTTCTATTATAATTTGGCAAAACTGCAATGTTACAGTATCTCCTCATAATATCCTTGCTATAAGTCAAAGAAAAGAGTGCATCAGTACATTTCTGCAGCCAGCAGCCCGATCATTGCTTCGGTCAGTCAAGCCACAACAATCCCCCACCATATTTTACCCTCAGAGGCTGAAACTTAGCATGGAGGTGAAGCGTGTGGGTGTGACGGTGTGTGTTTCTGGCATGAACAGAAACACACACGTGTTTCTGTTCATGCCAATTGCCACAAAGGGGGCGTGGCCGTGAGAGTGGCCTTAAAAAACAAACAAAAAGGAATGACTTCTAAATAGACTCACACATGGAGGCCAATCTCATGAGGCATCAAGCGGACGGCCTTCTCCTCCGGCAGGCCCAGCAAAATGGCTGTCGCAGTCAGAGGCGGCAGGGAAGCCGGATCTGGGACTTTCCGGC
Source organism: Myoxocephalus aenaeus (assembly GCA_038501785.1). Lineage (NCBI taxonomy): Eukaryota > Metazoa > Chordata > Actinopteri > Perciformes > Cottidae > Myoxocephalus > Myoxocephalus aenaeus. The sequence continues at coordinate 5,262,840 of JBAMJR010000180.1, forward strand.
GGTCACTGGTCGCTGAACCAGCACGATGTCGTCTGATTCTGCGTGGGATCCGGCCCCGTGTCACCCAGTATCCGGCCCTGTGTCAAGAATAACTATATGGAAATAGCCAAACTTCTTGCTGATGGTCTCGTTTACTTGTGTAGAGGGCATCAGTATTATATTGAGACAGTTTCATAACCAGTTAAAAGTTCCTCATAGTAACTTTAACAACACATTTTAAGTAATAAAATGGAATGTCATCTATGTAGAAATAAATATATTGCAGCATCAATCATCACACAATAATTTGTCCTACTCATACTTGCCACTGTGCAGGTTTTCAATGTGCATAATTCCTAAGTCACTGCACTTTAAATTAGCTCCTGAAGTAAATGAGGAGGAGGTGGTTGGGGGGCGTGGCTATAGGTCACATGGTTTAGCTGCATTAATCCAGGTTACCCGTGTGTGTGTATCTGCGGTTACTTGTTTGGGAAAGCACAGAACAGAGGCCTGTCTCACGAAGCTGGATTTCGGTTTAGCGAGGTAACTTCTGGATTAACCCTGGGTTTTCCGTCTCACGAAGCTGGTTCACTTCTTAGCGGGGTACGTTGCCCCGGTAATTTATGCTGAACGCCTAACCTGCTCCTGAGCAGGTTAAGTTCCTGGATAAGATCTCAGCGGGTCTATAAGACCGCCTACTGGCCAATCATTGTCTTGGAAAAATGGCCTGCCCATTTCTACAGAATCCCGTTGAGGAAGGCGCACGGAGAGAGCATCTCTTCATCTGTTGCCTCCTCAGTGGCCGACATGAGAAGTGGCAAAATATTTCTTCCTCTTTAATGCATGATCAGCACCAACAGATTGCTTGTAAGTGTATGACAGTTTGAATTTACTGTTACCTTTTAACTTGCGCCCATGTTCTTTTAGCTCCACTGGGGTTGCAACTGAAATGAGGTTAAATTGTTAAAACGAAAAGATAATCAAAATAGGCACATACATTTGAGACAGTGATTTAATATTACAATCCCAGTAACTTATGCATTGGCGTTTTTTTTCCCACGATTCCTTGCGGCTTCTGGCCGCTGCAGCAGTGTTGCTTTTTGCTTGTATTCTTTCTCTATACTTTTCGTACATTCTTAAGATTATGGTTTGCTCCTCCGTTGTAAAATACGTTGCTCTCGGCAGCTTCTCCATGGTGCACAATTGGTCTTAACGGAGTTAACTCCGCCCCTTTTATGTGCACGAGCACAGATCTAGATGAGACGCTCCTGGGTTCACTTAACGAGTTGATAACCGGCTTCGTGAGACCAATAAGCGAGACCGCGGACATCTGCTTAAGTGCAGCTGGATACCTGAGGGAAACCCCGGGTATGTTAATCCAGCTTCGTGAGACAGGCCTCAGGAGTCACTATGTCTTTCTTTTGGTCTTCAGGTAGGCTCAAATCTACGTTGACTGTACTTCGGGAGGATATCTTGAATTATAACGCTTGTCTCCGTTGACTTCAACAACATTTGGCAAGTCTTGGAAGAGCAACAGGCATTTGTAGTGCGTGTTTTGTAGCTGACATCTTCAGTAATGAACCAATATGCGTTTGAAATGAAATTGAAATGTGTAAACAAAGACAGTCCCGCAGGATGTATTGTATTTGTAGCTGAACTCCGGCTGTAAGGAGGTTGTTAGTGTCACTCAGATTCTTGGTGACAGTAGCTCAGATTCTTACGTCACATTTATTCTATACTGCTACTTCAGTATAGAAGTAGCACTACTACTGTTTACCATCTGTTTCTTTTAGGTGATAAAGAAGAGGTGAAGAAGGAGGAAGCTCATGAAGATAAGTTTCAATGGCCCTGGGAGAAGGATGAAGATGAGAAGGGTAAGAAGAAGGATGAGAAGAAAGGAGATAAAAAGGTGTGTTTCATCTTTATGTGACCCGGTGATAAACCCCGCACAACGCCCAGAGTAAACTGGAGCCAGAGACTACGTACCAACCATAAGACTTTATTAACAAATTGGGTAAACGATAACTAAATCACAAGTGTACAAACAAGAAAATAAACCATGTGGGACTAAAATTGCACAGTCAGGTAGGCCAGTGCAGAGCTGAATAACAACAGTAAATAATCACACCAACAACATAAAATATATTTATTCACAGCAAACCAAATAAAATAACACATTAATAAAATGCCCATGCAAAATATATATATATGGCTGCTCTGCCCCTGTGTCCCTCTCTTCAGCACAAGCTAAAATCAAACATAAAAAAGCACATGTAATTGATAACTTTAAAAGGACATGTAGATATAAAAGGCCTGGGAAAAACAGTGGTTGCTCTGGCAAGGACTCAGATTAGTCCCTCCACTTGGCTGGCCTCAGCTGCTCTCAGGTGTGTGTGTCGTTAGGCAGAAAGGCACAGGTGATCTTCCCACCCCCTTTTAAAGGCTCTGCCCCTTTACCTGGGTCCTTAATTGCAGGCTGCCTGTGACCTGCCTTACCACATTTACATTCTATCAAAAATGCCCATATAGTTCATGAGTTTGATATGAATCAACTTGTGAGTTTGACAGTTTTTTTTAGCGCAAAGCCAAAACGTTGCTTCAGTGTTAAATCAGCCAATTAGCTGCCAGAGCTTCGGTTAAACCAACACAATCAATGATTTATTCAGAGTACTTTTGTTTCCCTTATTAGAAACACGGCAAGGACGGCAAGGGCAAGTCTGGCAAAGACGGCAAGTCGGATACAGACCATAAGCAGGGCAAGAAAGAGGAAGATAAAGCGGGAGGAAAATCAGGCTCATCCTCGTCCTCGTCCTCATCCTCATCCTCATCTTCATCCTCCAGCAGTGACGAGGTAGGCCCAATGCTGCAGTTTGATATGAAATAGCTTTACTCTATGAACTATAGGCCTTATTGTGTTGGAATTTTGGACACCTGCAGACCGACTATTATTTCCCCTCAGTGCTTCGTTTGTGAAAGTGTTCCCACGTTCCACTTCTTTGTCTGAGGAACTTTTAACAGCAGCATGTGCTAAAATGCAGCTCAACAGGTAACATACCTGTCACGCCTCATGTCAACGCTTGGCAACTCCATTATCATCTCATCCACGACATGTCTTACTGGCAGTGCCAGTTCTAATCCAACGTGACACACCGCACCCTCCTGTGTGTGTGTGTGTGTGTGTGTGTGTGTGTGTGTGTGTGTGTGTGTGTGTGTGTGTGTGTGTGTGTGTGTGTGTGTGTGTGTGTGTGTGTGTGTGTGTGTGTGTGTGTGTGTGTGCGCATGCTGTTTTCATTCATGGCTCACACTGTTGTCAAGTGGTCATGTTCTAGATCTGCAGATGTATTTTTAGTCTGTTATCATGGTGTCAAACTTCTATCATCACCGTTACGCTAAATTCCATTCACACTGTTGCAGCTTTATGCAGAGGAGACGGAACAACACGCTGGTGACGTTTGTATGAATGATAGTTTTACCATGGATATGACTAAAGAGTACATAACCAGGGTGCCCAGGGTGGGAGAGAAGGGAAACGGGTCAGATTGAGCCATTGTTGACTCATCGCTTCCATGGAAGTGAACTGTTAAAGCTGTCATGGTCTGACTGGACTCTGTAACATTCCCCCTCATGCTGGAGCCGCAACAATGTAAGATACTGAATAAATGATGTATCCTTACTGCAGTAACAACATTGTCCTTTTCGTCATTTCAGAACTGATGCTTCCTGGGACAACGGACAGCTCTGCTAGTCTCTCATGGTCTCTTCTCTGTTGAGGGTGGCTCCACCTTTTCTTTGTGTCTTTTCATTGTGTGACAGAAACGGAAATGTTCTGACAGCTAAATGCCCTTTTTCTTTTTCAAGTTCTTCCGTCAAGTGAAGTGTGTTTTCTTCACCACAAGATGGCAGTATTATCTCTCTTTTTGAGGCCAATCATAGTTTTGAAGTCCAAGCAAGTCAAAGATCAAAGGAGTTTTATTTTTAAGATTTATATTTACAGAACACAACAACAAACAAAAAACATATAGGGAAAGTTGTTTTATTATTTTAATTGATTTGAATAGAATACCTTTTCATCAGAAAAATAATGAATTGCGTTTGATGAAGTTTGAAATCGCTCTTTTGGACTGAAGCTTTTGAACGTGTAATGGCTGCAGAGTGAGTTGACACTGTGAGCAGTTATCAATGGATCAGAGCATATCCACAGCAATTTAATAGTTTAACGTTTACCTTTTTGCAAAAAAAAAAAAAAAGAAGCAAAAATTAGCTCTATTAAAGTATCAAGTACAATTAAGCTACTGTTTTGAAGAATGTCTCAATAAAGTATGTGCTAATCTACTTTATTGTTATTGCTTTAAGGTTGTAAGTGTTGATGCATTTTTTTAAAGAAGAACAATGACAATAGCTCCCTCTGAAATGTAATAGGGAAATAATTATAAAGCACTGTAAAATGGAAGTAAAGAACGATACTTCAAAATTGTACTCAAGTGCTTTAGTAAATATATAAAACGTTGTATTCCATCACTGCAGTGGACGCACCGTGCCGATTTAGAACATATTCCTGAAGAAAGTGAAGCCTCTCAGCAACGGTTTCAGAAAGGAATCAATAATAAATCAAGCGTGCATCTTTCTGGGGCTGCTGAGGAAACTCAGTTCAGCCCATCCATCATGTTTAAACCTATTTAATTTGAGGGAATATTGAAGGGAGACATAAGTGGATGATTAACCACAACATTTACTCACATGTATGAGGTTTCTGTTGTGCCAAAAGTGTGTGTCCGTGTTCAGAATGGCATGTTTTTCATCCTTCTTGAATATGACTTTGTGCATGATTGCTTTTGTCCATATAACTTCTGGCAAATGGAAACAGCAAACATCAGTCATTTTTTTAAAGCAGACGAGCAACCGCTCTCAGAGGGCTACGCCTATACTCGTAGAATCTGGAGTTATAATACGTAGGTCACATTAAGTTGCTCATGTTGAAGTTCAATGGATAATCCAACGTCTGTCCAATGTTGGAGGTTGGTGTCAACCCAACTTTGAGATTTTTTATAACTAAAGAGAAATAAAGAAATAGTCCAACTAAAGTATCATTATGTTGACGGGAAAAAATGGTGCAGGGCATGAGGAAAACAATGAATTCATCCCCAAATTAAAGTCTCAAGTAAACACTTCAAACAAAAAACTACAAATGAATTAACTTAAACACTAAAGACACTAAACTCACAGACACAGAAGTTACCGACCCCGGCACACACCCTCATGCTAGAAACACTTGGGCCGAAGTCTGCAGTGGAGACAGACGTCAGTGCACCGGCCCACATATTTAATTCATCATATAAGTATTTTTTTAAACTATATCCTGGTTCCAGTTGATCAAGTGGGAGTATTTGCAACTGTTCTAAGTGATTCGGCATGTGAAATAAAGACGTAACCTTTGGGCTTGTACGTTTTGATGGGCATTTTTTTTCATGTTTTTTTTTCTGTTTTCTGACCTTTTATAAACTAAACGATTAATCGGGGCACTAATCAATAGCTAAAAAACAGCATCTACAATTATGAAAACATTTGTCATTACAGCCCTAAATATAACCTTTTAAGTAAAAGACTAGATCAAACATAGCAATTTAGAAAATCAAGATATTGTAACCAAAAATGAAAAACATTGGTTCATCTATAAAAGCCAATAAAAATGTGTGCATCCGTGTATATTTTGGCAAAACTTAAACCTCATACAGGTAGTGTCATGTCGTGTCAAGATGTCAATTATCTTTCCTAAAAAATGACGAAAGATTTAAATGTTGTGCATCCTTAAGCCAATCTGTTTTCAGAAGCTTTTTGATGGACATTGTAACACCAAACACCAAAGACGTGGTTTTCCTTCAACTTGCCTGAATGCAACATCACCAAAGTCGTATGACCTTTTCTCAGGGGGAGCTGCGGGTGCACGTGAGAAATGTTTCAAGCTCAGGCTCAAGGAGAAAGTGAGTGAAAGATGAAGAACGATATGGGATGTGAAGGCCTCGGGGCATCCTTACCATCATATAACTTGTACCTTAATTGTCTCCAGTGACAGATACACATCTGTAAATTTCTGCCGACGGCTTCAGGGCAGAAGAAAGTATAAAGGGATTGATGTGGGACACAAAGTGCATGTGATCAGAGTAGAGGGCTGAACTCTGGCTATTTGATGTGTTCTCCTCTGCTGCTTCTTTTGAAACACTTAGTAGCTCCTCTCGCCTACAGACACTTCTAACAGGCAGAGTGTTGATACAAAATCACATGCAATGATTTGATTCATTAAGATAAACATAAAACAAACAAAAAAGCACACATTCACACACACAGAGAGATGCCACTTTCTAGTTCATCTTCAGTCTGGTTTGTGTAGTCTGTTGTCTCTGGTTGCCTCTGATGTGTGACGCACTTGGATTGACTCACTTGGGTTGCATCTGATATTTACATCACAGATTATGAAAATGACTCAGAATGTATAGGCAACAATCATCAAAGAGGCTGATGAAGTCCTGTATCATTATGGCAGGGGGGGAAACAAAGTATGTTTTATACCCCACACAGCAGAACTATGCAGCCTTGTGTCTAATTATGTATATATTATTGATTCTCTATAGCCTACACATACTTTACTGTATAACGGTAAAAGTTCCAAGTATCTGTGTGAATAAAGTCACTATAAATAATGATATCCCATCGGCAGTTCTGGTCTCGCGCCGCAGGGGGGCACGAACGTCCCCCTCGCGCTCTTTCCCTCTCCATGGCGTCAGCGGTCTCCTAGCAACAACCGGGCTCGAGCTCATCTTAATCATCCGCTGTTGAGCGCAGGCACGCCGCCTAAAACCGGAACACAGGTAGATTTTAACTACAAAATAAAAGCACACTTAGTTCAGGTGTGTTTCTCACCGTATAGCCCTATTTACAGAGGCTTATCCTGGCTGACTATAATAGATCCCTCTGGTCTCCAGTGGAGAAAAGTGGATTGTTTTCACCTTGGACTGGAGGAGACACTTTGCTGAGTTTCTTTTATTATTTTTTTACAACTTGTACTGACTTTACAAAACAATTTAACTAATTTGATATTCACTTTTTCCCCCAACACATTTGTTTAAATTGGTCTTTTTGTTTTTATTGTTGAGAAATTACTTTTGAAAGTATGGGGAGCCCGCAGGTAAGTGGTTCCACCCTGACTGATGCTAGAGGTTCAGGCGCACGGCGCATGCGCACTGTGCCCACACACACACAAAAAAGCCGTGGTGGCGGCGCGCGAGTCCCCAGTCACGCCGTTGCTGCCAATGATTCGCTTTGTCCTTTTACCACCTCATGACAAACACACTCGGGTTTTTTTTTATTTTGAAAAAAATAAATATATATCAACAGGAAGTCGCATTATTTTCCAATGCCGTGTAATTCGCTCCCAGGTCTGCTCAGCCGCAGCGGAACAGACGAGAAACCATGGAGCGCAACAAGACGCGTTGGAGAGCCTCACCGAGCGGACGGGACGAGCGACAGTTTCTGATCTGTTTCTAAGTCACTTTCAGGGACAGTCGGAATATTTGACTTCGCCAGCAGGTGGACGTTGAGTTTCCCCACAGCGTGCGCAAATTGACTGGAGCGGTCTATGAAAGAAAATAGTCTTGGAGTGACCAGCAGCTACCAAAGAACGGGAGGAAAGGAGGAGTAAAAAAAAAACGCCCGAAGGACCGAGGAGTGCCCCCCGGGTAGAAATGCTACGTTCGTAGTTTTTACCACTCATCCTGAACATTTCACGTTATCTTCGGGACATGTCGCTGGTGCGCGCTGCGTAAAAACCCCGGACTGCTTTCATGTCTCACGCCATCGGGGGGTAACAGTTACTTATCTTCAAGGAAACTGTGAACGGAGCTGAGATTTCATCCAGAAGGAGGCACTGGGTTCACACTGGGAACCAGTCGCTGAACAGTTACGAACCATGGTGAAGTTTCACAACTCGGACCTATGGATAGCCTGGATGGTCATCTTCTGCATGGAGGGTGAGTTTGTGTGACACTTTCAAAACTTGTGCTGCTGTCCTCAACTACAAGCACTTCCATAACGGCGATAACAACGTAATTATACAATATGAATTACATAGAGACAGTATTCCAATGGATTTATATTCTCTGTCACGTGTACGAATCATTGCAACGTTGCGTCTCCATCAGCGCTTGCAAAAACAGATGCATTTGGAATTAAATTGTGCCATGAGCTCAACCTCTCCATTCCGAGAGCGCGTGCCACATCCATTTGATCCCCCTTCCTCCTTAATACTGTATGTTTGGATCAGGCAGGCAAATCCCCGGCATTTCCACAAAAAACTAAAGCACCGATTTAGAATGACTTTTGCCCGGTAAGTCGTGTCATCTCTCCCAAAAGCACTTTTGATTGCGCACATCTTATCCATAATGTGCTCGGCCGTGGCTGATATCGCTTTGCGCGTCTTACACAACATAAGGAGGGGAAATTACTGCCTTTTTTTCTTCTTTTTTTTTACACCACGCATCCATGAGCCATACACATTGAAAAGTGGCACAGTAAGAGAGTCTGTGTTTTTAAAAAGAAACGGTGGATGGTACCCACCCGAGAAGCATGGTGACCGGGCAGCTCAGGAGGGGAAAACCCCAAAGGAAAATCACAATACCCTCCTATCCTGTGGGGAATTGTTTGTTTGTGTGTGTGTGTGTGTGTGTGTGTGTGTGTGTGTGTGTGTGTGTGTGTGTGACTGTGGTACTTTATAGTTTGTTGACCTTAACTTCCTTTTAGTAGTTGTGTTGTTTGTAGTCCAACAATACAGGTATTGGAGGTGAATGCAAGTTTGTCATATGTTGATGTTGTTGGCTCTTCATTGATTGACACTTAAGACTTGCCTCTCACATTTGTCAAATGTCAGATTTCCTGTAGTCCGGGGAAAGCATTTTGGAAATACAATTAAAACATTTATAATACAATAAATGCCATTAAAAAAAAGAAAGGTTAATGGTGCAATCCAATAGCATCATAACATATTTTATTCATGCATACGTATATGAAGTATAGGCTAATAAGTGAAGTTGTCTAAAATGAATTATGGGGATAATACATAGCTTTAAGTTAAAAAGGAACGAGTTCATTACACTTTCTTTCATATTGTGTACAAATCCTACAATGCCAACCAAGTCCCCTTAGAGCTCCATGTAATGACACACAAAGCATTTCTACTGAGCCATGCATACGCACACACGCACGCACGCACGCACGCACGCACGCACGCACGCACGCACGCACGCACGCACGTCTGACATGTCAATTTGGACAGAACAATTGTGTGAGATTGCATTCAGTCCTGATTGCCAGGTGTTTCACTCCGCTGGTCACTTATGTAGCTGTATAGCTCTGGAGTGAGTGGTTGTATTGCGTCTTGTCAGCTTCACTCAGGGTTACACACATGTCACACACACAAATACACACACATGCACACAAGCTTATTTGATTTGACCATGTCTTACTTGATAAAGTGGTTTGAAATAAACAATTGTGGATTGCGACCACTCTTTTTTTTTAATCCTCCACAAGTGATTCACATGTCCATCCAATTCCCCAAACTGCTCAGCCACGGCAATGAGCGAAGGTTCAAGTCTATGAGCGACTTCACAGAAAGAACAAACTGATCAGCGTCTCAGTGTCGAGCACGCTGGACGGTTCTTCTTCTCTACTTTTACGTCTTGGTGTAGCGCTGCCAGTGTTCCTATAAATACATTCTGATGCAGCAAAGTCAGTATTGATTGTGGTTGCTTGTTTTGGCTGTGTGTTCTGACCTCCACTTTTTGCATGTCAGACACTGTCACTCGATTGATGCGATCGGTTTGTTGTGTTAACGGACACCGGGTTATTTCGTTTAGTACACAATGAGGTGTCTCACTTTCATCTTACGCGTACATTTTTTACTAAAATCTGTTTGACAAAAAAGTGTGTTTTTGGCTATAATGCAGGCAGTACTTAAACTTTATACACATGTCCATTTATATACATGAAATCTGACCTCTGACCTTGTGGATAAAGTACGACCCTCTCTACCAACAGAGTTCATAGCTGACGTACACTCAACAGTTTAACAGAGGTGAAAAGAGGACATTTTTGGAAAACCGTGAGCAACTACGACAGGAGGAAGTCAAATCCATAAATGACTTGGACAAGTTTGTCCACTCAGCAGTAGTCGGAGGACATGCCATGTCCTTCTCCTGCCCCAGTCACACATAAATATTGTATCATTTAGAAATCTCACAGCTGCACAGTGAAGAAAACTTGAGGCTGTTCAGATGTGCAGTGCTGAACACATTTGGGGAAAGTTTGTAAAAGTGGAAAGAGTAAACAGCAGAGGCTCTATGCTCATAAAGCGATTGGTTCAGCTGTTGTCACAACGGACCCCCGTGGCGATACCAACACAGAGCGGCTCTGTCCACGATGCCCCCGATTTAACGATTCACCCAGAACAACCCTCCAGGGTGTTGCAGGGACTGATCCGGAGGTCCAATCAATTCTAGTAAATTAAATTTGAGCAGAGGTGGTGGCTCTGAACTTTTTTCAACAACGACCGTTTGTTTTGGTTGTGTCGGCATAATAGATATAGAACATTTACAATGTGCATGCAGTGAAATGTTTGAATTGGCCTCCAGACTTCAATCCCACTGTGCTGTGTGTTTGAAATGAAGAGTCCAAGGAGCACTCAAGCATAAATATAAAAGATTTTTTTTTTAAAGCTCATTGACATTCAGGGCATTCATGTCGGCATCAAAGCTGAACTTAGACCGGCTCTCTTCTCCACTTTCTGTGTGAGCTTCTTAACCTTTGAGGCTCGGCTAAACGTCCCGCTATGAAATTGTATAGCAAGCCTGGTCTGATTGTTGTTTACATGGTCTCCTTTGCGCTGTTGGCTGATTGCATTTTAATCAATTTGTTCAAATATGATGGGTTCACAGTGTCAGTGAGGATGTTTTTGGTGAGATGCAGGCCAAAATGCATCCAGCAGTCGAGGTAAAAAACTATATCAATGTCAATAACTATATACTACAATGTATCACCGGTCAAATAATACATCTGCAAATTTCCAAAATGACATTTACTGTGTTTGTATTGCCTCTAAAGCTGCCCTTTTCTGTAAAATTTTCTCTTCCAAAACAAATCAGCTTGCCATCTCAGGCGACCATGCAGGTTTATTTTGTGTTGTTTTAATGTGATGCACCTAGCATCCAACTTAGAGCATGCCTCTCAGTCTGATATGCAGAATGCATATGATAGAAAATCCCGTCTGTGTCAGTATTATCTGATAAGTAGCGTTTTTTCTCTCTTTTTTTTCCTCCCCTCCTCTTTCCGCCTGCTGCTAAAAAGGAGCAGCTGGAACAAGAGTGTTGGACAGATGGAACTTTCCACCTCGATTATTTCCCTCACTAAAAATAGCTTCTCAAAAAATTAAAAGACCCCTGGGACCGCTTGCAAAGTGCATGTGCGTGTGTATGTTTGAGCGACAGACAACTTCAGACGACGGGGTCCTCAGATGATGGCGGCAGCGGCCATCCTGGGAAGTGTGGATGAATAAATGATGGACAGATATTTGGAGGAGGAGAGCGCCGCATTCGCCCGGTCCCACGGTCTCTTAAGCACACATTAAACTAGACCCCAAAGAGTCCACAGGCTGCTGCGCGGCAGTTGGCCAAGCATCTGAGGCAAACATCTGATGTGGTCAGTTCACAGAGGTTTGGGGCTTTGAGCTCTTTGGGGTTGGTTGTACCTTTAATCAGAGTGGCAAACGAGGGACGCGCGAGTGTGGAGGGAGCAGGGTGATGCTGACATGTGATCAGTGATGTTTCTAGCTGCATTTGGGTTAAATGATTAAAAAGGAAGCTCGGGTGTTGCTCGTCAAAACAGAATCCGACCCATGGACAGGTGGCGCGCTTGTCAAACTGCAGATCCAGGTTTGCCATCTGTAACACTTAAAGCGGCAAACACTTTGCCTTCCAGGGAAAATCCATTCATTTTAAATTAGCAACCTTTATTTGATGACACGCGAGACATTTCATCTGTGAATCAAGTAAAAATGTGTGTTGCAGCACTGCAGTACGCACATTTATCTCAGTGTGTTGGAGCCACAAAGAGATAATTGCCCTGAGCAGTGAGATACATTCTATGGAGTAAGTATGAAAATAGTGCTTTTATAATCCTGATGTTAGTTAAGAACCTGCAAAAGGCAACACCTCCACTTTATAACTCAATCATGGAAAATGAATCACTGCAACAATGCTTTAGATGTCTGGTGGAGGAGGGCAATCCATTGCGAGACGATAGACCGTATGGAAGAAGTGAAAACTGATGCTGAAGTGCTTCAAACTTGTGCCTCAAACTTAAATCTGATTGTATCGAAGTTATCTAGTAAATTATGGTCCCTTTTTAAAGTAAAATCAACCATAAAGCAGGGTATGCTTTAAGGTGCGGCTACCTTGTGGTTGACGAGCCGCTACCACGCCGACTAGCCAACCTCTCTTCCAAATATGGTCACTTCTGGCACCAAAATCAACACGATGGCCACTTGAGGCTTCAAAACGGTCGTCCACAAACCAATCGCTGATGTCACAGGGACCTCGTCCATTTCTTTTAGACAGTCTATCGACAAGACCACAAAGCATAACTCAATCTACATGCTTAAGGGATAGAAATCTGTATTTTGTTCCATACCATTCTGTGACAGATTTCACCATTTGGGTGAGACAATCTTTGAATTGATTTACCTTTCGAGTGTGAGAGTGTGTGTGTGTGTGTGTGTGTGTGTGTGTGTGTGTGTGTGTGTGTGTGACAAAAGAGCCCTTGGCTTATACATATTTAAAGTGGATGTCTTCCTCCTGTCGTGGCACCCTGAAGATACTCTCCTTGGAATGAGCAGTTTTGCTTGGCTGGCTCTTGAGGCTTGACGGGACCTTTGCTGACAGGACTCCTCCATTACGTCAGTAACTCAGGAGACATTTGGTACATGCAGATGTAACATTAAGACGGGCAGAATAGAGTTTGGATGAGTGTCGTATGGCGAACATGTTCAACTCTCTGTAGCTATCAATGCCTTTTAGTTGGCGGCTTACTTGCATAACACATTCATGTATAACAGTTACTTACTGTTCAGGATTGTCTCAAAGGCTCAGAATGAACAAAGAGAGTGCAAAGAGAGTCTCTTTCATCCCGTGAAGCCGAGCAAAGTCATGAGTGTGAGTCAGACTTCCTGGGGGTAAATTTGCACCCAAGACTAATTTGGGACATTCAAGTTTACTCTATCTATCTACCACCATAAACAACAGTCACAAATTGGGGATTTCCACAGATTATACTCTGACAGAATAAGTATTGTTTACACACGCTCAAGATCCTTTGCGATATTACATCCATATCAGAAAAATATATTAGTTTCCAAATAGTAATCTGACTTTAAATCCATATAACAGTTTTTTTCTTGACATGAATAACATTCAACCCAAAATATGTATGTGCCAGCATCTAAAATCTACGCTTTTTTCTTTATTCATCCTCGCAAACGTGATATAAATAATGCTGCTGGCATCTGCTCACTTTCACGTTGGCAACAATGAAAGAGTTATTACGTTCATTGACTTATTTTACAAAAAAGGCCCACCATTAACTTCAGTGTGTGTGTGTGTGATATATTGCTGCTCTCAATTAGTGTCTATCCAGAGGGTCGTTAGGTTGATCTCTGGTATTACCAAGAACAGTTGCTGTGTTTATCATTGTAAGCTTTTATGAGCTCAGATCAATAGCGAAGGAAATGCCCCTGTGCACACATTATTCCCACAAGTGTGTGCTAACAGGCAGTGACTGTGTGTGTGTGTGTGTGTGTGTGGGACCTCATATTCCCCAGATAAATGAATTACTGTGGATCCCAAAGGATCAAGGTTTCCCCCGGACTGTAATGACCTCATCAGTTTGATCAACCAATCAGGTTCTAGACTGCCAGTTTGTCTTTTAGGTTCATTAGACAGATTCACGCTCTCCAGTGAGCTTAATGTTAAGAGGAAAGGGAACTTCAGGCTGTGCAGCTGTTCTTGTTTATGCATGCAGAGGGAATAGCATTTGGACTTGGGCAGTCTAACCTTTTGGAAATACATGGAAAAATCTTTCAGAAACTTAAAAATAGATATTTAAAGCCGAGAAGGTATTGGTATTATTATTAACATATAAATACAACTGTGGTAGGCTGAATAAAATTAGTTGTACAATGGATTAAGTAAATTATCAATAGAGAAAATTAAGTAATTTGATGAGGCAAATATATACATATATGGCACTGTTACAGCCCGAGCTCAGTGAGCTAGATAAAGTGGAAGACCACACAAGATTGAAAGAGATTCAAACAATATTTTTATTTTAGACTAAGACAAAACCATGATAAAGGAAACTGTAGTCTGTAGGTCAGTGCTGCTTGTAATAGAATGTAAGTTTGGACAGACAGCTACAGGAAATATGGTAGTGGGAGCTGCATTTACAGCAGGCCGAGAGGAAGGACGGGTGGTTTTCTGACACGAGCGAGTCCTGAAGCAAGGACTATATATAAGTACGCTCAACTGTACTCCCTGGAGTACTGTGGCCTTGTATCACTAATTTGAAATTGATTGTTAATTGATCGACTAAATGACCTTACAGGACTTGATGAACCCGGCAGCTGAACTCGCCTGTGTCACACAGAGAGATAATGCAGATCCTGTGACCTGCTTAGTGCACATGGTGGTCCATTGAGTTGTCTTGATCAGATAATTGTGCAGACTCTAAAAATACACTGTAGGTAATTTCATACGAGGAAGGTCATTTTGTAAATTGCTCAGTGTTGCACAGAAGGGGTTGTCCGTGCTCTTCTGTAATGGCTAACTTTAACCGTTAGCTGCCCGGTTGAGAGCACCAACAGAAATTACATCTCTCTGTTGAGTTTTTAAAATCGTCTGAAGGGTCAGAGGTCTCCAACATGACGTGGTTTACAAAAAAGATGGAGAACTAACTAGTGAGCATTTGCTTCTTATACAATCTTTCCTTTGTGTTTGTGTAAATGTCATAAATCATGTTCTTTTCCCTCTGACAGCAACATGTTACGTCTTTGTGATCAGAGTGAGCCGACGAGTTGAACTTGAAACCTTCTGCCTTTCGTCCTGACACTCACGTCTGCTAATGGAGTGAAAATGCAGAATACTGCAAAGTGAAGAGAACAGAGGGGAACAAAGTGAAAAGGGGGACAGATTCTCCTGCATTAAATATGCCCAGGGCTTTTCACAGCCATAGGTAATTCATAAACTGGCTGTTGGGGGTAAGGCAGTGCTGTTCTATTTGTGCATTTGCTCTTTTAATCTAGTTCAATGTCTCTCCTCTCAACATCTATTCACAAGGACTACAGGCAGAGCTGAAACTGAAGTCCTCAATGGAAGAGTTAGTGAAAAACAAAAGAAAACAAACTCACAGGTTTGTTACTTGGAAGACAAAACAGAAACAAAGTTGTGCTTGGGCCGTCACCTCATTGTTTCTCATTTGTAAAAAGATCTCAAGGTTTTCTCAGCCTTTAATTCAGGACCTCACTGTGGCTGATATACAGTACTATATTATACATCGTGTAACCGCTTTAGTTCTTTACCCATCACATTTTGATGTAGCAATGGAAGCAATGTTATGATGAATACAATGTTATTATCACCAATAGAAGGAACGGTGAAAACTAAGACAATAAGACCTAAATTGTAATGTAAAATTATCAATAACAAAAACACAAATTCCAATAAATCCAACTATAGTGTGTGTTCAGCTAATCCTACAAAGCCCATTAGTCTTACTGTCGGGTCAGCACCACTGTCTGGTTAGTTGGGACTCAGACATGAGATGTCCCTGCAGGAGTGGAGGCTCTTGGTGTGACACACTTTGGCTCTCAGTAAATGTGTGTTAACGGCCTGAGTCGCTCCCTTTAGGAAAGGTTGCACATCAGTTCTCTGTAGTTTCATTATTAGTACCTCTTTAGCACAGCGCTCCACAGCCATACATTCCCACTCCCCCCCCCCCTCAATTTTCCGACATTCTTTCCGTAAATATTCTGACTTTCTCAATATATTCTAACTTTTATCTCAAAACATTCAGACTTTTTCTCAACACATTTTGAAAAGAATTCTCAACATTCCAACTGTTTTTCTTAAAACATTTCAACGATTTTTCTCAAAACATTCAGAGTTTTTTTTTTTTTTTATCAACTTTCAGACTTTCTTTCTCAGCATTTAGACGATTTTTTTCAAAACATTTCGAGAAAAACTCTCAATACATTCAAACGTTTTTCTCAAAACTTCAAACATATCTTTGCATTCAAACCATCCCAAAGAATCTTGCAAAGAATCTTGCAACATTATCTTTACAATGCTAAATTCATGTAGCTCTTTTATCCAAAGCGCTTTACATTTTGCCTGTCCGTCACCCATTCTTACACTCTCTCTCACACACACTCTGTCTCTCAGATGTCAATCCTTCAGAATACAGGTCAAACATCCCTCTCTCTCTTGTATCCTTCCACATTTCCCTCCAACCTCCCTTCACTTTTGCATTAGTGTTTTGCTTTCCTTTTACATCACTCTGTTTTCCTATTTCACTCTTTCACTGCCTCTCTTTTTCACCCTCTATTTCCCTCTGTGCCTCGCTTTCACACACTCTAAATTTCTCTCTGCCTCTTTTTCACCGTCTTCCTACACACTCTGCCGACACACAAACGGCTTTCCAGGGATGCGGGTGAGACTGAAAAGTGGTCCCCGCTTGTTCTGTCCTCGCAGACAACGAATGAGCATGTCAAATGTGATGCATGTGAACAGCCAGGAAGAATGGCGAGTGAAGGCGTACAGTGCGAGAGGAAGAGACAGAGAGAGAACGAGAAAGAGAAAGAGAGAGGCTAGCACGAGAGATCCCATCTGTGCATTGTTACAGCAGACTTCACCTTAACATTGCTGCTTTTATATCCAACAGAACAGGAGGGGGCACAGGTGGGACTTTGACAAACAGGGGAACGCACATTTGCCCAGTTGCGTGCACACACACACACACACACAGACATTCTTGCAAACTAACTCCATAGACATACAGTACATTTGCAATACATGCACATGCCCACACAAACAAAACCGAGACACCTGAGGCAAACACACCTTTAATTTACAGACTTACTCACAGTTTGCATATTAAGTTTCCTTTCAAAGCTATTATTTATATACTTATATTTCACACTTTGGCCACTTAGAGGGCACTCTTAAAGTTAATGGCTGATAAAAATGAGAAGATGAGCACTCTTTTCTCACATCCCGTGAGACCTGCTTCTGGTGGCGACCACGTAGGCGGTGTTGGTCTCACAGGAATATGAGGGGCAATGATATCAGGGGGCACCATATGCTGCTGTGCCCCTTCAACTCTTAATCCATGCCTCCGCTGCCGTATCTGGTTGCCCTCCCTGACAGCCTGGGGACTGGTGGTGGGGGCAGGGAAACACTGTCCAGTGTGCCGCACACTGCTTTGTATCTGTAATGTGCTCAATTTGCAAATCCACTCGGCCCTAGATAGTTCTGCCAAAATGTGAAAGGCCAAATTTCCACATTTAAGGATGTACCTACCCACCCACACATAATGACACACACACACACACACACACACACACACACACACACACACACACACACACGCACACACACACACACACACACACACACACACACACACACACACGCAGAACCTTCACCCCACCCTCCCACACGCATTCATATCACGAGGATATTGCACAGACTTAACTGATAATGCCAGATAGTAGTGTTGTCACAGACCCCACTGACACACACAGTGTGTGTGTGTGTGTGTGTGTGTGTGTGTGTGTTTGTGTCCTATTTGTCCACTATCCTACAAAAAGCCTTTTAAGTAGATCCCGGCTATTGGAGGAGCTTTAAATAAGCATAACACAATAATGGAATATTTGTCCATGCACGTTTGTCCCACATGACAGGGGGTGAAGGGTTGAGGGTGGAGACACAGAAGCACTCTATTCAGGAAACCAACTTTGGAGAAATACACTCTTAAATATGAGAAAGGGTTCTGTAATTAAAGATACTCACTTTGAGATAAACCCAGACTTAAGCAGCCTTAACAACCCTTAACTTGCTTCTTACTTCAATCACTAGCATAGCAGTGGCACAGCAAAATCCGCATGGTCGGTGTATGATGGAACATAATCATTTAAATGATTCACCGAAGCATTAACTTCTCTTCAAGAGAAGTTAAGAGAAATAGGCTACACAAGTGTCCTTGTGACTTCACTTGAAAGAGAAAGTGATGCGATCAGGATGTGGTATGAGGTTCATAACTGAAACCTTTCAATTTACTGCATTCGCATGCAGCCTCCTCTTCTGCTTTTGATATATTTTCCTCTGCTGTAATTGTATTATCGCCAAATTAAAACCCTGCTGCTTTCATATGACCGTGGGAGGCTGCGACTTGCTCACTTGCCTCCTCTGATGAGCCGCGGCTGCTGATCCGTCGCCAGCTTGTCCACTAAGAGGTGATTTGTGAATATGGAACAATGTGTAAACTATTGAGCCAAGGCCCAAATCATCTGCTAAGACGGGCTTTGCTACAGATTATGTCTGTCATTTGGTCTGTGACCCTGGCTTATAGATAGCTTTGGCTTTATTTGATCAGTTCAGTGACACAAGAGCGTGACCTTGCGTGCAAACACATGTATAGTATACACATAAGCCACACTTTATTGTAATTAACACCATTCAACCCTACTGTATCTATCAATATATCACATTTATTTTTACATTTTACACATTGCTGTCGTTCACCATTTTCGTCAGAACATTTCCCACATCAAAATCTACTTGGAGATGTGTGAAGGAGACTGTGTTTTGCTGTGTTAAAAATATTTGTATGTGCAATGTCCATCACCTTAAGAATGTCTGAAAAGACTTTGCATCCACCGCCAGGTTGTGTAAAACCACCCTACATGACGGCGTCTGGACAAGCAGAGAGACAAACGCACACTTGAAGCCGACATGTGTGACTCACAGCAGACAGGAAGTGAGTGTAATGATGCAACAACAGAAAAGCAGCTCTGGATTTGGTTCTGGAAAGCTGCTCTGACTCTGTGTACTACTCTTTAAATTAAAGTAAAAGAAGATAGTGTTTCTTTCCCAGGATAAACAGGGATTTGGATTTGTAGATTTACACAAGTTTATCTTCCCGAGGGGATGCCAGTTCTAAAGATATGTAGCCTGGTAGGAAATGCTCCACTGCCTGCTAATTTCCCCTTGATTGTCGGTGACAGTCTGCCAGCCGGCACCCTGTGATCGGAAGGCGTGACAGGGTACATACGGTATGGTGAGATCAGATAAATATGATTGTGTGAGCTTGTTTGCTATTTATAGGCGAGCAGAAGCTGCAGTATTTGAAATCAGATTGAGCGCAAACTGGGAGCCAGTGAAGGGAGGTCAGGATGTGTGCAGTGTGACCACAATTCTGATGTGATTTCATATTTTTTTAAGCTCCTTTTTGTATGAGTTAAACGTTTCTGGTACTGTTGATTGGAAGTCTGGAAAACATGGCATGGGAAAATGTGAAAGTTGATGAAACGTTCAGAGAATGCAATTTTGTGACAAAAATGAATGTAGTAGAATCATAACAGAAGCTGTTCTTCCAGGCGACTAGGAATGCAGATTTGGTTATCATTGGCAAAGCTGTCACAAATGAAGTCATGATTATGGACATCATTTTGCAACATGTAAATAGAACATAGCAATGGGCCTCGGAAAGAACCTTGCGGCACACCTGCGTTTTTCTTTTTTAAATCATACACTGCTTTTGTACGATTGCTTTTATAAGTGATTTTAGTGGTGGTTTGAATGTCAGATATTAGAATAGTCTACTCCTGAAATAGTCAGTTAATTGAGAGTCTTGTCTGTCCAAGAATTCAGAATGAAAGAGATGACATAGCTCGTTAATTATTAATACATGAAGAACAAATTGAAAATCATTAGGAGTGATTCTAAATAGATTCCTAAAGTAAAATGAAGTGTGAGTGTGCTGTGCCATCAATCAAGGTGGTTGAAAACCGTGATAGTATGCTTTTGTCCTGCTGCTCCTACAATTAGACTCTCCTGTGGTTATTTGCTTATTGTCCTCTGCTCTCACATACAAACATGTACGCACACACACACACACACATGCACACTCGTACACACAAGCTCCCATGCGAGATGTACACATCCACACAATGTCAAACAATCCAATTTGCTACCATCGAGTCAATTGGGGTAATTAGCCAGAGACTATTAAGTCTCTTTCTCCCTGTGCACGATCCCAACTGTAATTATGGCAAAGCAACAATGATGTGCAATTACAGTTCACCGTAATTGCTCCGAATTGATGTGATGTCAGAAAAGATGGCAGAAGGGCGCTGAGATGATATAATTGTGCTTTATAATATTGATATACAGAGACACCACACGGTGGGGAAAGGAAAGAGTATTCTGACGTGGAGTTGCATTCTAAGGCTTCATAAACATTCCTTATAATCAGTGCAGGATATCAAGTGATCCATCTTCTCTGGCCTGTAAACGGTTGACATTTTCCCGTAATGAAAGCCGTGAGATGAAACGCATGGGTTTTAACGACGACGTGAGATGATCAGTGACTCCATTGTACCCGGCTCGAGGGTGCTTCATCGACATTGGACAATGTTGGGGATGATTTCTCCATCGGAATATGGGTCTTCAATGGACATATTTGAATGTGTGACTCTTCCTCTATTGTGCATTGTCATTAAGCAGAATAGGGCAGTGTAATGCTTTAAGAGTGGGTGTGAGACGGAGAGAGAGCCTGTCTTTATTACTGTACCACTGGGCGATGAGAGAGATGCGGAGATGTGTTGTATATTAGAGCACAATGGGAAAAATACTCTTTGTTAAAATGAGGAATAGGAGTGCTCATGGAGACTGCCATCGGATGCCATATGAGACTCACCATTGTTATAATGAAACACATGCTGAGATAAAAGATAATTAATACAGGTTGAACGGAAGGAGCTGAAGCAGCCACTCTGTAATGGATTACACCACCAATTTTAATTAATCCTTGTTTGAATTACAATGAGAAATTAATATGGCCTGAAGATGAGATGAGGCAGAGATGATACAGTGTTCCAAAGCTGTTTATCAAAGCGTCACAGACTCTGAGGATGAGAGCTAAACTCTGAAGGAACGTGAGTGGGAGAATAACTGGAGACCAGTGGACTGATGGAGAGGTGAGCGTGAAGCTGAGAGGACAAATCAGACACACAGGCAGATTTCTCACCTGGTTTAACAATTGGTCTGCGGATGGGAGACCTGAGAACCTGACAGGTTCTAGAAATGTTATGTTTTGAGAGAAATAAAGGGAATGAAGCATTTACGCTCGAAGCTGAGGGAAAGATTGTGGTTTTGGTTAAATATTACTACAGTAAACACGCTGTGTCTTGTGCTTCAGGACACTTTTGACTTTTTTTCCCCCCGAACCTAAGTGCTTGTATTGCGAGAGCAGAATGTGGGAAAACAAATTAGATATGTTGTCAGTGAACATTTTACAAAGAATGTAAAATACTCCTGGCGTGAAAGTCGTCTTCAGTAGAAAGGCTGCTTTGACACCGTCACACACCTTCGGTTATCTGCTACTAAATTAATTTGCTCTCTGCTACTGTTTTAATGTGGCAGCTAGAATCCAGTTGTGAACTATTAAGTCATCTCTCCTCTCCTCTCCTCTCCTCTCCTCTCCTCTCCTGTCCTATCCTGTCCATTTCACACTTGTTCCCGCCATCCCTTGATCTTCCACTTTTGGTTCAGAGGGCTTGATTTCCCCTCTTTTCCTTTCCTTTCCTTATTCCCAGCGTGGAGAGTTGTGAATGAATACGAGGGGAAAAAATTATTTTTACCGCTCATTTGCACTGCGTTTTCTCTCCCTAGCCTGGTGGAGACTCAGGTGGGCATGAGTATTAATAGCTTCCTTCGTTCGTGACGTCAGCTGAAATCACACATGCGCCTCTTAACGCTCAGAGGTGTTTTATGTTAATTAGAAATATCACTCTCAGCAGTTATTTAGTCAGCGCTGTAAAGCTCTTGTCAGTATAAAACAGAAAATATGATTTTTTTTTCTCTCCACCTGCCTGCCTTTCCACTTGGTAGCCACAGTCATGCATTCATTTCCATGCCTCTTCTGTCTGCTATCCTGGTCTCTTCTCCCCAATCTTTCTCTTCATCATTCTGCTCTTTTAATGTGACTGTCAAAACAGTATTTCATTCCCTTTCTTTTCTCTATTTCTCTGCGAGATTAATCTCCCTCTTTACCTCTCTCTCGCTCTCTTTATTGAAAAAGGCCTGTATACTCTGTCTGAAAGCTTTGTGGGGTCCTAAATGCTAAATGCCAGTCTGTCTCTGCCAGGCGCCCGCTTAGTGCCGGTCTCCTTGGTGATGAGACCAGCGATCAGGCCGCTCTGCACCAGACACTGAGGGGTTTGTGATTGAGCGCGCATTTTTGTGTGACTACGTGTGTGTGTTTGTGTCAGCGTACAGTATATGTGTGTGTGTTTTGCTCCCTATCTGTTTTAAAGACGCGTCCTGTCTGCAAGGCGGAGAATAGGCAGCGCAGTACGAGGGACATGTATTCACTGGCTCATTATCATGTGAATGCATTATGTTTCCTGTCAACATGCCTCTGCCAAACAAGAGGGGCCCTGTTCTCCCTGCCAGGACTCAAGCGACACAGCGGCCAGGCCCCAACGTGGTGCGGTTCTGCGCTGGCACAATTTACCAGGAGTTTAGCTCCACAGACAGACACTGCTGCTGGCCTCGTCCCGATTCAGTCCATCTGTACTGGCATCTCGGCAGCCGGCAAGGAGGGAGATGGGAAGACACCATTCAGAAACATTGAATGATTGGGCTTGATTGGATTTAGATACTTATAAGATAATCTTGCATTTGAAAGAAGATGGTATTACAGTGTGCAATACACAATGGCAATCTAATTTTAAGTAATTTAAATTGTGTAAAACATCACAGAAATGTCTCACAGTAGGGGTCAAAAGCGCAACATTTTTTTAGTTTTGTCAAACTATCAATTTTTTTTAAATTGTAAGACAAGAGACAATACATAACACTAAGAGGACAACAACACAGTCAGATACAAGCCAGCAAAACACCATATAGTCAAGGTATGGGAGAACAGTGTGTGTGTGTGTGTGTGTGTGTGTGTGTGTGTGTGTGTGTGTGTGTGTGTGTGTGTGTGTGTGTGTGTGTGTGTGTGAAGCCATCAATTTTCTGACGTGAAGCCCGACTCACATTCCTCTCATTCCCAGCACGTCACATACTGACGCTTGGTCAAAAGCATTCCCTTCCCTTGTAGCACTTACTGATAGCACTTTGTGGTTTAACTTTATTGAAGTAATTGTACTTTCTTGATTGTTGTTGTTCTGAGTTTGTACTCATTGTTGAATTGCACTTATTGTAAGTCGCTTTGGATAAAAGCGTCAGCTAAATGAAATGTAATGTCATTTTCTAACACACTGGTTAACCCAGCTCGTCAAACTATGATGCTCCACTTTGGTCGCATTATTTATGAAGGTAATGTTGTGGATTCAAATAAAAACACTTGCTTGGGTTAAGGCAGCAAAACCACATGTTGAGTTAAGGAAAAACATCATGGTTGAGCTTAAAACAAGTAAAAAAAAAAACTGTCTCCCTGTTGATCTCGAGCTCTATTTTACCCTCACTTATAAACCCTGAGACACTTGAAGCACCTCACTGCTTACCCAGAGGGGAGCCATACATGGTGTTCTTCAGCAAAGAACCATCAGCTCATACTTGGACATGCTCACTCTCGTCGTCTCGACCGCTGCACTCTGGACTGCAGTAACCCACATGTACACCTAAGTTAACCCATGTATGTATACTGGATGAACACACTCCCATGACCCCTCTAGTAACCCTGCATGGCTTCTCCTGGGTCTGAGGTTCGACAGACTAGTTGGAGCCTCCTTTCCAGCTCCTCTGCATCCGCTTTCCCAGCGAGGCTGAGCAGTGTGATAAGCCAATAGTTGAAGCACACCGTTTAAAAAAGGGAACCACCCCCCTGGTCTGCTATTCTGCAGGCACTGGCCCTGACCTCCAGTCGACATTGAAGAGGCCACATGACAACTTCGCTTTTCTCTTCACCCGAGCGCCCCGGGTGTACGGCCGCAGATCTGATGATACGACCATGAAGTTGATTGACTATTTATATCCTAATTAATTTGACAGACTTAATTGTCCTCAAAAAGGGGAAATCCAAGTGTATCAAGTGTTGACCATGCTACTAATTAAAAACAACAGATGACCTGATTCTGCTTTCTTTATTAATCAAATCCCCAGACGATTTTAATAACAGGCAGAACACTTTCCCTCGAATCAAACCTGTGCTCTGAGGAGAACCACCAAGCAGATGGCCTTTGCCATTCTCATAATCGGCCCAGTAATGCTCTACAACAGTCTCCCTACATCGGAGCTGGGTCTCTAGCTGCAGTTGTGGGTATTGATTCAGCGGACAGAGACTAGTTCTTTGATACGTAGGCGTAAAGTTCGAGGTCAGCCCTGTGGTTTGAGCTCTCATATCTCACTGGGACCAATTTAAAGGCCTAAATAGCCGAGGGGCCTAACAGCATGACTCCTTCTGCTAATGAAAACCTGAGGTGTTGTAAAGCTATATTTGCAAGGTTTCCGTGTGTGTTAGGGCAGGTATATGTGTGTGTGTGTGTGTGTGTGTGTGTGTGTGTGTGTGTGTGTGTGTGTGTGTGTGTGTGTGTGTGGAAGGGTGGTCTTATATGGATATGTTCATGCATGTGTGTACTAAAACTGCTTGTGCAAGCAACATTGAGCTGCTTTGACTTGCATGCTTGCGAGATTGCATGCAGCTCACACGCACTTATTATGTATAAATGGGTAGACGAATAACACCCATGAAGCCTGTGTGAACGAGCAGATCCAAGAGAGATGCAGTTACCCAGAAAATGTGTCCACTGTGGGTTAAAGCCTCATGTATTATGAAGACGAGCAGTTACTGTCTGTGGTCTGAACTCAGGTAGAGGTGAACCGAGGGTCTGTGGTGGGCTTTTAAAGGCCAAATAAGGAGACCTGGCCAATAAAGACCAACAGTCATCACATTTAAAAATGAATAACGGATAATCTCACTGCTTCCAAATCATGTAGTTTTCATTTAAATTGTTTGACAATTTTAGAAATATGCTTATTGTCTTTCTCGCTGAGAACCGGATGGTCCCCATAGAGAAGCTATACAGTTTGAAAACACTTGTGATAAAGCATAATGTAAATCTGACCAAACAGGAATTAAGTTAGCACAAATACTGGTGATTGCCTGGCGACCTCAAAGTGATGACCGGACTCCTGACAGTGGCTGTGACAGGCCATGAAATAGTCAGGCAGATACTGTAACTGCATGTAAGACCACAGTTGTTATGCTTTGGTTTTTCACATATAACATGTTCATTTCTGAGCTTTCGAATTGCCGTGGGCGGCTGTGGCTCAGTGGATAGAGCGGGTTGTTGTCTAACCACCAGGATGGCGGTTTGAGCCCTGACTTCAAATGATTGCATGCGATCAAAAACATTTCCAGACTAATTTGGGGATGAAAGAAGGGAAATTATGCAGTTTACGGTCCTGTTTGGCCTAATTCATTTCCGTCCATGAGTCTAAAGAAAATGCTTTTGCAGAAAAAAGCTTCCCATGTTATTTTGGTTTCTGACAAGTGATGTAGGCTTGATTGAGAGAGAATGTAAAAACAATCTGGCTATCTCTGCTGACAAATTGACTGTAAAATGACCTTTTGATAAAAGCATATGTGGATTCACTAAATTGTCTCCAGCAGTCTCACGCTCTAACATATCAGTGCCAGACTGAGCCACTCTAACTGTTCTTATTTCCTTCACACTTTTTCCAATTAAAACATGACTTGTGATTAAAGGCCGGCCGTCTGCTTGGTATATACCGCATGTGTGAGTGTATGTGAGTTTAATAGAGAGGGAGATATAAACAGGCCTTTGTGTGAGTGAGGCCACGCTGGCAAGTGTCTCTGTGACATGCTCCATAATAGCTTGGCCTGTTGGCGTGCATGTGCGATTACGCCATGCATTTGCATATGCGCACGTGTGGCTGTGTGAGTGTGTCTTTATTAAATTGGCGCCAAGAGTTCTCAGTTCACATACAGGGCTAATTGACCTCTGGGGATGTTTCTCTCCTCAGTGATGAAGAAGGTCTGGATGCTACGATTACTCTGCATTTGTCATAGATATGAGATTTGTAAAGGCTTTTCAGTTGTGAGGTCGCTCATTACTTTTTAAACGAGACATTTGAACACAGCATTTTTTGTATTGTGAACGTTTCTTTGATGCCTGTGTCGGAAATATTTCCATCCACTGGGCTTTACTTTATGAATTTTTATCATTTCAAGATGTTGGGTATTTAAATAATGTGTTTCCTACCAGCAAATCGGACCACATCTAAACAACTTGCAATCGACAAATCAGACTTGGACAGTCCACACACTCGTCAGGTGATCATTTTACCACAAAATTGAGTTGCAGTGCTTTGGAACAGAGCTCTTCATGTGTTTTATCACGAGCAGATACATTTTATATGAGCAATATTAAAAGGTCTGATCATCAATGATTAATCGTCTTTGTGCTGTAATGTAGGTTAGGGCCCAGGAGGCTAGCTAGCTGGAACGCAAAACAAACAAATCATTCTCCGTAAAAGAAAACATCCTTTAACACCCTCTCCGTTGCATTGAAATGACCTGTATTCCCAAAGACAGCTGATGATGAAACATTATCAATGTGATGTTATATATATATTTTTTTTTTACTAATACTCGCAGGGACAGTGTGCACACACATGAGCGGGCACACACGCTCACTCAGAGGCATCCGCAGCCACACAATCAAAGAACAAACTCAAACTAATAATAACTTCTTTCTGAAACAAAGAACTTGATTAAGACTCAGGAGGGGAAGAGAATCAGGTGTGAACACCGTGGGTCATGAAATCATGTGTGAATGCGTGCCAAGGATGTGTTTTTTTTAAAGATGCGGTTTGTGTGGGTTTAAGAAATGCGGCGCCTCCTGAGGGAGTTTGTTTGGGCATGTTATCTCCATCACTGCCCCTCGCTACCTGGTGAGCATCTTCTGGCTGAACACACTCGCAGGAGAGCAGAGCGTAGGTTTGCCTCCGGGAGACACACTTTGTTGTTTTTCCTTGAAGCTGCGTTCATCGAGCACTGCTCTTCCTTTACTTGTTCTCTTCGCCAAGATGGAATACAATCTGTGAGCGAGGCGGACCAAACAAAAGGCACATTTCTGACTCCACTTAAAAGATTCAGATTTAATCCTTCAGATTACCAGGAGTGAATCTTTACCTTGACACCATTGCAGGACATACACTTTGATTCACCGTGACTATTTAAAGGCATTTCACTTCAAACAGTAACCTCAGGAATGTAGACTAAAGAGTGATTTATTTGTTTCTTTGCAAACATTGCACTGGTCTCTCTCTCTCTCTCTCTCTCTCTCTCTCTCTCTCTCTCCACACATTCCCTATTCCCCAGGCCTCTTCACAGCCATTTCCCATCCATCCACCAGATGCCCTCGGACTTTCCCCGTCACTGGACTGCCCCACACATCAACACACCTGTTCCCACTTCCCTCATTAGTTCTTTCAGTTGCCTGGCCGTTGCCGCCCACACACCCACCTGCATCTCATTACCCCATCAAGCCCGTCACTGTACGGACTGGTCTGTACCTGCTTTCTATAAATGTGTTTTCTGTTGTTTGCCTGTTTGGACCACCGTCCTGCTTTTGACCCTCGCCTGCCTCAGTACTGCATTTGGGTCGTTCCCTGGTGGCCAGTACTCAGCAGCCTTGACAGTGCTCTTAGAATGAAGCTGGGAGGTAAATGCATATACTTATGTTACAGAGGGGGTGAAGCGATAGGCGGTAAAAAATAAGCAGGAACATTTCAAATAGAATGTTTTGAGGATAATGATGTGATTTATGATCAGGCACAACATGATTCTCACCCAACTATCTAATTATCTCTCTTGTTGCTGCTACTGAGCTGCAGTTTCTCCATTATCTGCATACAAAGGTCATCCATGTGGTAATCTAGTCTATATTATTCAGCATTGTTATAGCAGATACGTTTTATGGAGGAGTAATTTGTTTCGACGACCACATTTTCTAGATGTCTTTTGTATTTATTTTCGGATTGCTGTTCCGCAAACTAAATTCCATTAATCTCCATTGTATTGGTGAAATGTCATATGGAAATCTCAAATTGAATCTAAATGGCCAGATGCCATTGGGGAGAAGCAAGAACATTTTCATTCTTATATTATATTTAATTTTTTTGGTAATTTGGTTGAGGCTCCCCTTGAATTCCCGAAAGACAATAATACAACACTCCAAATATATAGCCCTATTCCCCAATACACTGCTCGTGACAACAATCGCACAGCCCCTCTCAAGTTGAAGACATACGTACTGATCGTGTGTCTGTCTGACTGCCTCAGCTATTTAATAAAGTCAAAGACAAGGAGCCTTTTTTCCACATCTGTTTGGCCAGTGTCTGAAAGAGTTGGCAACGCTGCCATACTGAAGAAGATTCAGTTGAGCTCCATCAGGGTGGATCATCCCCTGGACAACAGACTCCAGCTGTGAACGCGGACATACTGCATTCACTGTTTCACATATGTCACCATGTAAGTTGCTTATTTACACATCCAGCAGCAGACATAGAGCAACATTATCATTCACTTGGAGTTGTGTCTCTGGTTAACTGGAAAATGGAAGACCATTGACTCCTTGTTTAGGTCTGTCTTGGTCTCCATCGACCTCTGACAACCATATCTGTCTCTTCCTCAGTCATTCCATCTATTCTGAATGGTTCAATATTGATTAAAGCAGTTTTAAGCAGCCAACTACAACCAGTGTCAAACATACTTCTTATTTATTAGGTTCCACCTGCTCTCAACTCTCAGCGTTAATCCTCCTGACTTAGTTTATCCTGCCTTTTAACTTTCTTTAAATGTAATACGTCTTTCTATTTATTCCCACGAACGCCTCCAGAGTCCGAGGGAAACTGCCAAGGAACTGCAAATGAGCAATTACCAAGATGGTGCAAACACCGAGGCAGAGGTTTGAACTGAGAACAAAGACGTAAAGATTAACACAAACATTGATGTTAGGAAGAGAAAGAAAGGGCGAGATGGTACACAAGAGACAATTACAGAGGTTTGTGATATATGTGCTCGTCAATGGGCTTTTACAGACTTTTACTTGTGGTATCATGCGGGGTCGGGGGATGCTACAGCTGGGGTGGCTTGGTCTCCATGGAAACTGGCATTCCCTTGAAGGTGCTTGGCAGCCACCACCAATTGTTGAGCTTCGGTAATGGTTTGAAATTCCCCGTAAAAGTGCCTCAGAGGTTGAGATTAAATTCAACCTGCTCGGGGGTAGACTGAGGCAGTGACTAATCGCACCGTTTTAGAGGGAAGGAAAGACTGAGAGTGTGATGGCATTCAGACAGGGAAATATATAGTCTGTTACTCACATGTTTATTTTAGCTCTTTTCTTCTTGGCTGCCAGTCAGTCACACAGATATTACTTGTCATTGTTTGAGAATCATTTCTTGTATCGATAGTCACTGATTGCTCAGATTCCTGGAGGCCTATCCAACTGTTGTTCCCGCCAGGTCATTTGAGGCAGGGCCATTGTCTTTATGTCCAATATATCAATTGATAGAATAACAGCATGTGCACACCCTTGTTTTTCTGTTATTTCTACACACCCTCCATGTTTCCCTTGAGCCTTTGCTCCAGCTGAAAGAGCTATCTGAATGTGAGTGGTCAGGCACCACTGCTCAACAACAGATGAAATGACCGCTCCTCACCGTGTCCAACTCTTTAGCCGTATGTAGTGTTAGGGCCTGCTGCTGATGGGCCGGTGAACATCTGCCACTGAAAAGGATCAGCCAGGCGAAGCGTCGGCCTCACACTTCTACCCTTCACAGCCAGCTCATGCTGAAAATATGGGCAATTATTTCCGCGTGCTTTTTTTTTTTTACCACTGAATACACCGTTGAGAAACCTTTTAGTTGACTTGGAATTACATTTGTAAACGTAGGTTTCACCGAAACAAGCACAAAGCATTTTTTTCTGGTGAGTCTGGCCTGCTCCTTTTGGATTTGATCTCGTCACACATGAAGGGGGTGTAATAGGATTCTCCATCGAGTAAGTGCATATGTTCCAAGATTATAAGCACTCGGCTCTCTATGAAATGTTATTCAGATTGGTTATACGAAACAGCATTACTTGTGTCAAATACCATAAGGGCATATACACCGTGGTGTTTATGGTAGGGCAAAAAGAGATTTGATGTGATTCAATATCTTTTGTGCCCATTATTTGGGATGAAAACCTCCTACATGAACTTGCACATGGGTGTAACGCTTATTTGTATGCCACAGCAGCTCCCGTTGTTTCCAGGCTTCCTGTCGCTTGGGTGGTCAGTCTCTGTTCAGCCTCAGAGAGCCAAAGGTTTTTGGCACAGGACATATCATACATTTTAGAGTCTCCTCTTTTCACAGGTCTGTAAATGACGTAACGAAAATGAAGCATGAGTTTTGCGTGACTTTACAGAATAAGATAAATTAGATTTTAAAATAGTTTATTTCCTGCTCTTACCAAATCAGCAGGTATGGCTAAAGTGTCATTTGGAAAGGCAAAGAGATATACATGCATGTCTTTCCCAGGAGAATCATATGCAATGGTTCCAGCGTTTTCCCTGATGATGCCATTCAAAGCCATTTGAGTGAAGGTAAAGTATCTTAAATACTCGCGACTAGCATAAATGTTTCTGACCAATCCGCAGCCAGTGCTTGACCATCCCACTGAGCAGTTCTGGTTATCGGGCAGCAGATGTAGTGAGTATCCATTAGCAACAACAGGTCCAGATCCAAGAAGAAGAAACCAATAATTGAGGATGGAGTACTTCAGGAAATTGAGGAGCATTTTTTATTTTTGGGGATTTCACTACTGGCAGTGTTGGTGGGCACCGTTTGGCAGTGGAAAACATTCATTCAAATTCCCAGTGAATCCATTATTTATTATGTATCAAAATGAAGATGAAAACATATCAACAAAGTATTTTCTGTTATGTCCTCTGTGGCCAATGCGCATTACTAAACCTCTTAGCACAGAGCTGAAATCATTATTCATCTTTTGCACTGTAACAATGTATCAAATATGCATTCACAGTAATTTCTGTAACCACCTATATTCTTTAATACCAGTGAAATGTCAGAAGCATTGTTTGCTGCAACCATGCTGGTAGCAGAAGTCAAAAAGGTTGACTGATGCCAATTGTACTGATGATGGCAGTAAGATGATGATGGCGGCTTGTCAGATGCAAGTCAATGGAGGCACATCTGGTCTGATTTTATTGAGAGAGGCATTTAGTTTGGGCGCACATGCTATTGACAAGCAGCTGACGGTGACGGAAAGACATCCGATGCTTTGGTGCGAATGCTCACCAGTCAAGGTGATGATGAAACAATTTGGAGTCGGTTTGCAATCCACGGTACGGGTGTATCCGAGTGTGTGCAGGCGTGTTAGAGAAATGCTAGTTGTGTGTCCGTCCCTGTTAGAGAAGTGCATTATGTGTGCAGTGTTTCCCCCACCGTTAGAATAGGGGGGCGGGGCGCCCCCCTGAAAAAACCCTCCGCCCCCCTGTAATTTTCTCGACAGCGCCAGATCACAAGTCGTCATTTAAGTTTCTCCTTCATATAGAACAGGTCTACACCTTGTTCTGTTATTAAACAAACTAAACGGCCGTATTTTATTGATCTTATCCACACACAGCTTGTCATTTCGGTCTCTACATGGTCTCGTTAACACTTCTCCTTTGCTCTGCGTGGCGCACAGCGGAGTTCCGCCCTGAAGCGCACAAACACGTGCGCGCGCACAGACAGGTGAGCACTGAGCACACAGCAGCGGACAGAGAGCGTCAAAAAATATGTCGCGTGAAAAGCAGACCTATATCTGCGTTTTAAACGCTCCCAGGGTGAAGATGGCAACAGCAGCTCTCATGTGAGGAACACCGGAGCAGCTCTCCTGAATCCGGAGCAGCTCTCCTGCTCAGGTGAAAGAGCCAAAGTGCTCGTGTCTTCTACCCAACAATGAGCTGCTGGCTTCACATATTACAAAAGTACAAAGTACACGGACATAAAACTAAGTCATTAATAAATACATGGAGAAAAACCTGTACTTTCGGGTAAATGTTTACGTTATGCCGTTAACAGGTTACGCTTGCGCATACGTATAGCGACTCCCCGACTTTTGGCTCTTTGCCAGAAGTCTCTGTGACGTCCTTTCTAAAAAAAAATAGCTTATTGTTTTCCACAATGAGCTATTTAGTAGTAACTAAATATTAGTTATTTTTTTGCACAGATATAACTTTATTTTCATTGTTCTAAGTGATTGCAATTTAAAAATAAAAAAATGTCCGATGGAGCAATCTGATTTACTTGAAAGTGATTGCAATTTTCTTTATTCTGTTATTTCTAAAAGCACAGATGGAGTCACAAAATGAAGTTATTTACAGAAAAAGTTTGAGAACCACTACTTTAAGTGTTTGTGTTGGTGTCGTCGCCGCCCCCGCCGCCGTGCCCCCCCCCGAAGCTGTAAACCTAGGGGAAACACTGTGTGTGTGTGTGTGTGTGTGTGTGTGTGTGTGTGTGTGTGTGTGTGTGCGCACACGAGATGTACTATTAGCACATGTGGATGTTGACTTCTTTTGGTGGATATGCACCCCTGCACAATAATTACTTTATGCTTAGTGCCAGGGAAGGATTTAATTAACTGCCCCTTTTCAGGGTAGATAGTCAATAAAACACACATGCACACGCATCTCTCTCGCCTTCAAACACATATAAGTCAATATGTTTGCTAAGCTAACACTAATGCTGAGACTGGAATGTACTAACAATTACTTGCTGTTGCAGGAACATAAAGTACAAGTCTTGAGTGACACGGCTCAATAGGCAATTATAGAGGAGTATTGAGAGAAGCCGCTGACAGAAGCCGAGGTGTGTGTGTGTGTGTGTGTGTGTGTGTGTGTGTGTGAGAGGGGAGGGGGGGGGTTCTGTCTGCACACAGAGAAGCTAATGTTGTTGATTTTATGTTTTAAATTGCTTCATCAGTGCGGCAGCACACTGTATGATCTGCTAAGCCCTGCGTATGTGAACACAACAATAATTATGTTTTCTTCTTTTTTCTTTTGCAGGTTCAAGGTTTGATCTACACACGGGGAAAGGTAAAACAAAAGTCTTTGATTTACTTCTAGATCTCTTTGCTCTTTTTCTTCTTTCTTTCTTTCTCTCTCTGCATGCGGAGGGAGACAGGAGGATTTGATTGGCAGGCATTAGTATCTGCAATTATGTGTGTTCAGGTTGTGTGCGGATGGATAGAGAGGCATTACTGGGGGGATTTGTGGGCCAGTTTTCCGTTTTCACTGCACATTCACACATGCACAAACAGTTATCCTAATCATGGTGAACATAAAATGTGGATTAGGGGTGTTTTATGTTATGTCTCGACACAAATGGCCTTCTGAGAGATGGTAATGCTGGCTTTGCTAAGTTTTTAGTTGATACAAACGTCTTAAAAGGTCCCCTGCTGTGCGTATTTTTTGCATGTACTGTGTCTTTTGCTAATGACTCGACAGGACGTCTCTCCCAACTGATCTGACTAAATAGAACATCAGCAATCTTTCCATCCTGAGATTAAAAAAACGTATTTAGGGTGTCGCCTAGGATGACAGTTGGAGCGTTTTTTTGGGTTTTGCCATCGAGGCAGCATTTGATCACTATGCCGATGGTGGGCCTACTTTTTTTTTTTTTGGGTCTATTTCTGGCAGATGGAGTCTGCAATGGTTTATGTCTGCGGCCTTCCCTGTGTAGATCCGAGTATTTTAGTCCAGAATAATCCCCACCATCTGCTGTCTCCTCTACTACGTTTTAGTGCTCAGTATCTCCCCTCTATCTGTCACTGTAGTTTATTTTTTTATTGCATGTCCTCTTCTTGTTTTTCTCTATATTTTATGATCCCTCGCAGCTGCATTTTTTTTTTCGTGATGCCAGTCTTCCTCTCATATTCATGCGCTAACTCTCCATCCCCTTCCTTCTTCTTCCTATACTCAATCCCAATTGGACCGCTCCTTCTTTCTCATGGGTGTTCATTTTCTTCTCTTTTCTTCATCCTGTCCACTTTTACATGACGTCTTCCTCTACCACCTCCTCTTAATATTTGCTTTTGGTCTTTCCTCCTTTTAAATCTCCGGATGTCTCTACACACTCTATTTCACAATGTTCCTCTCAGTCCACTCATATACGCCCACGCCAGCCACTTTCCACAGGCTGTCAAATCCTAATCTGTGCTTCATGAGTGCAGACTATACCCCCGGTTTCCAATTTGAAAGTCCTATAGGTCAACTCCATTAGGGATGTATGGAGCAATATTTTATACATGCATTTTTTTTTATCATAAGTGCTCCTCAGGATTGGGTTGCACCAGCTGTTCGTAAATCCATCACTAAGTTTGTGTGTTAAGTCCTTCCTAAGTTCTTAGTAACCCCTAGCTAGTTTCAAACTGGTGATTAACTAAATTGGGTCGCCCCATTCAAACTTAAGGAATGTCTTGGCGAGTAGAGTGTAAATCTGTTGCTAAGAAACATCTGTAACACTATCCAATCAAAAGCAAGCAACTACGTGAACAGGAAGTCAGTGCAGCATCATGAGCTGTGAAATAACATCCTGAAATACCAGTTTTAGAAAGCCAAAAGTTATTTTAATATTACATGAAAAATAAATTCTTATTTATGAGATTTAATTGCAAACATGAAAGTATACAGAGCAACAAAAGCTGCTTAGGGAGGACACTGCACCATCATCAAGGAGACCAGTGTTCATGTCCTGTGTAAAGCCAGAAGTCACAACGCTAATTTATTTAATCGTGTGACGTCCACACTCACCAAACACCACTTCCCTTGTTGTTTTAAGACCCACAGTCTTTTCTAAACTTAAGCAAGCAGTTTTGTTGCCTAAACCGTAATGAAGTTGTTTCCCGTGAGGATGGAAGTTTATTTTGAAAAGACTCTATGTATGTAACAAGCTTAAATGCACAAAAAATGAAAAAAATAACTTTATCCTAACATATCATATGAACTTTTGTTTGAGGATACGCTGACTAATTGATGTGTAAATCTACACTGACTAAACTCTTATGTTGTAACTTGAATCATTTCGAACCAGCAGCTGGTGCGACCGGCTTTAGTAGAGCCCGAGAACAACAACCAACACATTTTTGCTGGCCATGCTGCTGACAAAACGCAGTACATCTTACGGTGCTACGGGCTGCCAGCTCATTCATAATGCTTAACAATACCTTTTGAAAAGAATAAGCAGTTTGTAACTGAGGATAACAATTAAACAGGGACTTGTTGTTCAGAGACCCTGACGACTAACAGACAATTTCACAACCAGGATGAAACATTTAACGCATCATTTTATTCCGTCGTACACTTCTCGAATCCAAGCATTGCACAGTTGTTTTGTGATCTTCTGTGAAAATACAAGAGCTCGACAGCTAAACAGTGTAGTTTAGATGTTATGCAACGGGACTTGGTACTGAAATCGCAACTGCAAAAAGAGATACATCTGCTTGCTTGGAAAATCCCATTTGAAATATGATTGGCTCTCATCTTCCTGTACAAGCACCACTAAGGTGCCATGGGAAAAGGCACTCGACTCTTAGCTGCTCCGCTGGAGTCGTTCTCTGGCAAATGGTACATGACTGCTGCAGAAAGTGTGTGCGACTGTATCACTTATTTCCTCTGCTCTCCTCTCTCAGACTGATGCTCTAAGTGAGGCTGAGCTCATTGTCAAATTAGTACAACTGAGGACATGGCGACAACACTCAGAGCAGAGGTACACGCATCTATGACATTGATGACATCCACGGAGAGACATTGTGCTATAATGGGAAGGGTAGAGTGCAGACGTTGTGATGGATTCAGATGTGTGTTCCCCTGAGAGAGGTGCAGCAACAACAAGGACAACATTTGCAACCAAAGTACAGGCAGGTATGACATCCGCACCTCAGTGACATGGTTGTGAGCTGTGCACGGCACATCTCTGTACCAGCGCACAGCTGGATTAACAATGACTGAATGGATTAGTGTGTGTGTGTGTGTGTGTGTGTGTGTGTGTGTGTGTGTGTGTGTGTGTGTGTGTGTGCGTGCGTGCGCTAAAGCGCGGGAACCAGACAGAGACAGAATGATAAAACACAGTGGTGACTCCTGTGTCAAGTGGGTATTTGATAAAGCCGGATACCTTAAACAGATACCGATAATACCCCGAGATCATCATATTTTGGCTCGACTTCTAATGACATCACAAAACCATGGACCCCACGTGTACATGTGAGCACACACACACACATGGCACTGAGCAGATCATATCCTTGTCATCTGACCCAAATCCATTAGCACTGGGAGTCACAACCTCATCCATCTTCTCCCTCAATTTCCTCCTCTTCCGCTTCCTCCTCTCTCATTCTTTCCCAGACTTAAGGGCCCCTGCGAGGGACATTTCCTCTGCGAGCTCATCTGAAACGACGTGAACGGAGACGGTTGAACAGTGAGATTAAGCGTGTAGGGGTTCACAGCCCATGGGCACTTACATTGCAGTTTTTTGAAGTGGCTGCTAAAGAGCCAGCCTCACTCTACGCCACTCAGAATGTCAATTTTCAATCAGTTGTTCCCATTTTACTGTCCCCTGAGAGCAGACAGGCTTTGTAAGAGCAGAGACAGATAACGTCAGCTCAAGCTAATAGAGACATCATCTTGTGTTATAAATGGTAATGCTGATGTTTCTTGAATAATTTGATTTGTCTTGTCGTATTTCTTTTAAAGAACAGGCATAAACTCAATGTGTGTATGACAGTAGTATGATTACCAGCTTGGCCATTTATGCTAAAACTGCATGCCTCCCTGCTGCTGTAAATGGCCTTGGATTTCTGTTGATAGCCATTCCTCTGCGAGTCCAATATTCAAATCCTCCATGATGTTATTCTTCTGTAGCTCTTTATCCTCACTGCTGCAATGCAGTTCTTGGATTACTTGCATTCTAACATTGAGTAGCGCTCATATGAGGCATGCAATCTGCTTGACTATTCAAAACGCTCCTAATTGAAATGCTGAAAAGACAGCTCGGGCTAATCAGCTTAGAGATGTAGTCCACAGTTGACGGATAATAAAGAGGATCTTAGTGCTGAAGAGTCTATTACCACCCCTGTAATGAGAGTTCACATAATGTGATCTGAGCACAATGGAGGGATAGGGAAGACGGTGGCAGCGGGTATGGAGGACTAAACGGCTGCGGAGATGGCTCCCATTGTTTAAGAAGAGGGGTAAAAAGAAGAGGAACATCAAACCAAAGGCGTTGAACACCTGCTGCAGAAATGCACGTTTGGGGGAAAATATTTAAAGCTGAGATTTAAAGGATGCTGCTAGTGTAAGGAGGTGAACTGATGGAGGGTAGAAGAGTGTGGGTAAATGTGATAAATGTTCACAAGTGTATGCTGGAGTAAATCCTTAAAATTACTGGAAAAATCTCCTGGCATTTGGTGCAAGACTGTTCAGAAACAAGTTCGTAAACCAGTGCCTTCCAAAATGGCCCATATGATATGACCAATATGAAGGTTTTATGATCGACCAGCTCTATGGGTTAAGCTTAGACAACAAAAAATACTGTGAGAGATCAGATGTGAACCAGGTTCTCAAGTGTCTTCACTTTATGGTTTTGAATGAGGATAACAATGTCACACTACGTTGTCACCATGTAGCAGTCGTTTGCAGGATGACGAGGAGAGTTCAATTGACAGACAACGCAAACACATGTTTTCAGAATTGGGACAATGAACCATTGCTGTGGGACGATGTCGAAGAGGGACATGTGGTCAGTCTTCTTTTTCCTGCACAGGAGGCTGGCTGCACAGATACGGATGTTAAACAGGCTTTAGCAATGCAAGCAGATTGCAGAAAAGATAAATGCATGAATAACTTTCAATTCAGAGAACAATCATCAGATTTTTGAATACATTCTAACTTCATTCAAACTCAAAGATTACGCAATGGTTAAGTCAATAATGAACTCCTACATGTTTCATTTTAAGGTGTAGAAAAAAAGATTCTGTGGAAGTAGAAGGTTTCCAATATGTCCGACAGAAATGTAACAGTTGGCAATAATATATGTACTGTATACTGGCATTGGATGACGGTTTTGTTTTAGTTATAACAAATATGTTCTCACAAGTTCAAGATCCTGTAAAAGGAACAGTTTCTGGATGCTGACTACTTTGTGTCCTGCAGTAAAGCACATCAGTGCGGCTGCTTTGTGAAATTGCTCCTTGTCTCTTTTCATGATGCATCTTGGGAAAAAGCAGTACCGTAAACATCAGGTTGCGTCATCGTGCGCCGATCGCTGCCGACCGGGCGTCACTCAGCTCTCTCTCACTTTCGCTCCCTCTCGTACTCTTTCTGATTCCCACCGACCTCGCCTTTCCACACACACACACACACACACACACACACACACACACACACACACACACACACACACACACACACACACACACACACACACACACACACACACACAAAGTTTCCAAGGCCTCTGTTTATGAGGCAGCCAGAGGTCAGGGCTGTGACGTACGAGTGGGACACTAGCAACCTTTCCAAGCAGCTCACTGCTCTGCTGAAAGAGGGCTCCCACCAGTGTGACATGGAATCACACGTTAAAGTACAGAAGTAACCCTCACTCTTCTTATCTCATTGAAGTTAATCTGGCCATTCTGTAGAATGCATTTTATAATATCTTAATCCTATTAAAGTTGAAACAAACACCCCTGGGAATTAACGGCGCATGCCACAGTTATTGAACGTGTGATCAGATGTCCAATTTAAATGAACCTGTCCTTGCACTCACTATCCTCATAGTTGGCACTTCACAGGAGCTATTTATTTACACATACTGCTATACTAGATATCTTATCTGTTGTTTGTATTCTGAAATGCGAGGGAAAAGTGAATCCATGTCGAAATCTGAATATAACCACAGGCGCTGAACTTAAAGGAAGACTTTATATATGCTTGTTTGTTTTCTTGTCGAGAATTGGATCACAATATTGATTTAACTCTTGTTTCCGTAGCACAAAGACTGGAACTTGGAGGGAAAACAGCGAGCCTGGCTCTATCATCACTTCTAAACACAAATTAACACTTCTGAAGCTCACTAATTAACATGTTATATAGCGTTTGGGCAAAAACAAGTTGTGGTTTTACACATATGTGCTATACTGTTAGCCAGGAGCAGTGACTTCATGGTATCTTCGCTGGTTAACACTGTGACACCTGTAAGACTTTGTATTTTTACTCTTGACAGATGAACCCAAATACTTTTCATGTCGGCTCCATAGAACTAAAACAACAGTTTATAGGCGCATGTATTGACATATTGGTTTTTATTTCCCCACCCACTGTAGTGACACGGGCGAGTTCACAGATCACAATCGATACGGTTGAAATGTTCAAACATATACAGATTGATATTTGTGATTCAAACAGCTGTCTTTGCAGACTACGATTCACTGAATGTGACAAAAATAGACTTGAGGTGTAAAAAAATAACGTGCGGGACTCCCTGTGATGCGTAGCGTGAATTTGTAGACGTGCGAGTGACGGGTATGAAGAAGTGTGAATCGACAGTTAGAGGTACTAGTAGATGGATTTTGAGCCAGATGAGCTAGTAACCCCCATCTCCAGTCTTTCTGCTAAACTTACTGGCTGCTAGAGGTAGCGCCATCTCGTGTCTATCCTATAGATATCATAATTTCTTCACTCTCTGCAAGTGGCACAACACAGAATCTAACACTGCGTTCTAAATACTGTTCTATTTATTTTCATTCTATTCTCTTCCCTTCCATTCTATTCTCTTCCCTTCCATTCTATTCTCTTCTCTTCTATTCCATTCCCTCGTGATGTGCCAAGAATATAAATTGTGTTAGCTCTCTCTGTTCTGCCCTCCAGCCCGGGATAAGACTACTTTCTTTCTACATGTGTAAGGTGGGCAAATGCCAGCCACAGGAACGGAAGAAAAAAAAGGTCACAGCTAACATCCCATTGCTCATTACCGTCGACAACGCAACCATTAATCATCACACCTTCAAGTATCGGAGACCTGCAGGATACACATTCGAGTTGGGTTCAAAGGGGAGACGGCAATTTGGAATGGATTTACCATTATATAGGCCATGACAAAGTGACAACGTCCATGTGTTTCCTTTAACAAGGTCAGTGGCTGGGAACAATATGTTCACCCATATTGTATGTATGTGTATATATATATATATATATATATATATATATATATATATATAGGAACAATATAGGCAGACAGATTGAAACTGAAAACATGACTAACCTAATACACAATTATATATATGTATATATTTTTGTATTAGGTTAGTCATGTTTTCATGGTTTGTCTCCGCAGTATAAAAGTCATCGGCAACAGATTTTCAAACTAAAAACAATGTCACCGTGAGATTTGGATCCTTTAGTCTGATGAGGATGTGTTTTTGGGTGTTCCATTTTCAGGTTGAGATATCTTTTGAGCTCCAACCTAAGGTGTGTGTGAAGTGAGGGAGATGTTGTGGGTACGGGTGAGGTCAGGCCCAGAGGCTCAGGCAGTGGTTAGTGTCAGGCGGCTAATTTAGAAAGTGTTGTGTCGGAGTAATAGGATCTAAGAGACACACACGCATGCACGCACACGCACACACACACACACAGGCTGTCTTCCTATCTGCCTGACTAACTACTGACATTACACTCTTGACCCATGTGCTTCAATGGAACAGTTATTCACTGTAAGTAAATGAAAGAAAAGTGTGTGGAAGGAGAGCAGAGTGAGAGTGAGTCTATAAGGACAGACAACAGATGGGGAGGAAATATGGTGAGTTCAAAGAGGTGGGGCTAGAAGAGGAGAGTTAAAAGTTTGTCTGTGATTGACAGAGGGAGAAAGGCAAGGAGTGAAAGGGAGGAGGGAGGGTGAGCAGCTGTCCTCAGATGTCTGTCTCTTAGGGCTCCACCAGGAAGCATCTTTTAAGTTTCTCAACCTTGGTATTTGGGCACCAAGACAAGTGCAAAGATAGGAAAACAGGGTCCTGAAATAAAATTGTACGGACAGGATGGAGAATGTTGGACCTCATGCATGAACATGTCCGTATTATTATCTTCTTATTTTTACTTTTTGTTTCTTGTACGAGTGTGCCCTGTCAGATACTCCTAACTTCAGGTGCCAGCGTAAACATGACAAATGCGTAAAATGAGCGCGTGTTCATGAGAATTATAACTTGGCACAGTTACCTTCCCGATAAAACCATATAAGGCTATCCGTCCTCTCCCGTGTGTCATGCTTTCAGAGAGCCATAAAGGAAAGCATCGTTTGGAACGGCATCAGCAGCAGAATTAACAGACTTGCCAAGTCAAGGAATGGGGAAAATAAGGAGTTCTGTTAATGCCGTGTCACCTGAGGGTCCAACTGTCACTGCAGTACAGAACAAAATGGTTCCAGATGAAACACGTCTTGCCACAGCAAGGAGACGGATGACCGCAAACAGAGACGGGACGATACTTTAATTTTGCAGATTGAGATGTTCATATTGATATTGTCGTGTTATACAATAGCATCAATAGCCAATTTGAATTAATGGTGAAATCGTTGGGCTACATGGATGAATTTTGAATTTGATTAGCCTATAATTTCCATTGAAACAGGATAATAATGTCAACATAATTATGACATGTGATTCGTAAAGGGTTTTCAAACTAAAAATTGTTTCAAAGAAATGATATAGTACACTTGGATAACATAAGCAAACTAATTCCCCTTGACTCCTAAGGCTGGTCTGGTCAACTCGTAAATTATGTTTGAAAATACGAAATATAAAACAATTGTTGAATGTTCTCCTAAATCCCTCAAACAAGCCACTTTACAACTAATCTCTTTGTGCGAGTGGTTGCATGAGGCCCATTGTGTGACCATCTGTGTCGTTGTGACTAAAGATGACTTGACATCTTTGAGTAGCAGCTTTATTTTACATCAAGGGAAGAAAGAGTTGCTTATGGATCGGAGGTTTCATATGCAATTTGGGTTATGCCTAATGTAAAATAACTGGCTTCGCTGTAACCTTTTTTCTCCTTGCTTTTTAAATCTGAATTGCAGATTTACACGGGCTGCTACTGTACAGGGCGTGTTGAGGGAATTTCATCATCCCATTAGACCCAGTTAGGAGCGATTATTGCATAATTTCAGAAAGACGAGGGTGGTCAGGGGGAAATGAGCCAGTT
The DNA here is from genome assembly GCA_038501785.1 of Myoxocephalus aenaeus. Lineage (NCBI taxonomy): Eukaryota > Metazoa > Chordata > Actinopteri > Perciformes > Cottidae > Myoxocephalus > Myoxocephalus aenaeus. Next base: position 5,305,465 of record JBAMJR010000180.1, read on the forward strand.
TTCTTATTGATTGACCTTTTGGAAATGAAAAAAATGGTTTTCGTGTGCCATGAAGCATGCGCCCTTTGAGGCAGCAGCGCAACACGACCAATGATCCAACCACCTTAAACTTAAACTTTATTACGTTCGTCATATTACATATATTTACATACATACACACATGAAATTAGGTCCATCCATAGGAGCAGTGGAGTGCTGAGAAGCGCTCAGTGTCTTGCTCAAGGACACTTCGACATGCGAACTATGAGAAGACCATGGATCGAACCGTCATCTGAAGTGATTGTCATAATCACAGGATCAACGATGAGGAAAAAGCTGGAGCGCGTATTGATTTCTGCTCAATCTGGATTGTGGTTCTGGCTGTATCGTTCACACGGTGCCGCCAGTGGGACTTCAAGGAATTCATCTTCAAATGACTTGGTACCGCTTTGATTTCCTCTCCTTGCAGCCTTTCCATCTGCCAGTGTGGCAGTCCGTCATGTATTTGAGGAGGAATGATATCTTACACGCACACGCGGCTCGCCGCCCCCCATTCATTATGAGGCTATTTGTTTTGGGGATGATTTGGGCCGTGTCCTGGCGCTCATGCATTATGCAGAAAATATTGCACTCTTCAGTGTTGGGGAAAAGCAATAAACGCTCTGCTATCATCGGTTATTCCGGAGCAATCAAAGGACGGTAATGCATCTGCCGAGCACCCACAGCTGGATAACAATGTTTCCCAGTTATTGTTTTTTCGATAATAACTCTTTTGGACATCACTGCAATCACTGCTGTTATGCTTTTCTTGCAGTTTTGGAGAGATGGCATGTTTTACTGTCATATCAAAGGCCGCTTTATGAATGGAATATTCTGTTTTAAATCGAGCGACACAGCATTGAATATCAATGTGAATAACTGAGTTTTATATATATATATATATATATATATATATATATATATATATATATATATATATATACTACAGTACTCATCCACTTGCATGTCATTTCTGAACTCATTACGAGAGAAGAACTCATTACTCAGCATGGCAGCTATCTTCTTTCACATTTTTTTTTGAGGTGAAGGCCACTGGATATATTTTATTTACACCTCTGAATTATTCAGGTGAAGGGTTTCTAGATGGAGTTAGCTACATGTAGCTCACTGTCGACGAATGGTTGAGTCATTTGAACGCCTCCCCTCCCATTTGTAATGGTGCATGCCTGCAGGCTTTACTGTAGCTGATTGAAAGAGGGGGATTCTCTATCCGCAAAAAGTTTCCGCTTTCCTCGGTACTTGCGGCAATATCCGGCCTCCCAAACTTCTCACCATTAGATATTTTTGAATTTGAATTCAGAAAAAAAATATCCAGATTCATCTCCCCAGGTGTGTGGTTTGTGACGTGAGTGTGTGCGCGTGAACTTCTTGATTGTGAACAACTTGTTTTTGTTCCTTTTTATCCTTGTGTGTCCTGCTACATTTCCCACGCAGATATTTTTTCCCTCTTTTGTATTTTCTTTCTGCAGAGTAATCCCTCTCTGTGTTTCTTTCACCTGGCCTGCGCTCCACCCCCGGTTGCTCCCATCTTTTTATCCTGCCTCATGTCTCGCTCCTCACTCCATCCTCTGCTTTCTTTCTTTTTACACCCTCCGTCTCTTTTGCTCCTTCTTTATCCACTCCTTCATCTCTGCTTTGAAGTGACCACCAGGCGAACCTCATCAGACGGAGCTCAGCATTTTCCCCTCTGTGTGTGTGTGTGTGTGTGAGCCAGCTTGTGTCTCTAACTGATCTTTCTGCCAGAGAATCCAACCTGTCAGATCTGACAGCACATTCAAACAATATCCACTTTAGAAATATCTGACCCCGGGCAGCAGTGGTGTTGTGGGTCGACAGGAAATTCCATTTTTGCAGCGCGGGTTGGGAATCAGCGGAAATCTTTTGAAACTAAAGCGTTAGATGTACAGTTTTACTTTTCTGTATTGTGAAGTATTCAGCTTGGACTTCGGCCAGCTGCAACTGGGACTCTAAAAACTGCAGTCATCAGTCACTCAGCGCAGGATCTCTCCTCCACACACACACACACACACACACACACACACACACACACACACACACACACACACACACACACACACACGCACACGCACACGCACACGCGCCTCCAAGATTCCCTCTTTACTCGCTCTGATCTTCAACACCAATCCCTCGTTCCTCAAAGCACAAATGAGGGGAAGAGGGATGACAAAAATCAGATGACAGACTACCCGCTATATATAGAGCCAGTCTTACGCCGCCACTCTTATTCATCTTCTCCCCGCGGCCCCAAGACATTGGATACACCTTTGGTTGTGCGACTGGCGATGCATATAGACCCCCTCTCTGTCTCTATCATCGCAGCGCTCTCAAAAAAATGCAGTGGCTCGAGCCGCGAGTCTTGGTAAATGGGTCCCGAGCCTCATGGTGATAGCAGGGGGGCACTTCCAGATTCACAATGAGGTTGATTTGCAGATTGTCTTTCAGTGGGAGGGGCTCTTCTCAGGGATAAACCCCAGTTCTTTCTCTTCAGTTTAGAAATATGACATGATCTTGTTAGCTCGGCTGGTTTAAAAACATAATAATAATCCTGAATTAGCATTATTTTACATTGGAGAGAGTCCCATTTTGACACATAATTGATTAAAAGTCAAAGTTGTATTCTAATAGAACAGCGCAACGTCTGCTCTGACATGCTTTTTACACTTTGGTACACATATGGAGGCACAGTAACATACTTATCTATCCAGAGAGAGATGGATTACTGTGGTCTACAGTGTAATATCCTCGGCTCCCTCCTGTCCATTTGTCTGCTAAGTGTTCCTATAGACTGTGTCATGCGGCAGATTTATGCTCTCCTCGCTCTGGGCGTGAATATTGTAAAGTATGGATTAGAACCACAGTGAAAGGCCACGGATAATCTCACTGTTTTGCTTTTTGCTGTCATTCTCACTCTGTTTTTCTCTCTCTCTCTCTTTACCACCTCTCTCTGCTTTCTTTTTTTCTTCTCTCTCTCTCTGTAAATCATATGATTTTTTTTCTGTCCAGGATTTACCCGCCGCTTAAAGATTGATCATTTGTACAAAACCAAAGCAGATGACCTCTTTCTTCTTAACCGCTCTTGTATCATCATACTCACATGTATTGAAGTATCACAGAGAAGCTTGACGGCTATTTCATAATAGATTTTTATATTTTAATAGTGTTTTAGGTATCCTAATTTTGCATTTATTGTATTTTCTTTAGAGTCTCCTCCACTGAAAAACATGTTTTGCTTTTTGCTACCTCACATGCATATTAGACCTTCCCTGTGCAGAATAATGTATAAGGAGAATTTAACGCTCACGGTTGTTTTCACATTCATCAGTTGAAGAGGTGCTGCTTCTCGGTGCTCACCTGAATCTCAGTTTAACATGAGCAGGATGTTGTGGCATCACAAGTGGGAAGCCAGTTGCGGTCCATTGCGCAGCTTCCACAAGTGTGATGTGGAAACGTGAAACCTCCAGTGGACAAAACACAGAGAAAAATCAATTTTTTTCTGTATTTATCTCTGAGGGAGAAGGAATCGTCATTTTAAGAATTCTTAACTCGGTAACTGAACCTTTTTTTTTGTGGGGAAAAAGCAAATCAGACACACATTGTAATCCAAAGCAGAGTATATGCATGTCTGGAGGGTATCTTACATCTTCAATTATTTCTGACTTTAAAAAAGCAAAGACAGATTTCCTCAAATAAGCTACAGTAAATGCACCAAAACAACAAAAAACACCTCATAACAAAATTGACCTGCAGTACTTACCAATTCTGTGAAAATCCGAGGTGTTGCTTTAACAACAAAGTAAGGCTGTTTGTGGTGTAAACTCAATCATGGCAGTTTGTATTGGCGTGAGGCTCCTGTACTGTACCTGTGATACTTTTGCATACTACACCATTGCACATATTTTGGCAGTTTGCCAATGATGCACACGAAACAGACTTGACAGCAAAACTGCATCAACGGAACAGTTGTCAAGTAAACCCTCACAAACTCTGACGGAAAGACGTTTAATATGTGGTTTTTTTTAAACAATTCATCATCATGATTGATCCCTTTGGACAAAACCAAACAATATATTATTTCATAGCATTTTCGGATCTAAGGCTCTTCTGTGGCTCAGAGGTAGAGCGGATTGACTCCTCTAATTGGAAGATCTGCGATTTGATCCCCTGCTTTTCCTGTCCGCATGTCGAAGTGTGTTTGGGCAAGATAGACAAATCGCTTCCCACGGCTGTGTGTGTGTGTGTGTGTGTGTGTGTGTGTGTGCGTGTGTGTGTGCGTGTGTGTGTGTGTGTGTGAGAATGTGACTGAAATTGGATCCTGATGTGCAGGTGGCACCTTTTTACATTACATTACATTTCATTTAGCTGACGCTTTTATCCAAAGCGACTTACTATAAGTGCATTCAACCATGAGTACAGACTCAGAACAACAAGAATCAAGAAGGTAACATTTCTTCAAGAAAGCCAAACTACAAAGAGCCGTAAGTAAGCGCCATCTAAGTGCTACCATACAACCTTGCATGAGCTTTGAGCGGAATTTTTTTTTACAAATGCAAGTCCTTTGACCATTCTTGTTCATCTAAAACTGTTGTTTCAGTGTATTGAATGTAGCACATGATAGAGATTGTTTAGACTTCTCAGTTAAAACCTTATAAACGACTAGAGCCACAATATGCTTCATATAGAAAATACAATATCACACTGAATGAGTCAAGAGAGGTTGTTGTTGCATATTAGAGCTCCAACAAGAGTTCTAAAACCTTTGTGTGGCTCATCACATCAGTCTTTTGGAGTACAATAAATGCTTTGCATTCAAAGGAGAACTTTATGTATTTCCCATCGTTTGGTTTACTTTCTGTCCATCATAACAGTGTGAGAAACTGCCAAGCTTTTGCATCCGTAGTGATCATCCCAATACATTAAAACTCGTTAGAACTGCATAAGGTACTATTTGGTACATTTGAGTCGTCTAACGGTTAATCACAGACAAACTAACCCATTGATTTCTTTACTTCCTGCACCCAGAGGCCTTGGGAGACGGCTTTACATGTAAAAACTCCCCCCCCTCCCGGATACCAAAGCCAAATAACAGCTGCCACTTGCACTCATGTACACAAGCCTCACTGCATGCTTATTCATTCAAAAACATTGGTCCCTCTTTCTTTCTCTCCGTCTTCTCCTCGCACACTTTCATCTGCCGTCTTCCTCATCACCATATCATTGGCATATTGCTGTGTCGTTCTCTTTCTTCTCTCACTTTAAAGTATCACTCTCCCTTCATATCACCTTTACGTACTTTAATCTTCTCAGGGGAGCGGGAGGGAGGGAAAGAAAGAGAGAGGTAGAGATGGAGGCCCTCCCTTGGGATATAATTTATGTTACCGCATATATTTACATCAAACCCAAAGGTAAGGCCCCCCTCTACACCGGTCTACTATCTACCTCTGACGGCAGACATGAATACGATTCAACATTTCCAATTGGATTCTCCCGTCGTTGCCAGAAGCATCTTTTTTTTTTTTCCCATTTTATTTTTTATTTTTGAGATGAAACGCAAAAATATGTGCCAGTGAGGGCAGGGAGAGACAAATTGAAGCCATGCAACTATTCCTTTTCATGTCGAGAGGAGAAGGAGAGCTCTGTTAGCCTAGCTGACATTCCACTTAATTTGATTCATTACTGCGTGGTGACGCTATTGTCGCCCCATGCAGGGAACTGGGCCAGTTGTAGAGCTTTGAAATATCCTGATGGAGGACAGAACAGCCAAACACGGTATGAAAAAAGATATGAACTGATGCAGCATTATTTTCCCCGGGCACGGCCTTAACTCCAAATTGCCTTCACCACAATTTCTCACCATATTTGTGAACCGATTGTGAGAGCAAATTGTGAGAAGAGATTCAGTCCATACCAGAACCAAGCCCATGGGGTTCATGGAAGTTGGACTCCGCCAGTGGTGAGGACTGATGCTGTGCAGCATATTATGGGTTAGTGGAGTCCTACAGAGAAACAAATATGGGCTCTACTGTCAAACTGCATAAGGTGCCTCTATAAAACAGTATGGGTTGTATGCAGAAGCATTGTATACGTGACTATCTTTAAACGATAAGGCTGGTGTTTTCTTTTACATTTTATTCTATATCTTATTTTCAATAAATCCCATAAAACCAACAATTTCTTTGTTTGTTTTTGCACTCATCCTGAAAAAAGGCTAGATGTTTCATATGAAGAGCTAAATAATTTCTTAAAACAGCTGGGCACTGTCGTTATTTAGCAAACGTTTTTGAAATAGGAGTAAAAGGTGCTTTTGTTGGGGACTATTTCCACCAGCGAATTAATACACATTCAGATTCTAATCAGCAAACTGTTACACATTCAGAATCTAATGCTCTAGGGAGTATTTTCGGCAGCAGGATGGTGTATGTGGGACTTATTCAAATTAAACTGCATGTGAGTTCATGGTAATGAAGGAACATGTCACCCAGCGCTCCGCTGTGGAATTTAATATATCAGTGTTTGGCTACACCAGCAACACTTTAATGTTTTAATTAGTTTAGAGTGAAATATGTATAATATCACAAGAACAATAGCCTACTGCTTCGATATTCCTGGTTAAATGTTTGGCAATGACTAAAGATAAATAAATAAACGTCCTTTTGGAACCTTGATCAACAGATTTCCAGTTTTATCACCACAAACCATATGTTCACTGGGAGATGACAGCGATAGCAGAGCAACAATTTTTTGCGGTTATTTCACTGACATACGAACAGACTCAGATGGAGAGCAAAGCACAATCTGTCTGTGTGACTTGCTGTTGTGTGACTCATACAGTATGCATACAGTACGGACAACTGGTCACTGGGCGGTTTTGGCCACTACAAGTGGCACGAGCATGCTGTTGTGGCCTAAACACACGGGGGTGACTCAGGACTCGTACTAAACCAAACAATATACCATCTGAGGCAATTTCAACTCATATATTCAGATCCCATACAAAATGACAATGTTTTCTATTTTGGTTCAAAAGAAACACAATATCAGGGAAAGTGTACAAAAATACATTGATCTAAAAAAAAGAGAAAAGAGGCTTTGTTCCAGATTTAGCTACTCGCAAATTTCCATCTGCAGTCCCATCTGTATATTTAATACGAGACTATACGGTGTGTTCAGAGTGATAGATCTCCTTCACTGTCATTACTGAAAAAGTCCAGAACCATGCTGTATTACATGCTGGTTATTCAGTGAGCCGCAGGGAGCGGCTCCCTTACTGAGAGCCACACATCACAGGGGTCCCCGATGCCGTTGATGTGTTTGATTTTATTCATAATGAATAAATGTATATTAGCATTCGAAACAAATACATGCTCTGGGCTCTTCTTGATATATCAGGAAAGAAAAAACATGAATTTATATGAGCAATTATTATTTGCAGGTAATCCATTTCAGGTCAAACATAGGGCCTTACTGTCCTGCTTCACCATTACTCACTACACTTCCAACATAACATGTACACTTGTTTCTTTGTGCAGCGATCCTTACTGTCAAATACATTAAGCAGAACAATAAAGAATGGGCCTTTTTTGTTCAGACCAACCCATCTTTCACCGTCAACATCAGCCAGACTTCTTTTTTATTATCACAGATGGTTCTTCTTTAATGATTTCTGCACAATGGGCTATAGGCCATATATATACAGTAAATACACACTACCACTGTCTGGTTTTGTGCAGTTTTTAATAAAAGATTCTTAAGGGCATCTTTAGGCTTTTTCCGTCTTATGGCGAGTGATATGCCTACCTTCTTACATGCATCTTCATTGTAATACACACGTGTCAAAGAGAGAGAAGAAGATCATTAGAAGAAGACAAAGTGGCATCTAAAAGCTACTGTACGGTAGAAGATAACTTTGATTGGCGTGCAGAGGCTACATTCATTCATCATGGCTTTCATACACCGCCACAAGTGATTTTTAAACCCAGCCATCCACCAACCTCATCTCCCAAACCCCTGCTTTCCTCAGCTATAAATCATCATCTAGCCACAGGCCACTGGGCGCAGAGCAAGGTGACACTCGAGACTGCTACCAACACTGCTGGAGGTGGGAAGTAAAAAGAGGGAGAGAGGGAGAGAGAGAGGTAGGAGAGGGCAATAGGTTGAGAACAGGGCGGCAAGAAGGAGAGAGAGAGAGAGAGAGAGAGAGAGAGTGAGAGTGTATCTATCTACTCGGCTGTCACAGTGGGAGGGAAATCTTTGATGTAAACTCTATTAGTATTTGGCGTGTAGAGACACAGCTCAGACTCGAGTGAAACCCAGGGTGGTTCACGACACCTCAGAAATAGTCTGGAAATTCAAACACATAGAGACCATACAGTGCAGCAATGTGCAGCAGATGAGAGAACTGGTGTAACACTATGAAATATGTTTCTTTTACCCGCTGGAGATATTACTTGTACGGTCTGCCCTGTCCTGGAAGAAATAGGTCAGAAATTATGTTTTTTCTTTTTCTTTTTTTTTATGTCTGTATGCAATTTGACCTCATGTTATAAACAGTGAGTAGCCTCTCTACGAGCAGCTCATCTCAATAAAAAACATTTCTCTGCAAGACACTGATTTTCCCAAAATGTCAAAATATACTTTTAGATAAAATCTCTGTCACATTGTTTTTAAACCAAATACACCAAAAGCAGCTTCGATTGAAGAACATCCTCTTTCGGCCTCTTGCTACGTCGTGACCTCATGAGGTGAGAGACGCAACATGAAGAAATATATTTGCTGACAGTGATTGTCTTGCCTAAACTATGAGTTACCAACAACAACACAAAGAGCTCAGTAACTCCTTTTTGTGTAATATTTAAATGCAGTGGAGAGCAGAAACCAGGATGGCAGAGAGAAAAGGACTGATAGGCAGTCTTCACTAGAGTGGACCGTTTGTGTGTATTTGTGCCTGTACACTCTACTGTAAAGCAGGTCTGTCCTTTTTACTCTAGACTTCTACTAGACAGATACAACCTGTTGCTTTTTAATTCATTTAGCATCTCAAGGGATATCTCATGTCGATCAGCAATGTATTCTCTCCTGAGGAGCAGCTCTTTATTAGCCTGTAACAGCACCAATGCTTAACATGGCCTTCATGGATCCGCTCTCAAATGTAACGCGCTCATCAAAGTGGGAGCGGGAGGTTATGATAGCAGCTTAAAGGGGAGTTGGCTCACTTAACCACTGAATCGTATTTCCAGCAAGAGGGTGCAGACAGAAAATCTAATCCCATTTAATGAATCACCAGTTGGAGTTTACCGACCCTTGTGCATTGGAGTAGAGCAATGCTGCCGTTACAACAGCATAGTCATCGCTTTGCAACAAAAATGAAGCAGATTGGACCGTAACGGCGTGATGATGAGATCGACCCAGCAGGCTCACTGCGAGGGTGCGGTACCACCATAGTTGTATTTCCTAGTTTATGAGGGTGAAGTTGGCCATTTATCAGCCCTCAATAGTAACGAGGCTGCCCTTGTGCAGTTATGAGAGGAGCGCAGCGGGAGGTACGGGCTGTTTCTCCACCGCCATCACTTTCTTCACATGCAGTGGGTCACAGGTATTGATTAGATGTTAGAATAAAGCTACAAGAGGAGTATTATTAACCGCAGTAGTTTTATTTTGGCAAACCATGACCAGAGACCATGTTCTACTGCTGTTCTTTATTGATCTCATTACATTGAATATATAATAGTTAACAGCCCTTTTTTTCTGAAAATGAAAAAGTGGTTATACCCATACTAAAACAGGTCTAGCTTATCAACCACTATGTGGTTAAAACAAAGAAAAATCCCAAATATAATTTGGACCGATGAACATGTCTGGGAATTGGCGGGTGTTTTGCCCCACAGCTTAGTTGAAAGTATTGTTGCATTCAGTAGGTCATAATCTATCTAGAAAGGTGCGCTAATCGCGGGTAGCATGTTGCTAACGGTTCGAAAAATTATTTTTCTCAAAACTTGGGGAGCTCTCTCTGTGTCATTTTCGACACATCTTGCTCATACTTATGGATTACGTTCGTGTTTATTGTCGAATTATGTTGAAAACATGAACAATTTACCGTACAAGTTGGGTTACAAGCCGCTACTACGTCCGGTGGGTGTCCTCGCTAGTTCCCCGCTAACAGCTAGCGCTGCTGCTAGTACCCCGCTAACTTCCGCTTGCTCTCGCTAGTTCTCGCTAGTTCTCCGACAACCACCGAAGGTAGCGGGACCAGCCCCGGCTCGACGTCCGACTCGGGCAGAGGGGTCGCGGGCAGGAGCAGCAGCAGCGCTAGCTTGCTACAGCGGGGACACCCACCGAACATAGTAGCGGCTTGTAACACAACTTTTACGGTACTTAGTTTTGAAAGATATTGAAAGGCAAGGACTTGCTGGTTGATTCGAGGCCAAGGACAATAGGTCTGGGATTCATACCAGGGACTTATGACCAGTAGAACTCAAGATATGAGCTTGTAAAAACAAAAATATCCCCCACTAGGGGGGATTGCTTTTTAAAAGGTTTTAAACAGACAGCCGTGAGTTCCTTTGGGAGAAAATACAATGTTGATGATTCAGGCAAAGAGTACTCTTTTGGAACTCCTAAAAGCTTAGCTGGCCAGATTTTAAACTTGGACATATTCATGGCTGAAGCCGGGGAAACGATTGGCTCCCCTAGGAGAGAATTAAACGACCTCCTCTGAGAGAGCTCGGCCACGTGCTTTTCTGGTTTGAATGCAAAAGACTATGTTGATTATTTGTTTTTGTTTTTTTCATCAAGGGAAGAGAGCCCCTGCTATTTCCTTCACCCCTGCAGCATTTCTGCGACACAGACTAATGCAGACACGCAGACGCCATGTGAGCAGTGACTTCCTGATGTCAGCTACAGATAGCCTGTGCCCCGCCAGATTAATGGCACTATTGGGAAGTCAAAGAATACCAAAGTTTACACTGAAACCAATGAAACCAGAGGGGTTGTTGTCACTGCTGCAAACAGTGTGTGGAGTTCTTGTTCAGGTTCATTCATGTCCGTGATGAAATTATTTCTTTACAGCTGTCTGTGACGCAAGTGTCTGAAAAGAGGGAGAACTAGCTGACAGCTGACATGACAGAGAAATAGGTGGATGGATGGATCGCTTGCTGGATGGAGCAATAGATGAGTTAAGAAACCTTTTTGTTTTAGTCGGTTCCAGCTCAGCCTCAGCTCATGCACCAGTCTCTCCTCACACATCACTTGTCAGGAGGGGGGTAGAAATTAAGAGTTAGTCCCCTATTGCCCCTCCCTCTATAAACTGGATCACTTGTGTTAATATATTACATTTCTGACACTGTGCTGTCTGGGTTTAATGTCTGTCACGTCACAGGCCTTTCATAGCACGTTCACTCACTCACAGATCTAGTCGGACACACACACACACACACACACACACACACACACACACACACACACACACACACACACACACAAGACAGAAACACACACATGCAGTCATGCAGTCTCTTGCTGCAGGCAGTTCTTCTGCTTGGCTTGCACTGCTTGTCCTCTTGTTGGCTAAATGGCTCTGGGTAGCCTCTCTGGCTCACACTATGATAGCAACACTTAACTCTCCCTCCAGTGAGACGGGCCATCGTCTATTGTTCAGATGCGAGACCACTTACATTCTTTTTGAGTCATTCAGATGCAGAATGTGGCACCTACACACCCACGGACACACAAGAATGCCCACATCCTGTGTGCACACACACACTAGAGGATTATTCTCACATCTATTGTAACTTTTGGAGTTGGACACATTTCACGAAAGGCAGTAACACTGATCCCTCTCTTGATCACTCCAACTTTACTGCAGTTTCAGTGTATTCCAGCTCCAACTAATAACCGGGAGTCCTGATGATAAAGCTTAATAATTTCCTCAACTGCAGCGTCTGCATCTTGGGGTGATATTGAATATTCTTAGGTGCATATTGGATCCATATATCCTGAACCAAGTTTGCAGGCTCTGTAATAACCGTGACAAAATCAGAACTTTGCACTTTAAACCGCGGCTTGTCATCACTTTGCATGTGTTTAGTTTTTTTCCCACAGCTCGCAGATGCTGGAGTCTATTTGAAGGCCGCCCCTTGCTGGTCTCCCAACACAACGGAGATATATGAAGGTGTGAATCATGCGTTCAACCAGTCTTCAGTGTAAAGCATGTGGGGTGTAACACCACGCATTGCACTAATAGAAAGCCGGGGTACGGTTTACATTATTATAGCACCAACTTCAAAGGTAAGTTTAGATAAACAACGAAGCGAAATAGGTTGAGAGAATTATTCCACTCCTCTTTTACGGATACTCTGTTTGTTTTTTAAACTGATGCCTGGAGGAAGAAGCAGGAGGTTCAAACTAACTGCACGCATTATTTCATGTGTTGTTGGAACGCCTCTGAGCTGCTTGTCTTGAGTAATTGGTTAACTAATCAGGCATGTCCGTAATAGAAAGTTGAATGTGGAAAAGATCGTTTTAAAAATATTTAGATTTTTTTTTTCTTCCTGCATAAAACAGTGTGAAATATCACAAACTCACATACAATGTATTGATTATAAGAATAATTTACCATACATCTTAAACTAAGGTATGATGTAAATTCCCCAAAAATATATAATATATATAACATTAGTGTTATTATGGTATGTTAAGCAAGTCCATAAAAGTGCATGAAAATATGACATACTTGTCTGGCTGAGCAAGACAAAGCGAGGGTTTACCCACATTTTGATTTGTCCCTAATATTATGGCCAGATTATGAAGAGAAATCCAAACGAATCCCATGTCCGTCCAGTTGAAAGAGGCGTGTCCTCCTCCCGGCTGGTTGAACTCTCCAGTGTTGTATCCTGTCCGGTTGCATGTTCTGACGGTGTGACTTTACAGGTTGTGACCTCACCCAGCTGTTCACCGGCTCTGTGATGCTCCGTGTGTGTCTGTGTGTCTGTGCAGACCTGGCTGAGCAGCCTCCTGCTCCGCCTTCTGCCTTTCGCAGCGTGACGTCGAGCCTGTGGTGGGTCATTCGACCAATCGATCTGCATCACACCCCCGCAGCCAACTCCTGGTTCCCCTGCTGAGTCTTCATCATCACAATTGAGCATCTTCTCTTCCTACCGCCGCTCCTATTCCACTTATATGTCCACTAGTGACCTAGCTGGACATAGCATGTGTAAAATAAAACCAGGATTTGGTCTGATGAGTCTATGCTCAACGCTATTCGTACGCAAAAAGAAAGCTCTGCAAATGTAATACATTTTACTGCATTAAAAGTAGATGAAAAGTACTATTCAGCCTGTGAAAACATGAACAGTATAATGTATTCTGTGGCTCTGTCGAGAGATTTATAATGTTAGGGGCCCCTGACTTTATGCAGATGCAGTAGAAAATCGCTGGATTGACCCTTCATGGAAACAAGCCAAAGTCCTTAATTGTTAACTAAACACAATAATTTAGCTGAATACAATATAATAAATCAGTGTAAGTAAACAAGATGTTGATTCTGACCAGATATTGAAACCACGTTTTGATATTTGAGTTTGTTTAAAATTTTCTGTGCTTTGCTTTGGCCACATTTCACATAATGTTGACACTTTCATACATTCATCTTTTGTTAGATTACAATGCTTTACTTACATTGCTACAGTACCACTTATACTTAAGTGTTCATAATTTCTCATGGATTCATTTATTGAAAAAAAAAATAAGGTTTAGGGTTCCACATCGCACCAGCTTCATCCCAGCTTTGCATGTCTGTGCCAGTAAGCGGGATGTGATTCTCCGAACAATTTCCAATGGCCCTGAGACTTATCACCTTTCAGCGGCTCACATCTGACTTAATGATTTCTTTTGAGACACCTCAAGACGACGGTGCTATTTTTACACAACAGCAGCTGAGGCATTTGAATGGCGGTGAAACGTTCCGCCAAAGGTTATTTTGAGAGTTTTACGCACCAGGCCAGGCCAGGCCATATAAACCAACTTATCTGTCTGTGTGTGTGTGTGTGTGTGTATGTGTGTGTGTGTGTGTGTGTGTGTGTGTGTGTGTGTGTGTGTGTGTGTGTGTGTGTGTGTGTGTGTGAGAGAGATTTGTGAGAGAGAAAAAGAGAAGGTGTGAGTGGCTTCTTTGAACCCAGTGAAAGTGAGGAGGGGATCAAGTTGCCGGTGCCGATAAGTGAGGTGGCTATTCCAAGACACGGTGTACAGTTTCATCTTTGTCATGTTGAAATACCAAGCCAGGGCCCGGTCCGTCTGTCTGTCTTTCAGAGACGATGTGCTAATTCGGAACCGTTTTCCCAGACGTCTCCGCATGTGTCGAGAAGTCTCATTCTAAGCCTCAGCTGAGGTGTGGAGGGACAGCGAGTGTGTGTGTGTGTGTGTGTGTGTGTGTTTCCTGGTGTGTGTATCGCTCAATCTCACAGCAAACACACACCAGGAAATTGCACTTGTGTCGGCCATTATGTGTCAAGGTGATCTCTCCTCCTAATTTTGGAGTGCATTATGATCACCGCAGCTATATGTTATGTCTAGCTGCTCTGGTGGTCCGGCTGTAATTAGCCCCGACTATTATAAGTCACGTCCATTACCTGATATCTTTGAAGATGTACTGCACCACAGGGCCAAAGAAAGTGTCTTTTATCATTCTCATCTTATCTCTCCTTTTAATAGCATTCCCCCCGGCATACCTGTGCTTCTGCATGAATTACTAATCGCATCCTTAAAGCTCATTTCACGAGGCATATTTTCAGTGAAAGCAGTTTTCAGAAGATATAGCCAACTGTAGATAATCAAATATAATCAAATACAATGCAGAGCCGTCCCATTTTTTTCTTCTTCTACACATTCCTCGTGAGCACGCCTAACGAGCTGAAGGAGCCTAACGGGCCAAAATAATTAGTCTTCACCAGCGATCACCACGCTCGTTAATCAGCTTAGAGTGAACCGTGAATACATAAATAGCTTTCCTACTAGTCCTAAATCCACAGAACATTACAAGTATGTAATTACCAGCCGGATTACACTGAATATATGTGTCGTTGGTAATTCAGAATTCTATTTCCATTGCAATCATTCGGAGCCCATTCCGAAGCACGAGAGCACTTGAATGCAATCAAGCAAAGGGGACTGCAATAAATCAGCGGTATTCAAGCTTCAGACAGTTTAACGAGCAGTCCGGGTTACCGACGATTGATGAGGGCGTTATCGTGTGAATATCTCGCAGGTTAAGCGTCTGTGCAAATATGTAAACAGCTCCACGTACCGCGACCGTCTAGAGCCCCTTGCAAAGGGGAGAGGATAATGGCCGCTATAATTTATTCCTTGTTGTGAGCCAAGCATGTTTTCTTTGTTCTACATATTCAATGTGATTCATGACAGAAGTTGACCTGCTCTTCCCTGAGAGATCCCTCTCTACCTCCCTCCCGCTCTCTCTCTCTCTCTCTCTCTCTCTCTCTCTCTCTCTCTCTCTCTCTCTCTCTCATGTTTCCAGGCTGATAGGTGTGAATTAACTTATTTGCATGATTTTCCGATGCCTCTTAACTGCTGTTCTCACTGCATATATATGATCAGATGTGAACTTCCCACATGTGTGGATACATTCATTTTGTATAATCTGTATGTGTTCGCCTGTGTGTGCTTGTGTGTGTGTTTGTGTGCTCCAGCGCTGTGTGTTTTAAGATAAAGAGTTAGCTGATATTATGCACGTCACGTCACAGCCAATTAAGCCCCTGCTTACTGGAGCCCCTTTAAGTGTGATTTTTCACAGGAGCGAGTGTGAAATCTCAAGGATTGGAGGGAAATTACACCAACTCTATATTCAGAGGCTGAACCAGGCTCCTAACTCCTCATCTACCACTCTAGCTTACCCGCTTAATGTGTTTTCATACTGGCAGTTCTTTGTGTGTTTGAGTGGTTGCATTAAGGTAAAAGAAAAATGAAAAGATCTTTTTTTGTTTGCTCTCTGATCAAATATTGAGAAATTGGAACATTAATTGAAGTTCAAGGGCCATAGTCTAGCAGCGCATTTTAGAGAAGTGCAGTCACCATTTCCCCTCGACTATATTAACAGAATTATAAAGAACCAACGGTCTGTTTCTCCACCCACATGTTCCAATCGTTAGTATATAATAGCTTGGAGACTAAAGCGCTCCCTCTTACAGTATGCAGTAAGTACTTGTCTCTGGGCAGACCTCCATCATGTCTCCATACTTGGCCTCACATCCGACCCTGTGCTATGATAGCTAGGTGTTTGTGGTTCTCCCTGGGAGCCATCGTGGGATGTGTTTGAAGCCGTGTATGATTAAACCTCCACTGTGTTGAAAGCCATCCTTGGACAAGCTTATGGCTGAATCGTAGCCTCTCCGGGATTCATGTGTGAAACTGAGAGTGTGATGGAGAGAGATAACTGCAAAGTGGAACTGACTGTCAGTTTTTATATTTAGATGGCAAGTTTGGTAACAATCTCCCCTCAGTGTCTCTCACTCTCCCCTATTTGGTTACTCCGTTTTGGAGACGTAATGTCCCACCAGAGACATTAGATGACAAATAGATGAATGGACTTGACACTGTTTATATTACCAGCTTTCTGTTTTGTCGCAAATGATATGACCTGCTCTTTTATTTCTTGAGAACATCTATTTGTTAAAATAACTCAAAACAAAGGCCGAAAGAAATCCGAACAGTTTGAATTGGATTGTGCCATGTCTTTTTTCTAACACGGTAAAAAATGTACCCCATATATTTTGTTCTGCTTTTAAATTGTGGCATATTTGGCGAAATTTTTGTTTTGTTTTTGTAACACATAGCGCTTTAAATAATTTCTCCCGTCTCGAAGCTGTGCATTTCCGTAGGCTGCGGAGTTGTTGTCTAGACGTGAACTATCACCCAGCTGTGTCTGCGAACCCAGGCATGTGTGCGTCTTTATATTTTTGTGCGAGCTTTTCCATCTGTGAGTCCCAGCGCTGTGTGTGTGTGTTTGTGTGTGTGTGTGTGTGTGTGTGTCTCTGAGTTTACAAGGCGGAACCTTGTCAAATGGGGCTGCATCATGTGCTGATCATCTCCCCATCTGTCCCCAGGACTCTCTCTGGCACTTTGTAAGGCCTCTCTGTCTTCACTATTAATTGAGTTCGGGGAGCTGCCTTTCGGTTTCTTCAGCTTTCTACGAGTCTTCTTGGACGGCTGCAGTTTGAAATCAGTTTCCACAGATGCTAGCTAGCTGACAGGTGATTTGCGGTGAGGAGCAGGTTGTAAGTAGGACATCAATCACTTTGGGTAACATTGTTTACACTCTCTCATACTGTAATAGACGAGTCATATTCAATAGGCTTCAATAGTCACTGCTTTCCTTGCACATTTCTAATGGCACCTTACCGGGGCTTCTGACATAGTAAGGGGTCTCGAGACTATTATAATGTTATGTTCGCACCACCGCCGCTGTGATCCATCCCACAATAGAACATGACACAATCCATAACATTTAGCCGGCTCATCCAGGTGAGTACAGCCAGTGACACAATGCTGCCGGGCATGAGCGCCCTCCAGAATGAGATATGTTCTTGTTTTGGTCTTCAGGTTGTGGTTATATATGGTGCTGTTAGATTGCTGCGAGACAACCCTGTTAATACAGTTACGTGCCTCCTTTTGTGTGTGGAAAACAGGAGTTTTTTGACTGAAAATGTTGTTTTGATAGGCCTAATGCCAACTGATATGGATTGAAGCAGAATATATTGTTACGTAAATTCATGTTTTTGAATTTTGGAAATCAGATGGGTGCTGAATGTTGTTGTGGCATATTGCGAAGGCAGGCAACTGCTCCAAAACGTTCATAGCCCCGGGGCCTCAAGTAATATTAAGGCACTTCTGCATATTTCTTTTTAACACAACACAACGTTAACACAACAGCCAACTGCTTCCCCTAGACCCACAGGTTGGCAAAGGGACAGGCTTATGTTGTAGTATTGTGTCTTTTTTACAACATCGCCTCATACCTAAATTACAGAAAAAGTGATTTGCCAATAACTCCCAAAACAAGTTATATGAACAATTTCATATACATATAACTTTTTTAATGGCTTTAGTTTTTAACAGGTTGGTTGGGATTAGGCAACACAACTATTTGGTTATGATTAGGTTTAGATCATGGTATTAAACTAAGTACTCACGTTACGTTGTCTTATACTAACATAGTTATGTAGGCTACGTAACTTAAACTATTTAAATCAGGCGCGCTATCTGAAACACACACAGCAGCATTATGCTGCTGTGGTTTGGTTCAGTGTGAACTAGTAAAGCCTGTGTAACGGCGGATCTAGTTTACGGCAGTATTGCGAAATCCCTGTTTGAAAGACACTTGAGATGCTGTGTCTCCATGTATCCCCCCCCCACCCCCCCCCCCCCCCCACACACACACACACACACACACACACACACACACACACACACACACACACACACCACACACTCCCATTGTTGCCTTTTATCTTTAGCTTCTTCCTTGTATGAAGAGAGAACAAATCAGCATCACCCCGAGCACATTTTCTGAGAATTGTTAGATACTAATTGATATTCTAAACTTGCCTGTCCTCCCTTGAGGCAATCCCGTCTTTATTAAACGATACAGGACAACCCAAGAAAAAAACTAGGAAGTCTTTTCTTGCCGATCTAAGCAACAATTTGAGTGCACCACCACGAAGAGTGAGGAGTTCCTAGAGGACGAGCTCCAGATGAGAGATTTTTCTCTCTCTTTTATTCTGTCAGAAACAGGGTATTAGGGGATGATATTCACAACTGCTGCTTAACTGTATTATTCCTTCGTCCACATTTAACAGCATTTACATAATAGAAAAAGGGCAATCACTTTTGAAAAAGCACTGGAGTGACTGTTCTCTCTCATTATGCTCAACACCATTTCCCATGATCCTTGTTATTTAGAACACATTAAGGTTTGCTAACAAAAGTGGTGTTCCAGCAGACACAGTCACATCTGTATCGGGTGGACGGCTCTCTGAGCCACTTCTCTTGCTTGACACTTGCATTAAAATGGCTACCGGTGCTTCAGCTCTGCTGATTACCTGAGCGCATGAATAACCAGCCACGTACCTTGCCAGCCATAGGAACTCTAATTGCCATTGAATAAAAATACAACACACTGTGACGGGCGATACCATTGCATTGTCTCTTGGCATTGTGCGCCCCTCCTTCCTCCTCCTCCTTCAGTACTTCCATCCCTCCCTTCATCTCCTTGGCCGGGCCCAAAGCTAACAGTCTTTCTAGGCCTATTCCCAAGACAAGATGTGGGTACGAGTTTCATCCAAGGTCACCCATTCATTTTCCAGCCTGTGACAGTTCTGTGGTAGAGATATGGGTCAAAACCCTCAGAGTAGGCCCACTCCCACTTTTTTCTCACTGACCCTCCATGAAAGGGCAGGAAAGATGCAGCTTTAAAGTTAGTGTACATACAGCATATAGTCACCATCTCTTCCTTAGACGTCTCAGTGGAATACGGGTATACATTTAGACTCTCCGGTTCCCCACCAACATTAAGTGCTGAGAGGAATCAGCAATGATCTTTCATTGATCATGCAGCGCCATGGAGGCCCATTAAATTGATCGTGGTGGCAGCAACAGGAGCAACAGCACGTTCCAAGCTGTTCGATTTAACTCGTCACTGTCACCGGTCACAGGTCTGTATTTCACAGGTGAAGGCAGTCACATCGTACCCACACTGGTCGGGTTTCTTTATTTGTTCTTTTATTGCGCATACAGGTAAGTAGTCAAGTCCAGATGGGTCCTGTATAAAAGTTAGCTTTGGTGTATGCTCAATTCAAACTTTCAGTCCAATGTGTTTGTTTTATACATTATCCTTTAAGCTGTATTAATGACACAATCTTGTGTTTTGTCTTAGTTTTATGGGTTGTTCTGATTGGGATGCTGGGCCTCATTATGTCCTCTTAACAGGGAGAGGCTGGGCACTATTAAGATGTAGGAAGATTGGTGAGATAGTACTGTAGTTCTGAGCTCATTGCTATGGATGGGTGCCTATAGATAGATTGAGATGTCAGCAGTGACGTAGAAATCTAGTATTAATGGTGTGTTGATTATTCTGCATGAATTAGGATGCTTGATCGGTTTAACTCACCGTATACCTACCTGGGCAAGTTGTGTGAGGCTAGGGAGGTAACATCACATTCACTGGGCTTAAAGGGGGTAAGAGGATATCTTTTTTTTTAACATCCCATTTTCCTTCTTCAACATCCCTCTTTAAAGATTTTGAGTGCCAAACCACTTTGCCCCTTGTATTGGGGTGTCAGCGCTACAAGACCAATGTGAACAGAAATGAACAAAAGCCGAGACAGAGATAATCTTTGGTATCATTTACAGCACGTGATATATCATGCACAAAACATTTAAAATATCTTCATATTGTACTGAATGTTTCCATTGCATAGACTCATGCAAAGGGGAGCCTCTCAGCCAAGATGTCTTTCTGTGGAGTGGTGAATGGTGATAATGTTGGCCCTAAAAACACACACTGTCCTGGTTTTATTCCCACTGCCTCACTTACTGTATCATAGTACCGTAAAATAGCCAGAAAAAAAACAGCGCCTTTGCCAGCCTGAGTCTTCCCTCAATAATGAATCCTGTTCTTTGTTTTATTCCAGTATATCATCACTTCTATTAATAGTCCTGGCTATGATTCTTTTTCAATAGCTAATAATCTAATATGATCATATCCAGCTGAATATGCAAATAATTCCATCGAGGGCCCCATATGACATTTTATTCATTATTCATTCTGAGGTTAGCGCTCAAATTAGCTTAAAGGGTTGCCAATGCCCTGTGCAATATGTTTCAGAGAAATGGTGTTTGAATTAAACATATATTAAAATATGGAGGTGACAAGATGGATGCACATTGCTCTTATCCTTCATAAAAATCAACCCAAGAAATTTACATTTCTTAGGAAAGTGGGGGGATGTGAAGCGATCCATTTGAGGAATGGACGGTTCTTCAAATATCGTTACAGATAAATACATTAAATCTTTCATGATTTGAGCCTCCCTGAGATTGATGGTTGCCTCTCCCTCTACTCACTTTCTTTCTCTCTCTCTCTCTCTGACACTAATTCAGTCCTTTTTTTGCCTCCACATTTTTGCTACCTTGTTTTCTCAAGTCTGCACATGCACACACGGATGGCAATCTTATTTTTCATCCATTTTTTATGTTTTATTTAAATTTACTAATGTAGATTTCTGACGTGGTTAACTGGAAATTTCCATCTGCCAGTATAAAGCACGATTTGGCCCCCGACTGGGAAACCTTTAAGGTCACATGTGAAATAAAGTATTACTGATTGGACCCGCAGCTGAGCCATTACCACCTCTTTCAGGCGAGCAGGTCTTTTCAAAAGGAGACTAGAAGTTGTTCTAGGGTTTGTAAGGTGATTCTTGTTTGCTTGTTAAATTGCATGTACTGTGTGATTGTGTGTGTGTGTGTGAGAGAGAGAGATGCTGTGAGGAGAGATTGGTAGAGAAGACAAGCCAGTGAGGCAGACAGAAAGCGAGAAAATGACATCTCTCACTGAAATAGAATCATGTGGGGAAATCCTCTGGAGGTTTTCGAAGCAAAAGTGCAGAAAGCTCGAGATGGACTTCTTCTATGTGATAGTTTTATGAGTAGCACTGACTGAGGAGAGATATTGCTGCAAATGCACGTAAATGTTTAAATTTGACGGACAGCATCACTCTTCCTTTCCCTCTGAGATGTACTAATAGTGACCCATGTATTTATTTTTTACTCTCTAGTCGTGAGTAGAAAAAAAGAAAATCCTCTGGGGATCATCTGTGCAAAGTGCAATGAGACATTCAAGTACGTTTTCTGTAACGTACAAAGCGTATCCCGAGGATTTGTCCCTTGCTCTCGGCATCAGATCTTGTCAGAGAACAGTGCACTGCGCCAAATCGGTGTTGCATCATAAACCTAATCCCTTTTATCCATATGTTATAAGGCTGAAGCCTGAAACTATACATCGTCATTTATATCTGTTTCACCCCGGCTCTTCTGTGTCAAAAGCAGAGGACAGTGCAACACAGCATTGCTTTATATAAATGAGATTACGCATCCAGTATGTACTGAATCCCTCAGTTTATTGTGACATATCAGTGTGGGTTAGGGTTAAGGTATTTAACTTGAAGTTACAATACGTCGGTGTAACTTTAACATATCCCATTTATGTCTCAATAAATAATCAAACACAAACACATCAACTAGCTCTCACGTCTTTTAAATCTATTAATGTGAATGACGTAAGATGTAAAAATGTCACAAATATTCAGCGCTCACAGAGATCTCAACGGGATCCAGATCACATCTTTCCCATCCATACTTTACTTTGACTCGACAAAGTCAGATGATACTACTAAGGTGTGTGTGTGTGCGTGTGCGTGCGTGCGTGTGTGTGTGTGTGCCTCTATCACCAGAAGGCAGGAGGTTTATTAGAGCAGCTGGAGTCTGAACGCCCTCTGATGTGGCACTAAACTTTAAATTACAGACTTTCCTGGCTAAATGTTTTCTCTCTGTCTCTGTGTGTGTTTTGGTGAGGGCTCTGCGCATGATAAAGCACATATGTGCGTCACTCCACTGTAATCTATATCTGTGTTTCTGAAACGCTGGCTTGTGTGTGTGTGTGTGTGTGTGTGTGTGTGTGTGTGTGTGTGTGTGTGTGTGTGTGTGTGTGTGTGTGTGTGTGTTCTTCCTCCCACATGGTCCAGGTGGCACAAGGAGGCATCCCTTCCGGCTTCTACTTTTGAGCACACATACACAATGAGACACACGCTCGCTCACTCCGGTGGATGACTGCACGTTTCTATGGATGATTAGATTACGTAAGGAAACACTGCAGAGCCCTAATAGTTGGTAAACCCAGATTACGCAGGATTATCATCCCTTTTGCTCCGCCTCTGTTCTACCCCCCCCCCCCCCCCCCCCCCGTGTGTACGGGGAACGGGGAGAGTGGATGACGAGGGATGAAACGGGAGGAGAAGGATGGGGGGGGAATGGGGCAATGTGTGTGGGCCGGGGTGGGGTGGGGTGGGGGCGTTGAATGATGCCGCAAACACCATAGCCAGATGGGACAGAACCCCTAAGCAGCTTAGATTCACAGTAATCACGCAGGCTAAGTTGCCATCAGTGGTGTATGTGCACGTTTGTGTGTGTGTGTGTGTGTGCGCGCGTGATTGTGTGTGTGTGTATGTTGCATGCATGTAGACATGCGTCTGTGCATTCCTAGTGTATCCCATGCATTACATTTGGGCTGCGCATGCTTATGCACAAATGCTAAACATCAGAGAATATGAGAAAGAGAGTGAATAAGAGATAGAGCAAACATTCTCACGCAATCAAAATATTAGAGTAGACAGCGATAGAGTGGGAGAGCAAAGCTGTGTGTGTGTGTGTGTGTGTGTGTGTGTGTGTGTGTGTGTGTGTGTGTGTGTGTGTGTGTGTGTGTGTGTGTGTGTGTGTTGGTGGTGTAGGAAGAGATAACGGAGACGAGCAGGTCAAAAAGGTGGCATAACCTCGTCATCGTGTCAATGAGATATTACAGACACGATGGAGTGAGAAGTTACATTGTGTGTGTGTGTGTGTCACGCGACACGGATATCGGCCTCGGGGATCAGGAATCGATAACCCTCCGTCAATAGCAATCAGCTTTGAATTTCTGCAAAACAAATTGATCACTGGGGGTCACAAACGCAAATGAATATCCACTGATTCCCGTGCGTTACGCAGAAATCTGGGGGGAAAAATGATAATACAGCAAAAGGCTTTAAAATATGCATATGTATGATAACGTGTGTTATACACTCATGGCATTTTCAAAGTATTTCTGTTGTGTTCTTTCCCGCACAGTGAGGGTGGAGATGGAAACTATGAAAAAGCAAACTGTAAAACCCAGGAGAGAAACTTGCATGAATGTATTTACCTACATGAATATTCAATTATGGGGCTGCAGCATTTCACAAAGGGAAGTAATCACTGATTTATTTATTAGTGTTTTTGACATGCTATGCAATTATGCTTCTGCAGGCAGGCTGTTGGGCTGCTCCCTGCCCAAAGCTGTGTGTGTGTGTGTGTGTGTGTGTGTGTGTGTGTGTGTGTGTGTGCGTGTGCGTGTGTGTGTGAGTGTGTGTGTGTGTGTGTGTGTGTGTTTGGTGTTACTGGTTAGGTATAATATTGATTTAAATGGATCAATAGTGATGATTGTTCTAGTGCAGGTCTAATAACGGTATTCTATGAATGATGGATAAATGATATGCTGTTGGAAATTACTCATATTGTTGTTGTTTTTTTGCACCAAACCTCTCTAAAGAAATCAGTCATAGTTGATTTGTGAGCTTCTTTGTTCAAATGCAAAAATCAGATGCTGCTCTCACTCTCTCACTCTTCATCACCTCACTTTTCATCACCCTCTTCGCTCTCGCCCCTCTCTCAAGAGAAGAGGGAGATGGAAGCTAGCCCCACTCTCCGCTCATTGAACATTCAGCTTAGCTTTTGATGGAATTAATTTGAATGTAAATGATGCTGTGATGGAAAAGCTTTCATTGGCCCCAGCACAAAAATTTCACCCAGAGATACCACCCGCACTACCCCTTGATGTCTGAGTGGTCCACAGAGAGGGAGAGGAAAACCGTAAAGCACGACCACAATATGGAGCTATTACTTTCTCTGAAGCCATTAACAGCAGCGGAACATAATGAAATTACATTGTCAGTGGATTTAGTCAATGATTTGATCAATAAATGTCTTTATTCTTAATTTCCAGCTTTTACTCCACTCCAATGTGGCCATTTGTGTCGTTATGGCTCTTTAGGGAGGGGGAGGGATAAATCAACGCAGCTTATTTTTAGTTTAAAATTTAGATATTACTCTAAATAGAAATGTACAATTTAACACAAAATAAACCAGAAAGTAACGAGACAAGGAATAAGATGGGAAAGACTAAGGCACAAGGGGAATAATAGGACTGCATTAATTAGGGATTCCTTCTTGTCTGGATACAAAAAGAACAATTCAAAGTAGAATTGTGGGGATGCTTAATACAGGACAGGTCCCTGAATAAATGATGGTGCAGATGGAGATACTTGCCCACAAGTGTGTTCTCAATTCCAAAATGCAGAAGCACTTGTCTGCTGGTACAAAAAAAACACAATTTTTTTTTATCTGATTGTATTGTTTCACCAATTCAAAAGAAATGTCAAACATTGCATGTGAAACAATCTCCAGATGGGTGCAAGTACAGGTCAGGTCCTCACCGAGGTGAACTTGATTTTCTTCCCCTGCATTATGGAGTTCCTCTGTTTTTATTAATGTAGTGTAAGTGGGGAACTGTGTCGGTCTCATTTTTTTTCAAAGAAAAAGGTGACCAAAAAATACCTTCTGTGTCCTATGACTCTTCCTCTCCTGTTCCTCTCTTCCTTCCCTCATCTTCATGGCATGCCATTGTATATCCTCCCACCCATATCCATCCGCTACAGATACAAATAAAACATGTCATTAAATTCACATGACGTCACTGTCCAGATGCACTGAAGGATTAACTCTTCCTTTGTGGGATGATGCATTTATCTCACTTCTTAAGGTATATAACGCATTAAAACCTATGAAATAAAATGCATTGCCTCTGCGATGAAATCAGCTCGTGGGAAATAAAAAAGAATAAAGTTATGGAGATGCATGGGTTTCAAAGGACAAGAAACAGTTGCTAGTGCAATAATAAGCTTCAAAATAATTGAAAATACTATGTCAAACCAGAAGTGTGTCAAAAGAAAGGTTGAGGTGAAAAAACAAGAAATTGTATTCCACTAATAATACATCCACTTCTCAGTCTATGTTAGACCCATTAATGTCCTATAGATAAAGAATTTATATTTTCCAACATCAACACTTGACCCCTCGCCCACTAATCACTGTGTTTTATAGGCAGCTCCAGCCTCCTTCATGTTCAGAGGTCTGACATGGCCACATTCACCATTCCATGTCTTTCTCCTCCACCATTGATTTCCAGTATCCTCCCAACGTGAGCATTCGGCCCGCTCACCCCGAGCCTCATACATCAACGACATTAAGGCCTTTTATACCTCTCCCTTTTATATCCCCATATCCCTTACAGAGACCTCCGCCGTCACAGCTTCCTCAGCCTCTCTGAATTGCCACATATCTTCCCCTTGTGAGGAAGACAGTTATATTTTTTTTGAAGATACTTCTGAGCATGGGAGAGGGTTTTTAAAAGATTTATCAGCCTTTTCAATGATGCGAGCATCCGCCTTCCTTGAATCCTCCTCTTTCAACTATACAGACGTGTGAATCAGTCAAGATGTCACTTTGATGCTTTGTAAATCCCGCTCCCTTCTTTTGACTCCCCTTATGGAGGTATAAGAATCTCATAATATCTTTTGGAAATCATATGGGTTCACTGTTCTCTCCGGGGCTCTTTGAGACAGGAATAGACTGATGAAGTGTGTGACTGCCTCCACAGTAATTACGTGATGAATGCGTTCATTCTGTGTGTAACCCCGAGCAGTGAATAGCTCAACTGATTATTGAGGGGTGTGTTCTTTGTGTGTGTGTGTGTGTGTGTGAGTGTGTGTGCACATGATAATAGATAGGCTCCAACAAAGAATCTCTAAGAAAGAGGACAGCGTGCGTATTAACTTTCCGCGACTCTGCTGAACTCTGATTTATCAATGAATGAGTCATAGCAAGTTCCCACATACTAAAATTGAAAATAACCTCCAGGCGCTCCTCATGGAAGCCGTGTTCGCCAAAAAGGCGGGCCATTGAGTGGCTCACCTTACCGCCTGTGTCATTTTCCACCACACGTACAGTATATTGAGCCAGCTGCCAGTCTGCTCAGACCGATTCTCTCTGCTTTGAGTGAAACATGAAGGC